>JAGSMS010000010.1:4277500-4935000 GCA_029286595.1 Bhutanitis thaidina | reverse complement strand
CAGGGCTGTGACCTACGTAACATGTTTTAAGTAATAAAAAAGTTCAATTGACTATGTAATCGAACCATTTTTTTAAATAAAAAGCAAGGTGCTACTGTTTTAGTTAACTTTGGTATTAGAATCGTAAGTGTATTTTTTTTGTTAATCACTTTGTAGTTTCAATAATTATTTTATACTTACTAGATTTGAAAGAAATATTGACATATTTAAAAAAAAAAATTATTTGTGTTAAGTGATTTGTGATGCCTTTCAATTATTCAAATAATTGTATGAAATCTATTTATTATACCAGAATTTCCTTTTTTAACCTGTTCAAATTAACGAAGTAAATATAACTATCAAATAAATAACTTCTAGTTAGATTTGTAATTTTCGAATAATACGTTCTTAAAGACTAATCAGTTAGCAACGTGACTCATTAAAGCAAAACTATTTATTATCGATATATTAGTGTAGGCGCATGCGAGTGCGACCCGACGATTGACGAGCCCTGGTTGACATGTTTACTTTACAAACGCGAGAGCGTAGGCTATTATTGCGTAACGTAATCTTGAAGGTGACGGGCGCGACTGTTTCACTTCTATACTTGTATTATTGGTTATATCTTATGACTAGGGCTCCTTTGCGATCTTTACAATAATAAAAAAAGAAATAACCATTTTGGATAAACCTGTGCCTCTATGATCATTGTTCAATAAAATTATTAGCTAATTTCTAACACTGCAAAGGGGCCAACTACGGTCACTTATGTAAAAATTCTAGCTTTAGGACCATATACCAAAGAGTTTCTAAACGTTAAGAGCGAATCATAGAATTAGAGGCAACATATTTAATTTCTAGCATAAGTCCTTAAGACCTGTAACATTGTTTGACCAATATCCTCGATTTTGACATTTATACAAAAAAATATTGTATCATAATGAATAATATAAATTGTTGGTGATTTTTAATGACTGATGAATCGACAACGGATTTGTATTTAACTACCTATTACTAAGTCTAACAACGTAATCTCTGTTACTTTTGTCGCCTTCCAAAAGTATTAACACTATGCTTTAACCACTTAATCATTTTCATCGTCCTAAAGATTGTATAAAAATATTGAGAATAGTGTCTTAAATAACATTCCAAATATTCGAAACACTTTAAATTTGGACACTTTTGTATGAAAACGATTAGGTTTGTAAGATTTTGTACATACAATGAAATAAATGTCATTGATATATACACGATTTTTATTTGTATCACCCACTCGGCGACCTCGATAATCCTAGATACGGGGGCGGCCATGGTAGTGTGCGAAGAATCTCCGGCTGGATATTAGCTGCCATCTTCAACGACTGGACGCATATTCAGGGCCGGGGAGAAGATCCTGGAGCTGGAAGAAGAGGTAAGCAAGTTGCACTGGAGTATTATAGGATTCTATGAAGTCCGAAGACGGGGAGGACTCGATAATCTTCAATTTGCTCGGTGCTTATGAGATACTCTGCGCAGCAGAACTAAGAACCAAAGAACAATGGGATGGCCACATAGCTCGCAGAACTGATAATCGTTGGGCAAGAAACGTTTCTCAAGTGGCAAACTCGTACAGGCAAGTGAAGTGTAGGAGAACCTCCACGAGATTTTTTATGGGAAAGGCGGCAAGCGAGCAAGCGGTACACCTAATGGTAACCAGAGATGCTGAAGGTGCGTTGCCGGCCTTTGAAGACATTTGGGAGATGGAAGGGAGGATGAGGAGGGGGATGGGGATTACCGACAGCGGTTACTTTTGCGAGCAAACGAGCAATTGGCTCACCTGATGTACAGTGATTACCGACGCCCATATACATCTACAACACCGGAGGCGCTGCAGATGCGTTGCCGGCCTACAAGATTATTTGGGGAGGAGGGAAGGAGAGAGAGTTGGGCAGGGTGGAAAGAAGAGAAAGGAGGGAGTGGGGTACCTCACTCACCAAACGAAAAGCAGAAGCATAAGATGCCTCTACTTCACGCCGGTATTCTGCAAGGCCGTGGTACCAACCCGGTCAAGCCCTTCGAGCAGTAGCAAGAGCAGCTAGGAAATCCTAGTTTGAGACTTGATGACGTGCATTTCACGTACCACATACGGTACGTGAAATAAAAATCGAAAGTATTGAAGAATTGTAATTGTATTTATAATATTCATATGTAGGTCCTAACACAAGGTAGGTACGTATAATACAATACTCGATATTATTGGCACCATTGGGATGTACGGACCTATTTTCTATATCAACGGTACTAAAATGGTCAAGAAAACAGACAATAATTGTAAAATTTTTTAGTTTTGTAAGGAAGGAAAGAAAATAATTGGCATTAACTTATTTCCAAAATTTTTATTTAAAATTTTACATTGATAGGTAAAAGAGAAAAAAATCCATTGATAGGTATTTGTATATTTACTATCTACTATTTATCCTAAATCAATTATACTCCCTACGTGTTTTTTTTTAGACTACGTGAAAAAATTGTTAGGTATTTAACTATAAAGTAATATAATATAGTATTGAATACCCTATTGAGACATAGGGTATTCAATACTCTGAAGATGCCGTAAGGCGAAACCGGTCGTTTACTTATATAATAATAAAAATGTGTTGTGTAACTAGTAGTCTCAGGAACAATAATATACCGTTATTCACAAACATCAATTATCGTAGCAGTGTGGTAGCGGAGCAATAATATCTGTCACTCCATTTCTTCCCGTAGATGTCCTGACAAGCGACTAAGGGAAACGTCTTGAAGATCTCGTGGACATAGTGACAAATGACGTTTCCATTTTGAGCACTTGCCACATATCAGGCGTTATGCACTTTAGACGCTTCTTACAGTCACTCAGTATTTTAGAAATGAAATATTTGAGATGGTCCGTTAAGGTTCGGAGGACAGGAAATTCGACACACTTTTACATTCACAACTGATCGAGAAAAAAGATAATATGAAATAGAAGTGAAGAGAGGCGGAATATAGAATACTATATTCCGGTTTTGGAAATTTCAGTTTTTAGTACTCTAAAAATTGTTCAATCTTAGGCAAGTGATTTGTAGCCTTATTGAGAAAAATAATGTAAAAATCATCTCAAATGTATTCAACGTAGAATGTCGCGTTGAATGCAAACATTTTATATACATATGTACAAAGTATTCTAATATTTATTCTAATATCTAATATTTATTATCTAATAATTAATATAAAAGATATAAATAATAATTCATTGAAGTCAAACTTCAATTTATAATAAAAATATTATACATACTAATACAATTGCTGTCCCGATATTCGCTGGAGGAAGGCACAGAAAATTCCTCTTAATAGATTAAAAAAAATTACGATTAAAGACCAGCAAAATGTCAGTGTTATAAAAAAACCTCGCAACTTGTTGGAAACGTTCAAGGTGATCATCATCCTGCATAAATCATGGTTTAGTGAAGGGTGTTTAAAGCAGTCATGCAGTTTAATTCTTGTTAAAGGGAGTAAAGACTTCGGTCAAAGTTTATTAAGAGACTGTTTTGGATAGTGTAGTGAAGTTTCTCAGTGATACACTTTTCAAAAATGTGTTGTGGTGGTATTTCCAGCAGGACACAGCTCTCGGTCGTAAGGCATGACAAACTCAAACCAGGCACGAGAACAATATTCTGGACTCGATAGGAGCTGAATACTGGGCCTCGTCCTGTCCCAGATCTGAATCCTTTGGACTATAAATAATATTGCACATAAATAAGTAATTATTTCTCTCTTATTTCGTCTCCTTGAACAAACTATGTTCAGAGCTAGTAGCGGCTATATTCCCCGTGGAGACAGTGCGTAATACCAAAGACTGTGGCTAGAGATTACAGGCCTGTATCGAAGGCAAAGACGACCACTTTGAACATGATTGATTTAATTAATCGCTTACACTTTCGATAAATACGTACATAATATTTTTGTTGCAATGTTTCTTTAAAAAAGATATGCATTTTAACGTGTAACAGAACTTTTGGCCATACTAGGTATTTTACATTATACAATACTCATGTAATACAATTTAATTTCTTAATAAAAAAATAAAACTATACAGTATCAGTATACATTTTGCTTTTTATCCTAAGGTATCTGTATTCTGACTGGTAGAAGGATTGCATATAATGCCAACACAACAGCAAAGGCGTCGGGACGTAGTGTGGGTGTTTCTTGCTGTAATGGTTCAAATATATCGCCAATGCGACTAGCATTCCGGACCAGGCGTACCTGCAATTATGATAAAGCCTATTAAGAGAACCTCTCATTGATAAAAACATAAGACAAGAAACGTGTGGCATCGGCGTGAATCTGCGTCCCCCTTCTCTTTCTCTCCGTTCTCTTCACCGCCAAGGAATGTTGGAAAAGTATCGATGTATCGATTCACAATTTCATGTATCGAAAACGAAGCTAAAACACTACACACAACAATACTGCTCACATTTATAATTATATGTTACGTAATACCTAAAAATACCTCATTCATGACAAGTATCAATACTTAAATGCCAAGTGGTCATTCTTATGCGGTTGTTATTTTCATCTCATTTGTTATCTCTTTCACACTTGTTTAGATTGTATTATGTTCTCCGCTCACTCGCTAGTCGCTCTGATCCTGAATCACTGATCGAAGCGACATGTTCGGTCTCCCTCGCACGTCACTCCTCGAGGCCTATATCTAAGCACGGTCATTAACAGTCACCTACATGCAAATATGGACGCAGGCATTGTATTTGTACTTACTGGAAGACAAACGGCTTACTGAAGAGCACGAAGGATATGACAATGGATAGGGCCTTCCTCATGGTGGTGACGGTGACGGCGACCGTTGCCCCGGATATCCTCACTAGCGTCAACACCGCTTGTAAGCCCATGTAGCCGCTCACGCTCAGAAAGAAAATGTTCGTATACATTGCTATGGCGTTCTGTAAACAAATGGAAATTTTGACAGAATTTATGGTAATGATATAGGAGTACATGCCGAAAAAAAGATACGCGATCTCGACGACAGCCTCTGGTTGACGATTACTTTGGTTTTTTTTAAGACATAAATACATTATCGAATACCAAATTGGGATTCTCGGTATTTGTGCGTGCGTATATAAATAATCCTATATACTCTTTTTTAATAATACAGTCGCGTAATATTCATACAAAAAATACACATAGAGTTGATAATCTCCCCCTTTTTGGATTCTTTGCTTTTGTAACAGACATCTACTGTTACAAAAGGAAATAATCCAAATGAAACGAACTCAGGCGGCTTTGGCCATGCATAATAGTTTACTGATCTCGGCTATCCTTTGTCACTTAACACGTAGGTAACTGAGCGCCGCCGCGGTTGGTGAATGTTCTTGACCTGGGTCTCGTAGGCCTAGGATAACTATCCATTTGCACAAGGGACAAAGTAACAAAAACGAAAACCATATCCTGTGACTAAACGTTATAAAAAATTATAAATAATACTGCACTTATTGGATACTTGGTGTATGACTTAGAAATAGCCCGTATAATACGAGGTAAAATTTAATGTCTTAACGTCGCATCCAATCTGTATAACAGTTTGCCTCGTGTGTAATCAATGTGCGCTTTTGTTATATAAATGATTCTTTTTAATAAGTTTAATTTTTAATATGTTTGGACAGAGCGTCTTCAATTATCTGTAGACAATAAATCGGTCTCGCGTCTCTCTCGGGATAGTTCACTATGCAAATGTTGTTTAGATAAGGGAACCACAAACCACATTTTCTTCAACCTATATAGATTTTAATTATCTTTTATCATATATAAATACTCCTATTGTGCATGCTGTATGTGAATTTCTTAATATTAACAATATAAAACTTTATATATTCAACTAATATACTAATGTAGTTCTCACGACTTTGTTTTTTTTTCTAAGTAACTAAACAGACAGATTCGTCAAAATTTAAAGAATAAAAAGTTTTAGTTTGATCACCCTCTTGCTCAGAATGGGAAACCTTCCAAAAAATATTGTATTTTTGTTGGAGCTTTCTTAGAGAAGCCTATGTTCAGCAGTTGACTAAAATAGGCTGATGTATTTTGCATTAAAGAGACAAATTTTCACCTTTGAACAATATTCGAATCCATTCACGAAGATCCCACTGGAACCGGTAATGACCAGGAGATAGCAGCAGGAGATAGCGTATGAGTAGAAAACCACCTCATTGTTGGAAGCGTGGAACTGCTTCATCGCCTTCTCTTGCACATTGCCGATAATGGCATCGCACAGTAGCGCTAGCGATATCACTAGCACACCTATCGTGTCAAAGTTCGGCGACGTGTTAGAATCGGCTGAAAATAAATTTATAAAATAAGACAAGTCCAGAACAGACTAATCCCGTGGGTTATGTAGACGGCAAAATAACAATTACTAAAATGGCAACCCTTTTTTTAACGTGCGTTCCTCGCGAGCCAAGATATCCGAGCTTCTGAAAGCGGGTGGAAAACCGATACTTGTTGTCCTTCAGAAGCTGTTGAATTCCGTCATTCATGGCGGTGTTACGCCGAAAGCGTGGAGTAGAAGCGTGGTTGTCCTATTCTTGAAGAAAGGGATAACTGCCTTTGAAGAATTATAGACCGATATCGCTTTGGTTGCGACAGGTGCTGTTTTCGAGAGTCATCTCAAATCGTCTAGTGAACAGACTTGACGACTTCCAGCCTCCCGAATAAGCCGGATTCCGAAAAGGCTATAGTACCAGGCCGAGGAGTACAACTTGCCATTATGTCTGGCGTATGTGGACTATGAGAAAGCCTTCGATTTAGTCGAAATTTGGGCGGTGCTACAGTTTCTTCAGCGGTGCCAGATAGACTCTCGGTATATCGAAGTGCTGAGGTGTTTGTACAATGAGGCTACGATGTCTATCCGAGTACAGAATCAGAGTACGAAACCAATCCAACTGCAGAAAGGTGTAAGACAGGGTGATGTCATATCCCCGAAACTCTTCACTGCTGCATTGGAAGATGTTTTCAAGCAGCTGAACTGGAAAGGATACGGTATCAACATCAATGGCGAATACATCACTCACCTTCGATTTGCCGACGACATAGTTCTTATGGCAGGATCGCTGGAGGAGCTTAGTACAATGCTCAATGACCTCAATAACGTCTCCCAACAGGTTGGTCTTAAGATGAACATGGACAAGACGAAGTTCATGTCAAACGTCCATGTCACACCAATACCGGTTGTTGTTGGGAACAATAGGCTCGAAGTTGTAGACGAGTACGTATACCTGGGACAAATTGTCCGATTAGGTAAGTCCAACTTCGACTCAGAGGTCTGATGATGATGATGATGATGATGATGATGATGATGATGATGATGATGATGATGATGATGATGATGATGATGATGATGATGATGATGATGATGATGATGATGATGATGATGATGATGATGATGATGATGATGATGATGATGATGATGATGATGATGATGATGATGATGATGATGATGATGATGATGATGATGATGATGATGATGATGATGATGATGATGATGATGATGATGATGATGATGATGATGATGATGATGATGATGATGATGATGATGATGATGATGATGATGATGATGATGATGATGATGATGATGATGATGATGATGATGATGATGATGATGATGATGATGATGATGATGATGATGATGATGATGATGATGATGATGATGATGATGATGATGATGATGATGATGATGATGATGATGATGATGATGATGATGATGATGATGATGATGATGATGATGATGATGATGATGATGATGATGATGATGATGATGATGATGATGATGATGATGATGATGATGATGATGATGATGATGATGATGATGATGATGATGATGATGATGATGATGATGATGATGATGATGATGATGATGATGATGATGATGATGATGATGATGATGATGATGATGATGATGATGATGATGATGATGATGATGATGATGATGATGATGATGATGATGATGATGATGATGATGATGATGATGATGATGATGATGATGATGATGATGATGATGATGATGATGATGATGATGATGATGATGATGATGATGATGATGATGATGATGATGATGATGATGATGATGATGATGATGATGATGATGATGATGATGATGATGATGATGATGATGATGATGATGATGATGATGATGATGATGATGATGATGATGATGATGATGATGATGATGATGATGATGATGATGATGATGATGATGATGATGATGATGATGATGATGATGATGATGATGATGATGATGATGATGATGATGATGATGATGATGATGATGATGATGATGATGATGATGATGATGATGATGATGATGATGATGATGATGATGATGATGATGATGATGATGATGATGATGATGATGATGATGATGATGATGATGATGATGATGATGATGATGATGATGATGATGATGATGATGATGATGATGATGATGATGATGATGATGATGATGATGATGATGATGATGATGATGATGATGATGATGATGATGATGATGATGATGATGATGATGATGATGATGATGATGATGATGATGATGATGATGATGATGATGATGATGATGATGATGATGATGATGATGATGATGATGATGATGATGATGATGATGATGATGATGATGATGATGATGATGATGATGATGATGATGATGATGATGATGATGATGATGATGATGATGATGATGATGATGATGATGATGATGATGATGATGATGATGATGATGATGATGATGATGATGATGATGATGATGATGATGATGATGATGATGATGATGATGATGATGATGATGATGATGATGATGATGATGATGATGATGATGATGATGATGATGATGATGATGATGATGATGATGATGATGATGATGATGATGATGATGATGATGATGATGATGATGATGATGATGATGATGATGATGATGATGATGATGATGATGATGATGATGATGATGATGATGATGATGATGATGATGATGATGATGATGATGATGATGATGATGATGATGATGATGATGATGATGATGATGATGATGATGATGATGATGATGATGATGATGATGATGATGATGATGATGATGATGATGATGATGATGATGATGATGATGATGATGATGATGATGATGATGATGATGATGATGATGATGGTGAATATTCATACAAAAAATACACATAGAGTTGATAATCTCCCCCTTTTTGGATTCTTTGCTTTTGTAACAGACATCTACTGTTACAAAAGGAAATAATCCAAATGAAACGAACTCAGGCGGCTTTGGCCATGCATAATAGTTTACTGATCTCGGCTATCCTTTGTCACTTAACACGTAGGTAACTGAGCGCCGCCGCGGTGGGTGAATGTTCTTGACCTGGGTCTCGTAGGCCTAGGATAACTATCCATTTGCACAAGGGACAAAGTAACAAAAACGAAAACCATATCCTGTGACTAAACGTTATAAAAATTATAAATAATACTGCACTTATTGGATACTTGGTGTATGACTTAGAAATAGCCCGTATAATACGAGGTAAAATTTAATGTCTTAACGTCGCATCCAATCTGTATAAAAGTTGCTGCCGGGGTCGAAATCGGCAATGACATTTTCTATGCATATAACCTTAAGCCGAATCCTAAGAATCGTCACACAGAGAATGAAACAACACACCTCTTTCTTACGCCATTATTATTCAGCGCATTAATTCAATAATTAGAAAGGGAAACTTACCTAGAGTAAACATTGTTAAGCCAATACACATGATTACAGCTGCCAAATAATCCAGGAAGCCATATCTCTTGCCCAAAATAATAATACTTCCTATCATCACAGGAATGAGCTTACAACTCTTAAATATCAGTTGAGTTGGATAGTTCAGGTAGCTTAATGCTAAATTAGAGAGAGACATTGTTCCCAGCGTTAAAGCTGCCAGAATTGCATAGGTCCTTATTGGTACTCTGAAAAGAAGAAGGAAAAATTTTCAAAACATTCAGTTTTATATAATTAAAATAAATAATTGGAACACCAAGGATAATGTTACTAGATGTCACTACTTTGGAAGTTAGATAAACCTGAAAACAAAACAAAACTCTAATACAATAGTTCCTTCTATTGTATAACAATTCTGATCTAAATAGTACCACAATTTTATTTAACTTTATTATAATGAAAATAGACCTAAATTTAACCACCATTTAAGTTATAAAAAAAATCATAAAGTATGCTACTCCTTGCAATGCCTTACACCAATAGACTTCAATTGCCTCCTTAAAAAAAGTATTGTCTATTCATTATGTACCAGTCTTGAAGATATTTAGTGATGAAGAAGAAACAACTAATTATTCCAGGTCTTGGAAAAGTAAACTAATTGAAAAATACTGAACTCCTTAGTTACAATAATTTATACTTCAAAATTTGTTTTGTTATTGTAGTTCTGAAATTATTTTGATTGACTATTGACACTTTTTTACAGCCTAGTGCTGTCATTATTTTATAATATTATTTAGGTAATAATATAAATATTCAGATAACTCCACAAAAAGAAAGAAACAAAATGTACCACATAATACAATATAAAAGACATAGCAAAAAACTGTACACAATTAAGCAACAAAACTTACAACTACAGTTTTGTATGAGGTTTTATCAAAAAATAAATTGAATAATTTTATTAAGAACAAAGTAATAAGCTTTTAATTTAATTTGAATTACTCTCATCCAATGTTCAGACCACATTCTATATGATCTGCAACAGACTCATTTTCACTTTTAAATCACTAATTCAGTCTTCCAAGACAACATTATTGCCATACACTGATTTTGATATTTCATGAGCTTCAAAAAACCACTTTTTTGCAATGTAAAAATTACCAAAACTTGATGCTTACTTATTGTCCAAAATGATGATACATAACACAGACAAGTACAACTGCACTCTTCGGACTCTAGAAGCCAAAAGGCAAGTCACAGCTTGTTCAAACTTGTCACAGTACTAGTTAGCAATTAATTTGTCACCATAGTTATTAAATAAAATTTGGAAGGTTGAAAGTCATATCCCAGAAGACATTTTCTTTATCATTTACTCAATGATAGAGTGCCAGTGCCCGTGATTTTATTTATGTTCACACAAAAAGGCATGAAAACATTACATAGTATTTGTACAAGGATACTACTTATTCCATACATTGAAATTTCTTCCAGCAGACCCTAACAGGAAATTTTATTGAAATGGCAAACTTAGTATGTACATTTCTAATACATATTATGTATACAATTAAATAAATATGATTACATATAATTAAATAATATACATAGATATATGTAAACAAATATATAAATACATATGTAAATACATATTCGTAAATATACTATATATATTAGCTTAACATGAAGCATTATTCCGAAATCTCAAGAAAACCAAAAAACTGGAATTATAGATAGGATAATTAAGGAGAGTTGTGACATTTAATGACAATTTTCATTTCTAATATTTGATTTTGTAAAGCTGTTTTAAACTAAACCATAATCATGACATACATACCTATTTCCCAATCTAAATAACCAAATTTTAGTTTCAATTAGTTTCTTTCTTGTTTAAATGCATCAATGTTGAGAATATTGAGTTAACATTAGTTAATACTGAGAGTCATTGCACTACTTCACTTATATATAAAAATATGGTGCTCTAGTGTTTTTACTGTTATCTCAAGAAAGAATTTAAAGATGCATTGTAGCTAAACTTTAAATAAAATGAGATACTTACTTTCTTTTTATAGGATTCCTTATCAAAGACTCCATGTAGCTTAGAAGTGTGGTGATCATAAATTGTATGAATGTTATGTAAAGACTGACTGGTTTCACTTCCGCTCCAGAGAATATCAATTCAAGAAAATAACCATATGCTAAGTAACATACAAAAACAAAAACAGAGCAACATAGAAACTGAATGAGTTGACTGTATGGTGTTATATCAAAGCATAATATGTTAATTACTGTTCTTTGACTTTCTCTTGTATTCTTTGAGTCATCAATTTTTATTATGGTCTCTTTGGAGGAATTCATGTTTATCAGTAGGTTTGGAAGAAAAAGTTTAATCTATTTTGTAGTTGCTATCATTATTTATCTGCAAAGAAATTTTAAATCCAATGAAATAGAAGCAATTCTTTCTAATTATCTATAAAATCGTGATGAGACGTAAGAGTATCTGGCACCATTGACCCAACCGTTTTTTCCCGTTGGTGCCGGAGAGACTAAGAGGAGGCGACTAAGGGAAAAGCCTTGAAAATCTCTTAAAGATCTCCGGGAGCAAAACCGCGAAGATGGTCATAACCCGTTCTATCTCTCGGAGGCGAAAGCTGGTTTAGCAGCGCCGATTCCGGTGCCTGTCGTACCATATGGATAACCGTAATCCAACCCCAATTGGCGTAAAAAAAAAATGAAAATATTAATCAATTTATAATTATTTGTAATGACAAATATAAATTTCATTCAAATTTAAATGACACTGAATTGTTAAGCTAATTTAGGAAAATAAAGAAATGTTATTTTAAAACTAAATTAAATAGATTTAAGTTGTGTAATAATATGGTCCATTGTTTACGTTATATAGGTAGGTCTCGGTATCAGATTCAATATATTACAATTACAGGTATTATCTTTCAGTACAGGTATTATATTAGGTGTACACGTCGCCGGTGTAGTATTGTTTTTAATTTTTTTTTATCAAAATTTTAATTGTATTGACATTGACAGATTCATACGCACAGAATAAAATATTGGTAGCCTGTCAACTGACGGGCACAAAACACTATTATAAAAGTATAGTTTTACTACAAACACAGTCATAGATTATGTATACATAGCACATGTTAAAATAGTCATAGATTATTACTATTACACGTAAGTAATATTTTATGACTAATACTTGCATATTCATATAGTTTTTAATATTCGTAATTCATTGCAAAGCACGTGTAATAAACAACAAATTCAAAGTGTGTTTTCAAATTAACTAATTTTGAAAACACTTTGAATACATTTAATTAATTGAAACATTTGATATTATCGACTGTCTCCATTTCTTTATAGACTGTTGTTTATTACGTGATATGACGTTGATTTAGTAGTATACCGACAGTGTGAGTTCAGTGGTCAGAGTGGCCATCTATATGCTAAATTATTGAACCTGAATTCGAGTTCCGGCCAATGCCGATATTTGTGTAATATAAATAATTTGGTTTTCAGGCCAGATTTAGAGAAATAAGAGATTTTTTCTCTGAAGTCTCTGAAATTTGAATTCGAGATTTTGATACATTGTCCCACTATTTTTCTGTAGGATTGCTTAGAGTAGAAATGTTTTCCACGATACAGAAACATTCGATTTACATTAGTACATTCGATTATTTTGGCCTAATCATGAATTTTTGTGAAGTATTTTAGTAGACCATAGTTATAATATGTATAACTCTCCGTAGATTTTCTTTTTCATCTTTTGCTTTTTATACTATCTATGTTGATTAGTTCTTTCCGATTTCTGGCAATGGCAATACTACGCGTGGTTTTTGCAAACAAAAAAAGTTATTTTTCATAATTTTTATTGTAAATTTGTAGTAATTTCGCGTTCTTGTATATTTATTTGACAGCGAGGTATGTGTTCAACTGGTTAAAATCGTAAATATGTTGTGATAAAAAGTGATTGCCAATTTTGAAATTTAATAATCCGCCGTGTCAACTTTCGCAGATCGTATATTCTAACTGGCCTAGTGGACTGAGGGCAATGATGGATTCGGACTTGTCCGGTGCGGACTTCTGTCGCTTCTGTAGATCAGAAGCTACTTCCGATCGGCCGCTATTTCATCCATGTATTTGCACCGGATCTATAAAATGGATACACCAGGAATGTTTAGTGCAATGGATGCGTTACTCCCGAAAAGAAATTTGCGAACTGTGCGGTCATCGGTTCTCTTTCATGCCAATATATTCACCTGATATGCCGCGCCGCCTGCCAATACGGGATGTAGTGGGTGGGCTGGTTACTTCGGTAGCGTCGGCAGTAAAAGATTGGTTGCATTACACACTTGTAGCCCTCGCCTGGCTAGGCATTGTTCCATTAACTGCTTGTAGAACCTATCGATGCCTATTTTTAGGCTCTCTAGACCCTATTATTTCATTGCCTTATGATATTGTATCAGCAGAAAATCTAGCTAAAGATGTGTTCTCAGGCTGCTTTGTAGTCACTTGCACTTTATTCTCATTTATTGGCCTAGTTTGGCTCCGAGAGCAGATCATGCATGGTGGTGGTCCTGATTGGATGGAAAGAGAGAACCTCCCAGTGCCTCCTGCTGAGGAAATTCCATTGCCTGATAATAACAATGATCGCATTAATGATGCACCTGGAGAAGATGGAGGGGTGAGAGAGGAAGGTAATGGAGATGCAGGAGAAGATCCACTGGTTGGAGATGAAGCGAACTGGAATCCAATGGAATGGGACCGGGCAGCAGCAGAAGAATTGACTTGGGCACGTCTTCTTGGATTAGATGGCTCAATGGTCTTTTTAGAGCATGTGTTTTGGGTTGTATCCTTAAACACTCTTTTCATTGTTGTGTTTGCATTTTGCCCTTATCATATTGGCAAAATAGGGGCTGCTCTTGCAGGCTTGACTGCTGAAGGTCCATTTGCTGGGCCTTTGACAGCCTTATCTGGATATGTGCTAATTGGTGCTATCTTGGCTGTGTTACATGCCATGGCATCATTGTTGCGTTTAAGAAGTGCAAAGAAGGCCCTGGGTTTCTGCTATGTTGTTGTGAAGGTTGCACTGCTATCTGTTGTTGAGGTAAGTGTTACATTGTGACTATCTGTTATATTTCAAATAACTTTTTTTTTATAAAACTTGAAAATTATGTAAATGAACATCATTGTTTACAAACTAATATTTTATAGCATATAGTTTATACTTTTTAAAGCCTGATGTTGCTTTAAAGCCTGTAGGTGCCACACCTATAGTCAGTGAATAAAATCCATATATACTACTTTAATTTCAGTGTTAATTAACTCATTAAATGTTATTTTGCTATAATGTCATGCATAAATAATGACATTGATGTGTTGTCTTTTAATAAGTTAATATGTAAATCTTTATTTCATAGATAAAGATTTACTTATAAAGTGTATACCAATATATAAAATTCTTTATATTTATGTATCTTTGCTTTTGATGAAAATTTTAAATATTGCTTCTAGAATGTTTAAATGATTCCAGAATGCTATAGGGTATGATTATACTTTATATTACTAATGTGAAAGTTTAGTAATTAAATTATTCAATGATGTAGAGGTCAATGAGGTAGAAGGTCATGGTATAGGATATAGTATAATTTTTATATCAATTTCTTATTTCTTCAGAACTCTTGTTCTCTTAAGATAAGAGAAAATTGTGTGGGTGAAGCCGCAGGCAGCCACTAGTTATACCTAAGATTATAAGAACTAATATTAACATTTTCACTCATTATCAGGTGAGCCACATGCTCGTTTGCCCCCATTCTTCTATAAAAAAAACTCAAATACAACAATTAAACATAAAGTGCAATGTCAGGAAATTTTAAATAAATTCACAGGAGGTACCTCCTGTACAATCAATGGCTTATCTTTAGATTAAACTGCAGAAATCACAGTACAAAACTAATTTTAGATAAAATAAATGAAAAACAAAACTAAGTTAATTGTTTAATTCATTAAGTACAAGGTTTAAAAAGTATAATTTATGTTCTATTAAACCTTTTAAAATGAAGGTTATATCAACCATTCATATTTCATATTCATATTTCACAAATTGTATTTTTAGTAGTCTTGTCTAGGAATTCTACTATTTTTGGACTGCAATATTATTATTAATATATTGTACAATCTCTTTCAGATTGGAGTTATACCACTTGTTTGTGGTTGGTGGTTAGATCTCTGTTCGCTGTCTATGTTTGATGCAACTCTGAAAGACAGAGAGGCTAGTCTTCAAGCTGCTCCTTGGACTTTAATGTTTATCCACTGGCTTGTTGGGATGGTCTATGTATATTATTTTGCATCATTTATACTGCTTTTGAGAGAGGTTCTGAGACCAGGGGTACTCTGGTTTTTGAAGAATTTGAATGATCCTGATTTTAGTCCTGTGCAGGTTAGTTCCATATTTTAGTAGCTTATTCAGTGTATGTTCTATGAAGCTTGGTCCCACAGCCCATCACTTCATAATTGTTTTAAAACTATATGCTAATAAGAATAAATACATATTGTACTATATACTAAGACTTGTTAATTAGGAGTTTTTTACTATATTATTATTAAAAAGTAAGAGTACATTTATTAATCTTTATTAAATGTTTAATAAATATTCATATTTTCTTTGCCATGTAAAACCACATAGGCATAATTACTCATAATTTGATAAGAGCATTATGTGACTGACCTTAAAAAGTATATTCATTCAGTTTACTGGATAATTTAAATAATTATATACTTGTTACAAATTATGATTACTTTGTATAGAACCTTTCTATTTATCATGTTGTTATATTATCTATGTATTTAGGTATATACTACCAAGAATTGTTCGATAAAATAGGCATTCGCATTTAGGCATAGAATTTGTTCATATTGTGTTGCCTTTGAGACAGAATCGGTTTGTGATTATTCCGCTTTATCTAAGCACTATGCTAAGTTGACTTGACAGTTTATCATTATATGTTATCTTATGTGGATAATGATTTCTGATAGTAACCATTACCATGGTTGACATTGGTTCACTCATGTGAAGAATAATAACCTAAAAATATTATATTTTTGGGTACCAACATCTCATGTTTCAAAAGGGTAATCTGTTAAATAAGGAGAGACTGCCATACTGTTAAAGTGTGACTTTGCAGAGTTTACATGTTGGCTATGGTTAAAGGGGACTCAGTGTTTCTCTGTATGATAGAGCTGTAATCATATCTGCAGCAGAACAAGGTGGATATCCTACATAACCATTAGGATTATTGCCTGTTATGTAGGAGCCCTGGCTCTAGCTCTAGCACTAGTAGTAACTAGCTCTACCATGTATAAAACCATGGTAAAGCTAGTAGCGCTTTGGCTGCTGCTCAAATTGGCCGGCTTCTCGTCTGGTTTGGTACCACGGCCTCGCGGAATACCGGCGCGAAGTGAAGGCATCTTGTGCTTCTGCGTTTAGTTCGGTGAGTGAGGTAACCGGAGGTATACCCCCCCATCCCATCTCCATCCCCCTCCTCATCCTCCCTCCCATCTCCCAAATATCCTTAAAGACCGCCAACGCACCTGATGTACGTAGGCGACGGTAATAACTTACCATCAGGTAAAACGCAGGATCGTTTGCCACCTTAAAAAAAAAGGATCAGGAAGTTGCAATGGGCCACATAGCTCGCTAAACTAACAACTGTTGTCAAAGAAAGGTTCTCGGGTGGCAACCACATATAAGCAAATGCAATGTGGGACGTCCCGTCATACGTTGAAGTGCCAACCTGCAGTGTTGCGGGAAGTTAATAGATGCAGGTGACTCAGAACTGTGCTTTGTGGCAGTCTTTGGGGGAGGCTTATATTCAGCTGGGGACTTGTGATAGGCTGAAATGATGTGTCTGTCACTTCCCAACAGACCGACAAACCGACCCAGTTTCGATTAATACTACTCAAGAGCACACTATATACACAGTTACGAGTAGAGACACATTCACAATCCCCCGCCGACGCATAAGAGCGTATCGTGCTAACAAAACACCCGCGTACAAACCGTACCCGGGATTGAGGGCGGCCCGAACCTCCCTCGGACGGTCCTTAGATTGCTTACCATAAAGAGGTAAGCAGTAGATGTACTCTTGCACATCTACTTAAAGCATAAGCGCAAACCTATGAAGCTGTAAAAGCCAAAACGGCTAATAGCAATAACTTCATCGAATAAATAATAATAAGTGTCTGTCACATATGTGAAATATTTGTATATTCTACCCATTCATGTTGCTTTAAGTTTACCAACTAATAGACAGTTGGTGCAACACAAACATCAATTGCTTTGTGATTTATAAAATCAATGTATGATTATAATATGTAAATAATAGTATAGGTTTCAATAACTTAATTTGTAACTTACAAATTACAATTAAATGTTACCTGAGTTTCTTGAGAGACTTTATGTTCTGGTAATTGACAGCTTTTCATTGATATTTTTCTAATAATATTATTTTTTTATTTTTATTCTGAAGCTTGAATTATTATTGTTTTTTTCACAAATTCAGGCCTGTCAAATGTTGTTTATATACACTTTGGCTTTTCTAATTAACACCAATTCGATGTCAGTATGTTACTGAGATCAAATTGGTGTTAATAAATAAGGTTTTTTGCCAGACAATTACAGGATAATGTATATTTGTACTCAGAAGTATATTTATAAAAACACAAAAACACCAATTTGATGGTATTTTCAATAGTAATTAGTTTTTCCATTCAGACAGTCTTT
Organism: Bhutanitis thaidina; assembly: GCA_029286595.1. Lineage (NCBI taxonomy): Eukaryota > Metazoa > Arthropoda > Insecta > Lepidoptera > Papilionidae > Bhutanitis > Bhutanitis thaidina. Next base: position 4,916,467 of record JAGSMS010000010.1, on the reverse strand, counting down.
TTAATGTGTATTCTTGGATACTTCTTTTGTTGACTATATGTGTAATGATGACCGTGTGACATCTAAATAAGCATATCTGACTTCAAGGTTTGAATTCCAGCTCAAGTTTACAGATCTGGCAATGTAGCATCCTGTGTCTTTGACATTGCATCTGACCCTAATGACCCTGATCGTCCGGTTTTGTCGCATAAGCATTAGATCTGATATAGGATGGTAAAGACTAGACTCGACTTTGATGATAATAAATAATATTTTAAGATGCTGTAGATAAGAGCTACTTGTTGCAGTTTTATATTCGTATTTTTTTTATTTCTTTACTTTATTTCGTATTTCAGGAGATGATTCATCTGTCAGTATGGTCACACATAAGGCGACTGGTAGTATCGGCCATGATTTTCGGTACCGCTGTTCTTTTCATGTTATGGCTACCAATACGTGTGATCAAGTATATGCTCCCAGGATTTCTACCATATGCTGTCGCAGTACATACAGAAGCACCTGTAAATGAGCTAAGCCTCGAGTTGTTACTGCTGCAAGTAAGCTTCTTTATATTGCTAAATCTTTTATTAATACTGTTTTGTCTTTTTAAATTTGTAAAGAATGTTCAAACTACATATGGGAAAATCTTATAAGCTATGATAGCTGACTGGTTAAGGATCGCCTCCAAATCAGCAGACTCGCGTTCAATCCCATATCTTATTTATGAATGAATTAATGAAGAATTATATTATATTATTATTACTTATAAGAATAGAATAGAATACACTACATTAATTATTTAAACATACATACGTATTTAGGTACATATATGAATGTGTATGTAACATATACACATATATATGAACCTAAATATCCTGAAGGCAATCTGTTCCATGGAGTTATATCAGTGATTTTAAAAGAGTTTGACATTAAGCTAGAGTGGTGGGAAGGATCAGAGAGTGATAAATTATATGAAGAGCGAAGATTTAGAGAATTCTTGTCACTAAGGAAGTGAACTCTTCGCATCGGCGTATGTGGCAGCCATCGTCCTGAGAAGTGTACGATCCGCCACGATTCGATCGATGATTGAGGTGACCCGAGGTAGTATGTATTGGTGTTTATATCAATAAAAACCAATGAATGTTTTGCGCAGGTGATCCTCCCTGCATTGTTAGAGCAATCACACACACGCACGTGGTTGAAAGCAGGGCTGCGTGCGTGGTGCGCATGCGCGGCGGGCGCGTTAGGCTTACGGTCTTACTTGCTGGGAGAAGCTTCAAGAGACAATGAGCCTCACCCACCACCGCACCCACCGCACCAACTTGGTGCCGCTCATCAGGTTAGTGTGATATATAGAAATTAGTAATTAGACACAACGCTTCTGTAACCTTCTTTTATTGACGTTGTTTCCATTTGTCCATTGGCTGCAATAGCCACGTACCATCAGGTAGATTGTTAGCTCATTTTTTCAGCCCAAAATAAAATCTTAATAATTATTTTCAGTGTCAAATGCTTGAATCTAAAATTCAACTATACATCTTTTTGCACCATTCTAGTGAATTTGTATTGTCTGTAACAGGCTTTAGTGTGGCGTGACGGTCCGGCCGGCTTCGAGCCGTACGTGCGCGTGTCGTGGTTCCCGATGCGGCTGGCTGCGCTGCTCGCGCTCGTGTCCATCTCGCTCGTGATGGCCAGTGCACTGACATTGGTGAGTGAGCCCTGATTAAATTTTATTTTATTTTTCAATCACTAGCTGGCCCGGCAGACGTTCTGCCCTTGTCGTTAGGTAGCGTGATGAGTTTGATTTCTTAATTACGTAATATTCGACTCGGCACTAAACCAATACATATTGTGAATATAACGAAGATTATGGGCCATAAATATATAATATGTTAATTGACACACAGGGTCACCAATCTCATCTTAGCACCATGAACCATCATCACGGGAGTATAAATATATTGTAGGAATATGATCTTAATCAGTCAAGTTGTTCAAAAGCTATACAATCACAAACATACATATGCTGAATTTTGGTATAAAAAGATATAAAATTCTTTAAATGTTTTTGTGAAGATAAATACATTATCTTAAAACCAATGTCTCGGATTTTCCAGAACGGTTTTGATATCTTCCTTATGATACCATTAGCGCTGTAGATTATGCCCTCTTATTCTTGAACTTAATATTACAAATGTGAAAGAATCTATGTTTGTCGTTCAATCATACTTGAAAGATTGAACGGAAATGAACGAAAATTGGCAGATATGTTAATTATGCCATGGAATAGGATAAAGGATACATTTTATCTCCATTTAAGAATTCTCCTGGAACAAAATGATGGACCGTTTGCAGCCTGATGATAATGCTAATGTATATATTATTTAGTCTAAGACCTGAAGCTTTGATTCATTTATCAGATAATACCAGTGGCGATTGGCAGAAAGGTGATGGCACTGTGGCTTACAAAAGCATCAGAGGGAGTGCATGAGTTGTACACAGCAGCTTGTGGTAAGTTTTTATTATCTATATCTATTTTTGAATATTATGTTTCATTATTAGATACAGCTTGTGATAAAGTAGTTAAATTTTATATTATATGTACATTGTTATTATTATATGATGCGTAATTGATGTATACACATAAAAAGTATTTTAATTTATAGAGATACTAACTACTAAACAAAGATATGTAAAATGTATCCATAACTAAGCCATAATTAGATTCGATAGATCTAACAAGATTTACAAAAAATTAAATAGATCTTGCTATATTTTATACTATTTTTCCTGAAGTAAGTAGTGAACCTTATCCTGATATGGCTGGATTTATATCATCATAAATGATAAAAGTAACCTATGGCAAAGACAAAACTTTTCATGTCATGATTTGGGGAGGATGCCAATATGTCCTTTCGAACTTATATAACATACTTACATTGGTGAAAAATATCATTGCTCAATGCTTGTGTTAGCAGGATATAATATTCTGGAAAGTGCCAACATGTTAAATTAGTTCAGTAATTTCCTTGTTGAAAGTGCCAATTTATTTTTATTCTTAAGCTGACAACATCTTTGTTGTCGCTATGATCTCTATGGTTTGCGAGGTACAAATTTGTCCTCTTAGGTGAGGTTTTCATTTGTTAATATGTCAGACAGACTTCAGTTCAATCGCAAAGGCATTTCATGTTCTCTTCATTGGGCGTAATAAATGTATGTAATTTGTACGGCTTAATTCCATGTTTTGCACGATTGCAGGCATGTACGTGTGCTGGGCGGCGGGTCGCGGCGGAGCGCTTGCTGCGGGCTGGGCACGTGGCGGTCGGGCCGCATTGCTGGCGCGCGCTGCGCTGTGGGCGCACCGTGCAGCGCGTGCAGCCCTCGCGGCGCTCGCACTGCTGGGCCTCGTGCCGCTCATGTTCGGGCTGCTGCTGGAGCTGGTTCGTGCTCTGTATTCTCGCCGAAGGTCATGTAGCGCTGTGCGGGCACCGCTTAGTGCATGCAGCCCGCCGCGCGCGCACTGTTGAGCCTCGTGCCGCTATCTTTGAGCTGCTGCTAGAGCTGGTTCGTGCCCTGTACTCTCGCCGCTGTGTGAGCGAAAAGGACACCGCAAGTAGCTCCTGTACTGTGCTGTTAAGATTACTAATACCATATCCGTGTGTTGAGTTAAATCCTTCTTGTATTATGGAAATTTTACTTCCAAGTTAGAATTTTGAATTATGTAAAAAGGGATTAAGTAATAATGAAAATCGTTTCGACAGGTGCTGGTGATTCCACTAAGAGTGCCGCTAGAGCAGTCGCCGGTGCTGTTTGTGTGGCAAGATTGGGCGTTAGGTGTCCTGTACACAAAAATTGTGTGCGCGCTTACCATGATGGGCCCTGACTGGAGTATGAGACGCGCCATCGAAAAAGCCTATCGAGACGGAATTAGGGAGATGGATTTAAAGTTAGTATTTTATGTTAATCTGAAGACTTGCCGTATTTACTAAAAATTGTATTAGCGATCACTTTTTGTAGCATACCTGGTGTATGTAAGATTCGTGTGAAACAATTGATGAGGTTTTTTGAATTGCAGATTCATACTGACGGAGGTGGCCGCGCCGCTCGTGCGCTGGCTGGGCCTGGCGCTGGCCGTGCCCTACGCGTTCGCGCACAGCGCCGCGCCACTGCTCGTGAGTGCGCCCGCGCAGCGCAACCTACTCGCTCGCCGCGTGTACCCCGCGCTGCTGCTGCTGACCGTGCTCTCCGCGCTCGCCGTGTTCCAGGTACCGCTAGTGCGTCACACCGCTCGGTGCTGCTCGTTATCTCATACTATTTGTCGCCTGTTAAGGCGCCCGGAGCGAAGGAGGGGAGGCATATCCCTACGCCGCTACCGCAATTAATTACTTTTTAAAATCCTGAAGTGTTTTATCATGCATCATAGTCTAGAAGTCTTGTTCCCAGATACGGCAGTTCCGCAAATTGTACGAGCACATTAAGAACGACAAGTACCTCGTGGGACAGCGGCTCGTGAACTACGATCACCGTCGACACAAGCAACAACAACAACAACAGAGCGCCGTGTCATCGACCAATTGAACGTCTAGACCAACTGTAAGCTTAGTAAATATACGCGCGGATACAATTTGCAACGACACGGGCGAGATACTGACCGATTGCGAATCGTATTATTTCAAGACTTAAGAAAAGCATCACTATGAGGCGATCCCTGGATCGAAATCGGCTTGACATAAATTCTGTATATCAATATAATTTATTATGTAAGTGTCATTATATGATTTGTATGGTATTGATCTAAAATAATCTTAGTAAGTTTGTTTCAATGTGGTGAAGAAAATATGAAAGATTTTTTTTTCTCTTTTAACAAAATGTAAGTATCTGTAAAAATTATAATCCATTTTTTTTAAACGGCGTCTACTTCTTAAATTAAGTGTACTCTGAATGTCAAATATTACAAACATATTTGAATAAAAAATCGACCCTTATTTAAGATATAAATGATCAAGTTAAAATTTTTGTCACTTTTCGTACTTTTGCTTTTGAAATTAGTCTCTCGCTTAGTGGCATGTTGTTAAACAGGTGGTTCATTATTTATCTTAGTTTTTATTGATAAATACTTTAAAGTGAAGTATTCGACTTTTTGCGACTCAGTGGGTCTTGTTGCGATTTTCTTTTCAATATAAAGAAGACTTAAGTGAGAATGGTTAATTTGGCATCGCAACTAATTTGACAAAATCTGGTACCAAAAATAATAATAATTGTATAGTATTTAATTCGTAAATGAATTTGTGGAAGATAATTTTCTACAAGTTTTAAAACAACAAAAATGGTGTACTTTCAAATTAAAATTTATAACTAAATAAGGCTATATACTTTATTTTTATCTAGTAATTATTATCATAATATTACTAAAATTCAAAAATTTTCGCTTTGTCTATTCAGCATTTTCGCTTCTACGTAATTGTACAGTACATTTTTAATCTATTTATCATAGAATAGCGTAAACGCTTGTATTAAGGCGGCAATTTATTTTAATGAGTCATATCTGAAGTCTGAAGTAGTCAATATATAAAAAAAATTGTTTTGGTATCAAATAACTGATTGATAGAACAAACTCTTCCAGTGGTATAATGTAACTCATAAGTCCAGATTTGACAAATAACATTAGTTTCGCTTATTTCTAACTTAAGACATGTGAAGGGATAAACAAAATACCTATTTCTGGTATGTATTCACTTGAAAAATACCTGCACCATTTTTTGATTTTCTTGTGTCTCCCACAGGAAGAAAAGCAGAGGTAGATTTTCTTACGCTTGCTACGACACGACGAATCAAATTATAAATATTTAATATTTGAGTATAGAAAAATGTCAGTATATTTGAACTGTTGCCCTAAGCTCGCCAAAGGAAGGAAATATATGAAAATAAATGTAACCATATAACCATTATAAATAATATTTTACAAATGACATCTTCTCTGTCAGCAGAATTATGCTACTTGAAGATACATTTCAATATTGCTTATTATTTTAATCTAGCCGCTCTGAAGCAGTCATCACTAATTTTAATTTACCAAGGTTGCATTACCTAATGTTTAAGATATAAAATTATAAATACACTTATACACAATTTTTAAATATACTTATTAATTAGAGTCTGTTCATATTATGACTAGTAAGTCATATGAATAGTGAATACCCCTTTTATTTGCTTGCAAAAAATGAAGTGAGAGAGTTAACTTACTGTACCTGGAACCTTGTTTTTTAGTGGGCTTATTAACACAACTAAATAACAAAAGAAATGGTATTAAATGCCGATATTTACTATAACTTCTTTAATTTTATTATATGTATATTTGCTTTATCAGCATGGAGGATTGACTTAAAATGTTATATTATTTTTCTTGTAAAATATTATGGATTAAATTGAATCAATTTAGGAAATTGTATATATTCGTGATTTTGATCTATATTGCCAGCAACTTTTGAGTCCGTTCGTGTAAGAAGGTATTGCAAGCTGAATCCCGATCCCAGTAGATATAACTTTATTTCGAAATGCGGTAATAAATTTTAATCCCATAGTGTTGTTAAATAGTTTTATGTTTTATATTTTAATTACAATTACGTACTGCTCAATCTTGTTATTCCATACGTTTTCTTATCGTCACCCGTACCGGTATACCCTTATTGTGTTGCCATTGAAGATTTTAGATTTGCTTAAACCGTAAAGATTGTGAATATCTATCGTTTTCTTATTTGACCCTTTTACCAAATTAAGTAGCTTTGATTGTAATATTAGATGCAAACATTTTAAGATATGATCTATTTTATTATGCATCCCGATATTTCAGATATACATTGTGTAATGTAAATCGTTGTTAATTATAGATAAAGTAATATCAAGGATTTGACTTCATAAAAATGTTAAGGAAGCATTAAAAATACAGAATGGAGGAACGAACTTTCTTCCATTTCTTTATTTCGTTCCGTTACAGACGTTCCGTCGATCGTTGATCGAAGATAGCTGATATATGGTACACCGGTACAGCACTGTTCGTAATAAGTCGGTAAGACAAGACGTGTTTGTATATACATAGAAATCCGTAGTCAGAAAATAATTCGTAAACAAATAAATTAATTATTGAATCTATACTATGTCTTTTTTAATACCCATGCAGTCGCCGTTAATACTTGAAGTCTTGAAACAATAAAAATTCGACATAAATTGTGATAACCATCACGTGGTTAGTATTTTTTTAGAATAGCCCAAGTTGAATGTATAAATATCTTAGCTTTAAGTAGAATAAAATATAAGAGGGAAAATATCATCTCTTTTTCCAAATGCCAATCCCACTAGAATGTGGTGCACCCGGCTAGCAAAGAAACGATAGAATGGTGGCGTAATATGCATCCAAATTAGCCGAATCCAAATCCCACAGACCAGTGATGAAGACCAGTATCTCTAGTGCGAGGGTGCCGGCATTGTGCTAAACAATCCACTTGCCCAGCGTTGTGAGTCTGGGCAAACCTAGCTGGTGCCTATGTTCAGCAGTGGATTAAAATTGGCTGTCGTAGTAGTATAATAGGGGGTTAAGCCATATAAACGTGAGGTGCATTTGTGTGCAGGCATTCCTAGAGAAAAAGATCCAATGTAATATTGATTTGCAAAACTTGTAAACATACATTCATAATCTGTCAGTCTGGGTAGGTACCCTCTTACCTATTTCTGTCGCTGATCAACAGTGTAACCACTGTTGTATTCCCCTTTGAAGGGTATAGAGAGCCAACATACGAGGTAGAAATTCCATCGTTTTCAGGGGTGACAACGTATCTGTAACCTTCTTCGATTGAAGTTGTTTGCAGGGATCCATGGGCTACAGTGGACTCGTTAGTACCTTCCATGTTTTCAAAAAAGGCAGGACTGCCTTAAGAAAATATACAAGCGACTTGGTTTGACTCAATTTTTTCTTGGATTTGGTGTATGGCTTGGCTGCCTCTTTTGAGTCGAACCATTGCGACGAAGGTTTTCGATTATTATACAGGATCCACTTTTTATAACAAGTGAATCCAATCAACCCAATTGAGAACAAATTAAGGCAAGCTACGACGTGAGTTAGCTGTTCTCCTTCAGTAATTTTACCTTTACATCTTATGCCTACGTGGGGAAATACTTACCTAACGTATACCTGCCCTCGCTTTTGTGCTTTAGCACAAACCTGTTATGTCGGGCTTGCACTGACCAAAAACCCACTGTTTCACTCTCACCGTATATCGACAGGGCCACGGTAACGCCATCGCAGCCATACGCGGCCTGTCGCCGCGGGTTGCCTTAGACGAGCCCTCCTCGGGAAACAGATTTCGGGGACTAGTCCGCTCTCTGCCTAGACAGCCTGGAATACTGTGCTGAAATCTTACCATAACTTTGGAGCATTAACCTTATCTACTATGACATTACACATAGACATTCTATACGTGTTAGAGCCAAGCGGCGGCTTTAGCTGCTGCTCGAATGGGCTGGCTCGACCGGATTGGTACCACGGCCTCGCAGAATACCGGCGTGAAGTAGAGGCATCTTGTGCTTCTGCGTTTCGTTCGGTGAATGAGGTAACCGGAGGCCCACATCTCCTCCCTATTCCCCTCCTCTTCCCTCCCATCTCCCAAATATCCTTAAAGACCGGCAACGCACCTGCAGCATCTACGGTGTTGCAGATGTATGTGGGCGACGGTAATCACTTACCATCAGGTGAATCGCTTGCTCGTTTGCCCTCTTCCATAAAAAAAAAAAACAAAATTATCGAGGAATGAGTCACAGGGATTTGTTGTGCATTATTTTAATGGCCTAGCCGATATGGCTTCTAGGCGCATCGAAATTGTATATTCTTCTTCCCATATTTGTCACTACTACACACTACTATTCTATTGTCATAGAAAAAGATAGGTCGTCATCGGTATAAAAAATGTTGACATTCGATAACGATTATCGATTCCAGAAGTAAAAGTTATCACGTGATCGGCCCATCGCCAGTTCTGCTCATTAATCTAAGGCTATGTATATCATAGTTCTATGGATATTGGATTTCATCACGCAAAGGAACTTTCACCGCTTTCCGCTGCTCGCTGATAGAACAATATAATAAGGTGTAATTCGTCCGCGTCTAGAATGATAGGTAAACCATCAGACTAGTCTATTATGGTCCTAATGCGAGGGTATCTAAAACAGTAAGTCACTATCGCTCTTACATAAATGATGCTCGCTCCGTTTTAATCCAATTTGTCTGCTCTGATGCGAACATAAAACATCCGTCGGCTGTTATTTAGTTGAAGGCGATATAAATTCTAAGCATGTCTTTGATACGAGGCGCAATATGTCGCGTAGAGCAACGGAGCACGCCTTAGCGGGCCGTCCATAACTCCGCTCCTGAATTATGTTCTTTATTGTTTTTATTCAAATTGACAATTTTGAAAATTGCGCCATTAAAAAAGTCCTTTCTTTTAATTGCTACATAAGAATTTAAACAATTTTTGAAGAGACGTACAACGAAACAGTTCATAAATTTATCCTTACTTTCTGTATCTTTGCTCTAACCACGAGAGAAACTTACGTTCATCTAATAACCTTTTACTCGAGTCCTCCTCCCACAGCTCCGGTTTCGTCCATTCATCCTTCCCTGTTCAATCCGTTCTTTTGTGTGACGCACTCCCCCTCGGAATCAGAAACACTGCTGATCCTTACGCGTTTCAAATGAAATGAACTATTTTATCTAACTTGAGGCTAGTTTACGTCTCTCTATATTTAATTTTTATCATTTGTGTATAATATACGTACGTACGTACGTATGTATGTATTATATTTATTTATGTATAGGTATGTTCTATAATTTTTATACATTTTATATTATTTCTTATTTTTTATTGTAGTTTCATAGTCAGTAATATATTGTCGCACCCACTTCATTTTATTTCTGCATCACTTTCAGGTATACTGGTAGAGAATGCCGCAGCCGATAAGTCCGCCTATATACACAGCACTGTATATAGAGTTAGTCCTTAGTTACTCGCAGTCCAAACCGCTTTATCAGATCTTCATCAAGTTTAAGTAGGTATTAAGCATTTTATTACTCATTTTATTCATGCTGGTCGAATACAATAACAGAGACCCGGGCAAATGAAGATGTGAATGCAAATGGTAGCTACCCCGTCAGGTCTGGTGTTCGTGACGTCTCTTCCTGTAATTTTCTTAAGTTTTACGTGGGGGAAATGTGGAATGTCGCTATATTTCTTTATCGTAGACAGTAAATCGGGAGTGAGGTGAGCTTGATGACGTCAGACGATGATGAGCTTGGCGATGCATGTTGCAGAGGTGAAGCAATACCAAGCTGGAGTATGTAACTCGGTCAGTAGTGGTGCAGCAGACCTTATAAATTATGCGGAAAGGCTGTGTTCAGGTCTTCAGAGCGTCGAGAGTATGGATACAGTCCCAATGCCGGAAGTGTGACCCTGAGGAAAGGTTTCCCGTTATTGATGACTTAGATGTCGTAGAGCTTCTATAAGTACTTGGTTGAAAATATAATTTTTAATTATTACACATATATACACGATTGCTTTAGATATTATTATTACCTTCAAAGCAAAGGAGACACTAATTAATTATTAATCCTAGTAAATTTCTACTAACATTATCAGAAAACTGGGTTAATGCTATCCGAGCTCGAATTAACTGGCGCCATTAAAGCGCTGACCTATTTTATGTAAAAATTTGTGATCTAAAAGCTTCATGTGCGACGACGACGTCGACACGACAGGCGGCCACAGCTTCTATTAATCACTATGCTCTCCATTATTTTAGTGCATTAACTGGGATATAACAAGTATTATTGATCCTGTAGGGTGTAACGGGGTAAAATATTATTTCATTCTTCAAATGCCAACCTTACTTGCACCTGGTACAGCTCTACAAAAAAAGCTCTGGCGACCGAATGATCGCGAAATATTCATCCGAATTTCCGAACCCAAATCCCTCACACATGTAACGGGGAGCATCATCACTAGCGAGAGGGTACCGGCATTGCACACACCGATCCGTTTGCCGAGCGTGGTGAGTATGGGAAAAACATGCAAAAGATGCATGCCGGCTTTTGCTTGCACTTTCTTGCAGACGCCTATGTTTATCTGTAGACTTAAATTGATGATTTAGTAGTAGTTTTTAATCAAGCCTCTGATATAGTTAGATGTATCTATATCATAATCATTATCAATTTTAACCTACGGAAAATAAGACAGAGGAAACTAACGCGACTCGATCAAGAATTCCCTCGGGAAAAAATTTATCAATCACTATAAAATACGCTATATATTTATGAGTGGCAGCCACGTACAGATAAACGCAATGTTGGACGACCCCCCCACAAGATGGAGTGACGACCTGCGGAGTGTTCCGGAAAGTCGATGGATGCAGGTGGGTCAGGACCGAGCTTCGTGGCAATCTTTGGGGGAGGCCTATGTTCAACAATGGACTTGAGATAGGCTGAAATTATGATGATATATATACGATATTAAGGTATATAATAAAAGTACTAGTCATTTTAAATTAAATGATAGTTTTCAGTTTTTTTCCATAGGCCAGATATCTTTTGGAATAAACCAATACCACTTATTTTAACCGTTATCCGTTAGGAGAAATACAGAAGTTTGTTTTTTTTTTTGCATTTACTCGTAATTTTTTACTGTCCTTTAAAAACGACGTAATATAAAATGGTCATCCATTAACATGTTACGTAAGAGATACAATCTAAAAAAGCTTTCTCTAAGACGACGGGCGGCTGAGTCGGCTCAATTATCTCCTCGTTCACGATTGCTTCAGAGTATATATTATGCGGATAAAAGTTTGTAAAAAAGTTACTAAATATATTATAGTGACATTTAAATTAAGTTTAGGATTAGAGTTAAAGTATGTATAGATAGTATAGTTTTAGCACACCGGAGAAAGCAGCGTGGAATCTTTTCCGGCTTAAAAACTTTCTCAAATAATGCCATTGCCCAGTTGTGGGGCATTTACAGAAAAAAGGATTTTTAAGACTTAAAGTAAATACAAATATCAATTAAATAAGTACAATAGTTTAGTCAAAGTTTATTTTTTTGATTTTTGTTACTTTAATTCAAGATATATTTGTGCCGCTATCACTGAACTAGGCCAACGACACCCAGGTCAAAGATCTTGTCGATCGTCCACCATATGAATGAATACTTATGTGCGCTCACGCCGACATCCGCTGCTCGCATTTGGAGGCGTCTCAGGGTACGCTGCGTGGTTGCCGCTCTTTTCGAGGTCAGTGAACTATTAGTCATGACGAACAGCGCCTGCGCTTTTTTTGGATTAGTAGGTTTTTTCATTTGTTTGTATATAACAAAATTCATTAAATGTCATAAATCGCATCCGCAGGTCGCATAAGTAGTTGAATAAATAAGTAAGCTCGGGGACAGTCTAACCAGCGCCTTCGGACATTGGATTGCCGCGCGGGGTAAGTAGTCCATGAGTAATTTAAGCCTCTACGACTCCGGAGAAAATCCTTCAGAGGGGGTAACGATTTTGATAAATAATTAGTTTTAAGCTCTTTCTTATATTTACTATCTGCTCAGCGGTCAAGGAAAACATCTCTACGAAAAATGAAATATTATTTCGAGAACACGAGAAGTTCACCGAACTGGAGCAGAGTTCCGGCTCCAAAACTCTCAAATAAGTAAGATTTTGCCCAGCAATGGTCATTCTCAGGCTGATAGTAGTTTTTTATTTCTTTTACTTACTTTATTACTGTCTTAACATAAAGTATTTTATTAAATATGTAAAAGTTTCAAGTCCTGTATATGGACGAATTTACGGTACTCGTAAAATCAGTCGTAAACTTGCATTGAATGTAACATGTCCCTTCTGGACTTCTTTTAAAACTTTTAAAATCTTTTGTTGACAATACCTTACAGTTATGAGATTGTAATTGGCTTAAAATATAATTCCTTGTCATGCGATTAATAATATTCAACAAGTAAAATAATTGGTACCCGCTTTAAAACTTAATATTCATGACATGTTGAAACAGTAGAAACTCTATTTTTATGACACGTGAAGGGTTAAGTAAAAAGTAGCATGAATGGGGAGGGGGGACTGTACAATGGCCTACTCTAAAAATATTCGAGAGAGCTTTGAAGACGGGAAGGATTCGAACAATTTTTTTATTATTTCTCACTTTCAATTTCCTCACGATGTTTTCCTTAACCGGCAAACACATGGTAAATTTAAAGCAATTAGTTTTAGTGATGCTGGATCCGGGGGTCAAACTCGCGTCACTCGCGTACTCTGCAATTATAGCAAGCGCCCGGACCCCTGGACTATCACGGCCCAGGCTACGACGGAAGAAGTTACGAAAAGATTCAAGTATTTAAACTAAATTTAAAACATATTATGCAGTAACAGAGTCCCTTATTATTTCGTTCGATTATATGTTATCACGCAATGTTATATTTTTTTATGTCGATTTTTTAGTACGATTTGGTATTCTATCTTACGATAAATGTAAACTATTAACTTCAGTAAGCTTACCACATGTCCCGTTGTCCCAAATATGCTCTGGTGAAAAGTGGGTTGAAACGACTAAAATAAATAACTATACTGTGTAGAGCACAGTAGCTTAACTGTGCGGTTCATAGGATCTATTCCAGAGATAGAATAGGAGTACGGCAAGTGTCAGAAATTATTCATATATCACTAGATCTCTCTTGTAGTCTGGGTTATAAAACCGACTAAACCTAACACAACATTCTTATCACGGACACAGGCTTGGAAGAGCCATCACCAGCACTAGACTCTCACTCTCAGCTAGTTATTGTCACATAATGCTTTGAGCACGTTCCATAGTATTTATGACATTATTATAGACCGATACAACGCTTTAATATCGTAAGTTCCAATATGAATAATAACATATATTTCAAAGTTATGTAAACAAAAGACAGAGGTATAATTAAATGGCAGGTCTCTCACCGCGACTACAGGAAATACATTAATAATGTAAAAGTACTTTAATACATAAAACACTAATGATGCTGCAAAGCCGTAGCTCAGGTGTTAGTGTATTTGCTTTAATTTCATAGTACGCGAACGACCTGGATTCAAATACCGGTGTCGCGACTACTAAAATGGTTAATTGCAACTTTAAGTGCTGAATTTATCTATTTTTAATTAAAATTATGCTGAGCATGCTCGGCAGTAATGGAAAACATCGTGAATAATTTAAATATTACCCATATTTAAATTATTGATAAGTGGCAGAGTATAATCGGGAAATGAAACTAGGAATTGCTTACCATTGCGTTGAGTTTCAATGTCAATTTCTTCAAAGAAAAATTCATAAAATATCATAACAATAAAATTTTATTTGTTTAAAAATTTAAAGATTTATTCAATATACGGTTTTATCAAGCTCTTGTAAACATAATAAAAAACAATCTTCACCGGTTCTCAAAATTAAGATCACATTTTTTTAATTTTTTCTATTGTTTAATTCATACAAATTTATAATATAGTCTGTTATTTTCGATAACAATTAACACGAGGCGACGCGCGGGTAATTTTCCTATGGCTATCTCGAGAAGAAATAGTCTATGTCAAATGACATGGGGAAATCCTCAAGGTTCAAAGCATTTTCGTACCTAACTTCATTAATGTCGGTTTATCGGTTTAGCCGTGAATACGCAACACTCAGAGTGACTTTCGTACTTCGAATATTGATTTTCAACCGACATCCATTCTCATTCGTCTGTATTTTTTTTGTATTATCTTCTGCACCTTCCCCGATTTTGATGATTCTTTTTTTATTGAATAAACTATAGAGGTAAAGTCTATTCAATAAAAAAAATAGTCTAATTTGTATAAAATATTCCACTTTATTATATTAAGTATTAGTATATTTTATGTTAAGTAAGGGAAAATAGGTATTAAAATATTAATTTAGTATTGTAATCAATCAAAAGTGACAATGTCTTAAATATATACCAGCATTCATTCTTATAAAGAAGTTAGAAATACTTAATAAATGCTGGTATAGTATAAAGTGTAATAGAAACAAAATGTATTAATGTTTATGTAAAAAAACATTTCAGTAAGTCTTCAATGTATAGCCTTTTTATTAGATATTCATCATCATCATCATCATTAGCCTATTTAAGTCCACTGCTGAACGTAGGTATCTCGAAGAAAGCGCCTGCAAAAGCCTGTTATGAAAGATTTCTTAAATTCATCACGCTAAGCAAGGTTTGTTATTTCTCGTCAGCGGTTGCTGTGCTCAGTGTTGGTGCCTTTGCACTATCAGTTGCAGTTAGCCATCAAAAGTCTGCGGGGGTTTTGGGTTCGGCAAATTCGGATGGATTTTCCGCCATCATTCGGCCGCAAGAGCTCCGTTAGTTAGCCAGCATTTTGCACCTCGTGCGTGGTTGGCATGGGGAGAAAAAAAAATTGTGCCATCGCCCTTATGATTCCCCCATTAGATATTGGATTCTTATTATTTACAATTACAACCGTATCTGTTACAGCAAATCAAGGCTTCTGTGTGTAATAATGTACCATAATTTTATTATGGTCCCATTACGATTTAGATAATAGCCGCTTTCGGTAATAAAGCAGACGCATAATGTAGACGAATTTTACCAAGCGTTTGTTTTTATTTGCCCTTTACTGGAATTTAATGTCATAGAGAAAGCTACATGTGGAATTGATATGTACATGAGAGGTATATGTATCTCCCGCTTATACAAAAAAAATAGGATATTTTAATGATAATTTCATTTGTTAAGAATATAAGGAGAATGTAACAACTGAACAAAAAATTAAAGGGATATGATCTGACAGCCCAATGATGGCGGAATATCTTTCCGGAGTTTCCGAAACCAAATCCCACAGACTGATGATGGCAGCAGCATCTCAAATGCGAGGATACCGGCACTGCGCTTACCGCTGCCAACCCGCAACTTGTCCAGGGTGAGGATGGACAAACCTTCCGAGAAATAGACGAAGAGGAAGAAGAATTTTGATGAAGAGGTCTAAAATATTAATGAAGTCTATAATATTAAAAATTTTGATGAAGAGGCTAAAATAGGCAGTTGTTGTAGTGGAAGTGGTAGCATTTAAGAATGAGTTTCACACAAAGGAACAATTGGTGAAAGTCAGAGATGATGGCGATGTGGTGGTCGATTTCGATCGGGGCTGATACTTCCATAAACGTTGTGAACTACCCAGAATATAATGATTTGTTACATTTACGCGAACACTACACATTTGTAATGAAACTATTATTAACGGATTTTATCGCGTTTAATTTCGTTTATATATTCCTGTCGCTTCGATTGCTTTACAGCAGCCGTGGTCACGGGGGGGCTAAGGTTAGGTACTATTGCATGCAAAGACGCAGTTGATCAGGTATGATAGACTCTTGTATCTAATGATGTCCACCTGGCCGATGTCGACCACTGCTACAACTTCTGAGCCGTTGGCAACTATCGGGTGTTGTCAAGTCCGAAGCAGATATTATATGCCGTAAGTGTACATGCGATGATAGTGGCACAAATAAATTAATAAACAAAATTAAACGCGTTTCATTTCAAGTACGCAGGATATATTATAATATCGCACAGAGATACAAAAGCAGGAAGACAGAGTAGTACAAAAAGCCTGACGACTGCTCGCGAAAGAAAAAGAAAAAAACAGGTTTCCGATAGAATACCAGCGCTGTAGTTGTGGTTTAGCATTGCTACAGCATTATACTGAGTCGGACACCGTTTTATTACTGCAACCCAATAAAATATTTTTTTTTTTTTTTTGTTATGTTAATTAAGTTTACTCATGTGTTACTTGAGTTGTGGCAATGAACAAAGTACTTTCTTTCTTTCTAGATACTCACTCGTTTTACTCCTATCTTTCCATATCCGATATAACGCCTTAGCGATTACATCTAAGAAAGGGTCGGATGCAGAGACGGGATGCAACACAACATAAATAGATACGAAACCACATGTTACAGAAATATATACGCAGACTGGGATTCGAACTTCGTATATTAATGAATTTATCATTAATTACGTAATAACAGATAAATATACTATCATATGTATGTTAGACAAATGGTATATGGCATAATAATAAATAAATATATATCACGCAGTACATTTACATTGTACATGTACATGTATATTGCAGTACACTACATTTCTCCGCTATTAATCGACTTCCGTGCTACTTATCAGACCGCGCCTCGAGTCTAATTCAAATTGACCTTTTTGAATTAAAAACAGCTGAAAGGTGTGGTTTATTTTTATTATAGTAATTAGACATATTTTATGCACATGTGATATCAACTGTACAGTATTTGAAAGATTACCCTGTACTTAAAAGGTATATTATATATTGCATGGAAGAATTGCCTATAATCACCACACTGGGACGGCGGATTAGTAATAGTGCTTTCCCTTACTGGCAAATATTAATCACCATCGTCATAACCCTGTTGATAGCTCACTGCTGGACATAGGTCTCTCCCAATTCGAGTTAATCGCCACGCTTGGCGGCCGAGTTGGCAGTCGCAGCACCACTCGCTTCGCATCTAAGACGCTGATGCCATTTATAGATCTGTTTATTTTCTGTCCGGCATGTTTTGAGATGGTTGAATCGTTATAAACGATTATCATGGCCATAGTAGTCATGCAAAGTATACAAGTAAGCATACTTGTTTGATTAGAAAAAGTATTTTTTTTAATATGCACTCAAGTACGTCATCATCATCATCATTTCAGCCTATCACAAGTGCACTGCTGAACATAGGCCGCCCCCAAAGATTGAAGTTCGGTCCTGAGCCACCTGCATCCATCGACTTCCCGCAACACTGCGCAGGTTTTCACTCCATCTTGACAAATAAAATAGTAAAACGATTGGACTAAGGTAGTAATGAAGTTGTCGCTCTTCTCCTGCAGGCGTAATAGTTCTGTGGGTTCAGCGAGCAACTTCAACATGAAGATTTTGATGTGACTCCCTGCATATCATTAAAATTCACTTTTATATATTTTTTCATAACGCGCGCAAAGAAGTTTAACTACAAACATTTTTCGACTTCTTTTCAAACTATTATTCTGAATTTTATAATAAACAATATTGCTATGGGGAATATGATGTGTTAAATTTCACAAAGCTTTTAAAATTTCTTCGCGCGCTTTGAGAGCTAGTTTATTGCAATTTAAAACGTTCTACTTTAAAATTCCTATGATGAATCGTAATTTAAAAAGATATATAATGATTATATTTTGCTGTGTGGAATTTTTATATTATTAAATGAAATTATTAAATTATCTTATTAAATCCCTAATAAGTCGACAATTTAAACTTAGGTGTTCACGGTTTCTATTAAACTACTGTAATATACTTACGACGTTTTTGTTTATTGAATTGTGGTGAAAATAGTAAGATGCCGTCTGATAGTAAGATGCCTTTTGAAGCCCATGAACACCAGCAAACAACTTCAACTGAAGAAGATTATAAATGCGGTGGCACCCTGAGGACTAAGACAGAAAGCCTCTCTGCCTATGATTATGCTGGCTTTCTATACCTTTCAAACCGGAACACGACAATGGTTGTCTACCATGACGGCTCCTAGGCAAAAAAGGAGTGTACCGCCTAGTTAATGGCGTGCTGGTTGTGCCCCATATAACAATTTCCGATCTACGCAGAATGTGCTCACAGTATCTTGAGGTCATGCAGTGGTATGATTGGTTTTAGATTTAATTTTATTACTGGATCCCAAGCCGGTGGTAGTACCTAGCCATCTTCTCTATTGAAATTAGGATGTTCTTTGATTTCAATAGCCTCGCGAATCATCCTTGGCAGGAATCGGTGTTCTTTTGCGAGGATTTGTGGTCTATCAAATCTGATCTAATGGCAGGGGCGATCAAGGATATGATCACAGACTGCAGACTTCCTAGAGCGTCGGTGTTTCACGTCAGCTATGTTTTGTTTCACGCGGGTCCTTACAGAACTTTTAGTTTGCCCTATGTAAGAGAGACCACATTCACAATCAAGCTTGTATACTCCTGCATCTTGTAGAGGGATATTGCACTTGACGGATGGTAAATATTAATAATTTTTTTCGCCGGCTTGAAAAACTGTTGTGTTCCTTGTATAAATAAATAAATAATTAAGTACCTGTCCAGGTGATCATTTCTGTTCATTAAAGGGGCGATTTTTTAGCGTATTTCTCTTCTAGGTGGCTAGAGTTATTAACCCAAGAGGTTCGAATCCCAGACAAGATCAATATTTGTGAAACAAAAAACTCTGGGTTTTCGGTCTGGTAATTTTTTTTAGTTAACGTGTTAAATTTTTTTTTCCTAATTAATTACTTCATAAATGCCTTGAATCACAGAGCTTTGTTATTGTTTAACTTAACAATACATTCACTTTTTAGTTGATATATACAGATCAATAGTAGGGTTTTCATATAAATAAAAGGAAAGTATTTAAAACTTAAGCCCTTTTCCACGGCAAATTGGCGACAATAAGCTCACGACAATTATTTTATTTGGTACAGTGCCAACTTCATGTTAGACTTTTCTTAAGACTCATTTAATTTAACACCGTATATCTACTTTAATAGGTATTATAAAAATGGACTTTGTGATACGTGAGACATGAATATAGACAACATTAGTTTCTAAAAAAATCGAATCGAATTGCTGTTGATATAGGTTTTAAAACTGTTAAGTAAATAAATGAGTGTACTAACTAATAAAACAACCAATTTGAAAAGTAATAAAACATAAAAATGCACTGAATATACATTGTGTTCTAGAAGGCGAATAAGTAGATACTAAATCATGATTTCGTGTTCCGTCCATTCCAGATTTGATGTGGATGTAAATGATAAGATTTTAGTTTAAGGAGTTATTACTAGTTATGTCTATTTTATAGCGCAACGGGAGGGTTAAGAGTTTAGACGCTAACAATTTGCGCTCTAATAGTGGCACATTTATCCATTTCCATAAGGAATAAAACGATAACCATTTTTCTTTTTTACAAATTCTAGAAATTGTTATAGATGAAAAAAAGTCCTCTTGATTGGTAAAGACCTCTTTCAATTTTGTAAGGGGGTTTGGAGCCAGGAAGGGTACCGTGGTCCCCCACATTGCTCTCACAAAGTTTTGTTTCACCGTTGAAGACGTGGTAAATTTAGCACTTACTGGAATTAATAATTACAGTGGTATCAATCCCGGGATTCGAACCCAGGTCACACGCTTACTTTAAATTCGCTATAGATGTTTAAAAAAATGTTATAATAATGACTTCAATTGACTACAAAGAAATCTACTAGAAGTAATCTTAGGAGTATCTTATAATAGTAAAAGGTATTAAGTTAGATAGAAAATCGCCTTTCTATCTAATCTAAGCAATTGAATTCTATACAAATTTTACCCTTACAAAAATGTCACTTAATTTTAATAAAAGTAACAAATCAATGGATAAATAAACCGTGTCGAAACCACTATACTCGGGTAACGGTTATCAGCTCATTTCGCTATTGATTAACAGCCAAGGTTTCCTGTGGGAATAAAATTTCGCAAGCAAGGAAATTCAAAGAAATACTTTATAAAATAGTAAAACAAATATTTTAAGATTCAACACTTTTAAATATGCCTAGTGCTTCTTATTGTTGAAACCGTTGAGGTTGCATTCGTTAATATTGCAAGGTATAAATATCTCCTTCTATTTGTATTATATTTATTGTCAGCAAGGTCTTTAGCCAATAGAATACTCAAAAGTTGAACAATATCTAAATTTTAGTCGTAATTGTCATAACAATTATATGCTTTAATAACAATAAATATTTGTTTTAATATATTGAACTGATGGAACCAAAAAGAAAATTGGCGGTCTCCGGTTTTTAAATGAATTTTCCAATCACTCTAACCTATCACTGGAAATCGCAGCGTAACACACAATCGATATAATATATTAACACACATCTATCCCAATTGTATAAAAATCGCATCTGTTTACGTGTTCGCGGAAAATTATAATATAACTTACATATCTTCACTTTTTGACAAAGTTGATACTCCAAAAATAGCGTTTAAAAGAATGCACCAAAAAGTTTGCCTTGTATTTCTTGGGAGTTTTGGAAATACCACGAAGTTGACCGTTAAATTTTTTTAATACGGAGGAAGTTGTTACGCTGTGCGGACTTTACATGGCCACCTCCACGGCTCAAAGGTGCTTTTTTTCCGAGAAATATAATGACTAAAGGTGTTTCAAAAATAGGCAAAACCTAGGAGCAAATACTACCCAAATCTTCGTGAAATTTTAAATCATCTCATTGTCTTGGTCACGTTGGGTTAGGTTCAACAAAAGCACCCCCCCGAATGGGTTCCCGCCTTGTCGTGGCGGGGGGGCTTAGTAACCGTGGCTTGGTCTCCCACGGTGAACCAAGAGGAACCTACATGGCAAGCCTGTCTGCGGGGACGGCTGGCCCGAAGTGGCCGCTCCGAGTGGGCTTGGTGAGCCCACTTCGGATGCGTGTTGGTGGACTGTGGGAGTGGGAGTGTTAGCTTAGCGCTTTCCTGGCCCCTCACAGCCGAGGTAGAGTCGCGGGGGAAGAGGAGTTTCGGTATTGCGTTTCGCCATTCTCCCTATCCTCCGCGACTCTGGCGGGGACCGCACCGCTGATGCGGCCGTGGTGGGGCCGCGGGGGGAGAGGAGTGTCGGTATTACGATGACCGTTCTTCCTACCCTCCGCGGCCGAAACGTGGTCGGCGGCGTAGCGAACTTAGTCGGTGCGAACCCGACATAACCCGTATTTGCCGCCGAGAGGGCGGGTATGCGTCAGGCATTTCCCCATGTAAATAAAAAAAAAAAAGATTCAACAAAAGCAAGCAGCACATTGTGTAGTGTACTCTTTACTGAGACAATTTTTAATTTTGATAGATATATCTCCACAACTGTGCTGTCATTTGCTTATCGAAACTCTAACAGATTGTGAATGTGCAGCAAGTAGAGAGTTGTGGTGAGAACAGACCGCCGATGAACTCCGTCGTTAATCGTTCTATTCTCAGAGGAGTAGCCATCAATGACTAATGGCAAAGACTGTTCCTTCAAGGAACAAGCAAGCTTTCTGGATTTTGGCACAATTTCAATATGCAAGGAGAAACGGTACACAACAGAACAACTCGGGTGGACTCTTTAGCACTATGATTAGTATGCGATCTGGTCAAGGTGTCGTAAGAATCGATTTAAAGAAAAACTTTAGAAACCACACGACGATCTCCGGCAAACCCGACGACAAGGCTCGCCACCTGTCACTTTACATTTCCCGAAGAGGCCGATTTTATGCTAAGAGCTATTTTCGAGTCGGGCGATTTTCTGAACAGCATGCAGTGCAGTATGCTGATTCAGGCCGGTGCTACGTGCTATGCTCGCCTCGCGTGACCCTAGGCATGTACGCAGTGCGGTATGATTTCACGCCGATAATATACGCCATCTTCGCCCCCTTATGATCTTCTGTACCCACTGTGCAACACGCCGATTTCATGCCAGTGAAATGACCGACTGTGTGCTGAAAATTTCGAAGGCGTACGCCACGCCGATCAACACAAACTTTTAGTACCTACTACCCTACTAATGTTAGTATTCTTTGCTTAATATGCAGTGGAAGTATTTATAAAAGAACATGCCATTTATTTCAAAACAATATGGTTTTAGTTCCAATTTTTATAAGCAACGTGATGGCTTTGATGCGGACATAGAACTCCGTAGATGTTTCTATTATTTAGTTAGAGACGATATGAATTCAGAGCGTGCGTCTCTTACAAGGCGCAATATGTATGTCGCGCAGCGGAGCGGGCCTTGACTTATTGTCGACACCCTTTCGCCTGAATGGCACTATTTCCTTGTTACATACAAACATATTTACCAGTACGTAAATTTACATCTTTTCAGTAGTATAAAATAAGAAATATTAAGTTGAAAAATAAAACGTTTTTTTCTTTTACTAGTCTTGCGAATGTAGCATGTACCTATTAAAAGAACTACTTTAAAAGCTACAATATTCGAGTGGTTAAGGGATCTGCCACTATATTTCAAATATTTTCGAAAGATATCAGTGCCTTATATTTAATATTTATATAATAATTTTATTCTCGTATATTTAACTTTGATAGTAAATTATGCGTATTCTGTAGGTACATTGTTTCACATTTAAATATTAATCCGTTATACTAGGGTTCATATTTATATTTTTTAATGACCAGCATTCATGTTCTTTTTATAAATATATTCGGATTGATTTGGTTTTGAACAAAGTTGTTTGTTAGAAATATATTAGAAGCTAAGATTTTCATATAAAGTTATTACGTATTAGCTCCCAAAATTTTCTGATTACGGAATTATGAATTTTGTTTATATGGGAGCAAAATGTCGAGTATCTAATTGATAAATTGACTAAGCACGCTTTTGAATTCATTGCTCAAAAGGATCTAAATGTGGTTTTCCTTTGTGTTGTGATTTTTAACGTAGTGGCATTTCAATAAAGACTCAGATTGCTATAGATTTTTACAATTTACGGACCAGTTCTTCCCGTTATGAGTTTTAAAACAGAATTACTTATATGACAGCGGTTGGGGCGGCGAAAGTTTCTGAACAGATGGGAGAATGCGAATTTACTTTGTCAAACGGTTAACATTTATTTCTTTTTTTTAACGTTAAGTTATACTTTGAAATAGGTATTTTCAAATTTCCGAAGTTTGAGATTGTATGTTACATTTATTTATTTAGTTTGGTTGATGGTTATGGTTATGATAATAATGTTCTAGTTGATAATTTCAATCAGGAAATAGCTTCCAGTTCATAAAGGAGGTTTCTTTTTACGCAGGTTAACGCATTATTTTTCTTAATCAAACTTTACAAGACACCTGCTGCATTTTTTTCATTCATTTTATAGAGGCCCATACCATCTATCTTATAATAGGTATAGGAAAAAAAATATACTCGAGTGACATTACAAGAGTTGTACTAATACGTTTGTGGATCTCTCGGGAGAATGATGGAACGTGATTGGAATTGCCATTTGGAAAAAAATGAGTGAAGTCAGAAAATTTCGTCCTCCGTGGACTACACGAATAATTCATTTTCATAACTACGTGATAAATTTTACTAGGTATGTGTACTATTTTATTAGTTATTTGTAACCAAAGTGATGATAATATCAAGATATTTGTGTTTCAATAACAATGATCGAAAACATTAATATTTCAATGCGAATCTAGGCTCTCGCACGTGCTGCAATTGAACCCTCTTTAATATGTTTTTATCAGTTCTTTCTTTCTTTCAATTGTTCTTCTATTTAAGCCCACTGCCGAGAAGTGCACGAAGTTGTAATACACTTCTTGAAAGGTTAGCTTATACGCAACACGCTGGGCAATCAGGTCGGTGAGAGCAGCGCCGGTACCCACGCACTAGAGATATCACTCACCATTGCTACTCTTTCGGATTTCAGTTCCTCAAATTCAGATGGATTTTCCGCCATAGGTCGGTTGTCAGAGCCCCGTTTGTTAGCTAGCAGGGTGCTGCAGATCCAAGTGACGTTGACGTTATGAGTATTAATTACTTATTTAAATGATGCCATTCACTTGGTGATGTTATTGCGTAATATATTGTTTTGTTTCATTCAACAAGTGCTTACAATTGATTGATGTGGAAAAGCGTTTCACGCGGGAATTGGACGCAAAATATCAGCGGTGAGCCAATAAAAACAAATGTTTGATGGAATTCGTTTACTTTGCCCGTTCTACTTTATTGCCGAAATGGGCGTTTATCTAAAATGAAACGATCTTTATTATGTAGCCTGGAAAATATGGACGCCGTTATATCGTATTAAGATACGCGTAAATACTTTGATTTACAACCCTACGTACATTATTACATTTATTGTATTTACTAGGTAAAAGCTTTTTTTAATCCACAAATCATTACGTTGTTCATTCATTCGTTTATTTATCTATTTATGTTTATTATAAGTCTACAATGATACTTATTTATTTTACAAATTGATGTGTAATTATAAATACATATTCTTATACGAAACAGCACTTCGAAAGTTTTTAAAATTACTGGAATTAAACTACTGAGAAATTCAAATCCAAGTAATTTACAATTTATAATAAAATAAATACAATCTCACTTATAATACAGTCAGTATAATGTCAAATTTAACAAAACACCAGTAGCCAGGGGACTTCCTAGTAAGAATTACTTCCACAAATCATTGACCTCAATATATTGATCTGTTATAGTATAGTACTTACTTCCTTAACAAGTTTTTAAATTTTATGTCAGATTGTAGTAACATTTTTACAGCGATTTTATTGCATTACTTGTTTCCGATTTTCTAGTTTTAGCTAATCTAAATTTAGGAACCTCTGGCGTATCCCCTAGTCCCGCTCTACAGGAAACAATCAGTTTTTGATTAAATAAATTTATATTCTACCGTATGTAAATAATATTTAAGAAAATAAACAATGACTCGTGCACCCTCAGGTTATAGATTTAACGTATCGCTTGCTTTTGCAAAATTTTTGTTGTTTCCAATCCGGCTGCAGATCCCTACAGTAATACATCATAGAACATGAAACTGTGAAACTAACCAAAGTATACTAATTTAGCTGTTGCATCATCAGTCGGCTCTGTAATCCTTGGAATAGCGAGAATCACAGAACTGAATTATTATTTAAACAAAGTACACATTTCAGGATATTTGTATTAAGAAATGAAATTAATTTTGCAATGGAATAATGATATTGCGCAAAGCTGCCACAAAAATTTGTAAAGCGTTTCTCTTTTTAATCAGAACGAAAATTATCAGACCGGGGACGTACATCAGCTTTACAGGCTGATCTGTCATTGCAGTCGCATACCCGCTCGTCCAGCGTAGTGATTAAGAGCAAACCGTCCTAAGAACACCGCCAGCAATAGCGCTTCTTGGGGGAAGCCAAATTTCTTTCCTTTCAGAAAGGGGATGATATAATTATATAAATAATTAAAAGAATAGCTTTTAGTAATGACAATGTTATCTCGGTCTACCATATGACTGTTCTAACTGACCCTCATAACGTTTTGACAGCGAACTCTAGTCTGCCTCCGTTTATCACAAGACAGCGCGTTATTTATTTTCACCTAGAGAAAAGTCGATCTGAATTATTTATCGTCTAGATTTATGTTATCATGAAATATGTTCTCAGACGGATTTCGATCGTCTATGTAGACGGTAACCAATGAGTTTCCCGAAACGTATGTACTATTTCTGACGCCGTCCGTGCCATTAAGACGCCGATGGGTTAATCACATATAACGTTGATTCAAGTAAAGTGTCGTGAAATGTGGGTTGAAACGACTAAAATAAATGTGAAACCCCAGTGATCACGGCTGTAAAGTAATCGAGTCGTCGGGAAAGTAAAAATAAAATTAAACCCGATAAAATCTGTAAATGGTAGTTTCATTTCAAATGTGTAGTGTTCGCTCAAATACAAGAAATCATTACCTCCAAGTATAGCAAGTCCGAAGCGACTCTCTCAAAGGCGACAAAAACATATTGTATGTTTTTGTTGCCTTTGAGGCAGGATCACTTGAAAGCAAACACTGCAGGTGTTGTCTAGTCTGAGCAATGAGATCGCATATATGTAATGGAGAAGACGCTCCCAGCCATGAACCCATGACCATGTTTATTTGTTAAAAGTTACTGTTTAAATAGTTTTTATTTTAAATTATTTCAAATCTGATCGGCGCATATATTAGGTGGGGATTTAAGGCACGAAGAAAGAACCTTAAAGAGGTTAATGTAAAATAAACGATGGAGTACAACTTTGTTCTTTGTTTTCCGAGCGCACCTGGCGCTACACTAAAGTGTTTTCCACTATTACATGTTCCTCACCGACTTTTAGATGGCTTTAACGACTTGGCTATTTGTGCGCTTTTAAGACATTATGTTTTCATTTATGTTCAAGGGTGTTAAAGTAAGGGACTGTTAGTACAGTAGGATGTACACATAAAGTTTTAATGCAAGTGTTAATTAATGTATATGTGTATACAGGCTAAAAGGGGGAATAATATTTGTCTCCAACGGTCAACTTTACCTGGACGTTGTAATCTTTCTAACGGCAGTAAAATCCAAAATACTACGAACTAGTGACCGGGAGCAGTATCTGTAGTGCATGAGGACCGGCACTGCGCTCACCAAAGCGCTTGCGAGCGAGTTGAGTACTTACCTTTTTTATGGTAAAGGGGACAAACCAAGAAACGGCTCACCCGATTGTAAGTGATTACCGTCACCCACGTACGTCTGCAACACAAGTGGCGCTGCAGTTGTGTTCCCGGCCTTTACGGCCTTTAATGATATTTGGATGATGAGAGAGCCGAGTGGGCCTCTGGTTCACTCATCGAACGAAACGCAGAACTGTAAGCCTTCGAGCTGGCCCGTTCGAGCAGCAGTAAATGCCGTCGCTTGGCTCTACCACGTAAAAAACCTGTACTCATATTCCATGCATCGCAGGCCCGCTATCATGAAATTTTCAGCAGTGGACTTCTACAGGATATAAAGTAGGCAAATTAACTATATAAAGTAGGTTGGGGAGTATTTTAAAAAAATGTAATTAAACTAATAATTATTAATTTTTTTATAAAAATTATCTTTGTTTCATGATTTGTAATGGAAAAGTTAACGGTACTAAAGCGTAAGATTTTATCACAAACAACTATTCAAAACTATAGGAACCTTTCTCGTATTGAGAGCTAACGCGGCCGCCTGACTTTAAATGGCCCATTTCACGAAGCGTTCGTAAGATGGAGGCAGTAGAGGAAATGTTACATTTTAAGGTTAATCTTTGGATTTAACGCACCTGTTTAGTTTTGTAACAGGTATTAAATACTTACATTTACTTACATATACGAAAACGGAAGAAACTGTGGGTATTATATTAGGTATTTTAAAAAGGCATGGTTCAAGTAGTTCAAGTAATCCACAAAGTTAAATCACAATTGGACTGCAAACTCGAGCAGAGCAGTCTCCACAAGGAGCAAGGATTACAAGTATGATCGATTCATCCTTTTTCTATTTGGATATGATATTAAGCAATAAATCTATTAACACATAAATTAGCATTTGTTCCAAGTAAAGGAATAGCCGAAGTATTTTAATTAGAATAAAAAAGAGGAAATAAGTTTAGAACTCGAAAAAACACTGTTTAGTAATAGTACTATATAAATGTAGTAAGTATGTAGTAAATAATGGCATTACTTACATTCTGTACGGTAGGAGATGCAGAGAGAGTGCATGCGTATTTGCACTCCAAAGCAGAAATTATAAAAATATTTTCTTTGTTGACTTTTAGGGTATTAGCAAGATGAGTCTTTTTAGTAAATTTTAATGCTTTAGGTACTGTGTATCGCTTTTTCGAGCAGTCAGCGAATGGTGTTTGATTTTTGAGTTAAAGTAACTAACGATACTTAACGCGTACCGTTTTTATACGTCACTAAGGATATCATATGACACAAGCCCATTGTTACTTGGGTATTTCGAAAAGAACTCATTATTATTTATATATTTGAGTATCATAATTTAATTATTTAGTGCAGAAATATTGTAACATAAAACAAAACGCTAGAATTATGTAACGTGTACCATATTTAATACATGTTTTGAGCAGGACTCTTAATGAATTAATAATTTATACCCAACACATATGCTTCTAGTTTACTTCGTGTCTGTAGACTGGAGCTGTGTCAAGGATTACACGGACATATTCACGACACTCATAAAACTCTGTCATAAACATGCATTCATTACAAAATGGAGGTTAAGATCTTTTCCGCTTTTTGATCGGAATATGCTCAAAATAATTACAATGAGGACTGAACGCAATTCGCTAGTAGAGAGTTTCGAATACACTTACCAGAAAACCAGAATTTTCTGGAAGGTAGGTCATTTTTATAGCGGTGGCCAATTATATGCGCATTGTGCGAGAAGATGAGAGAAAATATAGTTGCAACTAAACAGGACTAAGTACTAAATGGTAAACAATCAAGGTAAATATGGAAAAAATGACATTTGCAAATTTTAAGAGACTGTGCATTTAATAAAAAAAAATATCAAATAATTTTTTCTCTTTTTTTTTTTTGTTAAAATTCAAAACTTTATCTCCTTTATTGGTGTATCCGCTTGTACTGTAGGGCATACAAATATTTCTTTTGTGCGGGAATCGAACTCAAGTCACCCTTACGTTGAAACCGATCGGATGCCACTGCACGAACTGAACCGACTAAAAATAACAAAACATAGTAAAAAAAAAATGGTTCTCACTTCGAGTCTATGAACGACGTGACTGCTTTGACGTGGACATAAAAGAGGCATAGATGTCTGTGTTATTTAGTTAAAGAGGATATGAATTCAGAGCGTGTGACTCGTATAAACGCGCAATATGTCGAAAAGCCTTTGGCTAGACGGCGCGAACATCGTATCTGAATAAATTTATTTTTTGGCATTATTTTTTTTTGTTATATAAGGGCGTGTTATATTTGTAACGAGGAATGCTCGTATTCTCCGCATTATTCTCCAAATGCCAATCTCACCTGCACACTGCTAACTAACAAACGAGACTCTGGCGACCGATTGCTGGCGGAAAATCCATCCAAATCTCACAGACTAGTGACGTGTAGCGGCATTGCACCTTCCACTCCGCTTACCCAGTGCTATACGTATACGGTAAAGTTAATACTGTTAGCCGTTTTTGGCTTTTACAGCTTCGTCTGTTGTTGCGCTTGACTCCTGGAGTCTGAAAGCGATTTTTTGAAGAAGGTGTACTAATGTACCCCTAATGCTTATCTTTTTCGATAACCTGTCTATGGACCACGTCTCGAACGGTCGAGTTGTATAGATCTCTCTGGGCGACGAGAACCGCCCTGGTATGTGGTTGTATCTTGTATAAGTGGGTGTATGGTATGCGCGACACGCATTGCTGTTTGATTGTTCAATGTTAGTATGTGACGAATTTACCGAGTCAGGATCGGTCGGTTGGTCTAACGGTGTGACGTCTTCCAAGTCGATTAGTACGTAGCGCGGGCGACGAACCCACCACGGTCAGTACGGACAAAATTTACAAGAAGTGCATGCCAGCTTTTACTGACGCTTTCATGCGGAGACTTATGTTCAGTAATGAACTTGAATAGGCTGAAAAAGAGGAAGTAGGTGTTTATTACAAAACATTTTTAATTAATAAAATTTGTAATTTACATGGCGCGAAAGTGATTTCGCATGTATTGTTGTAGCGCAACGTTACAAAATTTATCAGAGTATTTATTTGCTCAACTGTATTCGACATAGTTACAGATAACATAAGCTGGATTTTACTGTTACGAATTCCCTCACGAGACAACGAAAGCCAGAAAGCGAGTTGAATATTTCAACGACAACATCACGTGGTATTGTCGGCTCGGTTAACGCAGTGGCTAAGAGATTGGCGGCTGCGCTGCTGGTCGCGGGTTCGATTCCTCACAGAACAAGTATTTGTATTACGTACAAATAATTTTTCCGGCTCTGGGGGTTTGTTTATGTACATTTTATTTGTATAAAGAATCTTCATAATTAATAAAAATCCGACACTCGATTTATATCGGCCGATGGTGGTGAAATTAAATATCCTTATTTGACAGCATTACGTACTTGACAAATTCAGACGACAGTATATAAAAGGTTTAACGTATTTTTCTTCTCAAAAAGCACTATTAAAATAAGGCATATTCAAGAAATGAACTTTACAGTAAATGAGACGGAAAATGGAGAAACCGGTATGTTTTATAAATAATTTTGTGGAACCTGTACCAGTGCTCAGCAATAATTTTAATAAATGAGACGGTGTTAGCGGCTGTTCTTGCAACCGCAGCCACGGCCTGTTTATTTGAAATGTTTAGTTAAATCCGTTTGAACAGGAAGACTTTTATTTTCTCTCTATTCGGATAAACAAACAATATAAATAACGTAACAAATGCACCGTGTGTATTCTAAAAAGAAAATAGATAACTGCTACACCGACAACCTTAACCATAGCTTACATTAATAACTATATACAACATCATCTCGGAGAGGATGAGTACTGCGCAAACTAAAAAATAGTTTGCGCTGTACTCATCCTCCTAATTAACTAACTATATATACCAAAAAAGAAAATTGAAATAAAACTTTCTTTAAATTTTAAGTTAAATCAAACAGTTTTAAAAAAAATATTAGTATCCATAATCGAATCTTATCACAGCCACGGGCAGAAAGATACACCGGTTATTTAACGCTATTTACATATATATCTATGGCAATTTTGTTTCTTTCCCAAACTATTAAATTGTAAAATACTTAATCATTAATGAATAATCTTATCCCATATAATTACATTACACGCTCACAAAACCCGAATGTCGTAAACTTGCATTATGTTTAAAATGGTGCCAAGGATGATTCCTTTTTTCCGATTCCTAAAGCCATGATTTATTTGTTGTATTAGAGAATTTAATACTATTAATTAAGATATAAAATGAATTTACATAAAAGACCTGTTTTATGTTAGTTATGTACTAAATTTAAGCGAAATGACAAACGTAGGCTGTGTATTTGGCAGCGACGCGGATCTGAGTGTTTGTTTATTTGTAATTTATGTATGCGAAAGTTGTAATTTACATATTAACGCCTACACGACTCCGTAGAAAATTATTCAGTGGTGATAGTTTTGTTTTGCTGGCATCAAGAATGAACCTAGGTCATTTGAAAAAAACCACATGGTGGTATTGTATATGACAAATTTAGTAGAGCCGGCATCGAGAATGAACCTAGGTCATTTGAAACAACCGAATGGAGGTAGTTAGCATACGTGAATGTTGAGGCATGGGTGGTCGGTTTGAATCTCAGCCGAAGTTAATATTTGTTCAAAACGCAAACTATCGCTTTCTTGGATATGAAGCTGCATCTGTCACAGAGCTTTGTGATTTGATCACCCTTGAAATCGTAATAAATAAGCTCGGAAAGTCATGTCGAGTGAACGAGCATAAGAATACCAACTTTTATAATATCTACATGTATTATGTAACTTTGGTTTCTATGTATTTTTATTTAGTATTAATTTAGTTTACGCTTGCCAACATTTTTCTCTCCGTCTCCCTGTGTTAACTGGTCGAGAATAACTCAAGCCATTAAGTTCGCCGATTGTAACCCTTAGTTGAAAATATTTGCCATTAAGAATAAATAAATAAAAAAAATTCTAAACTAAACTAAATTCGACCATTATTAAGAGATATAGATAAGAGGAAATAATCAGAAAGGGAACGAAGTTATCGCATACCGCAACGATAGCACGCTTTGTTTGGAAAAACATGTTTCTGTGTGTGTGTGTTCACTTTATTTGTCCTGCCTTAACGGCAACATACGCACATGATTTTCCTTTTGTGCACATCTAGTTTCATTCCTCCCCTTTTGTATTAAATACCAAAATATGGTACCACAATGTTCCTTGCCTTACCGGCCTGTAATTAGTCCACTGCAGAGCGAAGGCCACTCTCATAAGCTGAATTTGATATAATCGCCGTGCACGGCAAGCGGGTTGGCGATCGGAGTATTGAACACCTCCCATCTTAGATGCAGGTGCTTAAGTTAACTTTGCTCTGGTAATTTTCGAGATAGTTATCTCGCCGTCTGTAGGTAGCCTTAGCGTTTTCAAGGTTTTTCCCTTAATCGCCTCTTACGACACTCTCGGGAAGAAAGGGGGATTCTTACGCCGATACCATACAACCAATCCACATTACAAACAAAGGTATACAATGGGCATTTCTGAACACATTTTGTATGCCGTTAAGGAAACCTCAAGCTTTTTTATATTAACATTTTTTTTCTCTGTGAGCATGAACATCGTTGTTAATTATGTATACATGGAAACGGGTTTATTGTTGTTTTATGATCCTACCGTTTACGTAACATGAAAAGTTTAATATATTTTGTTCCGAGTGTGTATGCACTATACATACTGGCTCAGGGCCGTGTTTTGTAAAAATCTTTGAGGGTGGCTTTTGTCCAGCAGTGGACTTAAGTCATTGATTTTTTCCACGTGGACACGTGGTAGTAGTTAGGCCTAACTAGCGAAATATCACGGCACAGCTTATTATATAATAAATCATTAAATACAGTCGAATAAACTGTGTGGTAGCGGCAAAGGAGATTATGGACCTCCCCCTTTTATCCCGTGGACACCCATGGAAAGAAAGGGGGAGGCGTAAGAGGAGACTAAGGGAAAAGTCTTAAAAAACGCAATAACTACTGACAGGATATCCATCTCGAAAAATACAAGACCAAAATTAAGCAGACTGATGTGTGAGCGAGGTGCAAAGTAAAGTATATAACAGAATCTGTCTGTCACTGAGTGAGTTTCGTAAATATCTACAAAGGGATACGGTAGAATAATCATGTTATAAATATCAGACCTAAATAGACCAAACCGGTGACAGCAGCAGCGTCTAAGGTTCGAAATGGTGGTTCTCATAAATATGTAGACGCTTGATTAGCGAGTTGTCGTTTCTTTGTCTATGTCTAGCAAACGGACTTTTTATAGGCGGTTTTTAAAAAAGGAGGCAACAAAAGTGTTACTACTTATTTTTATTCTAGCGTTAGGAAAACTAATTGAAATTTTTATAAAGGCATATATATGCTATGGTCATTAATCTTATTTTTATAGCACTATTATGAAAGAAGATAATGATTAATGTAACTTTAATGTTCTTTCCTGGCATACTGTTAAGCGCAACAGATATCTGTTGCTGCAATTCAAGGCTTGATATTTGGAGTTACCAGTAGAAATATTTGCCATAAACTAAGGTTAATATTGTTTTATTATTTTACTCTAATAAAAATTACAGTGCTGTTTTAATTTAAACATAATTAAATTTAATATTGCAATATAAATATTATAAGGTTCTACGTATGCATATAACTATAGTAAATAATGTTATAATGCTATCTGACAGTCGGTCCCATTCTCCTTAAATTAACATTAATTATTATAGTTATATAAAATAATTGAATTAAGTTTAATTTAAAATGTATAATTTTTCTAGCGTTTTTCAGAAACGTCATCCCGATTATAGCTTTACGGCTAACTTTTAATGGTAACTACGTGAAAAATATCATTTATGAAAGCTCCTCTTATTAAAATATGAAACGTAGGTCATATCAGCTTTCTTCGAGCGTCGGGTAAATTACATTGGAGCTGGCATCCTAATCGGTTTCACTTCAGTGTCCGTCGGTCTTCCAGCGTAGACAGCCGTGTAGATAGAACTACGCCGTAGCGCTACGAGCTACGAGGTTATTCGTATTCGTGTTTCACTCCAACACATACTGGACTGAGTGCATTGAATAGTCCAATTTTACGCAGATATATTTTCAATTCAGTGTAGAGTGTAGTGGGAATACAATTTTAAAAATACATACATTGTTTTGCGATAGGAGTTAGCTTCCGCTGTTTGTTTTATTTCGGAAAAGAGAAAAATTATTTCTTTTATTCCTTTGGGTTTTTAAAAAAATTCTTTACAGAGAGTATACTGACTATTTATCAGAGTATTTATTTTTATGTCAACTTATTTTTTCTACAGTTTCAGTAAGTACGGGTTTGTCAATTATAATTCCGTAATTTTTGCTTTTGTATACAGTCACCGAATTATACATAATTTATTTTGACACTACCAGTGTTTGTTTTTAGTAAGAAAATTCTAAATAGAGTCCCTACTTTTAGTAAGAGTATGATAATAAGAAAATTATTAGCTTATAAATTATCCTCTGCTGGGTAAATGCCTTCTCTCATTTTTGAGAGGGAAGAGTCCGCCACGTTCTCCATTGCGCATTGACGGACTTCCCAAGTCTTCAAAATATCATATTATTTCTTAAACATGCAGGCTTCTTCACGATATTTAACTTTACTTCCAATCACGTGGTATAATTAGAACTTAAATGTTTCTTTAACAATTTTAGTGATGCAACCACTGGGGTTCAAAATCAGCCTCTCTCTGGCTGCCACAGCTCTTAGGTATATAATGGCAAGCTTCACATAGTTAGGTCCTTTGAGTGTTTTGGTAAATATTATAGGTCGATAAAATTTTTAATGTTGTTATAACAATTAAGAAATCGACCACATTTTAGAACAGTTTCTGATATTTGTCTCAGGAAATTGATCACGAAATCGGTAGTTTCATAAGATCTATAAATTTGGTGTAGGTTCTATTATGACCAACATATATAACACGTAGAATTCCGTGGCGATGTTATACATCAATATATACATACTGAATTATCTTATAGCTAATATGTACCATCTCATATAATGTACAGATCTAAATTATTTAACGTTCAGAAGACGAGTTTACGAGTTCAGTTGTAAAGTGTCTAGTGTTGGGATCGCCAACTCACCGCCCACGCTAGGCGATTACAACAAATCTTTCTAATTGGACAGGCCATACTTAGCAGTGTAGTGATAAGGCTGTTAAATAAGACTATACAGATATCCAATCTTATTCTCAAAAGGGAAATGACTAAACTTAAATCCTACGAACTATGAACTTAATTTTTGCTCGTTTTAATAAACTATATATGTATATTCTTTTATTACTCTCGTAAAAGAGCATATCTGCGAGTATAACGGAATTTTCTTTCGACATTTTGAGCGGCGTCTTCGTATCCTTGAATAAATACTCATTAAACTTTTTTATTTGAAAAACGATTGGATCCTCTGCTGGCAGTTGGATCTTTCAAAGCACATTTTATTTCTTTCTGGCAGGCACTTACATAGAATGAAATTTCTTACTAATGGATTAAATAAGTAATAAAGTGGCTCGGTGGCGAAATAGCTAAACGTTTGGCTACGAACATGCGAGTCGCGGGTTCGAGTCCCGTACACGAAATTGTATAGATAACAAATAGTTGTTCCGGGTCTGGGTGTATGTCCATGTGGAATCGATATATCAACTGCCTCCGCGACACTGTAGAAATTCCTATAGTCAGAGGTAACTTTAATTTAAAAAAATGGAATAAATACAGTGATTAGAATACCATCTGAAGACGATAAAATATTTTTTTAATATAATGTGACGACATCCTCGGGTAGTAATGGGATCTAACTACGTTCAAAATCGGCCATTACGATATCATCAGTAACAAGTTTATAAAATTAATTATAAGTTTTCATTAAATCGATAAAGCAATCAAAGAACGCGAATTATTCAGTTTGATTGTGTAAAATAAATGCACGTTGAGTTATTGACTTTTCATATATGACTTCTCTTTAATTGCTTCGGTTCAATTTTAAGTTTGGATCATTCATCAGTCCGGCAAAATAATTCTGCACATTGAAATAAATTACGTCATAATAAAATTTTCTTTTATTAAATTTCGGAATATGTAGTTGGAACTTTCGATTCTATTGTATGTATATATGTATGTATATATTCACGCTATGTTCCCAACGAGGTAGACAGAGACAATCTACTTCCACTCGCTACGGTCCTGACATATGTCTTTCGCTTCTTCCACTTTCATCAATCTTCGCATGCATGCTCGTTGGTTTAGAGACCTGGCCTTTTTTCAGATCGTCTCCGATTTGATCGTGAAATGTTCGCCTAGGTCTTCCTCTCCCGACTCTACCATTTACACTCGCCTCATATATTTGTTTCGTCAACCTACTTTCATTCATCCTCTCCAAACCAGCTCAGCATCCCTTTCTCAATTCGTGTCACTACATCGTCTTTCACGCCACAACGCTCCCTGATCACATTATTTCGAACCAAATGTCATGAGTCCATTTAGAAATGATTCTACTGCATTTATCCTGTCCTTTCATGTCTCTTCTGCCTTACCCAGCTTTCGCTTCCATATGTTAGTGTTGGTATCAATACCCCTCTATGCACAGCCAAATGAGCTTTGTGACATATCGTCTGGCTGTTCATAAATGTATCCAATGCCCGATTCTATTGCTAGGGTCTTATTTGTCAATTCAGTCAGTCAATTATTTGTCATATTGGCATTTGGAGAAATTTATAATAATTCTTCGATTTGACAATATTTTTTATATTGTAACTAGCTGTTACCCGGGGCTTGGCTCGGTTGGAATTTGGGGATCTACCAATAACAAAAACAACTTCCATTAACAAAATGGCGCATAGTATATTAATTTACTATGAGATACTGCCCTAAGGGTGGCTATGAAAATATTGGAGACTACACATAAAAATTAACAATCTGATATGTCACACAATAAAAATGAATGAATAGTTATCGGCCGATAGAATTAACAAATTGTTTATCAGCAGACACAATCATGAGCACAGAGCAGAGCGCTACTTGAGTGCATTACTGTAGACTATATTATATGTTCTTCCTTCAGCCACCAATGCATAAAGATGAAGTGTAGAAGACACGCGAATACGCGTAAAATTCAACGGGGTACAAGTTACTCTGTTCTATGGCCATGATTGTATCTGCTGATAAATATTGCGTTATTTCACAGCAGTGTTTTAAAAAATAATTTTGATTTTCTCCTCTCTATAGCTGCATTTTAATTCCACAGCGATTTTTGTTAATTGTATTCATAGGGACGAAATTTCACGGTATGTTTAATAGCAAATTTATGTGGCAGGATTCAACTTCATATAATAAATTTATTCACTAAAATCTCACAGTTGAATATAAGGAATTATAATTTAGCTGATAACTCAAGGTTCATGGTCATATTTGCTTTAATTTCATTCTAAGAATACGCGAGAGTCTCGTCAGTACTGAAATTCTTAATTTAAATTTTAATTGCTGAATTTACTAATTGTTCGGTGGTAAGGGAAAACCTGCAGGTGTATTCCGATATGTAGAGCCAACCAACGCCCACTGGAGCAGAGTGGCTCTAAAGTTCTCTCGAATATTTCGAGAAGGTCTTTGCCCTGCATTGGGACGTCTATATAAAAGCCGCTACTTTCCGGTTCTTTACTTGGATCAAATAGACTAAGAAAGAGAGACTTTACTTTTTTACATTTGGCTGAATTCTAATCTACCTGCAAACGTTTCCTGCTAACATAATAACTTCCTGGCAACATTTTAATCGTTTTAAAAGATATACAATAAATTCACAACGCTGTTGTAGTGAAGTTTTTTAAACCATCTTTAGGCTACGCCTAGTTTTTTAACAAGACATAGCTTAACTGCTAAACAATTAACTAATTAGTATGTAATTGCAAATACTAATTTTCGTGATTCCGGCACCGGTGACAGAACTTTGTCTTGCTTATTATAAAATCTCAATCGAGGTTCTGAGTTACGTCGGCTCTTTTTATCATGTATTTTGTTTGTTCACTTCGGATTCGAGTTCGTGCACTGTGTGGAAAATGAGCATCGTTGCGATCCAACGCTCTCCCTGCCCTCTGCAGCCGACGTGGAGTCGCGAGGGAAGAGGAGTTTTGGCATTGCGATGGACCACTCTTTCTATTGCTCGGATCGGAGGAGGGTGGTGACGGTTGACTTGACACCCACAGTACAAGATGGGGTGGTAAATTACGGTTGTAAATAATATCTGCTTACTTGTGCTTTAAATTAAATGAAATACACTATGGATTAAATTTTAATTACTGATGTACCCCTAGTTTAACTATTATATTTGATTAAGTTATTATTGTTCTAGATATTCATGTAAAAATGTGTGTTATCGTTTTGCTTCGTTAAATAAGTTTATCATAAATCTACCTAATTATAGTACGATTAGCTCAAAAATATGTTATTTGTAGTTATAATATTCGTTCTAAAGGTGTAGCTTATTCCACGTAAGCAACTGCTATCTTCGGCATCAACAAATCTGGAACAGAGCTTTGCTGCCCCTCACGCTGTGTCTCTTAAACGGTAGATTTATCTACATATGATATGTGAAATTTTCGGTTGTCGTGTCGAACAATACATAATTTGATTTAAAATGGTTTGCAACAAAAGAAATTCTTTTGTTCACGACACAGACACGTTGAGAGTTACGCTCTATAACGGAGATAAACATTTGTATAATACCAACACACGTTATTATATAAACTGATAATTACTGATACGATATTTATGCCCTTGCGTAACTATGGCTCTACTCGAACACCGATGGCACTGACGTGACAAGCGATCACGAATTATATATGTGTGATTTATTACGAAGTTAGCGAGCTTCGCTAGTTAATCGCGAATGTAAATATCTCGAAATTAGGTTTCCAATTTCAGTAGCCAAATTAATTATACCAGGCATTTCATTAAAATTACTTATGAAATTTGCTTACTGTAAAATTTGATGGAGTTGGTTAACAGTTTTTATGATTGTGGGATACTTTTTTTATTTCCGAATCCCAACAAACATAACATCCAAATTTAAAAATATATTATTGTTTTCCTTAACGCTCGTCTCTGTATTTTAATATATCTGTTAAATAAACTCCATGGAACAGAAAATTTTTAAAAAAAATTAAGATATTTTCATTACGTACTGGCCATCTATAACAGCACATGGTATATCAAAACAAGGATTATACCAAATTTTTATTTCTCTGTTTTATTTGTTTTTTTTTTTCAGCTATGTGTTATTTGAATACGCATTAGTATTGTAATAATGTTTGTTGATTGAACAATTTTTTTTAAATTCCAGTTTAGTCCTTAATTTTTTCGTCAAAAATATATTGTTAGAGTAATAATGCCGGATCGCAGCGAAACTCAAGTCACGAGAGCTGTTCTCCTTGAAAGTTCAAAGTGATCATTTTCCTTGAAACTACGGTATACATTTTTTGTCTCTAATTTGTTTCTTTTTATTTATTTTATTTAATTAGTCTTAGTTTGGTTTTGTTCAACAATTTTAGTTTTACTAATTAATTTCAAGCAAGCTCTCAATAGACAACCAACTCTTTCTTCACTTTGCTAGCAAACAAACGAGGCTCTGGGAACCGAATCATGGCGGAATGTCCATCCAATTAACCTAACCCAAATCTCACAGACTAGGAGAACAGCACCACTAGTGCGAATGTATCGGCGCTGCGCTTCCTAACCCGCTTGCCCAGAGTGGTGAGCATGGGTAAAACTTTCTTGCATGGTATGTTTGTTTTTATAGGGGCCGTCATATCCGGGAATGGGCTTATACAGGCTGTTAAATAAGAAGAACTAATTAATCAATCATATTTTGTTGTTTGAATTCGAGCAGTCAGATTCTGAATTAAATGAATAAGAGGCTCCTAAAGAAAAGGAAGGAGGATATGGTTAAAGTATACAGTATACAGTATGGATAAAATAATGAAAGCAATGATAAGCATGAAAGCAAGTATGTTAGAAATGTTGAGGCCTGGAGAGGGATTGGTGATAAGGTTGCTGTGCAAGATCTTTAATTTATGTTTGGTATCGGGAGCGAGTACCAGGAGAGCGGTGCAAACCCGTTATAATACCACTATAGGGGAAAAGGTTCACAGCATGACGGTAATAACTACCGAGGAATCAGCCTGCTTAGCAATGTCGAGAAACTGCATGTTAAGGCATTTATTAAAGCTTCCCCGTGACTGTTCAATCTGTTTCTTTGACCACCTCCGCATTTCGGTATACAGTCGTGAGAGCTTATTTTCTTATTTTTTTATGTAAAACATTTAAATGTTTTTTAAATCATAAACAAAGGCACGCTTCATGAAATCCATAAGACACTTTTTACATACTTTGAACGATAGCCAAAAAAGCATTATCGAAATACGTAAACTTTAAAAGTGGAACGAGCGTTTTGTTTTATTTATCACACATTAAGAATAAAATTCTATTTATTAACACTTGCTAGGAGATAGAATTCTCTGAAAATCCTTGTTGCGTTCGTAATGTTTTGATATCCACAGAGTAGCTTATATAGCTATGGATACCGAAGGCCGTACCGTATGGCGTAAAACGATTATAGTTATGTTTAATGAGATTCCTAAAATACGTATAGGTAGGGATTTTTCGGGTCGAAATAGCTTAGCACTTACGAATAAGTCAGGAGTACCCAACTAATGAAATAGTTAAGAGGTGTATATAATCCTCAGAAGTCTGCATACTGCATGTAGACTGTTAGATATATTAAAAATATACTTGGCTTCTATTTGCACTTAATAATATTCATATTAACTCAGCAAAAAATAATAAAAAAATATGGATCTACAATATTATCAAAACAAATCTTAACTGTCGAACGAAATAAGAAAATTCTTCAAGAGCTTTACGAATTAATATTCCTGGAATATCAGTGACTAAACAGGTTATTGAATAATTCTTATTATGACAATTATTATTATCATTACTAATTGTCATAATCGTTAATAGAGGTTTAAAAATGTATTAAACAAAGACTTTAAAAAGGGGGTTATTAAGACTGGGAATGTGTTGATCGCTCCCAAGCTGTTTCAAAAAGTTCTATTGTAGTAATGCAATACAAGATTAGTAAAAAAAAAATTGTAAAAAATATTACAAAAATGAAATATACCTGCAGAGTTTCTTTCATTCGTTTCTTCTCTAATAGAGTAACCTCGTTACGAAACGATGGTAGATTAAAAAAAGAAATTTCGTTTGACAAGTGACATTTATGTACCTATGTCGAAGAATAAATATTTTCATTTGATTGACAAGAAGTACCCAAACTCTTTAAAAAAAATTATTCATATTTAAATTGATATTTAATTAATTACAAACATACATAAGTTTTTTCTATTTTCATAAATGAAAGGTCAAAGAATTAAGATTACAATAGATTTTTATTACTTACTGTTCATGCACTGCGCGCCAACGATCTATTAAAAACAGCCGCACACCGTCCTTTTCGACAACTTATCAAAGAAAGATAAATTTCACAGAGTAAAATTTTTTTTAACTTAAACCTTGCCTTTATTTAAAAAGTCAAAGAACGGGTATTTTTTAAATAACTCTGTAAATGTATCATAGGCCGATTTCCATTTTCAGTTTTGATTCGAATCTATTAAATTGTTATCCCAGTTTAACAATAATATAGTTATTTTTTTTTTCAGTAATCTTAAAGGTTCTGGTCCAAAATTAATGATCTACTGGAATGAAATTAACATTCAAAAAGCTTCAGTATAAAAAGTAAGGCAACAATGTTGTATTTATGATTTATAAGGAGGTGAAGGACAAAGGTGAAAACTTTCTTCACAAATTTATAGCAACTTTTAATTAAAAAAAAATTGATTACATGTCTTAGCAAAGTAGAGTTTAACCAATACTTGCTAAAGAAATTGTTTAATATTAAATAGTTTTATGTAAAATTAAATGTTTTTTATAAATAGTTATAACACTACTATATGGATTCCTTATTCTGTCTAGGAACCCCTGCGTAGATCCACTTTTATATATTTTTGCCGATACCGAGTAGTGCACCTACTGCTATTTTCCGATTTAAAGTGTATAGAGAGACAGTATAACAGGCTGTAAGGTATTCCATCTTAGTCCTCGGGGGTGACGAATCCCATTGAAGTTCTTACGAGATACATGGACGACAGCAGCTACTTACCATCAGCCGGAATGTTAAGTCGTTAGTTTCTCCACTCACACACGTCATCCAGACCCAAAATACACTCGATTGTGGGTTCGAATCCCGCTCGTAGGAAACATTTGTATGATGAATATAAATAATTGTATCCGTAAAATGTAAAATACGTAATTTCTGCCTACCCCCATGGACGGCATGCTGCTGTACTAATCCTAACAGTAATTGACGGCAAAATAGGAGTGAAAGTTGATTTAAACTTATATTAATAAAGTATTTATAAGTATATCACTATTATACTGTCTAGACTTTATAATGAATGTTTAAAATTGGCTTTCATAAGATAAAATACAAAATGTCACATTATATTTTAATTACTTACGACTCGACTGCTTTATAAAAGTTTTATTGAGTGCCTAGCAAATGGCAATTAAATACAAAGTTTGAAAAATGAACATAAATAAATTATGTACTTAAAACTCAAATCGTCATTTATCTTCATTACAGCCAGTCTTTGTCCCTTGCCGGACATAGGCCTTCCCCAAAGATTGCCCCAAAGTACGGTACTGAGCCACCTGCATCCATCGACTACCTACAACATTGTGCAGGTCGTCACAAAGTTGTGGAAAGTTGTCTTACAAAGCGTTTGCTTGTACCAGGTTACCACTCGAGAACCTTTTTTCCCAAACGGTTGTCAGTGCTCGCTATGCGCTATGTGGCCGGCCCATTGCCACTTCAGTTTTTGGCCCTTACGGATACTACAGAACTATTACAGTACTATAGAAAGTACTTCGGATAACCTTCGTTAGAGAGTCAATTCTCTGAGTCAATAAACTCAGAGAAACACTGAACATATCCCTCTCCATAGGCCGCTGAACAAAGGTATAAAAAGTATATAACTTAGTTTCCCGAACGCCGCCCAGTTAAGTTGGATTCGTCGATTGAAATTTGAGTCAAAGTTGGACTTACCCTGGTCGGCAAATTTGTGCCAGATATCGGAGAAGAGTTTCAGGGATATCACATCACCTTGTCTTACACCTTTCTGCAATTGGATAGATTTCTTAGTCTGTATTCCGTATTCGGTTAGACATCGTAGTCTCATTGTACCAAAAAACCTCAACACCTCGATATACCAAGAGTCTATCGGGCACCGCAGATGAGACTCTAGCATCGCCCAAATTTTGAGTCTATCGAAGGCCTTTTTATATCCCGCATACACCAGACAATAGTAAATCGACAATTCTGTACAATCTGGCGAAAACTATGTACTAGTATGTCTTCTATGGTACTATAATCTTTTCGGAAATCGGCTCGTTCAACTCTGCTTGCTAGAAAGACGATTCGTGATGACTCGAAAACCGACGCGGCTTAAAAGGGATATAGGTCTACACTTTATCCGTAGGCAGTAAAAAACATGCTTTCACATTATATCATCCATCACATGCTTAATCATCGCCATGTTTTGAATAGATTTCACCAAAATAAATCAATTGATCCGAAACTCAATGTCTCATGATTACTATTCTACTAGTAATTATGAGACTGACTTAATTTCTAGCACCCACTTTCTGGCTCCGTCATGAGACTAGCTTAATAGTGCCATTTTATTGTATTGTCTATAGAAATATGACAATTTTTTAAAAAAAATTATATGTTTATATTAAAGATAGTGCATTTATTTTGGATTTTTTGTCAGTTTTAATAACGTAATAACTACTGAACCGATTTGGATGCGGTACTGGAAGGATAAGCTTATGACCCAATTAAAAAAAAACTTTTAAGCCCGGAAATATACTAGTACGGGATCCTTACGTGAAAACTACTGGACCAACTTTTTCCAGTTGGCTTACGCTGTTCGAAAG
Source organism: Bhutanitis thaidina (assembly GCA_029286595.1). Classification (NCBI taxonomy): domain Eukaryota; kingdom Metazoa; phylum Arthropoda; class Insecta; order Lepidoptera; family Papilionidae; genus Bhutanitis; species Bhutanitis thaidina. The sequence continues at coordinate 4,871,982 of JAGSMS010000010.1, read as the reverse complement.
CTTATGACTCAAATTAAAAACCGCGATGCTTTGAATCCCGAAAAACATCAGACAAAAACTAATAAAGTGATTTTACTTTGAATTTCACTATTCAAAAGTTAGGAATTGCGATACGTTTATCTAAGGAAAAATACCAGAATTAAACAGATCGGGATATATACTCAAAAAACAATAAAAGGTTTTAAATGTTACAGTCACGTGGATATTTATTACGAAAAAACATAAACAAAGCTAGTAAATACATACATTAGCAATTTATCAAATCGAATAGTAGTTAAAATTTAATTCAACATTGAAATTGATTTCATCATTTATTTATATACTTAATTTTTTTTTAACCTGTACGGTTAAAAAAAAAATTCACGTCTTGCCTCGGTTGTTTTGACGTGTCAGTATGTCTGTGATTTAAAATCTACATTTGTTTAATTTAATAAATTATTTTAAGTTTGTAACAACCAACTAACAAACTCAAGGCTAATTCATTTTTATAATCGCCTAATTTTCATACAACTACACGCGGAGTTGTATGGTGATGTTATGAAGTTATTATCAAAATATTATTTCACAATCAATCAATAATTTTAAAATCACATCTTTACTACATAAACGTACTGATTTTATTTTAATGACTGAAATTTTAAATGACCAATTTTAATTTTACATTATACAAAACTTGTATGTGACAGACATTCAGGCAACAAAATCAAAAAATATCCTTCGCTTTGCATGAAGGGAAAGATTTCTCGATTGAGGCTAGCTTACATTTCACGGTTGTATGCGAGACAGTCCTGGGGCGTTTAAGCGGAAGGTATGAAATAAATACGTATAATACAGAGTTACGTGCAAGTACGAATCCTTATTCACTTGTACATACAAGAATAAATATAATATTTGAGACAAACGAAATTTAACATAACTGGCGATTTTCTGTTAATTAAAAGCTGCTTTTCTCTTTTTACCCGACACGCGGAGGGCTATGATTTTTGCAGTCTATGTTATGTTAGTATGTTCATCTGCTCCCGCATAGCCCCTAAGCTGTCATATCATATCATATATCATATCTTGACAAATGAGGTGTTGTTATTGGTGTCTGAAGACATCATAACCCACTTCTTATCGTAGCATTAACTTGAATTTCAGCTTTTGCGTAGTTGGGTTTTAGTTTTTTAAGCTTATTCTCCTTGTATTGAATATTCTTATGTCTGTGTATTTCGCGTCTGTAATTCTATATTATAGTTCCGAAAGAGTACGGGTACTCACTCGTGTTTACCTTTCGCTAGGAACGCTTATGCGATATTTGAAAAATAACTCGCTAGCTTAATTAAAAAAAAAACACTAGATGTGAAAACATTTTTGTATTTTCTTATGTAGTGATGATTTAAAAGCTGAAGTCATTGCACCTGAAATTTGTAAATGAGTTCCGGAAGATTTTTTCAAAACGATGGAAGAGAACGGACGGACTTATCGTCAGAAAGAGAATGGACGTTATTGATGAATACGTTTCATACCCGAATTTTGCCGATGACATCGCCATCCTTACAGACGCTACAAGATTGACACACTTAAGACTCGCCTGTTAGTACCCTCAATATTTTCTGGGCAAAAATTGGTTCAGCCATTTTTAGATTAGGGCAAACAGATCAGCTCCCCCACATCCCCCTCCCGCGACACAGTCCGCATAGGAACGCTATTGCGTGTGGATTGCATCTTATGCTGGATGCATTGCTCTTTGTGCATCCCACGCGCATGAAAAGTGTAATAGTGAAACCAAGAACTGCTGCACACTGCGCTCACGCAAACTTCTGCAATCCCCTGTTGATATCGCCGCAGATGACCCCAACGCGGCTGGTGTTAAGCCGCCTTTCGTTGTACGAGTGACAGGTAAGATACGCAGGTAAGATACTTTGCACTCAGTTACCCGCAGGTACTTATTTATATAAATGAACCAGCCTCTATCGCGGGCCTGATCTATGTTTCGTAATTCAAAATAATCGCTTGCTCCCACCGCAACCTGATGTCGCTCGCAGATACACCAAATACTATACTAGGTACTAATATATTTAGGTTAACACACACACACACACAGCAGTTTTCCTCTAAAACCATGGCATTCCTAGTGTGTAAATACATTAACACACTATGAACCGGATGTCAAGGACAGTGCGTCCTTCGAATGCGGCTAGGGTGTGAAGAATCTCCGGAAGCTATCCCGATGACGAGGCTCGCAACGCGTCACGTTCCATCTTCCGGAAAATTTCACTTCTTTAGACAAATGAAAATTCCTTTCTTTGTGGGAGACGGGCGTGGCAGGTTAAATTTACGTTAATAAATTACAAATAAATTTTGTAGAATTTTTGTTAAAAAAAAAAACATTAAAAAGAGCACTCACGACGTATCTACTTTCTTTTCACCAGTGCTTATTTGGAATAACATGACAGGTGGTGAGCTTGTCGCCATATTTAAGCCAACAATACATAAGTATCGAAAAACTAGTGGCACGGGGGGCCCTGCTACGAAGGCTGATCCCCTAACCACTCCGTTATCTTGGATTGATGTTATATATATCGCGGCCCGATCGTAGAATTAGCCACATTATACTATGGTCGGTCATTCAATGAAATAGTGGTATTTTATGAAATATTACATTGTTTATTTTCTACATCATGATGTGACTTCGCCTAACAACTAAACTCACAACTATTTCATAATAGCAAAACCCAAAAATCGTAATCAATAATATTAATTTCTATCTATAGTAGTTATTACAATTAACAGTTTTTAGGGTTTACCTAGTAGGCATTGTAAAATGCCTGTAGCAGGAGTGCCAGCTCTTTAATATAACATAAATATAATGTAAGTAATTTAAAATATAAGTGGTTTTTCTACAATATAAGTAACAAATAATAAAGGACTTAGTAACATAAACAGGGTAAAGTACGTAAATATCATTGTAGTGTTAGTATGTGAGTGTATTAAGGTAGTTTATGCGCGATAACTTATGTACCGGATAGGTAGGGTAGGGCACTACTTATCTTAATTATGTAGTTTTAATAAAATAAAACAATCCGTAATTTTGTTGAATACGTTAGGTATTTCCAAAGAAATAAAAATTAAAAAAAGATTAGAACTGAGAGACCACAATGCGCTAGCGCGTGCGAAGCTAGCAAGCAATGTTAAATTTTAAAAATAATAATTGCAATGCAATTCATCATTCATGTGACAATTGAAACAATTGAAATTCTTTTTTATGTGTTTTATTAGGACTTACGACCCTTTGGATGATCGTACAAAAGTAATACCTAATTTGTTACTAAATTTTTAATTTATCATCCTAATAAGTTCAAGAATATTAAATAAATTTCTTATATAGTTTCGAAATTATATTACATCTTTTATGGGCTCCTTCTAATTATATGGCCGGTATAACGTGGATAGAGAAATCGACAATCATTGACGATTAAACGATATGACCATAACTAATTGACCATTTCATGATGTGGGAAATACTACGATCAAGCCGCGATATACACATTGATTTAAAATTTTCTTAAGCTCATTAGTCTTTCATTTTCAGAATATATACCAGCAAATGATACTAGCATTTTAAAGCTTCGAAACCAGGTAACGTAACTACTTTCCATAAATTGCGCTATAAACTTTCCATCCCTTTACGATTTCTACGATTGGCAATAGAGTGAAAACATTTACGAAGAAGGGTTTAATGGCTTCACATTAAAAAGATTAATTTCCATGGTAATATTTATTTCGTTGGCCAGCTTTGTTAACCTGTACAAAACGATTCTAGAATTTATAACAAGTAATTTCTACTGAAACGCAAATGCAATTATACATATTACATATAAAATTGTTTAGTAATATCTAGTATTAACAATGTCTATATTTATTAATATGTTAGCACAAATTATAAAACATGGGTTTGGTAGATTTTGTACAAAATAATTAGTGTGTAGGCAAGAGGTCGCGAAAGAGTATCGACTTCGCCATTTCATCCTGTATAAATTGACTTGTTGTGTACAAAATAACCAGACTTAAATTGATCAGACCGGGGCAAAGGCGTTTAAAGTGCCAGATGTCTGGCATTACGATCAGCAATCCACGTTCTAAGATTTTTCATTAGTCTGAAGTGGATTGTTACGAAGTAAAAGTAAGTCCAAAATTAAAGAAGAATAAGAAATGAGCGATTACATTTGTAGTTTGAAAAAATAATGGCCTATAGGAAAGTAAATATTTCACAATTAAATAACCAGACAAGGATGAATCAACAGTACCATGCAGTTTCATCGCATTCACAGTTATTTACTGAAGGAACACAATACCGTGTCACAAACAGTACACTTGATTTCTATGACAGAACTTAAACAAAGAGGCTCTAGTACCTCTAGTCTCAGTATATGAAAATATACATTTGAGATATCTGTATTTATATTCTTGCTTATAATTGATATCGGTTTCAATATTATATAATTATTTGACCTAGGTACCTCTAAACTATAGTGTCGTTATGAGCGACGATTTGGAATGGTTAGGGGAGCTGTCTCTGAATTAGAAGACCCGAGTTCGATTCCTTACGCGGAGTACTCATACCAAAGAGTTTTTAGTAACTTATGTGCAGTCAGTGGAGTTACACCAATTTTTCTCTTTACACTTTAAGGAGGAAGTTTGTTAAGGTGTTTGGATGTTTGTTGCTCAATCACGACACAATTCGTACAGTTGTATGAATTTTGATGAAATTGAGCAGGTAGACTAAATATAACATTTATCCTTTTTTAACCTTTTATTAACGGTTAGACTTTCTAAAGGGAAATACTTCACGCAAGAAAAGTCGCAGGCGGTCGCTTGTTTATAATAATATCCAATGTCGAATGTATGTTAATAACTTTTTAAATGCATATTTTTACAATATATAAGCAGCCAGGGAACTGGTTAGTGCAGACTAAGAGTTATTTGCACATATCATTGTCCCCAATACAACAAATAATATCTATTTTATGGAAAGCTTTTTTAACAAAGTTTCTTTAACAAGTTTTTTAAATTTGGTATCAGAATATTGTAAAATGTATCAACAAAAGTGTTGCTATAGATTGTCGATTGCTTTTCAATATGAATATTGTTTCCAATCCGGCTGCAGATCCCTACAGAACAAATACATCATAGAACATGAAACTAAGCAAAGTATACTAATTTAGCTGTTGCTTTATCAGTCTACTCTCTAATATTTCTAATAGCGAAAATTATACAACTTAGTTTCGAAGTACAAGTTTGGGATTGGACCCTTGAATTCGGAAGAACTTTCGAAATCTATATTAATATTTTGTAAATTAATTACAGCATTCTGCGGCGACTTAGGCAGTGTGAACTTTAAACTTTTAGTTTTTCTTTGTTTAGAAGTAAGAATTTTGCTTGCTTTAAACCATTTTGAAACATTATCGAGTGTTTGGATGAGCCATTTCCAGTGTGGAGTCGTCTCTTTGACTTTGGTAAACAATGAGATATCATCAACAAACAGAACTATCACAGACACTTTTTTAAGCATTTTTATCACACGTCACGATGATTTTTACCCCATTTTACCAGAGGCTGCTACTTTACTACTACGTATAAAGAAAGATAAAAATATACGTTTCTGTTAATTTGTATAGAAATATTGAGATATTGAACTAAATGTTCGTAATAATTTTTAGTTACCTACCTATCTGTCTCTTATAGCTAATGGCAATATACCGTAGTTTTCTCTAAATGCCAATCTTACTCTACTTTACTACTATACTGCTGTACAAATGCCTTTCTATGAAAGTGTTTTTGGCATGCTTTGCATGGAAGATTTACGCATACTCGCACCACGCTGGGTGAGTTTATGTGCACAGTGCAGGCACATGACGATATATACCCAGTGATGCTGCGCCCTATCAGTAAGGTTTAAGTTTTTAAAAAATGTTAGTTACTTTCATCCCCGACATGTCAACAATGCCAAAGCTTTCGTGACGGAACTTGCCAGCTGACAAATGAGCTAGTCACGTTCTGTCATCCAACAAAGTGTTGTGTGCGGAAGCTCATTTGACTACACCGAGTGTCAACTTAAAATTCGTAATCTCTGCCTAACTCTGTAGGCGACAGGCGAATGTGCTTGTAATATATATTATTTACTATTTTTGCGTTTTTTTAGCCTTCACACGTTGCTCCTTTTGTTCTAATTCTATTAAATATTAATAACGTCATGCTCTTATTTTTATTACATAAGAATAGGTCGGGGAAATGTTTTTTCGAAATTTATAAGTAAAAAGTTGCAGTAAAATCTCTTTGGTTGTATTATTTATATTTGGCTGGTTTTGATATATGATATTTTATAAACAGAAAACAAAAAGTAAAAACGGTTTCCCGTCATTTTTCTGTTGGTTTTCTGTTCGCTAAAATTGTCGAATTTAACGAAGAAATTCGATACATATTGAAGTTGTATTACCAAAAAGGGAAAAATACGACACAAGCCGCGAAAATGAACTTGTATTGAAATGTCCATCATATTCTGAATATAATTTACAAAAAATCAGACCGTTAACGTACATCACTAAAGTACTGTCTTGAGATATTTGCCGTTGTTACGGTGAGAGATATTTATTTCGCCCATTTAGGCCCCCGGGACTATTTCTCAGTACTAACGTGAAAAGGCAAGAATAAAGTTCTTTTCCTTCACGCAAAGTGAAGGGAGGTTAATGTTTATGTGAATAATGAAAAGAATCTTCATCATATTAAATAAGACACCTATAAAATACCTTATTATCATATTTGTGGTCTTAGCGCGATGCTGATAAAAATTGATCTATTGTTATTAAGTACTGTGTAACATATGTATGTTGGTAGATGTCAATAAGGTTTTCTACAACTCTCTACCTTCAAATAGTGAAGGATATTACATACTGCATACATCTTACGCTGCTTACGGGTAGCTACCTTCCAATCCAAAATATTTTCCCTTGCTTCTCGAGCCATGCCTGAGATAAGAAATTCAAAAACATGTGGTTTCTATCACTCTAACCCTCCTCAACTTTCCTCAAATTTCTTTTTTGCATTTAACGTTTAGAATATATATATTATAAGCTCTGTACTTTTCCGCATAGCTCGCACGATAAAGATGACGAAACTTTAACGATAATGTTTTACTGTGCGTTAACTTGAAGTTTTTGCTGCACTTCGTTATACTATTATATGCTTCAAGAACTGCGGTAGCATAATGGTCAGAGCGAACGCTTTCATTTCATAGAACGCGAGTGATCTGGATTAAATCCCCAGTGCCAGCAACACTAAAATAATATGCAGTAATAATAAGTGCTGAATTTACCACGTGCACAGCGACAAAGGAAAACATTGTGAGGAAACAAACTGCATGTCTGATAGATATTATTTCAAGGTTTGTCCTTGAAATAATGTGTATGATGACACTAAAATGCCGTTCTTATATATTATACACAGATGAAATCCCAGGAAATGGAAAATTAAATATATTAATTGTATTTAATTTCTGCCATTTCCTTCCTCTCCCAGGGCTGAAAGTCCTGTAATTAAAAACATCAAGTCGGCTCTTTGTATATTGTAAGCTTTAGAGAATAGTTAAGAAAAAGTAGCAAAGGCCGGGCCGGTGATTCAATTAGATCTTGTTTAAATCCATTAAGCTCGCTATGTATTTGCAGAAATAAAAGATTATATACTTGTTCGTTTTTTTTTTTACTTTTTTTTGTGTATCTTTTTAAGTGCGAAACTTGTGCGTTTAATAAATATTAAAGAAGAAATCGGGAAAAATAAAATTCGTATGAGGAAAAAACAGCTGTAATAAACTCAATCAGCGCGCTTAGAGCTTACAGCGATATGTAATAACGGTTTAATAAGTATTTGCAAGACTTGTTACTCATGTAAAATATTATTGTGCGAAGAATTTTATTTCTCTCTTATTCAGGAAACATTTCGTAACACACATAGTGTTGTATGTAACATAATACGCCGTTATCGCTGTAATCGATTAGAATATAAAGCCTGTGGAAGTCCACTGTCAAATTTAGTCTTGACCATGAAAGTGCCAAGAAAAGATGGGACGCCATGCAATGAATATTTAGGTGTAAGCCCATGTTTCGTTAGGCCTGCAACCAGTAAAACTGCGGTGTTACAGTTTCGCGGTCAATATCATCACACATTCGTGGCCCCTTCTCGTGGGAAGTCTACTTCTACCATTTCTTTCGTCAATTGACCCTCCCGTGCTCGCCATGGAAGCCAGAAAAGTACCATCCATCTCAGTCCCCAGCGGGGGATCTAGTCTATGATTCTGCCAAAGATGACACTTCGGGCTTCAAGGGTAAGGAGGATAGGAACGAGAAAATTTTACCCTCCCACTAGTGTATGTGTGTTTAGTGTTACTGCTCTCTATTACTAGTCTATGGGAGGTAGAGATCGGTAAATTCAGTCGCCATAGCTGAGTTTATTGGCTAACCCCTTACAATCTGCCATGCTAACCATCAAGATCACAAATATTACATTTACATGAAAAAAATTACGAAAAAAAATTTAAAATACTGAAACTCCAATCCCTTCTTCATTCTTACGCAATTATGTATTTTTAGTACTAAAAAAATTCTAAAATACTGATAAGCAGTGGCGAAAAGTAGTCTTTGTTTTAAAAAGTTGGTAATGTAGTCTGTAGTTTTACGTATGCTTTTAAAAGTAATTTAGTGGTAACGTAATTCCTGATAAAACAATTATATTTATTATTATAAAGACTTTCAAACTATGCACCGAAAATTTCTCTCTCGGAATAATAATGACAAACTTTGATATAAATTGGACTGAATTCCTTGCACTGGCGCATAATTTCCCATAACACGCAAGAATTTTCTATAGAATATGGAAATAAGAGTCTTGGGAATATATATAGATCAGTAAAATTTAAATTATTCCTAATTAATGCATGATTTTATCATTAATTTCACACAATTCAAATGAATTTACATCAATGACCGCGGTCTCAACTATTTTCTTTAGAATGGTACCACTGCGTGTTTATTAAATACTATAGAAATAAATTTTAGGATTTTATTAAAGTATCTACCTACAGTTTTATCGCTTTAGCAAAATTAAATTTTCATTTAAAGAACTAGCGACGCCGAGAAACACAATACACATAAAATGTAAACGCTTAACCGTTGTTGCAAATAGAGTAGAAGTATTCGCGGGTAAAGGGAAAAGCTATAAAGTTTTTAACAAGTTGGCGTTCAAGTAAGCGGTTTTGCAAAGAATTTCCTCGGCTTTATACATCGTAAATCGTCTTAGCTTTAATTTGTTACAAAGTTTAAATTACTGTTTATTGTAATTTATTACAAAGTATCTTATTATTTGCATTCATTTTAATAACTTCATTAATATTTAATTAAAAATCTTTTACTGCTTCATTAATTGGTTTGGTTTTAAGACTTTCGTGTTTTTGGATTAGGTCTTCTTCTGTTTCATCCAAATTGAGCATGAATAAGTCTTTCCAATAAGTACCACCAAAAGCATGCGTCGTTTTATAGGAAGACTGGCTTGCGGTAATGTTTTTTTGTAAAGAGTGCAGGCAGTTTACCTCGCTCTAGTGATGCCGCTCCCTATTACTAGTCTGTGGAAGTTACACTGGGCATAATGATTCGGATAGATTGTCTGCCTCGCATCGCTCGGTCAGTAATTTGTGTTCGTTATATGGTACTTGTATTGTTATAAGAAATATTTTTTCCTGCCTCGATAGCCGAGAGCCGGGGGTTAAATCCTCTAAAATTATTTTATAGATGAAACCATTATTGGATATACGATTATCCAATAATGGTTTCATAATATTATTTCATAATATTAATAAATAATATAAGAGCTTTTTTTAAAATATTTTATTTGACGGAAAACCGTTCGTAATGTGACTATTCTGGCGGAGAAGAAATAGGCGAATAACGCAGGAATTATCTCTTTTGCAGCAATACAAAAATTTAAATAATAATTATGTGACCGAATTCGTTGTTCTTTCTCTGGCCTGTCAATAGCCCAATTCTGGACAGTCGTTTAGTTTATTAAATACCTCAATAGATTGAAATTGACTATTAAACCTGAAACTAACTGCCAACGTCTTTACTTTAAAAAAATGCAGCTTTCATGTAATCACTTTCCGATGAACTTTACGTGAACGTGAGGTACTTAGGCACTCCATTTGAAAATAGATAACCCCGTTTTTAAAAGGTGTGTTGACGTTTTCCTAGGGAAATTGCCAATTTCGTTGCTTACGCAGCATTTCACTTTTTCACGTTACAATCACGTAGTGCAAGTAACGTTGCAAATAACGAAACAGGTCGATGATGTATTCAATTTATTTATTTATTTTATTTTTTGATTATCTCTCTAAAGACTAAAACAAAGTTGTACATATACAAAATCATTTTAATACCTAAAAGAAAATTTCAACGAGTCCAGGACTGGAATCAGACTGAAGAAGAGAAAGCTGGCTTATCTAACATGAAAGATTTACCCATCCACACTGGGCAGGTGGGACGGTGAGTTCTGGTACGCTTATACAAGTGTGATGCTGCTTCCAACCACCCAATATGCGGATGGACATACCTGCTCGCCTCATCTTCTAGTCAGCAGAACATTGCGTGCAGGTGAGATGGACATTTGGAGAGAGAGTAGTTAAATACGAAAGTTTAAACAAGGTCAAAATTACGTCTCATAGTCCAGTCGTAGTCTTACTTTATTATACAAAACCATACTTTACTAAGTAAAGACGAAGAAGCGTCTATGAGACTTAAATATATTGTTAATAATTTTTTAAGTTTCCTAGCTTCATTCTTTCTATTTGTTAGTATAAATATGGTGTAAAGTAAAGTTGCGTTTATGAATCTGGCCCTAAAACGGAATGCCTTACGGCCCGTAACTGTACAGACTTTCTATGCCTTTAAAAGTGGATTACAGTAGCAGAAATGGTTAGGAGGGTGGTACCAAAACGACTCTTAGGGCAATAAAAAAAAAGGTTACTTACTAAATATAAGGTTTGTAAGTACTCCCTAAAAAAGGGTCATGCCCTGTAAGCTGAGGTTAAATAGATTGCTCAACCCATTTAAGTGACATAAAAACAAAAATTGTCTTCAAAGTGTATTTTATAAAAAAACGTTGTTGACATTTTTATGTACTATTAAGTTTTAAAAAAACGGCTACATGCTGTTTGTGTGAGAGTGTGGGTGTGTTTATGTGTGTGTATGTGTATGCGTGGGTGCGTGAGTACATTTGGTGTATCTATAATCACTTAAAATATTTCAGCAAGGATTCAGTCACGTCATAACTTTTAAGTCGGAGCCATGACGCTACTTTAAGCTGACATTTATACTTTAAATAAGTGTCCATGTTTGTTTATAATTTTGTATACAAGATTGTAAAGATACGGACTAAGAAAAGTACAAAATTTTTTTGTACTAAATTTGGTATTAAACCCACAGACAAGGTTAGATCGATGTTTTACAGGCAAATTTTTATCAAAAGTAATAAAATATAAAAAATAAAAAAATAATTGTCTTATTATTAGTACATTATAGGACTTATATAAAAGTGTGGTGGGAAAATAATATAGTCTGTTGGTTACTTTGAGTAATATTCTTTGTGCGATAAAGAGTCTACCTCCTGCTATTATATCGGTGGGCATATTTGTAATGTTAAATAATATTTAATTGGTTACAGGAAGTTTGTAGGTTTTGTTTCAAGTGTTTATAAGACTTGAACGCTAATACATTTAATAATTTAATAATTTTTTTCTCTAATAGGAATAAAATCTCATCAAGAATAACGCGCAGGTTCAAACAATGTGAACGAAATTTCATACTAGTGACCACATTATGAAGATTGATTTTTAACCGAAACAGTAAAATGCCTCCTATTTCGGCTTTCAACTAGACAGATAACTTAACCTCTTATGTTTAATACATAACCTCTTACGCCTGTCATCCATATGAGTAGGCAGAGATATCGAATTTTCATTTGGCACTATTTCAAATTTCAGTACAGCCGTTTGTCGTGTCGGAGAGTAAGCCTTAACATAAATTACACACATATTAAAAAGTTCACCGAGACTTTGAAACTTAAAGTTATTTATCCAACTCCGCCTGTGTCCATTTCATTCCAGCAAGAACTCGTTCGTTTTACGACTTTATTACATTACTTTTATGGCATAAAATATAAATTTAATATCCCTCTTATAATCCATTTACTAATTTAGGAAGACGCGAGCAACAACACGAATAGCATAGTTTGTTTGTAATTATTACTCGTGGTTATCAATACTGTTTGTTGTTCGGAACCGTAGGCACGAAGCTGTCGAAGTGTGTAATAACTTGGACAAAGTCGGATACTAGCTAAGTCAAGCTTGGACCAAGGGGTCAATCGACATATTACACTCGGCTAGGCATTGTTCGAGAAACTAAGCCTATTTTTTCCGTCAAATATACCTCAAAACCTCAAGACGAAAATAAAAATATGATATCTGTATATACGTATATCCATATACATATAAAATACGAATGTATACGACAAGACGAATAACCGAGACATGGGTCTTCGCTGCAGGTCGCATGAGCAAGCTCAAATTGCTTTGGGCTATGCTTGGTGTTTCGCTGCAAGATTGAATATGCGATGGCTCTATTTTAGTCATTATCAGCTTTCTAATCTGGCTATCATAAGTATCTAATCTAAGGCTATTTAATTAGCATGTGGTTGTGGCAATTACATAAATCATATAATTGATAACCGTTGAGGAAAACGCAATATAAGACGCGACCATCAGTGCATGTTGTGGGGAGTCAATTGATGGAGTTGGCACATGAATACGTAATGTAACAAACTTTGAGAGAGACCTATGTTCAGAAGTGGACATGTTTGATCTGTGCATACAGTGGACATATGACTCTCATGACACAACAAAAGCTGGCGTGCTATGGATGCAAGTTTTGCCCATTCTTACCACGCTGGGTCGGTGAAATGATGCGCACAGGGTCGGTAACCGCACTCTCTAAATGCCCATCACGAGTCTGTGTTGTTTGAATTTGGTATAGTCGGATGGATTTTCCACCATCAGTACGTCGTCAGAGCCTAGTTTGTTTGTTAACAGGGTGTACTGCGTGCTGGTGAGGCTGACATGTGAAGAAAAGTAACACAATGAACAATATAAGAAATTCTCTTTTCAACCGTCTTGAAAAAAAATTATTTCCGACATATTTTTTTTGTATGTATGTTATGCGACATCTTAGCCGATAGATTCCGCGAGTGGTCCTATTTAAATTTGAAGAAAATATGCCACCCTGTATGGTGCGAAAATAGACGTTGCTGTCGGATGTTCCTATAAAACTTTGTTTTCACTTACTAAAAATATTTAGTTCCGACAAAAATACTATAAATGTTTACGTTCTTGTGTAAAATTATGTTGTATTTAGTCCTAAATTAATTCCTTTCAATAGTATAGAATTAAAATAGTCAACTCACAACATATTTACCAGAATGTATTTATTTATGCGAGTAACAATGGTGAATAGTGTCACATGCAACACTGCTATAATTGGCTTTCGATAAACGTCCTGCGGTATCAGTAACAGGCAGACTATTTTACGTTAACATTTCCCGAGAGTCATTCTTTTAATTGCAACATTCATTGTAAAAAACTTACATTTTAATGTTTGTATAAATTTTAAAATAAGCTCACAACCTCGTTTAATACTTTGGAGCAATTTCCTAATTATTAACTATACGAATGAATTTTCACCTTACCTTAACAGCCTGTAAACAGTCCACTGCAGGACAAATGTTCATGCATTAAGGAAGATTTGACATTATCGCCACACACGGCATTCGCGCCTTTGACGCTGCTGCCCGTCATCGGTTTTTTTTTTATTTTTGGTATGGTATATTTCCTGATGGTTATCCCGCCATCAGTCGGTAGCCATTGCGATTTTGAAGGCTTATCTCTTAGGCAGATTCTTATGATGATACCGCTTGGCTTTTTAACAGGCTTAAGTGATGCCATCAGAAACTGTGTGTAATTAAGTAAAATATAATATTTATTAAAAGTGTCATATTGTAATGTAAGTAATGTTACAAACGATAGTGCGTGCACTGTTACTTCTTTTGTAACAAGCTGTGCTTGTCCACAGCTGGACATAGGCTTCCATAGTAAGGAGATTGTCTTAAACGCCACGATTGGCGAGAGGGTTGGACGTGCTCCCTCTTATAAGTATTAAGATAAAGTTGCGTTGATAGTTTCGTGAACAATTCCAATCAAAAATTAAAATACCCGGTAACTGGGATTTTGGAATTGTCAATTGCTATTTTAATGATGAATTTATCATGTGCTCGTCGAAAATTTCATCTTAAAATCGTGTGAATTTATCATGTCGTAAAAAGATTTGACTTTTGACAAACGGAATTAAAAAAAAATTATAGAAAAAATAAAGAATATTATTTCATTTATTCATATATTTTGAGGACATGTGAAGTTTATTATTATTCTCCACTTCTCGGGGATATTGACCGTGGCGGGTTCCATGGCGGGGCGATCCTGGTCACCAGGTTTGTTCGTGATCGACACAAATTTTTTGAAGCTTTTATCTTAGTTACTTCTTACGATATCCATGCTCTGAAAGCAGACTTTCTCACCTGATAACACACGGTTTAAATTAATACATTCTAATAACAATTACTCCTTCTTTTTATCTCAAATCAACTAATCATTGAAGACGTGCATTTTGAAAACAGTAAATGAAAGTGCAATGAATAAAAATAGAAATGGAAGTTAAAGTGACAATGAAAAGAGACTGAAAAATGTTGAACGGAACGACAGAGCGTGGTGGGTTGTCTCTTCAGTCGTCCCCAGTAAAAGCGTCCCCGCCCCCAGTAAAAGCATCATCAAGCCCAGTCCGTACCCCATCATCTCCTTTGAAGTCGTCTCTGTCTGCTACTGGGAGACAAAGGTCTCCAAGGAAGTGTCAATTTGCTGCGCCGGTGGAAGATGCGAGGGATAAGTGTGGATCGTCGTGGCTCTGCCGACGCGGTGCCGCGACTGGAGAGGTATCAGAGCCTGAACGGTCTCCGGGGCCCAGCGCGTCATTGCCTCAAGGCTGCGAGGAATCTGCACCTCCACCCAAGAATTGCTACAGACTTGTAATGCTGGGGTAAGTTCTAATGTTTCTTTGATATGTAACTTGGTTCAGGGATTGGCTTGATTATTTTATAAAATGATTACAATATAATACTAATAAATTGGATGCACATGCATCGTGCTAGAATTTTTTTAGTAATGTAACTTGCAACTTACAAGGTATTGATTCTCGGGTTTGGTTGGTTATGTTGTGTTCTATCCCGTGCTTCTTACACTGCAGATGCAGTCGGAAAACTCCGATCGACGGAAAAATTCAGATCTAATCGCATATGCATTGCATCCAGGCCCAAGGTAGGACGAGTGGTATAATTTCCTGTACACTAGTAAAACTATAATATACCCTGCACGATTCGTAACTAAATCGGCGAGGAGGATTTAAATCTTCACCATGTGAAGGTGTTAAGGTAATTAAAAATATATTTATAACTTGTCGGCTATTAGTACTATTCGTCACACATAAACACACTCAGGCATATGGCCCATAGCTCATCAATTACCTTTACACAACGTTTCTGGAAGTGGTAAATCCTAATATAGGAGGGAGCATGAAGACTTTCATATTAACAAATTCCAGCTCGTGTGATTGCTCTCGTAACAGCAATAAATTAACACTGAGGCGGGATAATCCATTACTGAACTGAAACAGAATTTTCGTGTTGTTGTTGACGTGAGTATTTGTAATTTAAATTACTTTTCGACAGCCAATGAATGTTCATTTCCTTCGAATATTTCTGCTTAATACTGCCATCTTACTTCTTCTTTAACCGCCTAATAGTCCACTGCTGACCATAAGCATATCCAATAAAGTATTTTGTAATCGCCACGCTTGGTTGACCGGTCTAGACAATTTAGGTATAGCACATATGAGATGGTTATTCCGCCACGTGTTTGGATACTATAAAAAATTTCAGATGATTGATCATTTCCCTATGTTTATCCTTTATAAAACTTACTTTATCTTTTCACGTTTCATAGCAATAGAATGCCGGCCGGCCGGTCATAGCCGGGCTAATGAAACAGACTACCGTAACTCCCTTTTCCCTTTACAGGTAGAACTAACGTAACAGGTGACCTGTTTTGCCACCGGGTTTTCTCTAAAATCATAAAGAATATTTTCTTAAAAATAATATAATGAGAAGAAAAATAATAGAGAGAAAAATTTGACAACCCTAAGCTCTATACTCAAAGATTTTTCAAAAATGTCAGTAATTTTAGATGAATTTTCCGTCATTATTCGGTATTCGTGTTCGGTGCCTTAAACCCAAAAGATTTTATTTTAATGAAATAAATTATTCGCGCGTTTGATGGATTAGGAACCAACACTTTAAATACGAATTTCTTTTAGCTTATAAAATATATCCTTTATAATAATACGTGAGGAGATGAGTCATTTGTTTATACAAAAATACATGCAAAATTTATATTGTCAGCTAAATAACAAAAACAATGCTAATTTAAACGACAAAGTGCCGCGCGTTAATAATGCGCTTCGATATGATGCAATCAAGAACGCGTTAAATCCACAGTCAGTTGACGAGACCCGGACTTACCTGTTATCTCCTTAATTGGTATCACAGAATTGGTATGGAATTGTATCATGTTAACAAGCCTTTGAACCGAAAAAATATATTTTTCGGAATTTTATGCAGTTTGAAAGTTTTCAGCTCGTTGGTAAGGACTCTATCAGGCAGTAGTCTAATGAAAAAGAAGAAGGTACTACACCTTCGTCTCATTTAATCTTACATATATTACAAAACAGGTTCGTACTCCAATTAAAAAAAAACTTTACAGCCTCTCTTTTACGAAATAGTATTTCAAGGTTTGAGTCGAACAAAAAATATTTTGATAGTTCGTAAGACGTGATCGCAGTCTGCGTTTGTTATCTACTCATAACTTTCTATAATAAAAGTGGTTTTCAGTACGGTTTTCACCATTATTTAAAACATTTCATAAGGAAGTTTTATAGGAATTTCTCATATTTAGTTTATATATTACAGATCTGTGCTTACGAAGCCGGCGTGGTTCGCCAGTATTACACATTATAATACAAATCGTGATCATAATAATTTCAACATTATACTTCTTCATAATTATGGGCAAGGGGCTCGACGGATCTAATGAGTAGTTAAGTAGAAGACCTCCGTTTCGAGCCTTTGGGTACGGAATCCTAATAAATTTACATAGAGTTGCAAGTCGATAAATTAAAGTGACTGTGCCACGTGATGGCGGAATAAAAATCAAGTATCAAGTAGTTATTGAGAGAGGGGCGATTAAGGGATAAATGACAGTTTTCAGTTGTGGAATTATAATTTAACCATAATTATAATTTAACAAGAGTATTATTATATACTGCTCTATATTTTTAAATACCATCCATGAAGTTGACTCAAAATATTGACAATTGCACAACACGAGAAGAAAAAACCTATGTTTGATTATTGTGTGACTGTTTCGTATTTATACTAAGGAAAAAAGAAAGGAAATGCTTGGAAAGAAGCTTGTCTACAGAGTTCCATGAAATTTATGTTCGTATGTCGAAGAATAAAGTTTTTGATTTTATTTTGATTTTGGAGGCCGTGGGAGTCAGGAAAGCGAGCGGAAGAACTGGCCCCCCCAGCTTCCAGCGGCGAATCCGCATCAGCGGTACGACTCCGCCAGAGTCGCGGAGAGATATTATATTGGCGTAAATCAATACTCCTCTTCCCCTGCAACTCGTGGTAGAGCCAAGCGGCGGCTTTTGCTGCCGCAGGAATGGGCCGGCTCGTCCGGATAAGTACCACGGCCTCGCAGAATACCGGCGTGAAGTAGAGGCATCTTGTGCTTCTGCGTTTCTTGCGGTGAGTGAGGTAACCGGAGGCCCTCTCCCCCCTCCCCCCTCCCCAAATATGGTAGCGGTATATAATTTTGAGCTACCCCAGGAGGGTACCAGTACCTACGGTTCTGGAGAATCCCTCACTGAGCATCCACGTTCAGGCTTTCCTACGCTACCTAATCGTGGATGCTCAGTCTGCCCCGCGTATTCTGGGGGGGGCAATATTCCGCTCTCTTTCTTTCCTACTCGAGGCAAACGCAGCAAGGAAACTATGGCATCCCCTACCGCGCTCGCCGTGGATTTCTGCAATATCAGGGGACTCCACTCGAATCTTAGCGCCGTTCATTACCATCTTGAAACGGCGAAGCCAGCCTTGCTTTTTCTTACAGAGACTCAGATATCGTCTCCGGCTGATACCTCTTATCTCCATTACCCGGGGTACAAACTAGAACACTCCTTTGTGCCCCGTGCCGGAGTTTGCGTATACGTCAGAGATGATATCTGTTCTCGACGCCTCGGTAGTCTTGAAGGTTTGGACCTATCTACCGTTGGGCTGCGCATCGACAGCGACGACCATCCGCGCGTCTATGCGTGCCTTTACAGGTCCCATAGCGGTAATACCGTAACTGACCGACTCATCGACCACATCCAAATGGCTACAGATTCCGTGCTACAACAGATCCCATCCGCAGAGATCGTGATTCTCGGCGATTTTAATGCCCACCACACCGATTGGCACGGTTCTCGCATAACCGATCATGCGGGGAGATCTGTTCACGACTTTGCATTAGCATATGGCCTGACACAACTGGTAACCTCGCCGACACGGATCCCAGACGTGGAAGGTCATACACCTTCCCTGTTGGACCTTTTGCTGACCTCACACCCGGACGGATATTTGGTCTCAGTCGATGCTCCTCTTGGCTCGTCGGACCACTGTCTGATCCGGAGTGTAGTGCCTATCGCGCGCCGATCCCGAACGCGATCTGCGGGCTTCCGCCGTGTGTGGCACTATAGGTCGGCAGATTGGGATGGAATGCGGTCTTTCTTTGCTTCCTACCCATGGGGGCAGGTTTGCTTCTCGCTGGATGATCCCAACGCCGTTGCAGATTCTGTCACCGATGTGGTACTTCAGGAATGGAACTTTTATTCCGTTCTCTGCAGTGCCTGTCGGAGGTAAATCCCAGCCTTGGTTTGGTCGCACCTGCAAAATAGCGTCACGCCGAAAGCGGAAGTGCTACCAGGCCTGGGCCGATGCATCGGCGTCTCGGGATGCAAAAACCAGTGCTCTTAAAAACGAGTACAACTCTGCCTCCAGGTCCTTCAAAATAGTTATCGCTGCGGCAAAGTTAAAGCACATTGGCAGAATTGGCGCGAGACTAGTTCGCCTCCCATCGGGATCCCGCGCATTCTGGTCTCTCGCCAAGGCTGTCCAGGGGAACTTCTGTCAGCCATCTCTCCTATCTCTACACAAGGAGGATGATTCGCTGGCCCATACTGCAAAAGAGAAAGCCGATCTCTTGGGCTCTCTTTTTGCATCCAACTCGACTCTTGATGACCGGGGAAACTCTCCACCTACCATCCCGTGGTGTAAGTGCTCCATGCCGGAAATTCAGTTTCTGCAGAGCTCAGTGCGAAAGGCACCCCGCTCCCTGGACATTCATAAGTCGAGTGGGCCGGACGGAATCCCTCAATTGTGCTGAAGATGTGTGCCCCTGAGTTGGCACCGGTTCTCACGCGTCTTTTCCGGCACTCCTACTCTTCAGGCGTCGTCCCGGAATCTTGGAAGACAGCATTTGTGCATCCAATACCCAAAAAAGGCGACCGCTCTGATCCGTCCAACTACAGGCCTATTGCCATCACCCCCTTGTTATCTAAAATAATGGAGTCACTCATCAACACCCAGCTCCTGAGGTATCTGGAGGAACACCAGCTCATCAGTGACCGACAGTACGGTTTCCGTCACGGACGATCAGCTGGTGATCTTCTAGTTTACCTGACTCACCGATGGGCAGAAGCAGTTGAGTCTAAGGGGGAGGCTTTGGCGGTTAGTCTGGACGTAGCGAAAGCATTTGATAGGGTTTGGCATAAAGCGCTTCTTTCAAAGCTTTCATCTTACGGGGTTCCTGAGAGATTGTGCAACTGGGTCACCAGCTTCCTCACGGATCGGAGCATCAAGGTTGTTGTCGACGGTGCATGCTCGGACCCCAAACCCGTGAATGCTGGTGTTCCACAAGGCTGTGTGCTATCTCCCACTCTGTTCCTTCTGCATATCAACGACATGCTACAAATCAGTAGCATTCATTGCTATGCAGACGACAGCACGGGTGATGCCCTATATACAGGCCGTGCGAATATTTCTCGGGAACACGTCGACGAGTGCCGGAACAAACTTGTGTCTGAAGTCGAGACCTTGTTATTTAAAGTCTCGGATTGGGGTCGACGTAATTTGGTCCTATTCAACCCCAAAAGACACAGGTTTGCGCGTTCACCGCTAAAAGAATCCCTTTGTCGTTTCTCCTCTTTTGAGAACATTCCCTTATTGCCTCAGCCAGTATCAGAATCCTTGGCGTTGACATATCGAGCGACGTTCAGTTCCGTGGTCACTTGGAGGAAAGGCCAAATTGGCCTCCAAAAGCTTGGTGTGCTCTGTAGAGCGGGACAGTATTTCATGCCGGTCCACCGTTTGCAACTTTATAAGGCGCAAGTTCGGCCCCACATGGAATACTGTTCTCATCTCTGGGCAGGGGCACCCCAGTACCAACTCCTTCCATTTGACCGCATCCAACGTCGAGCAGCTCGAATTGTCGGCGACCAAGCTCTCTTTATCGGCTTGATCCTTTGGCCTTGCGAAGAGATGTTGCTTCTCTTTGCATTTTTACAAAATTTTCCACGGGGAATGTTCTGAGGAACTGTTCGGATTGATCCCAGCTGCTGTGTTTCACCATCGTACATCGCGACAGAATTCGAAGTTCCATCGATACCACCTAGATGGTTGGCATTCCACCACAGTGCGTTTTAATCGAAGTTTTCTGCCACGCACTTCGATTTTGTGGAATCAGCTGTCGCCAGCAGTATTTCCGAACAGTTACGACTTAGGGACCTTCAAGAAAAGAGCTTATTCCTTCCTTAAAGGCCGGCAGCGCATCTGTAGCTCCTCTGGTGTTGTGGATGTTCGTGGGCGTCGGTGATCACTTACCATCAGGTGAGCCGCACGCTCGTTTGCCCCCTTCTTCTATAAAAAAAAAAAAAAAACTCTACCTCGGCTTCGGAGTGCAAGAAGAGCGGTGCAAAGTCACGACTTTAATCCCTCACACTCCACCAACTTGCATCCGATCATCGGCTGGCCATGTAGATATCTCTTGGTTCAGCGTGGGTAAGAAACTGTACAAAATTTTGTATTATATTGTGTACCTGGTATTTTTAGGGTTCCGTACGCAGCCCTATTACTATGCATACGCAGTCGGTCCATCCGTTCGCACGTCCGTCTATCCTACCTTTAAAGCCGGTTGAAATGTATACAAAATATGTGTCAATATGGCGGATATCTATTGAAAAACCTATTTAAGATTAAGGGTAATCCTCATACAAGAAACGTGTTTGCTCCATAGTAAAAACTGTTTGACTTTAAAGTAAACAAACAATAAAAAAGGTTGAGTGTCAGTTAGGATCGCGCGAAGAATTCCAAACTTAATCATTCTGAAGAGGTATGGAAAAAAAAATTACTTATTAATAAATATTAATAGGTAATATATTTTTTTGCTAAACATAACATTTATTAACCTTACAATTTAATAGTTATATTATTATATATGATATCATATAATTATATTACATATTGACTTGTGAAATGAGATGCCGTATATCTCGAAAAGAACAAATATAATATTAGCAATATGTAATATTTGCACATAGTATATGCACCTAATTTAACGATATCTAAATAATAAACTTCCTTTACCAGGTCGGCGCGAGTAGGCAAGACATCCTTGGTCGCACGCTTCCTAGGTACGAAGTTCGAAGACTGCTATACTCCTACTATAGAGGACTTCCATCGCAAATTATATCGGATCCGTGGGGAGGTCTACCAGTTGGATCTATTGGATACTTCAGGAAACCACCCATTCCCGGCGATGAGGCGACTCTCTTTTCTAACGGGTAAGCTTTACACGTATATACTCTTAATATTTTGCTATGTTATGCCGTAGTAGGATAATTTAATTTACCACCCAGTTTTTCCATGGTTCTGTCGTAAGAATTCTGTCAGGGAAAGCCTTGAAAGTCTCATGGCGCCCAATAGATGGCACTATAACGATCTCGATAATTGCGGGCAGTTATGTCGAAGGTGCGAGGTTTCTGATACTGCAATCGCCATGCCGCCAACTTGCGATTGTGACGAAAACTTAGTCACCTAATAACCCACTGTCGGCTACTGCGCTGCTCTGCACTGCAGCTATTTCTTTTGGAGCGTTATGAAAAATATAACGAATTTAAAGATGCGCCTGCTCGGGGTGACATCAAAATCTACATATGGAAGTTGCTCGTAAAAACCTCAGAACACTGTTACTTCTGCTGGAGAAAAACGATAACTACATTTTAACCGTGATAGAGCCAAGTGGCGAGTTTTACCGCTGCTCGAATGGCCGGTTCGACCGGCGAAGTGCCACGACTTCTTGTTTGTATTTATATATATAAGTTCATTATGACCCCTTTTATCAATTTGTTACACAAATATGAAGTACAATAATATCGCAACATATGGTCTAAGATTTATCATTTTAGTTTTTATTGAAGTATTTAATGTATATACGTAATGTTTTGGTTTTCCTTTTCTTCAAAAATTGTATTAGTACTATGAAGCTTGTCAAGGGAAACCAAGATTTTGTAACCTTCTAGAATCTATACAAAAAATCGCAGTGACATACATAATACAATTCGAAACTTTGGTATGTATTTATAATAATGATAATGTCGGATGTCTGTATACACCATTGCCTTTGTTTTTCTTTGACAGGTGACCTTTTTGTATTGGTTTTCGCTATGGACAGCCGTGAATCGTTCGAAGAGGTCATTCGGCTTCGAGAGCAGATCCTGGAGACCAAGGCCAGTGCGACCAGCGGCAGCAGTCGAGGACGCAAGCAGGCGCCACGGGTTCCAATGGCCATAGCAGGCAATAAGTGTGATAAAGACCTCAAGTGAGTTTAAAACTTTCCCGAGCTGAATTGGTTTTATCTGTCACTTGTAGGTAAGAGTACCAAGGCTCTTCAAATTCGTAGCACGCGATTGTCTGGCTACGAATCGCGGTATCGCCACCGTTAAACATTGTTAATTGCAATTTTTATTAATGGTAAGCACTGCAGCCCATGGACACCTGCCAACAAGTTCCATTCAAGGAGGTTAAATATGCGTTGTCACCCCTGAGGACTAAGATGGAATGCCTAACACCCTGTAATTGTACTGATTGACTCGTAAGAATTAGGTAAGTGGGTGGTAACACATACCCAGACGATTCCTATGCAGAGAAGGATGACAGTATGACCAGACTTCCCAAATTTGCATAATGATGATTTACGCAAAAATATAATTTTGGCACTGAAAATTACATTTAAAGCTTATGTTTTTAATTGCATAGTTTTCTATTTAATAGAAAAATATGTTTACAGAACTGTTCAACCGGAGGAAGCAACTGCTTATTGTGCGACCCAAGATTCTTCTTGCGTGTTCATCGAAACGTCAGCGAAGAAAAACTATCGGGTCGATGACCTTTTCTATGAATTGTTTGTTGTAGCTAATCTCCCCTTAGAAATGGCACCGAACCATCATAAGAGAGTCAGTACAGCGTTCGGAAGCCCCTGTACTTTACCCCCCACAAGTAGTCAGAGTAGTAGAAGTAAGAAGTGTACTCTGTCAATAAAACGAAGGCTGTCAGACGCGTGTGGTGTGGTCGCACCGAACGTTCGGCGGCCGAGCATTCGTACGGATCTCATGATCATGAGAACTAAGACTTGTGCCAAAGGGGACGGAGACAGCACGAGTGGGAGTCCGAAGCTCAATTTGAATAGACTGGTCCGGACCAGCGGACAAAATGAAAAGCGAAACTGCAGCATTCAGTGATATTTAAAAGTAATGCTCGTGGGGTTTAACGTGTATTGGCTTGAGTGTCGTGTAAAAAAATTTGTATTATTATGAATAAAATTAAAGGCGATAATATTTTGGCAATAAATGTAAGTATATTTGAAATCGGTGCTATGATACAAAATGTGCGAAGTATTTATTCATTAATCACCGATTGTCTTTGTTAAATTTACCTTCTTGTAAAAAGGCCGTAAATATGTTACCCCTAAATTCCTACTCGAAAATGGATTGCATTTTTTTGTTTTATCTGTAAAGGAAAAATGACCAATGAAAAAAACTCGGAATTTCTGCTTTGGTTCCAATTATATTTCAATTTAATTAATTTTATGAAACTATTTATGACTGAGGAATAAAAGTGTTTTAGTATGGTTTTTATTGAAAACTCTACGTATAAGAGAAACAGAAAAAATTTAGTTATAATGGAATTATGTTTAAATGTCAGTCTCGGAGCCATAAAAACCAACAAGGCAACGTTGTTAATTAAAAATGGTGTCGACAGGAAAAGTGTTGTTACTGTACAATTTAAGGTTTTATTGTGACATTTAAAATGTAAAGCCTAATGCGGCTCACTTTTTGCCTTGTTGCTTTATTTAAAAAAATAAGCGACGTTCAGACGCGAAGAGCTTAGGATGTTTAAAATGTATAAGAATATTCTATTAGCATGAAAGTAAAATATCTTCCCTAGTGTCGCAATACTCTTAACCCTACTTCATATAAAATTTTATAAAATTCTTAATTCTTGTACTTAAATTAAATGTTTCAGATAATTGTTAAGATGGGACCAAATATTAAAAATGTCAAAAATCTTTATTTTGTGGCTCCAACTTTTTTATAATTTAAGTCTGTTTACATTGCTTTACTGTTATGATGTTTTGTCTATGTCTATAAAATTTTAATTAACCATTATATTTAACCAAAATCGTATTATGTCTTTAGAAATGCTATATTATCTGTGTCTATGTTACTTCAGATTTTTGTGAAACTGCAATTCACAAAATAAAACCTATGCATCAAAGAAGGATAGCTAAAATTATTCTGATCGGTACCCGAAACCAGTTTTTACTACACATCCCGTTAGTAATCACTAACGGGGTAGGCAAAATCAAAACGTACCTGGAATTGTGTCGGTCTATCGCAGTTCTTCTTATGCGCACTATTTGACATTTGGTAAATTTTAAGACATCACTATGATCATAGTGCGGTGTGATTCTTTAATCTCAAAGGCTTTATGGAATCGACGAAACCAAGGGATTCGTTTATCAGTCAATAGGGTGCGCCACGTGCAGACTTTGCGACAGCATTTGTGAGTGATAAGGGACCTCCCTGAAATTCAAGTATCCATATTTCTATATTTTTTTTTTTAGAGAAAGGCGGGAAACGAGCTAGCGGTTCACTTGATGGTAAGAGATTACCGTCGCTCACGTACATCTGCAACACTAGAGGTGCTGCGTTGCCAGCCTTTTACGGTATTTGGAAGATGGGAGGGAGGATGAGGAGGGAGGTGGGGAGGGAGTGGGCCTCCGGTTAGCTCACTCAACGAACAAAACGCAGAAGCACAAGATGTCTCTACTTCACGCCGATATCAACCCGGTCGAGCCGGCCCATTCTAGCAGCAGCAAAATCCGCCACTTGGCTCTAACACGTACAGTAATTGATAAGGTTGTATAGTCAATACACACAATGTACTTATATCTCATTTTATATTTTAAAATTGATTATTTTATTGAATTTGCTGTCCTTTTCGCCATCGAAGCTATTGTTTCTCGTAGAACAATAGTAGTAGTTGAACAAAGCTTATTTTTAACGGTTGCAGTTGGTTTTCGGGTACCAAAACGCTCACAACACTCCTTTAAAAATGACACTTTGGTTTTTATGTATATAAATATAAAAATTAAAAAAAGTGAATTGTGTGTGTTGTGAAGTGTGTTGAAAATGTGATGCATAGAAATCTTGTATATTGTTGTAATTATGTACTGATATCTCCTTTTTCCTGTCTTTACGATTTAAGAAAAATGGAAATAAATAATTTTGTTTCAAAAAGCGTTTTTATGTAATAAAATACTCATTTTCTCTTTATTATAAAACCACACCTCTAGCTCATATTTTGCAGAACACTCCGGGACATACACCAAATATCGATATTGTTATTTTAACTCAGGATATATTTGCGCTAATAATTAACTAGGCCTCTTCGACAACCAGGTAATATCACAATACCATGTCCGCGTCGGCGTCTGCTGCCCGCTTTTGAAGTCACCGACGAGCCGACAAAGAAATCCTGTGAGCTCGACGCTTTTGCCGAGGTCAGCAAGTAAATTGTTACTCATGACTAATGGCGTTTGCGTTTTATTTGGAATATTATTTCTTTAGTGAAGAATTTTTCACTATTTCCTAATAATAAGAAACCGGCATGTCTAATAAAACTATTTCAAGGATATGTCCGTCAATCATTCTAGGCTCCCATTCTCTGTCATACATTAAGAGATGTTCCTTGCCATTAGTGGGTCATTTACTGGCCGCTACTTTATTCTTTTATGTATCCATGTCATACATGTCTATGTCATGTCATACTTAGTAACTATTGCATACCATGCTATTATAGGATTAAGTTTGAGTAATAATGGGGAAAAAGAAGAAATAATGTACCTAGTTAAGTTAAGAATTGATGTTTCACATCACAACTGGTTGGTTTGTATTCACGAATATAAGTTCCTACAAACATATATAATTATTTATTTACAAACATTAAACCGATTATTAAGTACATAATTTATAATTGCAACAAAGATCATGACGTCTTACGAAGATTTCTTGTAAGTAAATTAATTAAACGTTTTTGAAGACGTTCCGGCTCATTTGCATTAATACTTTGCCGTATATGTGTATCATTAGTTTTGAGCTCATCAATTAGTAACATAACTTTTATTTTAAATAGTCTGATTTGTTCATCGGACATTGTTTCAAATTCAGGTAGTAAACTTAACAAAAAATAACGCATCGCACTGTTGTTTCCTCGGTTTGAATCGGTAGGAACCAAATTTAACGTGTGTCCTTGACTGTACTTTGTCCTTTTTAATTTTTTCTCTGCGCAAGTTTTTGACAACCCTGGCGTTGGTCGTCTGCGCTTTCGAAATGCTGAGGGTTGCTGACGTGAGATCAATGAATCAGCTGAAATAGTTTCAGCTATTGTGACGGGCATTTCTATACCCGCGTTATCTTCATCGGATTGTTCTTCAAAATCTTCTTCCGGTTCCGATTTAACAGTACTTATTACAAGATCATTTGATGAATGGTGCTTATGGCTTTCATTTGTTTGGGTTTCATCGATAATTTCTAAAGTATTTAAGGATTTCATAAACGGTAAAATGAACTGTAGATAAGCAGTCAAATAGTAGGGTTTTTTATATTTCGCTGTGGGCTTCATGCTTCTTAGAAAGGAACATCGAATGTTTCTCCATTTTTCTTTACATTCACCAACTGAAACATTATAAAAGTTATCTAAACCAAGGTCCATTACATTCCAATATAAAAATATTCTGTTAGTCGATGTTATAATACTATACAAAAAAATATAGTATATAGGAATAAAGATATACTCATTTATTTGGTAAGTATTGCAAATTAATTAAAGTAGTTCTATTAATATCGGTCTAAAACGTGGCGCCATCTGTTAAGAAAGTTGAACAATTAAAATCGGTTCGCCGCTTTACTTTCACGGTAGATATGCAACGCGCATTATATTTCATCCGTGACGAGCATTTCTTAAATCAATTATAATAGTTTATTGATTTAATTTAGTTTATTATTGAAAAAAAAGATACTTTTATAAATAATCGCTTCATATCATATTGTTATATATCTCCTCTCCTCGCTCCATATCACATCATACATAATGTTAAAAAAGTAACGATCGTTGGCATAACAATTTTACCATTGAAACGACACTTAATTTTATAGCTTAAGTTGTAATAGAGTTTAGAATAGCCACATACCTGTAAGACTGTTATTGTGTGCAACATCTGCCCATGCCTCCTCTGTCAAGTCCTTACGGTTGTATTCAGGTAAATTATTATTATAGAGACACGGATGTTTTTGTATTTCTTGAACTAATGTAATTTCGGCAGACATATTTTAGGTGTGATGTCATACAATCGCGCATTGTTGTTCCAACGTGTCGCACAACGAACGAGCCGCGGTCACTGGTTGGATTGGAGAATGTTGTAATCGCGTCGCGCCGAACCCTCCCCGCGTCGCACCGCTCCCTGCTTGCGTCTAGTAGCCTCGATCGCTCATCGCGTCGCACCTCCTGTTGTGCCGTTCCCCTCCCGCGTCGCGCCGCACCCTCCCCGCGTCGCACCGCTCCCTGCTTGCGTCTAGTAGCCTCGATCGCTCATCGCGTCGCACCTCCTGCTGTGCCGTTCCCCTCCCGCGTCGCGCCGCACCCTCCCCGCGTCGCACCGCTCCCTGCTTGCGTCTAGAAGCCTTGATCGCTCATCGCGTCGCACCTCCTGTTGTGCCGTTCCCCTCCCGCGTCGCGCCGCACCCGCCCCGCGTCGCACCGCTCCCTGCTTGCGTCTAGTAGCCTCGATCGCTCCCCCCGTCGCACCGCTCCCTGCTTGCGTCTAGTAGCCTCGATCGCTCATCGCGTCGCACCTCCTGTTGTGTCGTTCCCCTCCTGCGCCGCGCCGCACCCTCCCCGCGTCGCACCGTTCCTTGCGTCGAACCGCTCCCTGCTTGCGTCTAGTAGCCTCGATCGCTCATCGCGTCGCACCTCCTGTTGTGTCGTTCCCCTCCTGCGCCGCGCCGCACCCTCCCCGCGTCGCACCGTTCCTTGCGTCGAACCGCTCCCTGCTTGCGTCTAGTAGCCTCGATCGCTCATCGCGTCGCACCTCCTCTTGTGCTGTTCCCCTCCTGCGTTGCGTCGTACCCCTCTCGCATCGCGCCGCGCTTCATACGGTGGCGTTCTACGTCAATGTGATTTTTTCCGTTTAGAATTTCAATACAATCACAATTTATTAAAATTTACGTATTACAGAGATAAGTAAAGACTGCCCAATAGCCTAGTTGGGTGTGAGCAGTGACAGGATCAATGTCTAAAGCTATGGGTTATGGATTCGAATCCCACAAAGGGTAAGCGTTCTTACGATGACTAATAATGTTTCTTTGATGTGATGGGCTATATAGATCTATTTAATAAGTTTATTAAAATAACTAAATTAAGAGCCTGATAAATGTTATTATTAAATATTTTCTCCACCATAATTTACAATTTTAGTGGTGACGGCCGGGCCTCGAACCCACGTCACTCGCGTACTGTAAAATGAGGTAGATATAATTATTTAGATCCTGTTATATACCAAGAATCACTTTTTATCTTTGATTACCTATGTGATATTTATGAAAAATAGAGTATATTAAAAAAAACATTGAATGTAAACAAGCAGGATCCTCGAGTTGACTCGAGAATTCCCTACTAGATCTTATTTTGTGATATATAATAAAATTATAACTTATAGTTAAAAAAGTTTGTTAATCATTTTTATTTACTGTATAATTCATCATTCACCCGCCTCCCGCAGGTGTCGTAAAAGAAGCATAGCTCTATAAGCTCTGCGGCGTTCGGCAGAAATTTGTCATGTAGAAATAAAAACTGTACAGTGTTTTTGGGTTTCGTTGAATGACGAGCTTAGAAAAAAGTAGAGCTTAGATGGCAAGTGATTACCGTCGCCCACATACATCTGCAACACCAGAGGAGCTGCAGGTGCGTTACCAGTCTTCAGGGATATTTCTGGAGGGGGGAAAGACGAGATGATCCTAACAGCTTACGAATTCTTACCAATATTTTATGATCTTGTTCTTCGAAAGAGGAATTGTTGGTTTACTTATCGATATTAGATACACCAACATACGGCTGATGCCAAGCTTTTGAAGCGTCTTAAAAATGAGTGACTACACCATACTCACTTTGTGCAAAGCAATCATTATAATTTTTTTTCTTTAACACCCCTCGCCATAATGTAAATTCAAATTTGGAATCAGAAAAAAGAACTCTTTAAATTGTAATATTATTTATGGCAGACTAGCTATATGTAGATTCATAAAAACGTATAGGCTTTTAGACTTCGAAGACTTAAATCTACGTATGTACTAAAATAGTTAAAAAATAAATTCAGTACTTTAAAAAAATCTGACTTACCACGTATCACGTAAAAACCTCAACGTATTTCGACGGATTTTCGCTTGAAGATATATTATTTTCTTGTCTTTATTCGTTTATTGGTTTTATGATAATTATTTTTAAAGTGATCTAATCTTTCAGAGTATTGAATACTAAAGAGATTGAATAAAAAAGAATCCTAAACGAATTATTTATCTGAGACGAATCAGGCAGTCAACATTTAAAAAAAAAAAAATTTAAGATCAACCATATATACATCATATACATGTATAGATGAGCAAGAAGGTGGCAACCCTATTTTTGAGACACGGCACGTATACCACACTGAATCACGCCTGCTTCGTGCATTTTCGTCGACACGAACTCGCCCCGAGCCGTTTACTTGCGAAAGGTTATCGGACCCGAGGCCAAGGACAACCAATACTTCACAGCTGCACACTTTGCGTCATTGTGTTACGCATCCTTAATATATAGACGTTTTTATGTCTTGTCGGTTAGTGATAGGGGATTCAAAACGCATCAGAATTAGCATTTCCTTGTGAATATTTAAAAAGTTTGTTGTTCTATTAGGAGTTACTTATGGGCGCATGCTCTGAATACCAGCGCTTTAGTGCGAATTTTATGATAAAAAATCGTATTCTTGAACGGCCATAATATTTCCGTAGTGTTATCCGGTTACCTCACTTACCGAACAAAACGCAGATGCACAAGATGCCTCTACTTCACGCCGGTATTCTGCGAGGTCGTGGCACTAATCCGGTCGAGCCCATTCGAGCAGCAGCAAAACGCTGTACCACGTTCAAATAAAATTAAATCGAAAGCAAAGCTTGCCACTGCACGACCTCAACATACTGTGATCTCTTTCGGCGTTTTTATTTGTCAGAAACTAAGGAGTTTCTTACTATTTGACATGACTTCCTTTCAAGAACTACTTGAAGTATATTATTTGAAATACCTGCCTTTAGCAAGCGAAACCGGTCATAAATAGCATATCGGAACCGGCAATCACGGGAAAGAAGGTAATTTCTCCACGCTTGTATTTTATAGAGATACCTATATACCCTGTCCAATCTTCACTTAACAATCTACCAATATTGTAAATGCGAAAGTAACTCTGTTTGTCTGTCTATTACATTTTCGGAGTAGTATATTGTCTTTTTGCGTTTCGTTCTGTGAGTGAGGTACGACCAAATCACCGAATAGTTTTTAGTTTATTTTTATAAAAACGTTAATATAAGGATTTCTCTTGTGTCGTGGAGGCCGTGTACACACATGGACAAACACCCAGAACCGGTGCAATTATTTGTAATCCATTCAAATTCTTGTCCCGTATGGGAATCGTAACCTCGCCCTTCTACGCCGCGGCCAAAAGCTTAGCCACTGCGCCGTTCAGCCACACATAAAATTCTAAATATATTTAGGATCGCGAAAGGTTCCAAATATAGTTAGATTATAAAATCCACGCGGAAATAGTAGAGCGACTGGTCTAATAAAAACATCTCAGACCTTTCAATTGCTCACACAAATCGTTGAACGTTTGCAAATTCGTGTTTCCGACGCGCCGTCCTCATTAAACCACAAGCTTTGAAAGCACTCGACCTCATTTCGAACCTGAAAATTAGATCGGTCGCGATCTCACTCGGAACTATCCCACTATTCCACAATACAAAGTTATCCACATTTGAATGAGTGATTATAGTTGTTATATATTGTGACGATGTTCTTTAAATTGAACAAATTAAAACGATGAGAAATTGAGGTACTCCAAGCCGATTCACATAAGGCCGCAAGTAAAGGCCGTGCAAATGATATCGTCAAGTCCGCCAAACATAATTAACTCATCATGTGTACATACCCGCAAAAGAACAGTGTGTGTTGCTCTACTATTGGCTTTGTCTGGGGTTCGTAAATCAGGACCCGCAACTGAGTTAAGTACGTTCAACACTAAGCCACATGCACGTCATTGACCATATTATGTCTGAGCAATG
Organism: Bhutanitis thaidina; assembly: GCA_029286595.1. Taxonomy (NCBI): domain Eukaryota; kingdom Metazoa; phylum Arthropoda; class Insecta; order Lepidoptera; family Papilionidae; genus Bhutanitis; species Bhutanitis thaidina. The sequence continues at coordinate 4,839,661 of JAGSMS010000010.1, read as the reverse complement.
TCAGAGCTTTCTTACTCTCAGTTCCGAATGTTGGCGGAAAATCCATCCAAATTTGCCTAGACCAAAAGTCCCAAATCCTGGTATCGCGTAGTCACCTTGAAGAATAAGATTGCATTGCAAATCTCATCGCTATCTCCTGAAGCAAATGCAGTGACGCGACGCACCACCTGTTAAGTTCTCTCGTCCTGAAGAAACTAAAATTGGGTTGCAGGGGCTCGTTTGGCCACGATGTTCGTGCCAAATGGAAATCCGTAATCTCATACACCCGTCATAAATATATGCCAAACAGCAGCAGCAATATATATATATGTGAGGTTTAAAAGACATTAATGTTTTTTATACTTATTTTACTCGCGGGCCTTCCGCTCGCGAGTCTCTTCTGCGGAAACTGGCCAACGACTTACCTCTTTTCCATGGGGTTTAGGAAGGTTTGCTCTTACTGCAGATCCCGTCATAACCGGTCGCTGCTTTATAGAGAGAGGCATTTAGCACGAGAGTACGTTTCCACACAGCCAGACTAGAACCTAACATTGCAAGAGAATAATACCTGATTCAGGTAGTTTTAATATCTAGTAGGTAGGATTATTGGTTCTATGCTTATCGCGTAACAGCTTCCAATGTAACATGAAACTTGTAACTTACTTGAACGAAGATTTCCGATAGAAGTCATTCAATAAATCGCTCCATTGAGCCGAATCGCGTTCGCTCTGTCGTTCTTCGGTCGCGTTCAACGTGGAATGTATTAGCGCAATCCATATTCATAGTGCTTCAACGATGTTGAATTAAGATCACATTTATCACTTGTGTAATTGACTAAGATATTTCATATATTCGAAACTTTGCATATTTTTAGATACAATTACGTTTCTTTCAGTCATTATAAATAGTACTTAAAAATCTCTGTTTTTCTATAAAGATTCAAGAATGGTTCGAGATTATCTGTATTATCGATGCGGAAGATCAAGTTATCATTTCACTGACACATTATAGGTTGACTCTAATAAGTCCACAGCTGGACATAGGTCTGTCCAAAATTGTGAGGATTCGCCGCAATTGTCACAAAAATATTGGCGATCACAATACTACAGGTTAGATAATTTAAGTGTTAGTTGTTGAAGTAAACATTTGTGGGATGATTATTCCATCTTTCGATAACTAAGATATTACTAATACTACCATTATTTAACTGACACCAACGAGATGAGGTATTTTTCTATTGGTTTGGGGTGATAAACGACCTAGCAGTCCAGTTAATGGTAAGTGGCTACTGCACCCCACGGACCTGCAAACTACAAACTTCTGTAGAAGAAGATTACAGACTCATTGTCACCCCTGAAGATATGCCCTTCAAACCGGAACGCAACAGTTGTCCGACTGCTGTTTTGGCAGTAGAAATGTGTAGGAGGGTGGTACCGACCAGACGACTCCTAGACAGAGGAGTCTACCACCAAGAAAATTTCCAGCTACAAGTTCCATCCAACTTTCTATAAAGATGTACCATATGACCTATCTTCTTTTTTCTTTATCAGCCTGTCAAAGTCCACTGCTGTACGTAGTTAGGCTTTTGCATGAACACGCCAACTGAAGCTGCCACACCGTGCTTGGAAGACTTCACCATACTCACCACGCCGGGCAGGCAGTACGGTTACCCTCGCACTAGAGACGCTGCTCCCCATTGCTGGTCTGTGGGACTTGCGTTCAGCACATTCGGATGGATTTTCCACTGTTAGTCGGTCGCCAAAGCCTCGTCCGTTCAGCAAGATGCACCGCATGACGGACGGCGTGATTGGCATTAGAAGGGAAAGATGGTATATTCACCCTTACAACTCAATATTCGTTTTTAATCAATATCTCCAATTTCATAAGGCACATGGCGATGGCATATAATAACTTAATATATGGTTAACGTACTAACATAGTAACTTGATATTACATGGATCTTCACTGAAGTATTGATTATGGGCTAACCTTCTATGAAATACGAGCCCGTTTAGCAAAGGTCTTCGTCCACCAGTAGGTTAAAATAAGTAAATAAAAAAACCTGCCATGTGCGTGTCGGACTCGCGCCCTGAGGATTCCGTAGAGAGTAAATACATAGTATTTACCACAAAAATTGTGTTTTCTGAGGAAAATAAAAAACGTTTGTTTTCTTTTTAGAATTTGTTAGAATATCCGCAGCAATAACACATATTCTGTGAAAATTTCAACCACCTACCTATTACGGTTCAAAAGATATAGCTCTTGAAAGGTTGGACAGTCAGACGGAAGGACGGAGAGACGGGGTAGGCTTAGCAAGAGGGATCCGCACGGAACCCTAAAAATTATGGCCATAAAATCAGGTTTACACTATGAAGGTCCCTTATCACTCTCAAATAAATTTTGTTCTTGAAATTCAAGGAAGATATTTCTTGATGTTTGTTTTTTAAGAGAAAGGCGGCAAACGAGCAAGCGGTTCACCTGATGGTAATTGATCTGCAACCCCAGACCTGCTGCAGGTGTTTTGCCTTTAAGGGTATTTGGGAGATGGGAGGGAGGATGAGGAGGCGGATAGGGAGAGGGAGTGAGCTTCCGGTTATCTCACTCACCGAACGAAACGCAGAAGCACAAGATGACTCTACTTCACACAGGGAGGCCGTGGTACTGACCCGGTCGAGCCGGCCAGTTCGAGCAGCAGCAAAAGTCGCCGCTTGGCGTTGAAACTAACTGAAACTAACACGTTGAAATAATAGATTTTTTTGTCACGAATTTCACTTCGTACCAAATTAGAGCGATGGACGCAATTGGAGCCGAGCTTTGTTCCTCTGAGGACCGTGTGGGTATGGCGATAAATATTTATTTGTTTAAGGTAATTGGATTTCGTTGTAATAGTAAATATACAAAGTTTTCCTGATACCATTTTAAAAAACAACGATTGTTGAAAAAGGGTTACCTACTATAATTGGAGATAGGACACGGCAAAAGGGTTGCCTGTGTGATGTGACGAACTGTAAGAATGTATCTGCTCTTCGCAAGGTATAGAGACGGGATTCAGATCAAGCAAAACCAGTGGACGGATTTAGATAGGGCTTTCACTCTTGACTTACTTTAATATATTATATTACAGAAGCTAGGCAGTAGACGTAATTGTCTACATAGGTATAATGTAGAAATCATTTGACTTTAGATGGAGCTTACAAAACAGTTTTACTTAAACGGAAGATATAGTAAACATATCTTCGTTCTACCTATTAAAATAGCTGTTCAGTGGTTGTCAAAACCTGTGGACGGATTTTAATAGGAGCATATGCATACGAGCGTTTTTTCTTTGTTACGTTATCTAAAAATTTTATTAATTTAGGTTATCTGGCTGATCAAACAGTTCACCTGATGGTTAGTGGTCACTCCAAATTATGAATTATGCGATTGCAATTGGCTTTATACTAATAATGAAGCTAAGGTGTAATTCACCGCTTCTTTATATTCTTCAAACCGTAACAATATGTAAATGCATAGCTTTTTGACGGCAGGCATAGGTAAGAAACCTAACCCTACCCAGATAGACTCCTAGGCAAAAAATGACTCCAGCCACTTAGCAAATATATAATTAGAAACCTAAAATTATAAAATAGCAACAGATGTTTTGTTAATAAGTTTTTTGCATCTACAATTCGGGTGAAATGTTTTATTTACGTTTCGAATATTTAAAAATATTTGTGACACAGCGGAGGAGAAATTTTTGTGGCATAGCGGATAAGGCTCTTGAACGGATTTTGATGAAATTTTGCAGGTAGACTGATTATACTTTTTAATCGGGGTACTTTACACTTTCTTAGGCACCTACATCAAGCAGAAAAAGGCTCGGATGTTTTCCTAATTTATACTAATAATAAAACTCAAACGAAACTAAATCTGTATTGAATATAATTAAAAAATATTTTCACTTCTTTGAGAGTGGAACCGCGGGAAATATGCACGTCAAAATGGCTTTTCCCAAATATCCTTAAAGACTGGCAACGCACCTGCAGCTCCTTTGGTGTTGTAAATGTACGTGTAACGGTAATCACTCACCACCAGGTGAGTACCGCTTGCTCGTTTTCCCCCTTTCCCAAATAAACAAAAGAAAATGTACGAAAGTTTCTATTTTTTTTAATTGATGTACACAATCCACTAGTAAATATATGGGAAAAAAAAGGTAATAAAGTGCGTTGGGGTAAAGACGTGGTAGCAGCGGAACACTATCGACGGTTGACTCCTGCGTAGTAGACGACCGCCGATAATATTCTGAAGTTTTCGCCGCGGCCGAAATCGACAAGGGGCCATCATCCTCATCATATATACGACTATATATGATGAGGATGATGATAAGTAACCAGTATATAAGATGATAAATACACAGGTTATATTGGGTGCAAATTTGTAACATTTTCTATCCAGCACGTAACATACGTATAGCATCTAAAAGCTCAATCCCAACGCCTCCTAATTGCGAATTCCGTTCTACATCGATGCGTTTGTTTGCGATTGCTGCCCTGTGGTCCAATATATGAACGTGTCTAGTTCGCCTATACAAACACGCCTGGTGAATCATTGTTTTCCTTTAAGCTCCACTGCAACTTTTAATCAGTCTTTAAAATTGAAAAATAAGTCGGTTCAAACGATTCTTTACAAATAATATTTTGAACAGACAATTTTTTACGAACGCGTTTCTTTCATGTCGCATGTCATTGCAGATAGTCTTGTCTCTTGGCATCAAATCCCCGCTGAAACCAAAATGTATACAAAACAGTAAATATTGGTTAACGTGTTTTTATTTATTTATTTAAAAAGGCTTTTCTCTAAAGTAGTATACATTGCACATGTACAAACACCCTACACCGGAACAAGTATTTGGAGATATTACATCTATATGTATATTTGTATACATATAGATGATAGCTACTGCACTACCGAACTGTCAGTTGGCATACGCGTAAGATAAATATGTACTCTTTACTATTCACATTGTGTCCGCAGGAATTACTGGGTATTAGGACTCTGTTTCTGCCGTGGAGCCGTCTGGGTAGATCAACCCTTTTACCTATTTCTCTATCCCGCTAATCAGTAGTGCACTCTGCCATGCCCATGGACACGTACAGGCTACTACTACAGCGAAGAAGGTTACAGGCGCATTCCTGAGGCCTAAGCTGCTTCATAGTCTGTTATTATTATATTAGCTCTCTATACCCTTCTACCCGGAACTATTTACTCGTATATTTACCATACTCACACCTAGTACTTAGTCCTACCGATCTGCTTATCATAAACAGAACATTCAGAAATACCAAATATGCATTTCCAACGAGCGCAGTAAAAATTCATATTCGTGCACGTAATATTTTAAAGGTAATATCTCGATTAGCATTTAGGAACGTGTGATGAAATACTAGTGCTTCCAAAAGTATATATTTTTTTCGTAAGTAAAGGTGTTTTAGCATTTTACACACATCCACCGCAATGCTGTTTTTAATTTATCATTTATTTGCCGTGCTCGCGATAAATTTGGATATGTATATATGCCTTTTTATACACATAATGAGTACATAACCACCTCCTATCGATCGTATCGTATGACGAATATATATATATATATATATATATATATATATATATATATATATATGCTTCCTCTATAAAGATAGATAGCTTCATCATCATCATCATCATCATTTCAGCCTATCAGAAGTCCACTGCTGAACATAGGCCTCCCCAAAGATTGCCACGAAGCTCGGTCCTGAGCCACCTGCATCCATCGACTTCCCGCAACACTGCGCAGGTCGTCACTCCATCATAGCATATCTACAGCAAAAATTTTTTTTCAAATCGGATTGGTAGTTCCTGAGATTGGCTCCTACACACATACAAACTCTTCAGCTTCATAATATTGTAACAGAGCGTTAGTGATAGGTAACGTAAGGACCAGACTACGGATTTTCATTTTGCACGATTCAGCGTAGCCTAAAGTGCTTACGAAACTCTCTTGTCGCCTCTCTTGGAGATACGACATATTGGATGTTGAACCTCGTCAGGAGTACCTACTCCCGGAGATTGCCATACGATTTTTAAGGTTTTTCCGCCTCTTGCGACTCCCATGTTAAGGGCGTGGCAGACTCTTACCCTGAAACCACACGGTAGGCACATACACATTTCATCACCATCGTCCTCTGGTGTTGTGGATGTTCGTGGGCGTCGGTGATCACTTACCATCAGGTGAGCCGCACGCTCGTTTGCCCCCTTCTTCTATAAAAAAAAAAAAAATCGTTACATCATGCCACAAGTTCACAGCTGAAAATAAGCCTCCCCAAAGATAGCTATGAAGCACGCACTAAACTGAACACAAAAATTATATTGGTTTTATTATGATTGACATTGTATTGATTTTATTGTAAATTATAAATGGCAAGATGGCGCTAAAAAAACACCCCAATTTCTAGCCGATTCTTTTCGGAGAAGGTCATATTTTGCGAACCAGTGAAGATTTTAACGTTCATAAGAGCTTTAAAGCAGCCTGAATTGAATAAAAATTTGACTTTGACTCACTTTGATCATTATTTATTGATTTGCGTATTTAATATTGTGTGAATGTGTACTTCGGAACTTTCGTTCGAGTGTATTGATTATCGGTTTCATTCGACGGCGGTGAAGCCTAGGAAGTCAATTAATGTGTGCACGAATACCAGATACCTATATATATACTACTATATTGAATTATTTTCATGTATGCACTTAAAACTTTTAACTTAAAACCAATTTCACGGATTTTGTTAGAGCTTTTTTAAAGTTGAGAAATGCGTTCTACTTAAACAGGTACTATTATACGTAGCACTCGTGTAATCTCTATAGTGCCGCTTACTCATACAACTGATGGTAGCCGTGCTCCCAGATTTTGGAGATTAAACATATAATTATGGTATATGGAAGAAGAGTTAATACGACAAATGTGTAAATTGTGTACGTTAGTTGTTCAGTCAAAAATAAAGGACTAAACGTACATAAACTAAATTTAGATGAGATATAGGATTTGCTATGGAATAAATATAGGTTACTGTTTAGTTCAATTAATTAAAATGTCTTGGTACGAAATCAGTGACCGCGTGGGCGTGGCCACGCGGTCACTGCCGCTAGTATTTATATGTTTTATTTAAGAGATAGGTAAATCATACAGTACATACATATGTGACGTTTCAGCCTTTCTATGGATAGGATATAATTTTAAGAATTATTCTTTTAACTTATGGTGGTGATATTGTCCGTGATGTCAGCGACGGTGAAGTCTTCCTATTAATATAAAAAGCTCCATTAACGCCGTGCATTCATGTAATGAACTTTGTATCTTAAGTACCCCACGAAATTGTTATTTAACTATTATTTTTCTTTCTATGTTAGTAGCCTTGTCGACTGCGGCTTAGTGGTTAGCGTAGCTGGCTGCTGAGCCATGGGTCCTGGGTGCGAATCCCAGCCGAATTCAATATTTGTACATAAAAACAAATTATTGGTGTTGTGTTGCGTTCGTCCCGTGTTTCTGACACTGTATCTGACCCTTCCTACGATCTTATCGCAATGTCTGTAAACCACAACGATCATTTTAAATCAGGCAGACTGTGCTTATTTATCATTAAGTTACATATATTTTTTTTATTATTGAGTCATTGAAAAGCGTTATGTTTATTACATATATATTTAAAGTTCTCATCAAAGAGTGAGAGATATCCGTGATACAAGTAGTTGATTATGATGTAATGTCCTCCTATCCGATTTCGACCACCGCGATAACTTCCGAATACTAATGCAGTTGTCAAATGCACAGGAAATATTAGTGTGTACAAGCAACACGTCACTCACTCGTATTACCTTCCAATATCTGATCATGAACACAGACATTGTTTTTAGTTTCAAACATTAAAGAATAATTTTGCGTATATAATAATGATAACCCATTATGACTATTACTATCGAAATTACAATTAACAACTTAGAAATCGGGGTTTGAATTCGAGATGTAACAATAAAGTTAAAGGCGAACACTGTTAGCTAGTTCCTAAAAAAACAAAAGTTTATTTTACGGTAACGATAATATTGATGCTTAACTACTGTAGGTTATAAACGAAACTGCTTTATTAAACATGATAATGGATAAAATTTATCACATCGCTCTGGAAAACTTGAATAATATTCAACACCAGGTGTTGATAACACGTTGGTTTAATAAATACGTGGATCCTAGAAAGTAATAAAGAGCCCCGGGGGGAAAATAACCCTTTAAATACTTTAGTAGTCTAAGGCAGGCTAATTTAACCTTGCCTTTTTAAAATACCATATGTTCTAATTTCATTTGTGTCTTATATACTTTTGTAGTGATTATTAGAGGAACATTGCGAAGCATTCGTTTTCTATTGTGTTAAAGGGGAGAAAATCTATCACCCCATGTCATCCCGTGGGTTTCATAAAAATGGATTAAGACAAAAAAATTGTAGTTGCTTCCGGCAGATGGTGGATAACATCTCAAATATGCCAGACCTAATTAATCAATTTATTTAGACCGGTGACGAACAGCAGAGTCTAAGATGCGAGATGTCTGGTATCGTCAATCCGCCTGCCAAGTGTGGCGATTACGATAAATTCTCATCTGATTATTACTTGTCTGATAAATTATTTATACGATTATATATAAAATTACATATATTTTTCTTTAGTCTTTATATACTCGCAGACCACTCGATCGATTGAGCTCAAATTTTTGGGTTATGTTCGAAACATCACTGAAAAGGTTTTGAACAAAAAATAATGAAAAATAAAACTTAACAATTAAACGACGTATTCACAAAAATACCTACTGTGAAGCGTGGCAAAGATCAGCTAGTATGTTACAAGAGTTATTTGAAAATACCTGCATCCTTTTAAGATCTTGTAATTAAAACTATCAACTTTTCTTCTATGTTCTCTAGAATTTCCTCTGATAGCTGGGTAGAGGTGCAAATTATCTCGTTATTAAATCAAAAAGGCGCACGTTTATCTGCTATTTCTAAGTTACAGACATATATTTGACAATGAACGAGTTGTGTTGCATGCGACACTAACAACTGGTGTTGCATGGAATGTACAATTAGCTGTCCTACATTGTCGTACGATATTGATTGTTGCTGTGAAGACAGGTTATAAACGAAACTGCTTTATTAAACATGATAATGGATAAAATTTATCACATCGCTCTGGAAAACTTGAATAATATTCAACACCAGGTGTTGATAACACGTTGGTTTAATAAATACGTGGATCCTAGAAAGTAATAAAGAGCCCCGGGGGGAAAATAACCCTTTAAATACTTTAGTAGTCTAAGGCAGGCTAATTTAACCTTGCCTTTTTAAAATACCATATGTTCTAATTTCATTTGTGTCTTATATACTTTTGTAGTGATTATTAGAGGAACATTGCGAAGCATTCGTTTTCTATTGTGTTAAAGGGGAGAAAATCTATCACCCCATGTCATCCCGTGGGTTTCATAAAAATGGATTAAGACAAAAAAATTGTAGTTGCTTCCGGCAGATGGTGGATAACATCTCAAATATGCCAGACCTAATTAATCAATTTATTTAGACCGGTGACGAACAGCAGAGTCTAAGATGCGAGATGTCTGGTATCGTCAATCCGCCTGCCAAGTGTGGCGATTACGATAAATTCTCATCTGATTATTACTTGTCTGATAAATTATTTATACGATTATATATAAAATTACATATATTTTTCTTTAGTCTTTATATACTCGCAGACCACTCGATCGATTGAGCTCAAATTTTTGGGTTATGTTCGAAACATCACTGAAAAGGTTTTGAACAAAAAATAATGAAAAATAAAACTTAACAATTAAACGACGTATTCACAAAAATACCTACTGTGAAGCGTGGCAAAGATCAGCTAGTATGTTACAAGAGTTATTTGAAAAATACCTGCATCCTTTTAAAATCTTATAATTAAAACTATCAACTTTTCTTCTATGCTCTCTAGAATTTCCTCTGATAGCTGGGTAGAGGTGCAAATAATCTCGTTATTAAATCAATATAGCGCCCGTTTATCTGCTATTTCTAAGTTACACCTCACAGAGTAAAAAAACAAACATCTATTATTTTTGTCTTCATCAGCCTGTAGGTATAAGAAAAAATAAAAGCGAATTATGGAAATTGATAAAAAAAAGTTGCTTGTTTTTATGATAAATGTCACTAGGATTAATAGGAACAAGTATTTTTCAAATAACACAGTATAAAGAATAGAGATACTGCTAATCCTTACTCTGTGCCTTTAAAGAGTACTTTGATTCATGTCACGTCAGTCTTGTTACATCAAGTTGTCATATATTGATACTGTGGGTGGAGGCCCGTACTTACAGGCTAGTCTGATGTGATCACATTGTCTTTGGTAGTTTAAGTTTGGATACTATTTAAATAGCTAACAAGGCCTATTTAAAGTGCCATGTTGCTTGACATTGTCTCTCATACTGACAGACATTTTACAATGAACGAGTTGTGTTGCATGCGACACTAACAACTGGTGTTGCATGGAATGTACAATTAGCTGTCCTACATTGTCGTACGATATTGATTGTTGCTGTGAAGACAGGTGATTAATGAAGGTTTGATACTACCATGATATAGTAATAAACACAGAACTCACCTTTTTGAAACAGGTGGTGTTATGACCATATCAAAAATAAAAAAAAACCGTGTGTGTATAAATATGTACGCACGTAAGAAGTTATACTTCTTTATCGTAACTAAACAAATAAAAAGAATACATACCGACAGTTGACCTCAAATCTTTAAACCCAATTAAAAAAAGTTTATTACATAAAAAACCACTTTCATCACGAATACTCAAAATAAATTATCATTCACCACCATATATAATTTAAAAACACACACATATACACATGTATAGTTGTGTATGAATATATTTTTAAGATTCATAAATATTTGAATAACCACTTTGCATATCGTAAGTATGGAGATTATACACTCCATAATAATTACCAGGATAATTAAACGCGCCAAAAGAAGTATAACTTCAAAAATGCTCTATTAAATATAAATTTTAGGTTCATACTCGTACAATCCACAGAATACGTCATAAATAACGATTTTATTCGATTTAATAGCTTACAACATATCATACAAACCATGGTGGTCAAGGGTACTCCCATTTAGATTAATACACATTACAAATTGCAATTGGAAGTGAAGAAACCATTGCCTAAAAAATATGTGAAGTCCCCTAACTACCGCGCTGGATCAAAATAAATGGACCTAGCTTTAAAACCTGAACCAATAATGAGAACATGCCATAGACCAGTAGTGGAACATTTAAAGGTTGTTACGCTTAGTACTCTACGTTGGTACATTTCGTCGTAAATAAGTATTGTTTTTTCTTTAATTAAACTTATTTACAAATATCTATTATTCTTCCCAAAAAGTAGTTACTAATTCCTACGCGGCTCGCGGTTGACATTGTTAATCACTTAGGCTTATTAGGCTCCAAAACGGAATGGTAATGTGGCAATTTACATCAAACGACCGCTTTAATTAATTTCATTTAAACGAATTTCGAATTCGTGTCATAGCCAGCAGTCTGCATATTGTTGACGGTTGGGCGAAAGGGCAAATAATTACTGGTAACTTTTAATTTGTTGCTAGTTACTAAAATAAATTGTGCTAAACGTACACCCTTAACCTCTTAATCTCCTTTAACTCTAAAGAACTTTTATAATTTAGGGTTCATAATTTTTGTAAGCAAGATCATGCATACTATTGTTTTCTCTTACTAATTCAGCTTAGATTTTCTCTTAATATGCTAGCTTTGCGTTCTTGGTTTTCAGGTCTGGTTCTGTTGTGTTACGTCACACGTGTCACACGTCTCTGATACTCATGTGACCATTCTTTAGCTTATACATTTGCGGCACTATAATATTTCCGGCGCAGACGACAACTGCCGATATTATTCGGAAATTGTCACAGTGGACAAAAAAAATAGCAAAATTATTAAAATTCCGAACATGTTAATTTCACCGTACTAGCTCACGTATATTTTGAACCACAGACTTTTGTTCAACGTTCCAGTGTCATAAAGTACCGTAATTAATTCAGCCACGCTTTCCGAGCTCTTGACTCCGTTATAAGCAGGTGAAGTTACTGGGGTGGGTTGTTCGCTGGCAATGGTATGTGAAACGTAAATTGACGCATATTAGCATTCGAAATCAGTGATAATGAATAACTATTCTTATTTGATGTTGTATATTATATAGGTATATATGTGATGCTTGCGCCAGATGGGCCAGATAACGAGCTCTAATAATAGCCGTCTGAGTAGACACCACGCTCTTACCTATTTCTACCGCTAAACTGCAGTGCAACTACTTCTGCTTTCCGGTTTGAAAAGTATACTGACCCAGTGTAGTTCTAGGCTGAGAGGCATTTTTATGGTACAATTACAAGTAAAACAATGTAATGTTTAAATGTTTATTATATCGTGTTACAGCCAATAAAAATTATTTCGTCTGTACTACATAAAGACGCTGGAATAGTAATCGTACAACTGTATAACTATTCCAGAAGATCATACCAGAAACTGAATACTGCATTGCCTATTCTCAATATTGTCTGTTCAATATTCTATTAATATGTTAGACGTGTGTTGGCGAGGAAAGAAAATCCAACGCCGGAGTCCTCCTCGATCCATCCGGGGGGTATCGTATGAGTCGACTAAGGGAAATCCCTACAAAGCCTTTCCGGCTTCCGACGAATGCCATTTCGGAAAACAAAATACCCGGTAACAGCGTGTCCTATTATGACAAATATTTTTAATCTCATTGGAAAGGTTTATTTTTCCACTGCTGGACTAAGCGGCTGTAAAAGAAAGAACAAGGACACAAGTTGCACGTTTTTTTTTGTTTCAGCGCACGAAGCTAGGGCAAAAGAGAAAGATGCTTACGCCTTTATACAGAACTGAAATGTAAAATACATTCATATGAAGAAAATTTGGCTACACAGAATAAAAAAATGTAACTAGTAACTTAACGGCAGTCACTCGTAGAGACATATGCGTATTATTAACAGTTATCGAATACAATATCCCACGAGGAATCCTAAAATCTCGCATTGGAAAGAACATTAGCAGATAACGCAATGATACGTCGGAGTTTGCAATATTTTTCCGATAAGAAATCGATACCCGACTAAGAGCTTCGGTAATGGCCTACGACAAAACCTCTTTAATTTAATGCGTTCACGAACAATTTTTACTTTGTAATATATATTATTTTCCGTTTATTTGACTTACAATGTTTAATTTGACTAGCTGATATAAGATTATGACTTAGATAATATAAAAGTACACGTTAGTTACGTTTAGACTCACTCGGTAACTAAAATATGTGAACTAATGTTTAAAATCAACAGTATTACATGATAAAAAAAGAGTAACGTTTGCTTCTTCTTGAATGGGCAATGAAAAATGTTAGACGTAGACGAAAAGCGTTATTCAAAAAAAAAATTCAAGTCCATTGTAGGACAAAGGATACACAAAAATTTTTATTATGTCATGGTAGTAGCATCAGATTAAGGTAACCATGTTATTACAGTGCTATTCATTTCAAGATACTATCAGACAATTGAATTAAAGAGAACAAACCATTCCGTTTAAACCAGACATCATATCAAAATCCTCATCGAAATTAGTTTATTCTTTTGAGAGCTATGATGCAACGGACGGACACACAGTAAGATTCACAAACAGAAAATATTTTTATAAGGATTTTATCATCCTCATTTTGCACAGGTGGTTCAAAATAAATATCATTAAATAATTTTACTCCAATTGTTCAATGGTATTTTTATATTCATTATTTTCTTGCCAAAACGTTTTATACCGCAGAGGTTGTTAACCCAAAAGGTACCATATACAAAGTAGCAGCTAGGAAATGCCTACTGCGAGGCAAAGTATTAGTACACAGAAGTTGAACAATAAGAAAAATTAATCAGATTTTCGATGTATTAAATACAAGTATTTCATAAAAAAGGAACCTAAATAATATAAAATAATTAACAGAAACTAAGTTGTACAATAATATTTACTTTGGCAAAAAGGTAATGTGTTCAATCTGCTGTTCAATTTTTTAATCTTTAATTTAAACGCAACTTGATGGAACAACAATATTTCGCTAAGGCGATGAAATCATAAGAAGTAGAAGAGACGGAGAGCCTTTCATAACCAGTGTAGCGTGTACATTAATATTTCAAATGATTGAATCTACCTCAAATCTGTTCGCTCTACCGTCTTTACAGTATAATGACAATGGTATACGATCAGAGCGTAACGCTCTTTGATATAGGTAACTCCAAACATACAGGAATAAAAAATAAATTAAAAAGATTTGTGAACGACGTCATAGTTCACATCAACTACCCACAAGATGAACAATATTCACCAGATTTTTTAGTGTTATAGATCTGTTATATTCTATTATAAAATTTGGATTCAAAAATTCCTCATGCATCAAGGCATCAAGAACGCTTGCTATATTTCCACGTTGAATGGTTAGACTTTACCTTTGTGCGAGAAAATAGCCAGTCCTTGTCACCGACGGCACCTAGAGGAGGGAGGGGGGAGTCACGGGCTAATCGTCTCTATCGCAAACGACACAAATACACATAGTCTTACTATATAGACTCATGTTTGCGCCACTTTCCCAATTAATCTGCCTCTGATGCCGCCCGTCGATATATACTTGATATAAGAGACTGCCAATGTATCTACCCAAGTGGAGTTCCACACAAGTAATACTTAAAACTTCTTTTATCGATACCGCCAAATAATATAGGTGAGACAGTTGAGTCCAATTGGATGAGCTGCAAGATTCATTTGGAATAGTTTCTTCCTATTTTGAGAATAATTTTTTTTGGACTCGAAAGAACTAAATATGTAAATTTAGGCTCACGAACGCAATATTTCGAATTTTTGCGTAGTTTGTTGTTCTAAAAGCGTATCAAATTAAGTTTATTGTAGAGGTTTCAAAATAGTACCATTTAATAATTGAGCACCAAGGAGGTAAAGAGAACAACACAACAACAACGACAAGCGACATATAGTGTAATATATAATCGAGACGAACTTCTGCACAGAGTTCCTACTAACTGTACTGAAAAAACTTAAAACATAAGTCTAATATTGTGTACTGCCATAGTTATCAATGTTATACGTATTAATTGATTATAATACTATAATACGATGTAGAGTTTCGAAGCTGTAGCAAATTACGGGGCCCTGAGCGTAAGTTTTTAGCCTTACATACTTACCTTATATTCATTCAAAAGAAATGAAAAATATTTTTTTTAATAAATTTTTTAGAGAGAATATAACGATTATCATAATTATTTGTTTTATTAGTTTCATAACACACTTTTTTTTATATATATTTTTTATATATGTTAGTAAACGACCGGCATGATATATATATATATATTTCTTCAGGGTATTCTAATCGAATTATAAATAAGTATGAATCATATTCTGAAATTATAACAGTTGAGCGATCACTGCTAAGATATTATGCAAAACCCATTTTTTTTAAATACGGCTGTGTAATTATTCATGTGTTTCTAAATACCAAGAGAGACATTGCGTGCACGAAAGTGAATTTTTACCGCGCCTGTTGGAAGTACGTGGCGTTTAGTAATTTAAGCGTATTACTTGCATATTATATAACCTGTAAATCGATGTAACACTGAAGGCAAGTTAGTAACAAAAAAATAAGTAACGTTAGTAAGATAACACAACACAAAGTAATAAAAGCCAAAGTGCATAAAAAATTTTCGTTGAATGATCTCTGGAGTTTTACGACGGTCACATTTAAAGTTTTGCTTCATATTTTTTATTAAATTAAATCTATACGTTAAATCATCAATGATGCTATTCATATATATATTATTATATATTTATTTAGGGATTGCCAACAGAGACTATAATAACGAATACACATTATTATTTTTTGGGATTATTTAGATATATACTCGTCTGGTTGGGTGATATATATAAATATGTATATCTACATAAAATTCAATAAAATAAAATAAATAAATAAATTCCATTATTACTATTTGGGGTTATTTAGATATATACCCCAAATAAATAAAAATAAATCCCAGTCAGCCTCTCGCAACATCTGAGGCGGCTGGGACTCCATGACGGACCGCTCCGAACTCAAATGCAGAAGGCGGTGCTTCTTGATACGCCATCTGGTCTACCCTGGCGAGGGCTTATTATTATTATTGTTTTAAATTAATAATTACTAATCACTAAGGAGCATGTGTAATGTGGATTCATTATTGTAGTCTGTGTTTGCCGAACCCGAAACAAATATATAATAATATATATGAAGTTTATTTTAATTTTCGAAAGTATCTCTTTTATTTTAAACAAACTCACGCTTTTCAAAACAAGAGGACCACTCGTCTGAAGGCATGTTTAATAGCCATCTCTGCCTCGTCTTACTCCGTAAATGTTAACATCATATCAAATCTTTTGATTTTTGAGAAAAAAATAAGTGCAGTGTGCAAGATGCGCCAACTTTTCGGAATACAAAAATGTCTTTGTCTTGTTTGTATTACGAGAAGATGCAATGTCATTAGTGCAAGAGGGGACGCCTTCTCGGTCGCCTTTTGTGAACCTTTTGCAGACAAGTGGTTGTGTACTCAGCATTAACTGCTTTTTTGGTGAAATAATCGTTATCATTGGTTGCCAGCGCTTAATCATTTTCGCAATTTTGATGGTCTGTTGTAACTTAGGAGTACGCGTAGGGTGGAATCGTGGTGGACTCTATTAGCAAACAAACGAAGCTCTGACCACCGAATAATGGCGAAATATCTATCAGATTATGCCAAACCAAAATCACACAGACTAGTGATGGGGAGAAGCATTAATAGGGAAAACCTTCCAAGAAATGTATGCCGGTTTATAATGTTACTTCCTTGGCGAGGTCATGGCCAAGTTCAGCAGTGGACTAAAATAGGCCGACGTAGTCCCATTCGCAGACCCATTCACTGGACTGCAGTTTTAGTTTTTCAGATTGTAACAAAAATAAACCCATGTTTTATCTCCAGTCATAAATAGCGTTTGAACACCCTTAGTTCTGTCATCTGTAATATTTATGTTGTATCAATCAACATCAAAAACAAATTCTTATCCTACCAGAAACTTATTTTTTTTTATGGGAAAGGCGGTAAACGAGCAATAGGTTCACCTGATGGTAAGTGATTACCGTCGCCCACGTACATCTGCAACATCAGAGGAGCTGCAGGTGCGTTGCCGGCCTTTAAGGGTATTTGTTAGATGGGATGGAGGATAAGGAGGAATGGGGGATGGGGAGGAGCGGTGGACCTCCGGTTACCTCACTAAACGAAAGAAACGCAGAAGCACAAGATGCCTCTACTTCACGCCGGTATTCTGTGAGGTCGTGGTAGTTATCCGGTCGAGCCGGCCCATTCGAGCAGCAGCTAAAGCCGCCGCTTGGCTCTACCACGTTAGAGACCGTTTGAGGAATCCGTGGGCAACAAAGTCTTTCACTTTAAAATTTAGTATTATTTTCTCACGCCATGTCTTAGATGTCGAATGACGAATCTTGTCTTAATTCTTTTTTTTTTAATACTATAATAAAATAGGCTCATAGGCTTTGGGACACTGATCTATTGTATCAATATAATTTTTTTTTCAAAATCTCAAAAAACTAAACTAAATGACATTTATTTTAGTATATTTCAAATATTGTATATAGACACAGATACAGAAAGTAAATCAAAAATTATGTAAGAATTGTTTGTAATGACGGGAGTGAAAAAGAAGCAATCTAAAGCAGCAAGTTACGTACTAAACGCAATTTAATGCTTTAGTTAGTTAGGTTAGTTAGTACAAGCAAGTCATGGAAAAAAAAAATATACAGATAGTAGTTCGCACGACTTTATATACAATACTGGAGTAGTCAGAAACCAATTATTTTAATCATATCAACACACTTTTTAACAGAGTTTATTTGGAACCGCCGTCAGTTTCAAGTGGTCAATCTAACGATATAAATCATATGATAAAATAAATCAATGAGTTGAACTCGGGTTTCCTGAATCGGAGGCACAATTCCTAACCACTTGACTATCGAGGCTAATCGAATATTATTTCAGTTTTTATTTAATACACACCATTCCAGTGTTTTAAGGCCTTATATGGTGCGGGCCATAACAAGTCAAATTCAATAATTTCACAAAGTTATGACAGTAGTAGTAGTACAATATTTGCTCATTAATTACAGTACCGAGGCGACTGAGCTTCGCTCGTTGTCTTCCTAGTTTGCCGTAGGAATGTGATGTGATAACTTTACGCGGGAAAAGTTGCTCATATTAAATTACAATAATATTTTTTTCGTTTTTTCTCCGGAATGATACCGATTTAGACAATCTTGGAAAATAAAACATCTAATTACAAAATTTCATCCCAATTGTCAAAGCTACCGATTACCTAAATATATATATGTATATGTACAAGAATTGTTCTGTTAAAGTACAGGGGACTGCAACGTTAAATTTCAAAACTGCATAGGTAGTTAAATGTTTTGAATCCGATGGAATTGGCAATATCCGTTGGTAAACGTCCACCCAAACTAGAGGCTATGGGTGTCTATTTTCGTATGGTATGGACGTAGCATATATACCATCACAAATAAATTACAACACTTTAGGATAATTAATACCACCGTCATGTTGTAAATTGTGTTATAAAACGATTAAAAGCCTAAGTATTTATTAAATATTTTTTTTAGTATTTTATTAATAAAGGCCGTGTGGTCACGGCGTGTGAATTTTTTGCCACATCCTATCTTCCCGTTGGTGACTTCCGAGGCGACCAAGGCAAAAAGTTTGCAGTTAATGTGTTTCTCAATGCGTTTGTATAGGTTGTCGCGCAGGGATACAAAATTTTTTCTTCTTTACGACGCGCTTTCTGAGAGATATCGTAACATTTATGAATAAGGCGTAATTCACAAACACTGAACGTTGTGTGACTTGCAGTCACGACTCATTATCGTACATTTAAAACTGTAAACCAACATTGATATCAGAAGACCCAGTGTTCGAAACAACCTCACCCACTTTATTTTTAATTTTTTAAATAGCGTTTCGGGTGCAAAAAAGCACGTCGAGATTTAAAAAAATATGGTCACAGGGAAACTGAAGTTTTTGACGTTCTGATGTCCTAGTTGACCCTGTTATCGTAGCTTTATAAATATAAATTTTTGGTCTGATTTACGCAGACAGAGCTCACGGTATATTGAGGAGTGTTTTTTTTTATGGGAAAGGCGACAAACGAGCAAGCGGTTCAACTGATGGTAAGTGATGAACGTCGCCCACGTACATCTGCAACACCAGAGGTGCTGCAGTAGCGTTGACGCCCTTTAAGGGTATTTGGGAGATAGGAGGAAGGATGAGGAGGGGTATGGGGAGGGGGAGTGGGCCTCCGGTTACCTCACTCACCGAACGAAATGCAGAAGCACAAGCCTCTACTTCCCGCCGGTATTCTGCGAGGCCGTGGTACCAATCCGGTCGAGCCGGCCCATTCGAGTAGCAGCAAAAGCCGGTGCTTGGCTCTACCACGTTAAGAATGGTATGCTTGGTCTACGCATTTCAAATGTGTAGTATTCGCGTAAACTCAAGAAATCATTATAAAAAAAGGATATACTAAAGGTAAGTTAATTACAAAAAAATGGGCAACGTTTAGTATGACTTTATTTCAACAAAACGCCTTATTAATACTAATTAAAGTCCTAATAGAATTTTCGCCGAGATTTCTCTGGAGTTTTTCGTCGGCTCACATAGTCGTCAGGCGAGGTACCCATATTGTTTTATTATATCATTTATATTGGCATACTATTATTGATTTTCAAAGGATTCTTCCTTCCTTTTGAAACATATTCACGTTTTTTCAAAGAGGAATTTTTCAAAGACCCAATGTTTGTAACAGCCTCATTCACTTTAAGAGCGTTTACGCGTCACGGTTTTTCATACAAACTTTCATGTCCAAAATCTTCGAAATAAATAAACTGATTTCAATGAAACATTGTACATAGGTCTAAAAGGATTGAAAGCTTGTATGAAATGCCGTGAGGTGGTAACCCACATGACATTCTAAATAGTTAAAGAAACAAATAAAAAAAGGATTAATACTTCTTTTGAAGAAATTTTGTGATAAACAAACTAACACTTCACCGGATGGTCCCTGGCTACTGAATCTCATAGCACTGAAGCACCTTCAAACATATTTAATCAAAGTAGGTTACGGATACGTTGTCACCTCTGAGGACTAAGATGGAATGTCTCAAAGCCTGCAATTATACTGACTCAGAATACCTTTCAAGCCGGAAATGTACAGTGGTTGTTATGCTGATTGCTGGCAGAAATAGGCAAGAGGGTGGTACTCACCCAGACAACTCCTAGGCAGAGAAGGAGCCTACCACCTACAGTTACCCTCAAATAAAGCTTGGGTACTGTAACTAAACAATTTTCTTAATTCAGTCTTCTATTTCAGAAATGTAGATGTTGTCCTAATGTCCGATTTGGACCACTAGTTACTACTAGTTGTCAACTGTGCAGGATATGTTATAGTGCCGCTAGTGTTACGCGCAAAGACAGGCACTGATTCCTTTTCCCGTATCTGATTACGCGATGATATCAGAGGAATGGATCAAATACTATATCAAATTAGAAGTATTGACATGACACAACACATCCAGACCAGCCCGAAAACCTATAACTTGTGTCAAAGTCAAAACGTTTTACACAAGTGATGCTAAAATTCTTATGATCGTCAAAATTCACACAAATACTATTGTAACACACAACTATTGACTTTGTCTTGGATTCAAATCCCATGGTGATAATTATATACGCAAATCATCACGAAGCATGGCGTAAAAAAATACTTTGCCTCGACAAACAAAAGCTCCTGTTTAAATAAGAGTGACTTCATTATAGTACCACAAGAGCATGAAGCTGCATTTACGAGTACTTCGTTCTGCAAATGTGAATTGTACCTGTCGTGCTCTGCTCAATATAAAGTGTGTCTGTAATTAAAGGCTGTACTTATAAACGTATTCGTACAGGAAATGTTACGGTCTAAAATATCGTGTCACGGTATATGCGTTCTTATTAAAAGGAGAATTATTATTGAAATCCGATTTTTTTTTAAAACTAAATACGGGTTTAATTTTGTAACGGTATAATATAATACCTTTTATAATTTATACAAAGGATTCCTTTGTGCCCTCATCTTTATTAGCATGAAAATCTTACATTCATTCAAACTAGATTTTTGATATTACACAGTGATAGATTACCGTTCATTCGGTCTGATTCGTTCAATGTGATCAGATGAGTAGTTGGATATTCCAAACTTATTTTTGAGGTAGGATTACCTGTTAGTATAATTTTCAAGTATAACTGAATTAAATATTATTGAATTATAACGAAGATAATAACTAAATAAAATGGGTTTTGAATGGGTTACGTTAGTTCTTCGGTGAAATGTAACCGAATACGATGTTGCGTGTGCACGGTATTCAGAGACATGCAGTCAGCGAACTATTACTATAACTAGTCAGTTGCAAACTACAATACTTATTGACGGAGTGGCCGACATTACAATAAGAAAATTTAGTGTTCACCTTGATTGAGTACGTTACTAACGATGTAGTTAAGTTAAAGTAACACATATATGATAAAAATATGATATGTCACAACATATACCTGTTTGTAGCTAATAAAATAATTGTGTGTATTAAATACACTTTTTAACGTTGTTTTATGCTATATTTTTGTTAAATAATAATAAAAAAATTCAGATGGCTTAAATTAAAAACGAGGAATAAATTGAAATTCTGAGTCTTATCTACTTCAAACTGCACCATATGTAGCTTTTGGTCGAGTTTCTGGTTAGGTCATGACATATGCACAGGTTATCGTCTTTTGAACCATATACTTTTGCCATTTTCGAAAGAAAGGTTTTGACAAACGGGCGGATGTTCCTATAATGGTTTCGTTTTTGATCTTATCACTTAATACTTTGGGCGCGTTGGATCCGAGGCAACTATGAGACTTTTTTCAAAAATTCGCTTAAAGTTACACATGAGTAAGTATAAAGTGTAGCACTATTTGTGCAAGTGCTTCCGAATTTGTACAATATATAGGAAGAGCACTTCACTAAGTTGCAGGGGGTACTAACTTACAGACAGGGGAACTATCCATTTCTCGGAAACCAATTTATGCACAAACTATCTACTGCTACCTCGAATTAGTGCATGGTCCTTAAACAGATTTTCTTGATACCTACATCAAAATTGCAAAATCCTTTGATATTATCTAAGATTGTGAATGTACGAAATGGATCTGGCTCTCCAGATTTTGTACGTGTATAATGATGTATTTAACGATGATGTATTTATTATATTTAACGAAGAAATTAAAAAAAAAACAATGAATTCATTTTAAAAATAACAATGTTAAATATTAGTTTGTCCTTAGAAATAAATATCCTAGATATAAAATCCATAATAAATATAATAATACTTATATATTTATACTACATAAATAATCCATAATTCATACTTCTTACAAAGTTTGTGAATTTGTTTAGTCTGTACTAATTTTTAGAATTTGTAACGTGGGTAGTTCATATTAATCCATTCTTTATTTAAAAATTTAAGGCCACATCTTTAAAAAAACTAGTTATTTTACAGATAAATTTAGACCATAAACTAAAAACCGCTAAACAAACATTGCTCTTTTTAATTTTTTTTTATTTTTTGTCCTGATTTTCTGTACACAATCATCCTAGTGCATTCTAAAAAAAAATTATATGTTTTCTTGTATTTACGCGAACACTACACATTTGAAATGAAACTATTATTTACGGATTTTATCGCGTTTAATTTTATTTTTTATATTCCCTACGTTTTTCTGCTGTGGTCACTGAGAGACTTAGGTGTTAGATGTCCAGGTGTCACAGTCAACTCTGGCTGCCTTCAGCTTTTAATTATTAATTGTCAAAAAATTATGTAATTGTTTATTTGGAATTTAAATAACCAAGAATGAAATATAGGGTTCAGTAAAATTCCTCTAAATATTTTATACTAACAACACTGCAATACACAATATATATATATATATATATATATATATATATATATAAATATACGAGTATATAGTCTCTGTGAGTCACAAAGGCGTTGAAATACTCTCTACACCATATTCGGTAGAAGAGCAACAACATCGTACACAGGTAGTGTGTACACATTGCAAACGGCTAGTCTGAACTCAACTTCCGAAAGGTGGAACGAGGTGTTAATTAGCGGTTAAAGCAAACACAGCACCTTCAAAATTGCTTTTGTTTATTTTGTTAAGTAAATGTACCCACTCTAATCACTATACTTTACAATTTCACTCTATACTTTTCACAATTCTTAACGATCCTGATGTTCCTGAGTACTTGAACTTAAAGTTTCAATACCTGGGTGATTCTCATAACAGCTCTCTCCGCTCTCCGGGTAGTCTCCCTCAAGTAACTTACACCTTTACACTGTACTGGTTAATTATCTAAGTCATTCGCTTTCACGGCTATAAGGCTCTGGAACGTAATCCCTTTTGACATTAAAAAAGCTCCTAACAAGTTTGCTGTTTAGAGTAGTTGTAGTGTACAAAGACGTTGCAAGTCTGTACTAGTATTACTGATAGTCATTGCGCCGTTTTAGTTGTTCATCCCGACAAACATATTTGTTTGTATTTAAGTATTAAAACGTATGATTCTTTGTGAATATTTGTATTTAATGTATGTATGTATCTACGTAAGTATATATGTTTGATATTTATATCATTTTACTTGTTACATTTAGCTGCCATCGCCTCTATTATATATTTGTCTCTACTTAGCCTAATAGTTGAGAGGGAGAGAATGCCTTTTGGATTATATCCACCATTTGTACCACTTTGTGCATAAACGTTTAAATAAATAAATGTAATGTGAAGTGAATAATAAACAGTACTATGTCACAAATTTTAATTTAGAATCTTACATAATTTTTTAAATGGTCTTTATGTAAAAAAAGTTTCGATCATGGATCATGCATGATAATTTTTAAAAGTTTTAACTCAAAGTGGCGATGTATTAAATATTATAACATATTCATCAGGATAAGTATATTTTTTTTCCCATTTCAAAGAGTTAGTAAGTGTTTTGATGGAACGAAATGATAATTATTTTAATGACTTTCTTATTACCTCAATTACCCTTAAGTATCAGGTAATCCGGACCCCTGAAAGGGCCAGGGGTACTTAATAAGAACCTTTTTAATTAAATTTCTCGTAAATTTTCAACACTTCACTCTTAAAACGTTATACTTAGTAAAGTAGGTATTAGTATATTATATTATGAGATATTTAAATTATATTTTAACACTGGGCACTACGGTACGAGTACATTTGTGCTAGGTAAATACTGTGCTATATATCATTTAGTCATATAAATATGTTCAATCAATATGTAAGAAAAATAATATATAACGTATTATATTTAGATTTTGTATAGTATTATATTATTATTTATTAGTGTTAACAATCTTCCTCATCAGCCAATTACGTCCACAGCTGAACAAATACCTATCCAGGAAAACCTCATCAAAAGCCATGCATTTCTTGAATAGGTTACCCATAGGTACTCATCAGGTTGGGTAAGCGTAGCGCAGGTGATTGCACTAGTGACGCTACTTCTCATCACTAGTCTATAGGATTTGGGTTCGACAAATTCGGATAGAAGACCCGCCATCATTTGAGTGCCAGAGCCTAGTGTGTTAGCTAGCAGGGTGCAACAACGTACCGGTGTGGTTGGCATTTGGAGAAAATATGGTATATTTCCACTTACACCCCTGTATTAGTATCTGTACGGATACAACCTAGTAGCTAGATATCTACATTAGGAGCTCGCTCTAAAATACGATCTCGTATATCGGAGACTGCGTTACTATAAGTACTTGCCGGAAGCCGTGTTCGAAAATTAAGGCGCCAGGGCTCTATTGGGACCGGCATTGTTGCGCACAAGACTGATATCGTGCTGATGGATCGGTCATATTGGAGGATATTTATATATATATATATATTCCAAATGTCAAGAACCTCGTGAAAGTCGAAACAGTGTCAGTGTGGTAATGGCGTGAGAGAATATACAAACCTATCTCATCCCGGGGAGTATAAAATCGAGAGAGACGCTTAAAAATAAGGCTCATTTCTAACGTGAGTTAAGAAACTATTTAACAAAATGAAGGGTAGTTATTACTAACCATGGGAATACTAACATGGAATTCACTCGCAACAATAGACTTGATACAATGCCTCTAACTACCATGGTTGTTTACAAGAATTAGTTTTAAACTGACTGGAAGAACTTTTCACAATTGAAATAATTTTCTGTAGTCATCTTTACATTTGTATTTAGTTTTTTTCTTTTGTTAACAATTAGTTTAAATCTGTAGTGCTTCTAAATTTTTAATATATGCTTCTAATTTTTAAGTGAGATGTACCGATTCAAAATCATAATCAAACTTGTGTATGGTTTGCAAGTGTCTCACTGCAGCTGATCCTTTCTCCGATCACTACCGATAGTATTTGGCAGATGTTAGCTGTAGTCGAGCAGGAGACCATGATCACAAGTGACCGTACCATATTTTTTGTAAATTTTTTTTGAAATCTTACACTAGTTTAAGTTTTTCTGTAATTTTGACTTAACAATTGGGTTAAAAATTATGGCTTTGTAACCGGTAACTACGAGCAAGTTCTGAGGGAACATTAAAAATGTATCATCCGACGGAGATTGACATTTCCGTACATCCGACCCGAGACGCTGACTCAATCACCTGGTTATTAAAATTAAATGTGTCCAAGCCGCCCATATCTAGGTGCTTTGCGGATTAATACCTGTGTGCATATTTGCCTGAATTCGGGAAAAAGGAGTTTAAAAGTTTTTCTACAATTCAGATTAATGTTAATTAATATTTATTACAAAATTCAAATCTAACTAAATACGTATGCCACTTTTTTATTTTTAGAGGCACTGTGTCTTCTTTTTTCATCAAAAGTGTAACATAGCTTTTGAAGAAAAAGTTAAATTTTAATATTCGCTACATACTGTAATATAAATAATATTAAGAATAGTGGTAACGTAACGTATTGGTCATTTACTGTGTAGTCTTTCCAAGTAGTTCCATTCATGTTCCGCTAATAGGAATAAGTTCTGTTGCACATTAAAATGCATATCCTTTTTCAAAGGAAATTTTAATCACACTGAAAATAAAACTTATGCACATGCTTAACGAAATATAAGCGAATAATTATAAAAAAAATATTCAAGGTGGCCGTCTCTGGCTTTCATACAGGCCTTTAATCTGTCAGACCTTAT
Source organism: Bhutanitis thaidina (assembly GCA_029286595.1). Classification (NCBI taxonomy): domain Eukaryota; kingdom Metazoa; phylum Arthropoda; class Insecta; order Lepidoptera; family Papilionidae; genus Bhutanitis; species Bhutanitis thaidina. Next base: position 4,813,126 of record JAGSMS010000010.1, on the reverse strand, counting down.
TTCTATGGATTTGAAATTAACGCATTTTATCGCGTTTAATTATGTTTTCATATTCCCGACGTTTCGATTGCTTTGCAGGAACCGTGGTCACGGGGGGACTGTGGTGTTAGATGGCGGGGTACTACCACCGGCTTGGGATCCAGTAATAAACAAAATTAAATCTAAAACCAAGCATACCACTGCACGACCTCAAGATACTGTGAGCACATACTTCGTAGATTGGACCAAAAATTAATAAATAAAAGCTGAAGGTAGCCCGAGTTAACTATGACATCATGTCGGAGAACCGTTCGTACAGGACGAGGACCTTTCTTCAGCTTAGGTGAAGTCCAGTACATTGTCTCAAGTTAGGTTTGTGTTGTTCGTGTCTAGTGGCCAGGTCAGTCTTGCAGAAAAATTTACGGTAGATTTTCGGTACGGTAGATTAAACCTTATTTAATTTAGGTTCCAATCCCTATAATATATATACTTTTAATCTATTATTCGGATTGTATATCCTTCAACGTACGTCAAAACGTCAAATATCAATCTTCTCATAGAATGGCCTCTAATAACTAATTTCACACTACGTCAACGTCCTATTAACAAGGCCATTGTAATCCTTGTGAATTATTGTGATAACGGGAAACTCTGAGTCCAATTTATGTCAAATAATTCTACGTGTTAAAACCACACTGCAGATAGATCTTGGTGAAGGAGTGTAAAATAACTGCAAATTGCTATTTATAACAATGTCGCATTCCATCATAGCCTTAAGAGATTACAACAAACTAATACTTTTTAAGTATGTATGTATTTTATTGTATATATTAGATTTAATTGTATAGAATGTATATTAGTATATTGCACCCCTACCATGTACCAATAGCATTGTTTCTTTACGCCTTTAGTTGCCTGGAAGAGACCGCTAAGCAGAAATAAGGCCGTGAAATTGTACCTTATTTGCTCTTATAATGTTTTCTGTATCATTTTGTTTTGTGATGTACAATCAAAGTATATTAATTGTTTCATTCAAATTTAATGTTTAAATTTAATGCCTGACGTTCCTTTCTTTTATGACGGATATCTCATTAAGTATTTTTTAATCTGTACAGCAAAAGACTGAAGTAATTTGCCTGCGAAAGTGTTTTTGTCGAAGACAACGTCGGTGCCTCCAAGAGAAGAGTGATATGCTCTTACTGAGCTATTGAGCAAGCAACTGTGAACTGGCAGTCGCGCTGAGGTGAACCAAGTTGTAAACTGCCTGCAAAGAAAAACTTACACGCTCTAACATGGCCTTCTTTTCAGACTGTACCGAAATATTTAATACCGACTGAACAAAGATCTCGATAGATATCTTTTCCGTTTCAAAGATTTTCATTAGGTTCATGTTTTTGTATCGTTAATTGATGCACCTGCTGCTACTATAAAGGAATAGGCTCTTTTGTTAAAGGTTCCTAAGACGTAACTGTTCAGAAATTCCGCTGGCGAAAGCTGACTTCACAAAGTCGAAGTGTGTGGCAGAAAAAACCATGAGAAACGCACTCTGGTGGAATACAATTCGTCTAGATGGTGTTGGAACTAGGAATTTTATTGCGATGTATGATGGTGTAAGTCAGAAGCTGGGATAATTCCGAATAGTTGCTCAGAACATTCCCCGTAGTAAATTTGGCAAAAATATGCAAAGAAAAGCGACATCTCTTCGCAAGGCCAAAGGATCAAGCCGATCAAAGAGAGCAGAGCCGCTTGCCTCGAATTGTCGGCGACGTTGGATGCGATCAGTTGGATGGAGTTGATACTGGGGTGCCCCTGCCTAGAGGTGAGAACACTATTCCATGTGGGGCCGAGCTTGCGCCTTTTTAAGTGGCAAACGGTGGACCGGCATGAAATACTGTCCCGGTCTACTGAGCACACCAAGTTTTTTAAAGGCCAATTTAGCCTTCTGCTCCAGGTGTGTGTGATATCTCGACGACAAGAATTCCGATACTGGCTGAGGCAATAAGGGGAAAGTTCTCAAAAAGAGGAAAAACGACAAAGGGATTGTTTTTAAGCGTGGTAGAGCCAAGCGGCGGCTTTAGCTCCTGCTCGACCGGATTGGTACCACGGCCTCGCAGAATACCGGCGTGAAGTAGAGGCATCTTGTCCTTCTGCGTTTCGTTCGGTGAGTGAGGTAACCGGAGGCCCACACCCCCTCCCCATTCCCCTCCTCTTCCCTCCCATCTCCCAAATATCCTTAAAGACTGGCAACGCACCTGCAGCGTCTATGGTGATGCAGATGTATGTTGGCGACGGTAATCACTTACCATCAGGTGAACCGCTTGCTCGTTGGCCGTCTCTTCCATAAAAAAAAAAGAAACCTAAAAGTTAATACTAAAAGCAATATTCGTTTAATTTAATTTTAATATTCTCTATTTTACAATAAATTTTATTATTCTTTTCTTAAAAAAATACATGGTTTATATATAGTTATGTTTCTCATGTTGTGGCAGAGTAAGTGAAACCACTTTAAGCGGATTATGTCGCTATACACTTCGGCGACAGACCTACTTAATATGCAATTTGTCGAATGAGTGAGCTTGCGGCTGCAAATGTAATTAAAAGCGTATAATACTTTCAATATGAGCATATGTTTACTTCTTATGTATTCTGACACTATTTAATTAAAGTTATTATCTTTTAAACGTTTGCGTTATTAAGTTTATACCCTCTTCACTTATAATTATGCACATTCGGCAAGCATTAAGTTTAAAGTGATTAGGTATACGTAAGTTTTACTAAAAAATGACAATTATTTTTCGCCTCTCTTTAGACGCCCCTTCATAGACCCGTATATTTTTGGCCGGCCATTTCACAAGATGATAAGTCCGCCGTCTGTCAGTCGAAGTTTGTCGTTAAGGCGTTTCTTCTCAGCCGTCTCTTTTGACACCCACGGAATAAAAGATGATGGCAGATTCTTATGCCGACAACTCATGGCAGGTATAATCTCACTTAACCTCACTCAACTATACTCACGATAACTAGAAATAGTATTCAAACAATTCCTAAGATGGTTGAAAAATACTCCGTGAAACTTTTTAACGAATGTTAGCGAAGATAAGTAACAAACAGTTCGCGGGGTAAGTTTAATAAATGTTATAGTATAGCAGAAAAGCTTAACTGTATTTTATAAGACATATTCCACAGCGGAATTGATAATAATTGCATTTCGAAATCCTCCACAACTCTGAAACAACGGTAATAACAAAACGAAGTCACTGAAGTCACTGTCTGCGCTGCCGACAGAGCCGATGCTTTGTGATGTAACGTAAATACGTTGGTAATATTGTTTATGTTTATTTGTAATAAAAATGTTAGATAAACTTTTATTACATAAACCACTAAGGATTTTTCTAAAGAATTTCATAGTTTGAACTCCGGTAATCATAGTGAAGTCTGCCTTATTCCATTTGTTTCCGTATCCAATAACAAGTAAATTTGAGTACTTAACTTGTTTAATTTTGATGCTGACACTGTTACCGACCACGACGTCAATTTAAAAATACTATCGGCAGTTGTCAACTAAATTATAGTGCGCAAGTGTAAGCATACATAGAGACAATCGCATGTCATGGTCTTTCAATATCCGATGGCAAGGTCTGCGATGATAAAATCTGAGGAACGGTCGAAAACATAGAAAACAATCAGATCGGAATCATATTTTGTGCGTTGCATGAATGTTACTAATTTTGTGAACAACGAAAAGAGATGAATTAATTCATCGTACTACATACATACTGTCGACGAATTCCTAAAATGCTGATACTAAACGTATCTTGGCAAAACTAAGCTTATTTAAATATTCGATTTTTTTTACGACTTTGGAATGTTTTAAGACGTTGGAAAATTTCATCGTTGGGAAATAGAAAAATATTTCGTTGAAAATAATTTTACCGTCTTCTTGTAGCACCTAATTAAAGTCAAACCCGTTTTAATTATAGTATAAGCAGAAACACTGACGAAACACGGTGATATAGTTTTATGTCTAGAGAATTATGCATATTGAAATATTGCACAGTGACAAATTTTATAAATTTCGTTTCAAGTTTATATTCAATGATCTTTTCGTTATATATATCTGTCATAAATATTTGCATTACTCTCTGTTGAGATATGGACATCAATATACAAGAAGGACACAGTAATTTTTGTATTTAGTGATTGCAATTGTTAAATTGTGAAAAACCAGACATTTTGTAAAAGTAAAAAACTAATTTTAGAGTTTTTGTTTAACCTCTGAGTACGTGGTAAATTAATAAGTACCTTATTTCAATTAACAACCGTGAACATGTACCCTACACGGGGGTATCGGATACACTGAGCTGTGCCAAAGCTAAATCGGGGTCCGTAAGGTCGCCTTTAATATATATATCACAGTCAATAATATAGTTTATCCGTAAAATAGTGCAAAATATACTTTAAGAATTTGCAGTATTAACATCAAAATTATGTACATAAATAAGAAATGTAGCCGAGCATCGTAATCAATGCTTTTAACATTGATAAGGCTTAGCTACATCTAGACTAAGTGTTCTTGACACAGATGTTTACCTGAAAAGAGCTGTAAAGTTCTCGACAGTTTTCGTGCTCGCAGTTAGAGTAACTAGTTTAATATTTTTTTGTTGAAAAAATATTAAACTAGTTACTGCTGTTTTAAATGTTGCAAATTTGTCTCATTTCAAATTTTTTTTTTTTGTTGAGTCGAGTTTTTTATTTATCAAGTGCGTCAAAAGCACTTATGTTCCTTGAACAAAAGAAAACTGAGAATGGTCATATAATATATGATCGTAATCCTTCCTAATATTGCATATGGGAAAGTTTGTATAGGAGCCTTCTTACTCATTCCGATTTCATCTAGATGTTTTTCTTCACCGCCGAACACGTGGAAAATTCAGCACTTAAAATTGCTATTAACAATTTTAGCGGTGCCGGCACTAGGAATCCTGCCCAGGTCACTCGCGCTCTATGAAACTAAAGCGAGCGGTCTGACCACTGGGCTTCACGGCTCTAACTTCACATATCCCTGAAATTATATTTTTTTATATTTCCCTGGCATGCAGTCTCCGTCGAACACGTGACATTAATAAAATTTTACTTAGTCATTTTATCTCTACATCACCCTCAGGTACACTGGTAGAGAATGCCTCAGACATTAAGTTTGCCTATGTACACAACACTGTATATGAAGTTTAATAAATAAAATTTAAGCAAAATTTGGGGCAACTCCGTTGACATGACTTAAGCGTTCAGGGTACGAAAAAGATGTTATCGGACGCTACGTAACGCTGGTTCAAAACCATGTTTAAGAACTTTAATATTCAGCACTTAGGATGCATTTATATTAGGGATATTTGTTTAAAAGCACTCAAGTAACTTTTTAAAACAGTGACGCAGTCCAAAAAATTTGACGTCACTATTAATTGTCCTACTCTAAAAGTAATTTGTATGTTGTCAGTCGAAACGTAAACTTTACGATAAGATTAATAAAAGTGGCAATTGACAAATCAATTTACAATTTCTTACATCAAATAAGGGTTTATTATTTCATTTCAACTACATGGTAATTAAAATATTTAGCGAAATCCTTCTTAATTTGAAACAAACCTAAACATTTTCAAACTTGTTTCTGAATGGTTAATTAATCACTGTTTTTAACACCGTGATCGAACTTTAAGCCATTATTAAATGGATCTTAAGAACCATAGATAAATGTTATAATCTGTAAAATAATATTACATCAACTTAAATAGTTACTCTATTCATTTTATGATGGCATGTTTTATTTACATCGTATAAAAAAGCACTAACTTTAATTTGACTATAATTTAACTAATTTTAATGAAATCTGATTAATTTTAAAGATTTTGAAGAAACTCAAATTAAGGAATGTTGTAAATAATTAAAATTATGTAACTCATTGGACTAAGCATAGAAGATCGAACTCTAGTCTTCTGAATCGGAGTCAGATACCTTAGCTACTCGGCTATCATGGCTTATTTTATTTAAGTACAGTACTAAATATAGGCCTCTTCAAGAAAAAGTTAGCATCTTTTTTATATAGCTATAGTATATAATAACCCCTTTGTCCCTCTTACCCATGTCTGTTACCATATAGCAGTGCATCAACTGTTATGTTACGGTTTGAAAGGTATCGTATAATGTTGCCAGCACATTAAATATTAGAAGAAATCATTGAATATCATACATAATCTTTTTAGGTACTAAACGCCTTCTCAGATAAGAGTCGTTTGGTAAGGTACCCTCAGAAATGGTTAACATTACTGCCGCCATAGGGCCGTGTAACTAATGTTGTGTTCCGGTGACAACGCATCTGTAACCTATTTCGATAGAAGTTGTTTGGTGGTATCCAAAGGCTACTACAGCCTGCAAAGCCACTTACCTGATGGTAAGTGGCTTTGCAGGCTGGGGGGCTTTTAGTTAAATTTTCACTCCAATCTAAAACAAAAATTAAATATTTCTTGTATTTTTTGGGTTGTTGAGGGCAGTGTATTCACTAGTGATACTAGACCTGGCACTAGTCCGTGAGATTTGTATGGATGGCCAATTCGGATAGATTTTTCGTCATCATTCGGACACCAGAACCGTTTGTCAGCTATTTGTGCAGGAGGATGCACCACGTGCAGGTGAGGTTTGCATTTCGAGGAAAAACTGGTGTTTTCCTCTTTCACCCTGTGTAAGTATATAATCTTACAATATATTGTCACAATAGCTTCATTTAAAAGTTTAAGACTAAAAAATTATGCGTATAGGCAATCAACCACATTTTTTTTGTAAAATTTGAGTATTTAGTGTTAGTTAAACATATTATATTTATGCCTAGTAATTCCTTTTGTTTTTCAAAGTCAAAGTAAATAAATGGATACAAAAGCAGATTTAATGGTAAATTAATGTTAAACAAAGTTTTCAACAAAACGCTACTTCGTAAATCCCTTAAGACTATTTGGACTCATTCATTTATAGAAATTCCAAAGAGAATATAGGTGCTTTCTTTTGATACTTCCTAAGCACGTAAATCCCTTGTCGCTTGTTCCGTTCGCATAATTATCATTGTCCATTTATTAAACTATATTATATTACTTATTTCGCGATAAGAGAGCTAGTATAAATGACTTTTACGAAACTTGTATACGATTTGTATACCACCTGTCCAAAATCAGTTTTGATGAAAAATGGGTTGAAAGGCGTAAAAAATAAAAAAATAAACCACCCCACCCCACTTCTGAAACCCCAGTATTGGGTATACGGTAGAGAAAACTTATTTATTTTATTAACTGTTAAAGTTTGGATAATGCTCGGATGAAACAATTGTGATGTGATGGGTTTGTTAGTATTTTCACAACATACTAAAATAACTTGATAACTGATTTACGTACGGAATTTGCAATTTCAATTATGACACAAACGAGCTATCGGTCCACTTGATGTTGAGTGGCTACTTCAGCCAATGGAAGCCTGCAAACAACTTCAACCGAAAACGGTCACAGTGACGTTGTCATCCCCGACGACAAAGATCTCACAGCCCGTAATTATACTGGCTTTCTATACCTTTCAAACCGGAACACAACTGTAGTTACACGGCTGTATGGCAGTAGAAATGTTACCCATTTCTGTGGGTACCTATCCAGACAACTCTTGGACTGAGAAGGAGTCTACCACCTACAAAGATTATTTATGATATTCAATTTTAATTTATAATTTGTTAACTGTTTGCTACAATAAATATAAATATAATAAATGTTATTATTATGTGGTGGTTATTTACATATATACAATACTTATATACATATTACATATTTATATATTTTAACGTAGTAGAGCTAAGCGGCGGCTTTTGCTGCTGCTCGAATGGGCCGGCTCGACCAGATTGGTACCACGGCCTCGCAGAATACCGGCGTGAAGTAGAGGCATCTTGTGCTTCTGCGTTTCGTTCGGTGAGTGAGGTAACCGGGAGCCCACTCTCCCTTACCATCCCCCTCCTCATCCTCCTTCCCATCTCCCAAATACTCTTAAAGGCCGGCAACGCACCTCCTCCTGTAGCTCCTCTAATGTTGGAGATGTATGTGGACGACGGTAATCACTTACCATCAGGTGACCGATCACTCGTTTGGCGCATTTCCCATAAAAAAATATACTCGTTTGGTTGGGTGTACATAAAATACTATAAATTATTATTATTATTTATTTTGAATGTGCTGGCAACATTATTAATATTCTGTGGTCTAGAAAGCGCAGCACAGATTTTGCCAAAAACTAATACATTTTTGAAATTCATTACAATTAACAATACGAATCGATTTGAGACTCTTGAATAAATCTTTTAAAAACATTAGGTCTTCATCATACCAACTAGAAAAACTAAAAATCCTTTTTTTGTAGTATTTATAATCTAAGTAACATACATGAAACAATAGAAGGGTGCAATGATTTCAGTCTGAGATCGGATATTGGATGCCATATGAAAACATCACTTCAAATTTCTAAGCATAACATTGTAGACTCAATATTTCCGCACACGTACCGCTTGCGAAATTGTTTCTGTTGGAAACGCCTTGAATGACGAACAGAATAACCTGATAAGTCTATCCAAAAGTTACACGGGTCTAGTTTATAATAATATTATTAAAACGAATGATTTTTGTATAATAACATTTTCAGAAAGATGATTTATGTTTCGTTGATAGTTAATAGTTTATAGTAAGAACATCTGTATAATAAACAAATTACGAATATACTAATATTCGTAATTTGTTTATTATACTCGTAATTTCTCCATCTTTAGCTGCTACAGGTAACTATTAAACATAAGACGTTCCAATTAAGTGGATTTGCTGTAATCACCACCCATAAAAGGCGGGTTGCCACACACCCTAGAGCTCTTGTCTGGCCTAAATCGTCTGGTCTGGCATATCATAAATCTTAACTCTACGCCAATATTTTTTTTCGATTTTTATGTCATCTACACGAAAATATAAATTATTACAAGTTTGTCATAGCAAAAACAACTTACCATTCATTTAAAAATGCTTGAAACTATCTATTAGAAACTAACTTAAAAGTTAATCGTAACAAAAACTACACATAAATAAAATAATCCATGAATTTAAATATTATTTCATTTGTAGTTTAAGCAATGTTGTGCCTTTCTACTTCCGGTGGCAAAGCGAAGCGCTTAAACTTTCTCGTAATAGAAACTATCTAACTGTGCACCGCTCCAACATTTGTTTCCGTCCATAACAATCCGTAAACTAATTTTCATTTTGTCATTAATTTATTTAAATTATACCTTATTTTCGCAAATCATTAAAGGGGAATCAAATTCATTCTTCGTCTTCTTTTCTTTTACTGCTTGTATAAGTCCATAGCTGGCCATAGGCCTCTCCATGAAAGCACCAATAAAACTAAAATTGGGTTTAAGATGGACTATACCATCTCTTTCTCCAAATGCCAAACGCACCTGGTGCATCCTGCTGTCAAACGAGGCTCTTTCGACCGAATGGTGGCGTATTATCCGTTCAAATTAGCCGAACACAAATTCCACAGACTTGTGGACGAACGGACCACACTAGGCAAGGAAACCCGCTTGCCTAGTGTGGTGAGTATGGGTAGACCTTTTTCGAAAAGACGGGGTAATCTGCCCACACAAGATGACTACTTCACGCCGGTTATCTGCGAGGCCGTAATACTAATGGCCTTACCACGTAGTAGAAGTTAAGAAGAAGATAATATGTACTAGTACTATTTCGTTAATGCAGAGATGCAATCTGTCGTTGCTGTAAGACTTATGCGATAAGATCGCAGAAAGATTCAATGCAGCATCAGGTACATTTAAATCTGATAATCAAATAGTAATCAAACAAGCCGGCCAACGAAGCACGCGGTCGTTAATTCGCGAAAGGGCGCTATATCGTTTCTACAATTTGTTTTTTATTTTGTCCAAACAGTACGTATCTGTATACGGTATTAAATATATTTAAGCATTCCATAATCTCCGCTCCGACTTTCCCGTCTATTATGATTTCAACTTAGAACGGCAACAATTGTTTTGCACGTTTAGAAGTCACAACACATCCGAGGACTGATATCTCTGTTGTCTTAGCTTTGACAATAGCTCCCCTGTTCTTTCAAGATTCGCAAGCAAACATATTTTACGAATTGTGTCACGGAAAATATAAACATTCAGTGTATGTCAAAGAATGTTGATTTAGTAATAAATATAATGAGCAAAGTTAAGTATAGTAAACTTATTTGTTTAATAATAGTGTTTTTATTACAAAGTTATAAAGATTATAACAACTGATGGAGCCTATATATAAGGACTTAAATGCTACTAACTACTACCAACACTTTAAAAATTAAATTAAAAAGCAGGGCGAGCCCCGTGTTCGATTTAAACATAACGTATTACTGAGATCACTAACGTAAATATATACAATATTTACGTTTTCAATACTTAGGTTTTTCTCCCTTACTGGAACTCCGTTTTCAAGTTCGATTTCGGTGTTATCATCAAGATAAAACCGTTTTACTTCGGTAATGAAACAAAATACGACATTTTTGTAAGACACGTGAGTATACAACGATCCGCGTGTATGGGATGTAAGATAGAATATACCAAATTTATGTACAAATGTTAATCATGCCACGATAGGCGAGTGGTTAGGGGATCTGACTCCAAATCAGGAGACTCGAGTTCGATCATCGAAGTTGAAGGAAAGAAACCAACGAGTTTTTCGAAACTTCCGTACAATTGTATCTATGGGTTGGACACTAAGACGGCGTCAGGCTCACCACCTGTCCCGTGTTCCAAATAAGCTCTGATTTGAAGGACTAAAACGGCTAGCATTTGAAGCCCACATTCTTTTTTCACCTCTAACCATCCCAGTTTACTTATATGCAACAGATTTTTATTTATTAAACAACAAAACTTTGTTCTCTTAATTTAATACTGTTAAAGATGCGCGAACTGCATTCTAAAATCCGAGATTAAAGCTTTGCACTAAGACTCTGACTACGAAGCAAAGAGATTAATTAACTTCACACGGACGGCTCGTTTAAAAACATTTTAAACGAAGGTTCGATCTCATCCATTCAAGTCTCTTAAAGCAGCATGTCTTAGAGCTGCACAACTATAAAAACTGATAGTGTCACACATATGTATCGTTAACCTTAATTTATCTTAACAGTTAGAAAATAGTTCAATTGCAGGACATAAGGTTACAACTCAATTAACGTGGTAGAGCCAAGCGGTGGCTTTTGCTGCTGCTCGAATGGGCCGGCTCGACCGGATTGGTACCACAGCCTCGCAGAATACCGGCGTGAAGTAGAGGCATCTTGTGCTTCTGCGTTTCGTTCTGTGAGTGAGGTAACCGGAGGCCCAGACCCCCTTCCCATCCCCCCCTCCTCTTCCTCCCTCCCATCTCCCTAATATCCTTAAAGGTCGGCAACGCACCTTCAGCACCTCTGGTGGACGGTAATCACTTACCATGTCCATAAAATAAGGACATCTCCCATACGATTGACATAATCGACACGCTCGCCTAGTGGATTGGGGATCGCAGCCTTAGACGGTGCTGCCCGTCATCGGTGTGCTTAATTTTGTTCTGGTAATATTCGAGATGTTTATCCTGCCATCTATCGGTAGCCATTACGATTTTCAAGGCTTTTCTCTTAGTCGCCACTCACATCACACCCACGAGAAGAAAGAGGGTGGCAGATTCTTACGCCGATACCTCACGGCATATGTAGTATGAGGATACTGTGCATTTTATGTAATTCCGAAATACATCGCGGTTAAATGACCGTTCTATTCAAGTTCTTTTTCTTTCTTTTTATCTCTCATGAAAGCACCAAAAACACGACATGCCATGGAGGGAACATTTACTCTCCACCACTCTGGACAGGCAGGTTAGATGAACTTAGTGCCCGTACCGAGCCAAGAGCAGCATCACTAGTGCGAGACTACAGATGCAGCTCTCCTGGGATTGGGATTTAGGTACGGCTAGGGGATTCACCTCTTAATCAGGACAACCGAGTTCAATCATATTTGCGAAAGGGCTTGTGTACATGAATTTGATTGTTGGCCTGAACACTAAGACGACGACAGGCTCATCACCTCTCACGTCGTCTCAAATAAGCTCTTGTGAAAAGTGGGTTGAAACGCATAAAACAAATTATTGTCTATGCCTCTGATCACCCCATTATTAGTTAGATGGACGTAAGAGCTTATTTTTTCCTCTCACATTTTACACTTGAAGATGCAGTGCTAATGTTAATTTATATTATCATTAAAAAGGAAGGCTTTGTGCGGTTCAGAGCCGAGTGATAATGCCTTAAAACATAAATAATAATCCTTTCGAGCTATTTAGGTGCTAAAGGCAGATAAAAGTAAATGTAAAATTATCTTTTACAACAAATTCACATTATTTATGCTTAAATTTTACGTGTACCGACCGAAAGGAAAAAGATTAGCGAACCGCTGGCTTTGGCCGGGCAAGTCTGCAATATAATGTAATAAAAAGGAACAATTTTGTTTTAAATTAAAATTCACATGCCTCAATTTTAGACAATTTCTCATATCATTATTTCCATTTCTTACGATATTCGTATTTTTACACGCTTTCATTAGCTTGATCTGTATGTATGAATGTAATTTGTAATTTAGCCTCGTATTAAGAATCAGAACAATCCAATAATATTGTACCATCTAGCTGGCCTGATGGTTGAGCTGGAAGGTGAGCAACGTAACCCATGAATGGCTACTAGTAAACCCATCGAGTTTGGGCTCACCATGAAGAGGATCTCATGAAAGGAGAAGAGAAAAGCATGTTAACATTTTTCAAACAATTTTTTTTTTTGGAACTGTCTGGCTTCCCAACTTAAAAAATATTTAGATTGGTCTGATAGCTCTGTTAATATACTGTAAGAAAGTAGCGACGTAATATAAATTGAATCAACAACAGATTCGACAGTTTGGTAGATTACGTCGTAGACACTTCTCGTGTTTAATCGAATATTATTTCCGAGTAAAGATTACGACACGATCTGCAAACTGTCGATTAACTTCAAATTGAAATCGATAGCTATAACAATTAACACCTGAATAATTTCCCCTGGGGGCAAGTAGGCAGACCCGAAAAACTTAAACTGGAAGCCAGGACTTATAACACTGAGCCACGCATGTGTGTGAAAATATGATATTAAAACGTTCACGAAAGGTCGTGAGTTCATTGGAACTATTATATTTAAAATTTGAAGTTATTATTTTTTTTTCTTCGTCAGCTTTGTAAGTCCACTTACTAAACAACACCCGGTGCGACGATTGATGCTGCACTTGAGTAGGGGAAGGCCAAGATACTACCGGTCTCTAGTCTGGTTAATTTAGATCTGACAATTATGAAATGAATATTCCACCAGCTTACGGAAATTTGTTTGGCATTTCATTTAGTGCAACCGTAGTGACAATCAATACTTGTCCAAGTAAAGAAGCAAGGTAAATAATTTTTCAATGCATTTGTATGTAATTTTGTATCTCTATATTCGGGTTTTCTGTGAGACTTCATGTAACTCGACGTTAGACAACCTTTTCGAACTGTATGCATTGCAGTGGCATTTCTCATACGACGCCACCTGGCATTTTATGTTTTACATTCCAATATTTAAAGCCTTGTATTTTAAATGGCGTACACTGTGACGTTTGTAATAGGTACATAAAAAGTTTGAAACGAGCTCGCTTGAATAATGAAACTTTTGCTTCGGTTTCATTTTGAATTATCGACTTAAACATTAAAAGTAAATTTAACTACCTACAGTGTTTAATCAACGGCAACGTTTACTTGATACTAAACATTTTTAAAAGAAATGAGAATTTATTATTCGAAACCTCATATTTCGCTTCTAAGTCCTCAACGAAAAGGTCAAAGGCACACTTCATTTTCATATTGCCGTGACTTTTATGATTATTTTCAAAGATCTGTAAAGACAAATTTCAAATATCTACAAATAGATTAATTCTTTCTTATTTATAGTTAACAAACTGTAATAAGTAATAAGGGTAGGCAGAGATTAAGACGGCGATAGGCTCACCACCTGTCATGTTGTCTCAAATAAGGTCTGGTGAAAAGTGGGATGAAACGACTTAAATAAATGTAAAGTCCTCCGACATGTAGATAAAACCGGGTTACGCTTGTGCAGTTAAAAGTGCCATATAAAAAAGAGTGATTTATGAAAAAGGAACATGTAGTATGTATCTACTGTTATTTGCTGCATGGAAGGATCGAAAACTTTTGTGTATGATATTTCCGAGAATAAAATTCACAGATATTTTCAAGAAAGGCGAGAGGCATCCGGATCTATTGCCTAAGTTCATGCATTTGCCGTATTGAGTCCATTTGTTTACCGAATGGCTCCAATATTATATAAAAAAAACATATTTTACATAGTAGAGCCAAGCGGCGATATTTACTGCTACTCGAATGGGGCGGCTCGATCGGGTTGGGACCACGGGCTCGCTGAATACCGGTGTAAAGTTAGAGACATCTTGTGCTTCTGCGTTTCGTTCGGTGAGTGAGGTAACCGGAAGCCTACTCCCCACCCCCCCACCCCCCCTCCTCATCCTCCTTCCCATCTCCCAAATACCCTTAAAGGCCGGCAACGCACCTGCAGCATCTCTGGTGTTGCAGATGTACATGGGCGACGGTAATCACTTACCATCAGGAGAACCACTTGCTAGTTTGCCGCCTTTTCCATAAAAAAAAATGTTCTCTCCAGTATTGCTAATACTTGATAGGCATTACTTTTATACGGGCAATTTAGACGTTTTACAGTTAGCTCTCGAAAATAACAAATACTATTATTCATTCAACACACAAACTTCAACAGTCAATCCATGGGTACTTTCAAGAGTCTGGGTACTTCATCTATAGCGACGAGGTTTGAGTTTCTGTTGTATTCATCTCCTTCATACGTTTCACTTTTTGGGACGCTTCCATTGCCCAACAGGGCAAGTTACTCTATCTACAAAAAGGTTTTTTTAAAAAAAACAGTACTCGTAATTGTATTTAAGTATGATACAGCGTACTCTAATAAAATATGTATACTATACCCCATAGTAGTAATATCATTGTGAACGAAGTTAACGTTTACTCGTCGGTAATAGTTTCAAACTGTACCGTACCTTTCAAACCTAGTTCAGAAGCTATTAGCGGTTAATGGAATTTGTGTTCCGTTCTTGGAACGCGCGCGTAAATACATCGATATGAATGTGTATTTGATCGTATAGGTATGCACTGACTTGAATGGATTTGCCAAATGAAAGCGCTCAAATTAGTTCTCATCATTTTACATAGATGGCATTGTATTTAAGTAATTTCTCTTTGTTACATTTATTATAATATAGGGGAAAAAATACGTTCCTTATTTAAAATTCAAATTAATTTGTTCCAGTCGACCCCTTGCAAAGTTTTTAAAAATTTCTAGCAATGCATTTTAGGCCACCCCCGCACATTAATGTGCTCGCATACGATGCGTTGATAAAACCTGTTTAAAATTTTAACATTTTCTCATCGCTAGTACGCGTAAAAAGTGTCCGCCACGCTGCTGCAATTTCGATGGGCTGAAGGTGATCCCTAGATATATTTTTATTATTTTTTAGACGTATCTCCTCCGCATCACGAGGAAAGTTTCTCTTATTCTATTTTCCATTATTATAGCTTCAGATTTTGATAGTTATTAGCGCATGAACACTTACGACTGTCATCCACAGGGTTAGGAGTGATTACGGATTTCCATTTGCCATAACTCAGCGTAGGCAAACGGGGTCCGCAACACACTTTTCACCTCTCTGGGAGATGAACATGACAGATGGCGTGTTTTTTCACTGGCACTAGGCTATTGGCATGAGATTTTCAAGGCTTTTCTCTCAGTCGCGTCTTGAGACACCCACGGGAAGAAAAGAGCGACAGACACTTACATCGACACAACACAGCAAAATTATTTTTCCTACTCTCTTCAATTGAGCTTAAAACTACCCAATCATCGTTAAATTATATCGAAGGTCTAATGGAGGACTTAAGTCTGGTTGAATATGAGCCCAGTGAAAGCGTTTCTTGATTAAAGATCAATTCGTCGACGACACCTTTATATGATAATTGGTCCCTCGATTAAGATCGACGCTCTCGATATAATTAGAACAGGTCATGGCGATTATGATCAGGACAACTTCAGAGTTTATGTTAATTCGGAACATTTTGAGAAATTACAATGAAAAACATGTAAGTTCAGAACTTAATTTAAGTTACGGTTACATAACAGTAAAGTAAAGTAACAACCTGTAAATGTTGTCACTGCTGGGCAAAGCCCTGAAAGTTTTCTGGAGCCGGGAAGGGTCCGCCACGGTGGATTTCACATGTCCTCGAAATATATATTTCTTTATTACATGTTTCTCAGACTTCCAGATTTCCTTCACCGTAGAGTATGTCGTATGTTCGCCGCCGCCCAGGTAGAATCGCGGAAGGAGAGGAGTGTTGGTATTGGCGTAGGCCATCCTCCCCATCGTCTGCGCCTCTGCCGGTGTCGGTATTTCGATGCGCCGTTATTTCCTTCTCTCCACAGCTGAAATATTGTCGGCATCGGAGCCAAAAACAGATCTGCGCGAAGTTTGAGAGGTTCGAATCCGAGTCGACGAGTTCTCTCCCTCTCCCTCCAAGATATTGGAGGGTCCCCGTAGGGCGGCTGGAGCAGTGGGGGACGAGAAAGTGTTCGAAATCTTTCCCGTGGCCCTGCCAATATGCGGCAAAGCTCGGCACATAACCAGTGCTTGCCCCAGCGGGGGCGGGTATGTTCCTAGGTATTTTCCCAAATAATTGCTCAAAATTCTATCACGGCTCGAGTGGGTATAATGATTTTATAAAATACTAAATAAACTGTGCGTTGATAGTTGAAGGATGACGGCTATTACTAGAGCTTTTTTGGAAAGGCCTATGTTCAGCAGTGGACTAAAGTAGGCTAAGGATTAACCTAACAGTACGAGTAAACCGAAAAAACTATGTGATTGGACCTTTTAATTTTATGCTTCACGTTAAAGTCACGAAACTGATTACGATCGACAGTAAAATATGACACGTTGTAAATTAAATTCTTAAATTTATGTGTTTGCGTGAAAAAGTGAAATTAATATGACCAGAATGAATTTACTGCTTTAACGTTTACTGGTCTTATAACGGATTAAGTAGTTTTAGAAACCATAAAAGTAAAAATATTATAACAGCACCTGATACCAAATCGGGCAGTCATCCAATGCAGGGCAGATCTCACCGAAATTGGCAAAAGCGCTATTATCACCAACATTCCTCGCTGCTGCTCCATTTTCGTAGGTCAAGAGATTTGTCTCTCGTTACGACACCTACGATATTAATTTATTTTTATTTATTAATTTCAACCACAAAAGTCAATAATAATTATAGGAGAATTCTAATGCGATTGAGATTTAACTTGGAGTAGGTAACTCAATGTAACCCTAGTGAGTTCACTCAAGGGTGCGTTAAAAATATCTATTTTATTTTGAGTCTCGTGATCACACCTACGTGTCATTGAAGGCAGTGACAGGTTATGTCGGAATCAGCAATAAATGCCGAACTGACTACAACCCCCACGGAATTAGTGATACGTTGTTGGTCCAATGCCCTTGGCTGCTTCGGCCGATGAGTCCGCGACACATGGGGACACATACTCTTGTAAAAAACTCTAGATTAAAAACTTTGGGTACATTAGCGGGTAATTTTGTTTTAAGTATTTTGATGAACAAGTAAACTGAGAAAAAGGAAAAATTAAGGGTATAAGATGTAAGGTAAAAGTTGGGCTAATAGTAAGTGTACGTTCAAAAGGTTATAGGCTTCTTCTCTGTCTAAGAGCCGTTGACGTAGTTGAAATGCCAGTACAATTCCAATCTGCTAGGCACCTATTACATCCTAGTACTCCGGGGTGACAACGCATGTGTAACCTCTACAGACAAAAGCTGGTTGCAGGTGTACATGCGCTATTAGATGGACTCATCTAACTTACTTTACATCTAACAACTTATTTTTCACCCAAATGCAAAATAACAAAAAGAAGTTGCCACCCCGGACGACCGATCCTTCTCAAACAGTCCGCAATTATTCTGGCTCTTTATAACATTAAAACCGGAACACAACAGTGCTTGCACTGATGATTACCGGCAGAAATCGATAACCTAATAAATCAAGTTGTCGTATGTCAATTTGGAATAGCCTCTCATAATGAAATTAACATCACGTCAACGACCAACTACAGCGCGCATACTAAGCCTTGTAATTATAACAAGGCTAATAAATTTATCACAAATAATGTTACGCGTTTGAACCAAATTGTAAAATTATGACAGTAAGTAAATGACCGAGATTATTTTTACCTTTAAATTTTTATCGATCAAATTACTTTACCGAGTCCTGCTAGTTACGTCTCATAGTGAAAGTGATTTTTTTTAAACAAAAAAAGCGAAACTATAGACTACAATCGCCAGTATTGATAATTTGACTAATTATACTCGTACGTCAAATTAAAAAGATAAACGGGATACTTAGTTTAGTCTGAGTACCTATTTCATGATAAGAAAAAAAAAACTAATTAGTATTCTGCTGGTGTTTGTTTGTATTAAACTATTTCTGTTATTTAATTGTATTTTTGTATCTATCGGTGAAAGTGAACTGTACTTTTACCACCGATATTTTACAAGCAAACGTAATTATTCTCAAAATTCAGTTATATTTTAGAAACTTTGAAACTGGACAGTTTTAACTGTTGCCAATAATTAATATCTTCAATGTTACATATCTTTGCAACGCGTTTAGATTATTTTTGATTGCAATCGAATATATAGCTATATATTTTTGATTGAAAAAGTGTATCAAACTGGTCGCATACCAGTTTTACTTTATCAGTGCACGATCATTTAGAAAAAAAATTAGGTGACAGTTAAATACACTTAAAGTTCTTCCCGAGGATGTCGGAAAAGCCTTCTTTCTTTCTTTCTTCTTTCTTTGATTTCGAAAAATACCTAACCAAAAATAGGAAGATCGGTGAAGGGCATGTTGTTTTATTTTTTTATAAAAAAAAGGTGGAAAGTGAGCAAGCTGCTCACATGATGGTAACTTGAAGTACGTGACATAAAAATCGTGCAGTCAAATGTGCATAGAGATGCTATATCTCTTCACACGGCTAGTAGATCAAGCCGATCAGAGGTCGCCGACGATTACAGTTGCTCTTCGTTGCTTGCGGTCAAATGGGTGAACCAGGTGCTGGGATGCCCTGACCCAGAGATGCGAACATCGTACTAAGTGGCATAAAATATTGCGGTATAAAATACTGTCCCGCTCTGCTGGGCGCACCAAGCCCTTTTAAGGCCTTCCCTTTCCCCTTTTCTTCTTTAGGTGACCGAAAGACTGAATTTTCTCAAGAACAGACATTAAACTGAGATTTGTAGGACTAGAAACAAAATATATGTACAAATGAAGTAGAAAACAAACAAAACATGTTAGGTAAAAATTTGTAACTAGTTTTTTTTACAAGTTTTGTATACAAATACTTTAACAACATGTATTTAGATCTAAACAATGAACAAAAACAAAGAATGCAACTTGCAGAATACATGTACCCACCTTGGTGTAAAAACGCGGGAGCGGGATAAGTAGACTTTAGAGGCACGAACTCGAAAAGTGATAGTAGTGTATTAAATTACATTTTGTTACTGCTGTACATTTTTAGTTGTGATGTATTTATTGAAAGTGTATTAAGTCGCAAGTGAATGTGTTCATTAGTTGAGGGCCGGAAATCGTCGATTTTCGTTTTGGTGCCACCAACAAATCTTCAGTAGACGTTGACTATCGTTTTTCTCTCGATATACTTGAACATGTATTCAAAGTACGTCAAAAATTATTATTATTATTTTTAAGTCAAAGCGATGACACTGGCAGATAATTAAACACTGTAGCTATATGGAGCTGCGGGTCCGAAAAAAAAATGTTTTAGGGCAGCGCAAATTAAACAGATCGCTCGTGCTTCCCTTCTCTCGTCGAATGTAAACGATAAGATCGGGGCTAACTTATCTATGGATCGGGGGAGGTATCTGCTAAAGTACACACATCCATCCAAAGCCGAGAATAATGTTTTAAAAGTCTAAAGAGACTAGATCTCGAAACACAGCTGTTAATAGGTATTCTAATAATTTGATCTGTATTTATATAATCCCATGGTTGCAGTTTTGCGTATGATGTCTCTAGGGAAACTCATTTATAGAGGATTAAGTTGGCATACATGTCACCAAGAGCTCGAATTAATATGAAATTTGCAGAACGAGCTAGCAAGCCTTGCGGCAGTAAGTGTAATGACTACATTATGACGTATATCAGGTACAGTACACGCACTAGTATACTATAATATCTAGTATATAACAATGAACAATCAGCATTAAAATATTTTCTAAATGCATCGATTCAAACAGAAACGAAATGGACAGAATAACTTAAATACGGGTAGACATCAATATCATTAGAAAACTGTGGCTCTGTATTAAAGATATCCCAAAAAACCTCTTCAAAAACTTAATTTGATTAACCGAATTTAAATTACTTAAGAATTATAGTTGTTCAGGCAACACTCGAAAACCACTACAACTATTTTGGCGCAGTTATCAGTTTTCGAAAGCACATAGCTCAGTTGTTGGACAGCGATACCTTCTTGTGATGGAGAATATCTGGATTGACCAGTACGGGATTCTTACTCTGTGACTTAAATAAAAAAACTCCGATTCTTAAAATCGTAGAAAAAACCAAGATCAGATATTATCGAATCGTATCAATACGAGGAAACGTTAAAAGTATTAAATCGTTTGTGTTTCGGATTTCACAATAGGAAGATTAAAAATATTAAAACACTGAAAAGTTTAAAAAAATCTTTATTCTTTGACATTCAAAAACAAAATTCATTCCCTTTACTTTTGTTTTGATCTATCACCGCTTCCTAATGAGGTTCTTCTGACGGAGAAGAAATAGCAAAAGAAACTCCATAGAAATTCACTATTTTGTATTTTTTTATGCTACAATTTTACAATCATTTTTATATTGTATTTTTAGATAACAGTATAGGGGCGACCAACTCATTCCCACAAGATGATATCCATGTATTATATTATAATAACCATTTTTTATAAAGGCTGTATTAAATATTTTATTGAACCTTGAGAAGGAGACTTTCGCTCTTACTGGAATTTTGTTGCAGAAACGTATACATATCCTCATGAACTAGTGTTGTTGCTTGTGTCTGTTCCTGGTATTTATATTATTCAATATTAATGTTTTTAATTTTATACAATAGCCAAGATATTCATTTAGTTGAATAGGTAAAAGATATACGTTTTATACAATACCAAACATGTGGTTATAATAATATTTGGCAATAGTGTGTGATCAAAGAAATGAATATGCGCATCGAGACGTCTATACGACTTCCCCGGCTGGAGCGCAGAGCGCATTTCAAAACTTTTGAAGTGCTATATTACGAGTATGTCCAGTTTTTACGAGTATGTCCAGTTTTTACGAGTATGTCGTTACAGAGTGCAAATAATTTAAAGAATGTTGAACCAGGTCATTGTCCGATGTATGTGACTTATTAATTTTATAATCTTGATTGTGTGTACAATACAAACGATAGACCAGTTTTAAAAAAAAAATACCAAAAGAACAGGACTACTTGATTAAGCATCATTAAACACATGCTCGTGCGCCTGCTGCCAGCGGCCTCGCCTGCGTGGTGACTAATTATGTCCCAAGAGAACTCTTGGTTGCATTACGTGAACATCGATTTTGTGACATCTTTTATTAATTATTTATTATGAAAGGAGATGAATGAAACGTTCATAGATGTGTACAAAAATCAAATTATGTGTTTATGTTTATTTATGTTCTTGCTGTTTCTGTTAGGGCAGGTGTCCATGGGCTGCACTAGCCTCTTACCATCAGGGGGACTGTTAGCTCGTTTTTACCTTGATCCAATAATAAAAAATCTCTTTCCTAATAGCGTTTAGGTAAGAACGGTCGAGTGACTACAGTACTGCTAGTACTAGTACTAAACGTATCCTATACTCCCTTTCATGGGAAAATCTACATCTTTTCATATCTGTTCAGTTCTTGAAGCATGATTAAGCTACAAAAATACATACCTTTTACATTTGTAATATCAAAGAGGATAAAACAAACTTTGGCACTTCCAGAATCATAAGAATAATTTTAAAAAAATATTTAAATCTCTGAAATTGACTTTAAGACAAATCCGTTTAAACATACATTTTACATACACGTACAGATATGCACATACGCCTAGGCGTAAGGGCAGTAGAAGCAGATATTACTGGACTCTATTTGGTACGGTTCAGTATAGCCAACTGACTTCCGCAGACCAGTTTTCCCCTCTTTAAAAGGTCGATCGTTACCGTGGCGGACAAACTCCTGTTGATTCTTTGCACGCTCATTTCATTCTAGGGGCGCCGTGATCTCTGTCATTTGGTCCACATTGTGTTTTAGCGTTTATACACGAAGGCTAACCTCGGCCTTAGTGGAAAAACGGTATGAAGTATAGATATTTTAGTAACCGGGCTTGTGTTACCGGGATTTTTTACCGATTTTTATTTCATTTTTCACTGGGTAGTAAATCATCGTCGTTAGATAAAGACAAGGATTCGTTTCATTTCCAAACTGGACACCGACTCAACATTTGCTATCGCAGAAGCTACTACTGCATTGGTTTTGTTGGTTTCAGCAATGCCCGTATAGAGAGCGTAATGCGCACGCGTCTGTAGACTATCGGCAGTGTGCACCTACAATCATAATTCCATACAATAGATGAAAAAAGAAATAATAATAATAGGAGTGTGATAATAAATGAAAGAATTGATAAAGTCGCAAGAGTAACACTACAGTATATCTACTTGCCACTTTATCTATCATTTATTTTAAGAATATAGAAGACATTCCTTTGGCCTCATTAAAAAAAAATATTAACCTATTTAAGTCCGCTACTAAACAAAGACCTCTCTAAGAAAGTGCCAGAAGCCGCCCTGTATTTATAAGAAGGTTTTCCATACTCACCACGCTAAGGAGACGGATATTTGAGGGCACCACCAGTACTCTCGCACTAGTGATGCTGCACCCCATTAATAGTTTGCGCCCCGTTACAGGAAACCGTAGGTAGCCGAGTGGACGAGGAGTCTGCCTCCGAATTAAGACCCGAGTTCGATCCCCGATATCGCTACGTGACTGGTAGGCGGTAGGGTAGGGAATGGCCACACTGCCTGTCCCGTAGTTCTAAATACTGCTAGTGAACAGTGGGTTGTAACGAATGTAATAAATATCTGACCACGCCAGTATTGGATATTCGGTCGTAAGAGCACCTATTTATGCAAGGTTTTCGGTTTACGTTTTTCCTTTTATCAAAGGAAAAACTAAAACTATCAATAAATTAAAACATTAAATAAAATAAAATTAATAAAAATACTTCAAATGTTTCGGAACACCTTAAGCGAAATGTGCAATATTTTCAACTGAAATAAATAACAAGGCGTCTATTGAAAGTGTGTCGTGAGTCGTTAATTCTACTTTGTTATTACTGTTGGTTTTCAATTTCAAAGGCGAAATGCAATTATTTTTGATCTCTACAGGCCAGGAATATACTTTACAAATGTTAATAAGACATAGACGTGTCAATTCTCTTTATTTTTATATGATAGGCTAAATTATTACAAGGACTTTTACCTTGAATTTTTGGAAACATTCTTAAAGAGACGGATTCCTCTGATAGATGTTGCTTTTATGTAAGACGTAACATTTTTTGACGACCTTGCTTGGCTTAACCGTTGAGCCATTGGTTCTGAGTTCGATTCCCAGCCGTATTCAATATTTGTGCAACAAAAAAAAATATTAATTTTTGGGTCTTGATATGTTGTGCACCGTGTCTCTGACATTGCATTGCATCTGACCCTTTCTCTTAACTTACATGTCGCATAAGCTTTACGCTTACATTGTATATCGGAAGGGGAGGACTAGTGAATAGCTCTGTGCATGCACACTATAACAGGAGATTGTTTAGATCTTCGTAAGTTTTTGGAGATGGAAGAAGGACAGTTCGCATCTGTTAGTAGTGTAGATGATACCACAGTATTAGTGAGCAATTTTATGACACCTCCGGCAGGTTCCAGGTCGTCTTGCCCCGCTAAATGGAAACCTCTTCTCTTGGAGATTCTTTTTATATTTTAAGACGACGTTTCTTCAGTATTGGTCGCTAATTTGCTTCTAACCTTAACATTAAGGATTTGTTTGATAACGTCATCGAAGATTATCTGGATAGCGATTGTATGTCGCCGGTTAATAACATTCATTAAAGGGAGTCCGTTAATCGCTCAGATAAAACTGCAGATAACAGCATCTCTGGTATCTACGAATATAATTTAATTTACGATTTCGCTAACCGCTTCTCTGGTTGGAATAAATATTTAAGCGCTATTTATTTTACACTTAATTTTATCAAAAACCTACCGCGTAGTGCTATTGGAGCTTCTGATTTCGAAGCCGCTGAGTCCTTCGTCGAAAATATTAATTTATTTTCGCGCCATTAGCTTCTAGACAATTTGTTTTACACGTTCTGGAAAAGGTGGCGCAATGAATACTGGCACACCTTCTAGTTAAGACAGAAATGGAATACGTAAATCAATCTCATAAAGGAAGGAATGGTTGTCGTTTTTCTTCCAGACAAAGTAATGTCTTTACATTGGTCTATAGGAGTAATTGTACAATTACGCCCCGGCAAGGTTGGGATCACTCGCGTTGTTTCTGCTAGGACTAAGCAAGCAGTTTTTCAACGACCAGTTGTCAAATTGAGTCCGGAATCTACGCAATAGCGTCATAAGTTTAGGTTAACTAGCTTAGTTAGACATATTACTTATAATTTTTTTCCACGCGTAGTTTTCTAGCTCTTGGTTTAGAATGAGCTTGTTTATTCATCCTAATTGACGTTATACTAATCGCAAGGTGGTTTGAGAATTTTCTTTAAGTTATCGCATATTATGTTTTAAAAAGGTAACTATGCACCGCAATCTCGTATAGATCTTAACTAGGTTTAATTTTATTTGCACGCATGTTGTACATACGTAATAAGGCTTCTTTCTATAGATAGCTTTAGTATACGTAAAGCCATATATTATTATAGCTATATAAAATATAGCTATAATATAATATATTTATATATATATTATAGCTATATTTTATTATATTTATAATTATCGTATTAGACAATCTATCTGCTTCGTATACCTCCCGCATCATATTATTGGTTAGTGCTTCAGATTTTTTAACTCACCGCTATTTCTTTCTTGGTTTTGACTTCTTTTGAATGTGGATCCTTTCAAGACCGAGGGAAATTAACACGCTCAAACTGCTGTCTGTATATTATGTCAAATAATTTGACATCGCCACAGGTATTGCATCTGACATATTTCCGTAACCCGTATGCACCGTTCTGAGTCGAAGATTGTCGAGTGTTTCCGCTTCTCGACCACATTGCACACAATCGTGTGTGTATACTGTTGCAGCTGTGTGCCGTTGCTGTGCATGTGACGATACGAGAAAATGTATCAGTGAACACAACGTACAGTGAACTATGTGCGCAACGTAAGCGCAGGTGAAAGTCACAAATTTCTGGTTATATCGCCGCGGGCGCCGCAGACAACCGCATCCCCGCTGTTGAAGTGAGGATCGCCTACCATTTGATGATTCACAGGTGATACAGGTAAAGTCTTTGAACATGCAATTGCCCACTGGTCCTTCGTATTTATGTATGTTGAATCAGCCTCTACCGGGAGCCTAATGCCTGACGGTATAGGTAAAATACGAAAGATTGAGCTATCTTGATAATAGTTAAGTGCCCGCATATTGTTCTCGCGGGCTTCACCAGACATAATTTGGAAAAATATGAAATACAGGTATTTTATTTTACCGACGGCGGGAAAAATCTCTACGACGGGGGAACCGGCACTCCGTACACCAACCCACCTGACCAGCGGTGTGAGTAAGGGCCAAATCTTCCATGTATTGCATGCCACTTTCATGGAATAAGATATGTAAAAATTATACATTCCATAATTAAGCATTAAATAAGTTCATTTCCCCAAATCGATTTATATAGACATACTATCTGTCTTGGCTGACGTTGTTCGGCCCTTTTCGGTAGGGGGCGCAATGATTTTGATTTCAACTCGTCAATAAAAGAGTTATTAAGTAATGGCGCCAAGGCGCCATCTATATATGGTGAATTTTAATCACTTTGGACACTTTCATATAATCTGTTAATAACTTTACTACAGCGCCACCTATCGCATCCCAGTTATGAACCATGACAAACATGTGACTAAACAAATATATAGTGTGAATACGACCACAATCCGTCAAATCGTTCAGAAGTTACACGATCACTCACAGGCGTCCTCAAGACATTTATATCTAAAGATAAAGAATTTCAAGTTGTTACAATAAACAAAAGAAAAAGAAATTTGAAAAAAATTCTCACTCAAAAACAACAATTAATCAGGCGTCTCTGAGAAAAAGTTTCGTTTCAAATCTCATCAGTTTCTTTTTACAACGTTTCTTTAGACCAATTTGTTCGAGACACTTATCTGTAACAGCGGTAGTCCTGTGTAAAGTTTTATAAATTAACAGACGGCTTGAGTCTGAGCCAGGTCCCGAGATGACTTCATCGTTCACTGTATCTCACAAGAGATTTTCAATTTTCATTTATATGGAACGGAAATTCCCTGCGATTAATAGCTTTACCGCACTTCATTAAGTTACCGACTGGTATATATTAATTATTAAGCCCTGGTAACTGAGCGGTCAGGGCGCTCGCTTGCGGTGGCGAATCTTAAGTACAGAATTTACCACGTGCTCGGCGGTGAACGGAAACATCGTGGGGAAATCTGCATGTCTGACAAATAATTAAAAAGTATTGTAAGGTACGAGTAGATGTAAAGTCCGCCATCCCGTGAATAAGTTGTCACCCCTGCGGACTAAGATGAAATGCTTCAAATCCTAATACTGGCTCCTTTCAAACCGGAACTCAACAGGGGTTGTACTGCTGATTGGAAAGAAATATGTAAGATAGTGGTACTTTCCCATAGAACTCATATATAACCAGTTTTTTTAAATGTGGTAGAGCCAAGTAGCGGCTTTTGCTGCTGCTCGAATGGGCCGGCTCGACCTGGTACCACTACCTCGCAGAATACCGGAATGAAGTAGAGGCATCTTATGCTTCTGCGTTACGTTCGTTGAGTGAGGTATCCGGTGGCCCCCTCCCCCTCCCCATCCCCCTCCTCATCCTCCCTTCCATCTCCCCAAATATCCTTAAAGGCCGGCAACGCACCTGCAGCACCTTTGATGTTGCAGATATACGTGGGCGACGGTAATCACTTACCATCAGGTGAACCGTTTGCTCGTTTGCCGCCTTTCCCAAAAAAAAAACCGAATCTCTTCTCGTGAAAAGTATACCGGCAGGTGACGGAACAACCATCGCCTTATATGAAATCATGGAGGGTTTTATTTTCATTACTTTTATCTCGGCAACTAAATATGATAGAGAACTTCTGAACCTATGCGATCGAGGATAATAATGAAATGGCTTTTTTTTTTTAAAAAAAAATATTTTTTAAATATTAATATGGCAATTGGTAAAAGCCTGTTGCCGTCTTAGCATACAGGCCATCGACACAAATCGTACATATGTTCCGAAAAACTCTTTGATACGTTCCCCCTCACTCGAACTCGGGTCATCTGATGCGACGGTAGACCTTCTAACCACTTTGCATTCGTGGCTAATGTTATTACTACGGTTGTCGCAGAATGGCTGATATACTTATCCAATTCCAGGCCCGAACAAAATTAACAGGGCTCTCTATATCTAAGATGGGTGGTTTGATGTCTACACCTTAAACTATAAGTATCTAATTACGATTGTTTCTGCGCGTCAACAGCGCAGACTAAAGGGGTCAATATTTTCATATGTCTGTGTTTGTTCATAAGCCTCATAGCTCCCCAACTGCCAGACTTTGGGTTTTAAAAACTTTTTATTCCTGGTAAATGCAATATAACGAAAGCAAAAAATTTATTTTTTCGTCGTGCTCGGATAGGAGAAATTTTACTCATCATCACCACCAGCCTTAATAAGTCCAATACTGCATAGCCTTTCCTGAAAACCGCACAAAAAAGCGGCATTAATTTCATAGTTCCCCATGTTCACCACGTAGCCATGTTCCCATGTCAAGCCGGTTTGTAAGTGCAGTTGACGCAGCATCATAAATGCAAGAGTAAGTCGGATTTGGGATTTAAATTGTGGGTGAATTTTTCAATTGAATTGTCCCAAAACTTCGTTCGTTAGCGAACAGATGAAATTTGCTTGTGGGGAAAATGGTGGTATATTTTATTTTGCACTCCTCACCATTTTCAATTTACAAAGCAAGAACAAGGTTACTAATCATTGACTACAGGTTTACATTACGCAGCAAAATTTAGTGCACTTTTATTACGTTATCTGGTCTACTGCGGAACATAGGCCTCTCCCTTAATCTGCTGCCCATAATCGGTCTGTTTATTTTCGGTCTGGTATTTATCGGTAGCCATAGTATTTTCTAGATTATTCCTTTAGTCACCAAATACGAGACCCACGGGAAGAAAGGGGTGGCAGTTTCTTACTCCGATAACACACGGCTAATTATATTTAAGTACTTTTGTAAAAATGTTAAATATTAATATGGGACTTAAGTCGAGATACCTATTATTTAAACATTTAAAATCTCGCTTCGTCTTTAGTGCTTAAAACACTTGTTCGAAGAGTTCTTGACCCTGGCTTTAACTTGAAAAGCTGTAAAAGTTCTCAACAACCCTCTAGCTCGCAGTTTGGTTGACTGTAATACCCACAGTTTTAAATTTTATTATTGTCAAAATTGTACTGGATATTCTATTTAAGTGTCTCACTCTACCATTTCATTTATTTTTATTACATTCTTTGTATAATAAAGGATTACTTTTATTTTATTATTTCATTTGGAATGCAGTAATTGTACACAGTATGCAGTAATTGTGTACAAACTCAGGGAAAAAAGTGTTTGAATTTTAAATTACTATAAATATACCTTTTCTTTCTTTTTTTTTTAAACGAGAAGTGGCCACCGATTCCGGGTTAGTGCCACAATCGGTAAACTATCAGTTACAATTGGAATTTACGCCAGACTTAACTGTTTCCATATCGCCTCGTAGAGAGTCAGAGCGTCTAGTTTACTCGGAATAACATTCGATTAAACTGAACAATTATCGCCGACGTAATCGTTCAAGCTGTCGAATTCGTCGTAATTTCATTGATCACTAATACGATTGCGAACAGAATTACGCAAAAGTTGAGTAAAGCCCAGGCAAATCTTTTACCATTTCGTCTTTATACTTTGGACAAGATTTCGGCTAGCGGGAGGTCCTAACCACACCTACTTTGTTTGCCGGTCCTCAATCCTTCCTCCCGAAAATGCCTCCATGAAATTCATGCCAGCATTGAATTTCAAGGTGGCATTTTCTGTGAGGAAATCATTTGAGCTTTCTAACGTAGTCCTCAGGGGTGACAACGTATCTGTAACATTTTTCGATTGAATTTGTTTGCAAGTGTCCACAAGGCTGCGGGTACTGCTTACTACTTACCATCAGGTGGACTGTTACGTTGTTTTCCACCCGATTCTAATAAAAATGTAATGCATGTGGTTTCAATTCCAATCACTTTCATGTGCATCCATTACTAGAAAGTAAATGTCTTTTTTCTTCCATGCTTTCTTTTTACCGTACAGAACTATAAAATACAACTCAAAGATCCCATCGTTCATAGACTTGACACAATAAAATATTTAAAGACAGTATATTTTAGTAATAAATTGAATTTAAATTAATGTAAAATCATACTAATTGTAACTATGTCCAGCAGTTCTTTTTTTTTGTTTTCGAAAAGACGGCAAACGAGCAAGCGTTTCACCTGATGGTAAGTGCTTACCGTCGCCCACGTACATCTGCAACACCATAGATGCTGCAGGTGCGTTGCCGGTCTTTAAGGATATTTGGGAGATGGGAGGGAAGAGGAGAGGAATAGGGAGGGGATGTGGGCCTCCGGTTACCTCACTCACCGGACGAAACGCAGAAGCACAAGATGCCTCTACTTCACGCCGGTATTCCGGCCCATTCGAGCAGCAGCTAAAGCCGCCGCTTGGCTCTACCACGCTTACAAAGTTCACTCTTGTAAATAGTCCACTGAACGACATAAGGAGAATTTGTATTGATCACCACGCTCGGCATGCGGATTGGCGATCACGGTACCAAACACTGCGCCCCTTAAACGTTGGTGCTCGTCGTCGGTCTACTTTGTTTTGGTCTGGTATTTTTCGAGATGCTGATCCCCCCATCTGTCGGTAGCTATTGTGATTTTCAAGATTTATTTCCTTAGTCTCCTCTTCCGATACTCACGTGAAGAAACAGGGTGGCAGATTCTTACGCCGATATCACATAGTAGCACCACCACTCCCATCACTAGTAAGTATTTACTTAACTCAAATAATTACAGACTAGTCCCAAAAATTTGGGATGGATTTTCCGCCATCAGTCGATCGCCTGTGGCTCGGTCGTCATTCAACAGGAAGCAACGCGTGCAGGTGAGGTTGATATGTAGAAAAAGTTAGTATATTCCCCCTACCTTCCCACCCAACATTATTAACCCTGCCGTTACTGTTGCTTTATTACGGGCAATGTAATAAACTGAATTAACCTCTCGTATGAAATTTTAAATATTAGTTACGCTGCCACTAGTGAGACTTTGTTCTGTATCAGAGACAATTTCAAAATGTATAAAATTATAAATTCCATTTTCTGTAACGACCTTCCTACGTGCACTAGGTAATGAACGACAAATTTTTAGTTTAAATTTGTTTTAGACGTCATTAGTTGCCGTAGGTGTTTTTATCTTTATGATTTATTCAACATATTATACCTCAATATATTTGCGTAAGACTTTCTTCCAGTGGGTGCAGTAACAAGAGAGTAAATAAGAGGCTAATCTAAAGAAACTTTCAAAATCTTATGGACACATTTGGTCAATGTCAACGTCAAGAAGGAAATCTCCTGGACAAGGAGCACCTCGCCAGCTAGAATATTGCGACGTGAGTTCGCGACTCATTGAAGGTCTGCAAAAACAATCCAACAACGCTCGTCTCAAATGCCATGAACCAGTGGGAAGCAGAATCATAATGGCAGAGAACTTCCACGAGACACCTGCATGTATATGAACGGCCTTTGTATGGCAGTGAATTTCAATAAGAAGAAGAAAAATAGGAAAACATTTTAGAAAAATGTCTGATTTTATGAATTGTAATAAAATGTTGAGTATTACTAAATTTTTTTCGTACAATCGAAAGTAATATTAAAATAAACAATTGGAATTGAAAACAAAAGTACCTTTGAAAGTAGAATAATATATTTATGAATGAAGTATTAAAGATATCTTTTGTATCTTTAATATTCAGTGATGAAAATGGATATCGATTATTCTGTACTTTATTAAACTATTGTTTCATTTTCTCATTTAATATTAAAACCGTTATTGAGATTATTGTAATAAAGGGTCACTCGTAATATGTTTTAATAATTTAGCGGCGACACGAATGGGAAGTAAGTTTGCTTTATTAATTATATCCGTACGTTAAAATATTGATAATATTTTTAAACAGTTAATTATAATTGAAATTATAAGAAGAACAAATATAAGAATACCCGTGATTCGATACGGAATCCTTTATTTTATGCCGCTCCTACCAAACGATGTAGGTGCCAGCTTATATAAAAAGCCTGTGGTAAACTGTGAATAGGGACCTGCCCGGTTCTCTAAACGATTTAAGAACTTTTAACGCTCCATGCTCTGTTATTTTGAAGATACTGTGATCGGCGATTAATTTAACTAGTATTTGGCTTTGTACAGAAGATTTCAAACCAAATAATACCATACAATAAAATTAAGGGACAACCCCGTTTCGCTTAATAATTGTCAAGGTAGCTATCTAACTTTATGGCTTTTCAGTTGAAATTTGGGTTGGAGGGTTCTTGATGGGGGCTACTGAATTAATAGCAGAGCGCCGTAATTACTAAAATTTGCAAATTAAAACTAATTCAACAATAGGGTTGAGCAGTGTTTGAAAGTTTGAAATTATTGCTTTCAAAAGTCCCAGTTATTCTGATATTAACTGCCCCATACTAGCTGTGATTGTTTCAACACGCCAAGAAATATAAATATTTTAGTGCGTTAAGCATTAGCGCATACTGATGGAATACTCCTTCTCTGCCTAGGAGTAGTCTGGGTAGTTATCACACTCTTATCCATTTTTTCCACCAATCAGCTCTGCAATTACTATAGTGTTCCTTTTTCAAACGTATAGAGAGCTAGTTTAATTACTATCTGTGTGGCATTCCTTCTTAGTCCTCAGGCGTCACAACGCATCTGTGTACTTATTAGTTTTCATGGGCTGCAGTAGTCACGTAACATCAGGTTGACGTTAAGGCGCTGTTAGTTTCTTTTTCACCCCAAGGTAATAACAAAAATACAGAGGCACTAGAGGCACTCACTCATTTTCATAGATGCAATTAAAAATAGGCATACGTGGTAGAGCCAAGCGGCGGTTTTTGCTGCTGCTCGAATAGGACGGCTCGACCGGAGTAGTACCACGGCTTCGCAGAATAACGGCATGAAGTAAAGGAATCTAGTGCTTCTGCGTTTCGTTCGGCGAATGAGATAACCAGAGGCCCACAACCTCCTAGCCACCTCGTTCTCCCTCTTCCCCTTCCCCCACCACAAATATCCTAGAAGGCCACCTACGCACATGTAGCTCCTCTGGGGTTGTAGATGTACATGGGCATCGGTAATCACTTTCCATCAGGTAACCCGCATGCTCGTTTGCCCCCTTTCACATAATGAAAAAGACACGGAACGCAACAACACCACCATGTCCGAACGACAAATGACATGAATGTTGCACTAAATATTAATTACATTTAA
This sequence comes from Bhutanitis thaidina, assembly GCA_029286595.1. Lineage (NCBI taxonomy): Eukaryota > Metazoa > Arthropoda > Insecta > Lepidoptera > Papilionidae > Bhutanitis > Bhutanitis thaidina. The sequence continues at coordinate 4,779,916 of JAGSMS010000010.1, read as the reverse complement.
AAATAAATGTCTCAATAGGCAGGTAGGCTAACCACAAAGCTCCACTTTGTCAAATTAAATAATTATTTCTCTACATAATATTATCACGCATCATGACTTAAATAATAGAATATTAAATTAAATATTAAAATTTTTCACTTTCTTTTTTTCACATTCGTCGTTTTCTCGTCACACAATTTTTCACATTCGTCGTTGTGATTTTAGTAGTTGAAACTTTTACGAATTTTGTACGAAGCACTCACTGCCCATTCGCAGCGCGTGTTTTAAATCCGCAGTAAATATTTCAACTTATTAATTATTATATTTTATTTAATCGTAAGTACGTGTAACTATAAACAAACAAAAAATAATATACAAAAAGCGGCTACGACGTCCGCTGTGGATCGTTTTTGGTTCAACGTATTTCACTGGCCATTCGACATGGTATGGCCATGCAGCTAGTTTAATGAGCACTTTTGTGCCTGGAACCATTCGAGGTGGGCTCGTCATCATCAATTGTCCACTGCCGGACATAGGCTTCTCCCAATAGAAGTATTTCCCATAATCTATGCGCATGGCAGACGTGTTTGACACTTTAGTCGCAACATATGTTGCACGCAATTACATTTTCAAGGCTTTAATTGTGCCGACTCTTACGACAATGAAACGGGAATTAAAAACCGATTTTCTTACGATCTTTCTTACACACAAAAAGATTCAATACAAATGGAATAAGTTATTACCTATTCATATGGGCAATGTAGCGGCTGCCCGCGGCTTCTCCCGCATTCTGTCCCACTAGAACTCCTAATTGAGATGAAAAGTATCGTATATCCTTTTTCATGGTATTATCTATCACTGTCAAATTTCGTTCATATTCGGCATAGAAACATTTTTAATAATAAATGAGATAAAACTTCTGGAATCATAGGGAACATTTAAGAAAATACATTCAAATCGGCGAAAATAGTTTTAAATAAAATCCTTTCCAACACAAAGAAACACATGCTGTATGCATGTGTCTCTTTGTGTAAAGAAAACAATATTATATCATAATATAGATATGTAATTAAAACTATTTTTAAATAAGTTTTCATACTTTTGTAAACTCCACTGTCCGGGTCTATGTTACTAGCATTTGTTTTGTGTTCAGTGCTGTGAAGCGTGATCATAGCATTTTACATGACGCTTTTGATCGTCGGATCGGAAAATCGTCTATTATGAGCAGTTATAACTGTTACTTGTTTGTATTATGATCACGACATTATATTTCAAATTCCTGAAAATCAAAGATCAAACTAACCTCTGTAACTTTCTTTTGTATTCGTAATAATATTAAACTTTGGTTTATTTCATGTTTAATTCATTAATGACCAAATAAAATACAGGGAAGTAAAAATATACCTGCAGGCATAAGTGTATATGAGTGTGTATTCGTATGTGTCCATGTTGCATAATGCATCCATGCCCAAGGAAGGATTATAAAAGAAATTCGACCATCTCGTAGTCAAGAGTCATTGACCATCTTTTTAGTGCTTTTTACAGTTTCTTAACGTGGTAGAGCCAAGCGGCGGCTTTGCTGCCGCAGGAATGGGCCGGCTCGTCCGGATAAGTACCACGGCCTCCCAGAATACCGGCGTGAAGTAGAAGCATCTTGTGCTTCTGCGTTTCGTGCGGTGAGTGGGGTAACCGGAGGCCCTCTCCCCTTCCCCTCCCCAAATATGGTAGCGGTAAATAATTTTGAGCTACCCCAGGAGGGTACCAGTACCTACGGTTCTGGAGAATCCCTCACTGAGCATCCACGTTCAGGCTTTCCTACGCTACCTAATCGTGGATGCTCAGTCTGCCCCGCGTATTCTGGGGCAATATTCCGCTCTCTTTCTTTCCTACTCGAGGCAAACGCAGCGAGGAAACTATGGCATCCCCTACCGCGCTCGCCGTGGATTTCTGCAATATCAGGGGACTCCACTCGAACCTTAGCGCCGTTCATTACCATCTTGAAACGGCGAAGCCGGCCTTGCTTTTCTTACAGAGACTCAGATATCCTCTCCGGCTGATACCTCTTATCTCCATTACCCGGGGTACAAACTGGAACACTCCTTTGTGCCCCGTGCCGGAGTTTGCGTATACGTCAGAGATGATATCTGTTCTCGACGCCTCGGTAGTCTTGAAGGTTTGGACCTATCTACCTTTGGCTGCGCATCGACAGCGACGACCATCCGCGCGTCTATGCGTGCCTTTACAGGTCCCATAGCGGTAATACCGTAACTGACCGACTCATCGACCACATCCAAATGGCTACAGATTCCGTGCTACAACAGATCCCATCCGCAGAGATCGTGATTCTCGGCGATTTTAATGCCCACCACACCGATTGGCTCGGTTCTCGCATAACCGATCATGCGGGAGATCTGTTCACGACTTTGCATTAGCATATGGCCTGACACAACTGGTAACCTCGCCGACGCGGATCCCAGACGTGGAAGGTCATACACCTTCCTGTTGAACCTTTGCTGACCTCACACCCGGACGGATATTTGGTCTCAGTCGATGCCCTCTTGGCTCGTCGGACCACTGTCTGATCCGGAGTGTAGTGCCTATCGCGCGCCGATCCCGAACGCGATCTGCGGGCTTCCGCCGTGTGTGGCACTATAGGTCGGCAGATTGGGATGGAATGCGGTCTTTCTTTGCTTCCTACCCATGGGGCAGGTTTGCTTCTCGCTGGATGATCCCAACGCCGTTGCAGATTCTGTCACCGATGTGGTACTTCAGGGAATGGAACTTTTATTCCGTTCTCTGCAGTGCCTGTCGGAGGTAAATCCCAGCCTTGGTTTGGTCGCACCTGCAAAATAGCGTCACGCCGAAAGCGGAAGTGCTACCAGGCCTGGGCCCATGCATCGGCGTCTCGGGATGCAAAACCAGTGCTCTTAAAACGAGTACAACTCTGCCTCCAGGTCCTTCAAAAGAGTTATCGCTGCGGCAAAGTTAAAGCACATTGGCAGAATTGGCGAGAGACTAGTTCGCCTCCCATCGGGATCCCGCGCATTCTGGTCTCTCGCCAAGGCTGTCCAGGGAATTTCTGTCAGCCATCTCTCCCATCTCTACACAAGGAGGATGATTCGCTGGCCCATACTGCAAAAGAGAAAGCCGATCTCTTGGGCTCTCTTTTGCATCCAACTCGACTCTTGATGACCGGGGAAACTCTCCACCTACCATCCCGTGGTGTAAGTGCTCCATGCCGGAAATTCAGTTTCTGCAGAGCTCAGTGCGAAAGGCACTCCGCTCCTGGACATTCATAAGTCGAGTGGGCCGGACGGAATCCCTCAATTGTGCTGAGGATGTGTGCCCCTGAGTTGGCACCGGTTCTCACGCGTCTTTTCCGGCACTCCTACTCTTCAGGCGTCGTCCCGGAATCTTGGAAGACAGCATTTGTGCATCCAATACCGAAAAAGGCGACCGCTCTGATCCGTCCAACTACAGGCCTATTGCCATCACCCCTTGTTATCTAAAATAATGGAGTCACTCATCAACACCCAGCTCCTGAGGTACCTGGAGGAACACCAGCTGATCAGTGACCGACAGTACGGTTTCCGTCGCGGACGATCAGCTGGTGATCTTCTAGTTTACCTGACTCACCGATGGGCAGAAGCAGTTGAGTCTAAGGGGGAGGCTTTGGCGGTTAGTCTGGACGTAGCGAAAGCATTTGATAGGGTTTGGCATAAAGCGCTTCTTTCAAAGCTTTCTTCTTACGGGGTTCCTGAGAGATTGTGCAACTGGGTCACCAGCTTCCTCACGGATCGGAGCATCAAGGTTGTTGTCGACGGTGCATGCTCGGACCCCAAACCCGTGAATGCTGGTGTTCCACAAGGCTGTGTGCTATCTCCCACTCTGTTCCTTCTGCATATCAACGACATGCTACAAATCAGTAGCATTCATTGCTATGCAGACGACAGCACGGGTGATGCCCTATATACAGGCCGTGCGAATATTTCTCGGGAACACGTCGACGAGTGCCGGAACAAACTTGTGTCTGAAGTCGAGACCTTGTTATTCAAAGTCTCGGATTGGGGTCGACGTAATTTGGTCCTATTCAACCCCAAAAGACACAGGTTTGCGCGTTCACCGCTAAAAAGAATCCCTTTGTCGTTTCTCCTCTTTTGAGAACATTCCCCTTATTGCCTCAGCCAGTATCAGAATCCTTGGCGTTGACATATCGAGCGACGTTCAGTTCCGTGGTCACTTGGAGGAAAGGCCAAATTGGCCTCCAAAAGCTTGGTGTGCTCTGTAGAGCGGGACAGTATTTCATGCCGGTCCACCGTTTGCAACTTTATAAGGCGCAAGTTCGGCCCCACATGGAATACTGTTCTCATCTCTGGGCAGGGGCACCCCAGTACCAACTCCTTCCATTTGACCGCATCCAACGTCGAGCGGCTCGAATTGTCGGCGACCAAGCTCTCTGATCGGCTTGATCCTTTGGCCTTGCGAAGAGATGTTGCTTCTCTTTGCATTTTTACAAATTTTCCACGGGGAATGTTCTGAGGAACTGTTCGGATTGATCCCAGCTGCTGAGTTTCACCATCGTACATCGCGACTGAATTCGAAGTTCCATCGATACCACCTAGATGGTTGGCATTCCACCACAGTGCGTTTTAATCGAAGTTTTCTGCCACGCACTTCGACTTTGTGGAATCAGCTGTCGCCAGCAGTATTTCCAAATAGTTACGACTTAGGGACCTTCAAGAAAAGAGCCTTCCTTAAAGGCCGGCAGCGCATCTGTAGCTCCTCTGGTGTTGTGGATGTTCGTGGGCGTCGGTGATCACTTACCATCAGGTGAGCCGCACGCTCGTTTGCCCCTTCTTCTATAAAAAAAAAAAAAGTTAAGTCTTTTCGTAGGGTGTACGCACAAACGTCTATTAATCGTATTGTGAAGAAGACCGGAAAGCTTATCATATTGACGGCTAGCAAAAGTAGTTTAGTATATGTTTGAGGAACTACATCTTTTATTTTCAATTATTGAAGGATTAAAAGATAAAGACTTATGCATTTTCAGTGTGCCATTCACAATATACTTGGAAATAAATATTCTTATTTCGGGCATTAAACTTTTTTATAATTGCACAATTATAGCTCTCGCCGTGCAAGAAAAAACAATCCTGGACTTACAATTGCCCTTTGGAAGAGTTCTAGTACATAGAGCATGGCAATTATTCAATGTGTAGTAGTATAAGATTTATACATGGTAGAGCCAACAAGGGTTTTTACTGCTGCTCGAAAGGGCCGGCTCAACCGGGTTGGTATCGCAGAATACCGGCGTGAAGTAGAGGCATTTGGGCTTCTGCGTTTCGGACCGGAGGCCCGTTCCCCCTACCCATACCCTATCCTTATCCTCCCTCTCATCTGCCAAATACCCTTAGAGGCCGGCAACGCACCTGCAGCACACTAGTAATCACTTACCATCAGGTGAACCGCTTGCTCGTTTGCCGCCTTTCCAATAAAAAAAAGTATAGTTAGTTTTGTCAGTATTAAGGGTAAGCAGATATAACTTAAATCAGGGTGCTTAACCCTCGCCAAACCCACTTCGTCATAATAATAACTGTATTCCCACGAATCACCACTAAATAGAGTGACAGTGTCGTCTGCATATTAAAAGAGATGTTCATTGACAATTTTTAAATTAGTTCTTAAAAATTATTTAGAAAGAGTGTCGGCTCTTACGCACTTCCTTGAGGAACACATCTATGCTCTCACTTATGATTTCTCACTGACACTTTCCTTGGGATCCCTAGGAAATCATCAAGTAAAGGCAGTCCTAGGTAACAGAGGTACTCCTCCTTTTTTAACAATTGCTTCCAGTTCAACTTCCAGAGACGGTATCAAATGCCTTTTTGATAGCAAGGAAAACATTTTCTCTTTTCTCATTTACTCTTAATAAACTCAAAGCTAGTACTGCATCTTCGTTCAATTTTCCGTGTCTAAACTCTAATTGTGATTCCGATAGTATAAATTTTTTGTAAGTACTTAAGAAATCTGGTATTGATCAAGTTGCCTATTTTTTTTGAAATAATCGGTAGTACAAAAACAGGTATGTTATTGGGAAGGATTGCTTAAGTGGTAAAAGAGAAAACACTTTTTTTAAAGCAGAGATTAGCTAGGTGACTTGTAATGAGTGTTACAAGTTTCTTAGAAGTTTAAGGAAGTTTATTAGAATTTTGTCCCAGTAATTACACAGGGTTAGGACAGTGCTTTGTAGGAGGTCATGATAATCAAGATGATTCGCTTCTATATGGTTAAAAAAAAGATTGTTTTGTTTCATTCAGCTCGGGCCTCTTGGCGCGAGCCTGACTCACACTTGACAGTGTTTTATTATTTGTTGTTTTACTTAAGAGTTTGCACTATAATCACAATACCATGTAATTCACGACGCATTCAAATCTACAAATGAATTATGAATGACCCTTAGAACTCAACTGTTGAACAAATCTCTATCTCGAATAGAAAGGAGTTAGAACCGAAATTAGGTGAAAGATTCTGACAGGGTCGTCTCTAAGCGACTAGTTTTATTAATAGTGTACTTACCGTATCATTTAATACCACTCAGTAGTTTTAAATCTTATGCTAACCAAAAGATACATTTTCTAACTCTCTAAGAGATCTAACTTCCTGATACTATCAAAAAGTAAGGGGTGGTGCCGTTGAGTATTAAATATTTCTGGTGTTCCTTCCAGGCTACCAAGAAAACCACCTTTTAATACTAACCTTGGGAATGATTCCTATAAATGAATGAAAGTTCTTTATTTGACGCAAGAAATTTAAATTACGTCTCTCAACTGTCATAATTAACAATGTAACAAAATTACGTAATCAACTTCGTCTGGCGAAAAAGAAACAGGCGATAGAAACAGTGTAGGTATCCTATAATATTATGTATGCATTTATGAATATATAGGTACATAGATTCAATTAATCACTTCAGTTATCACTTGAATTTTCAGTTCGTTAAATAGTTTTCTCTCCATGCGAGTTCCATCGGCAGTCCATAAGGGAAAAGTTTTGATGAGAGTGCGCTGTGCTGACCCAATTAAACACTAGCTTTATTCAGTTTAGTATATTGCTAGTTTGTATAACATTCGGAGCGGTTCCATTTCAGTCTAATCCCAACTGTTCTCTAGTCTAAAGTAAAAAACAATTATTTATAAAAAAAATTGATCCCAGTCTTGTTAGGATATAAAATAAAATAATTGAATAATTGCGGAAACGATGCTTTTAAACTAAATTTCTGTTATTAAGAAAATATTGAAACCACAATATTTCTTTAGTAGTTTGAAGTTTGAATTATAAAATTAAATCATTATAAATCATTAGAAAAAAAAACATGAATTATTGGTATTATTTATTTTTAGGTAATTATGTAACTACGTGTATATATCTGTATATATATATATAAAAGCCGTGTATAGGGTTTGACTCTGCGTAGGCAATGGGTACAAAATGCAAATTTAAATAATAGTTCCCTTTAAAACATTTAGTTGGTACGTTTTTTTTTTATATAGAACAAGGGGGCACACGAGCGTGCGGCTCACCTGATGGTAAGTGATCACCGAGGCTCACGAACATCCACAACACCAGAGGAGCTACAGATGCGCCGCCTGCGGAAGGAAGGAATAAGCTCTTTTCTTGAAGGTCCCTAAGTCGTAACTGTTCGAAAATAGTGCTGGCGACAGCTGATTCCACAAAGTCGAAGTGCGTGGCAGAAAACTTCGATTAAAACGCACTGTGGTGAAATGCCAACCATCTAGGTGGTATCGATGGAACGTATATATGTAAGTGCATGTACATATGCAATACGTATTGCATGTATGAGTAAGGTTTTTGTACGCACACAATCTAACAATCGGTAACCATTCTCCAATCGCAAAACTGCAGGAAGAAAAGTCATTTTTAATAAATTTTATTTTGATGGAACTTCTGTGTATTAATCCTACAAAGTTAATGAAAGTAGAAATAAAACTTTATTTCATTCATAAATCGCAGCTTCAGCTTATAATTATGACTGTTATTAAGACTAACCTTGTTTACATGTAACAGTCGCTAAGCTCAAAGAAGTAGAGTTAACAAAGTTTCAAATTAAAAGTTTTTGTCGCAAAAACAATTGAAAGACTAAAATACGTCATTATTTTGGGATGATAAACAATTCAAAATCAACAGACAAACAATTGTAGAATTTTAATTATTCACGATTATAGGGGCGATGAACAAACAACAACTCACGTTTGGTATTATTTTGCATCAAGCATGTATTTTGATGCCGTCACAAACAAAATAATATATTGGAAGCACTTGACCCAAAACGCTCCACTATGTTGAGGTTAAAGGAAATAAACACTGAAATTGAATATTAAATACGCAATGTACGGTTTTATTTGTAATTGTCATGAACACCTGCATTCAGTCTTTTTACTAATTGCTGGTAAATATTTCAGGATATACATATCATAGGAAAAGACTTGTAATAATTATAACTTACAAAATTATTTTATAAATAATATAATATTTGCATTTCATTTATGCGGCGAAACATGTACCTGTATGTGAAAATGTATATTGTCATGTTTTATACAAATAAAGTGAATTGAAATTAATAAGGATATCTGCCATTCCTTCGATTCCAGGTGCCTGCACAACTGAAATTATTAATTAAAGTTTTAAGTGATGAATCTGTGGTATTCTGCGTGGCCGGGGTACTCTAACCCGGTCGAGCCGGCCCATTATGCTCAAAGGATAAATAGAATAAAAAAGTAAAATAGAACCAAGATTATATAAACACACTCCGTAAACATTCGCCAACTAATGTCATCGTCTGATGACATTACTGGACAGATTTAAAAAGATTTAGATTAAATTATGTAGAAAAAATTTTTATCCTTTACTCCCTCGCAAAGGTATATCTACTTTGTAAATGTACAATATAGAGAGGCTTATATGCTTTTAAGTGGTAATTACGGTAGCTTGCTTACTCGCTCAGCAAATTGCGTATTATGTAAAGAGCTCTTGGTGCATTGTATGGCAAAATGTAATACTTGATACATGAGTTTCAATTACACTATCACAAAGGTTTAAATAAATTAGACAGTAAAAAAAAGTTAAAAGTAAAGTCGGAACCGGTAAATGCCCACTACTAGGCAAAGGCCTCTGGCCTGTTTTTGTTCCAGGAAGGAGTCGCCACGCTGCTCCAGAGCGGATTGGTGGACTTCACATGTCCTCGAAACAAAAAATTTTAATTATTTCTCAGACATGCAGGTTTGCACGCGATGTTTTCCTTCAACGCCGAGCACGTGGTAAATTCAACACTTACATTTGGTATTAACAATTTTTGTTGCACCGGGGTTCGAACCCAGATGACTCGCACACTATACAAGTGCGCTGACTACTAGGCTACCACGGCTGAAAAAAAGACTTACTTAATTTATCCAACCCGTAGGCTAATGGTGTCACTTTGAAATTAAAAGACGAATAAGGAGAGTCCTTTCTATTAATATATTAAAATAATAGAGAGAAATTTCCCTCTGTAAATGTCCCTTCTATACAGCGTTCTGACCCGAACGGATACTGAACATAATTTTCAGACGACTTACTAATCGGGATCCTGAAACAGAACGCCATATGGGACCTTTAGTTAAAGAAATGTAAAAGTTTGTGTTTTTATTTCGTTTTGCTCGATGGCAAAATACTGAAGTGCAACTCTTTACCGTCGACAACGACATCACCAAAGTACGATTGTCAGATATGTCTGTGGTATAATACAATAAATACAGTATAGGTATACTGTCGTCAACACAGATAACACAGTAAACGATAAAAAAAAACCGCAGTGTTTATGTAAACTATCACCCGGCCGAAAAATCCGAATTATATTTTTAATAAAACATTTTAAAATTTTTTGCCTAATGAATTAAAATTCCTGGTCATTAGGAATTTACCACGCTCTTATTTTTTGTGACGAGAATAAAAGGTAAAGCACGTTTGATTTTATCCAGCGCACTTACCTAATCCATTACCGACAGAAATAAAAAAGAAAATTTACCTGATAGAGTTTTAGAATATAAATTAGTCTTAAACAAGAATGGAATCCATATAAATAAAGGGATTGCTCTTTTTTTATCTTAAAATTGTGTTTGAATGTGTCTGATGTTTGAAGTTTGCCAACATGCACTGAAACATCGTGACGAACTCTTCCTGGCGCTAATCTCTCTCAAAAAAAAACTTTTGTCCATCAGTGGGCATTTCAGCCTGCCACTTTACAAACGCGGGTTGCGGTTACTAGAAAAAGTGCTTTAAAATGTCATGGCAATTTCTGTTACATTCTATCACCCGGATAAGCAAAAAGTATCTTGCCCATTTGGCTACATCGAGACATGCTGAATGGAAATCCATAATCTTTGTCTACTCCTATCGGTGACAGGTGTGAGTGTTTAATACTGAAAAGAAAAGAAGGTCTTTTTTTATATTTAAATAAAACTACGCGACTCGTTTAAGCTGATTTGCATTCTAAATCTCTAGAAGATTTAATTTTATTCCCACAAAGAAAGCTTATTTCTTTTTTAATGTAATCAAAAATGATTGCGTATTTAAATATGGTATTTGAGTTTTGCTTTTAAAATCACCGAAAAATTTCCGTGGTGTCGTTTGTTACGTTGCACAGACATCGGGCATTCGTTTAAATTTCAACTCGGGACTTGGGTCCGATTCTCGATATCGGCACCGCTAAGTTTATTAATTGCAATCTTAGGTGATCAATTTACCAGATTCTCATGAAGAAAAACATCGTGTCGAAACACATGTGAAGTTCACTAACCCGCCAGAGAACAGCACACTTGTCGTTTCCAAAACCCAGTACTCAAAAATTTGAGTTTTCATAAAAAAAAAACATTAAATTAGATTGTTATAAAATTGCAATTATGTCAGGTAGTGGCACTTTAAATCAGCACCAGTTACCGTCGAAAGTTATACTCTTGAGGTTATCTAATACTGTCTACTTCGAGGCGATAGGGCAGTTAGAGGAACAACTTCTAGAAAGAAGCTGATATCAGTATTCAACTGGAAATAATTAAGAAAGTTATGTTAAGTTTTATAGGCGCCATATCTCTAAGATGAAGATGAAGGTTGACAAACGCAAGTACTTATTCCAATGGCGCCGAAACGTAGACCCTGAGGGAGTAGTTACGTCACAAGCTCAAGATCACTTACAGAGCAATTGAAAGGGCTACGCTCGGAATTTCTCTGGTGAATCATATTAAAAGTTCAGGAAATAGTAATAATTGTCAATATTTATATCATAAAGAAAAATACGGATACACGGTACAAAAGGAAATATATGACAAGTTCATCGTGGCGTAGTCTGTTGAGTGTAACTAACGAGGCTCTATCGATTGAATAATGGAAAAATCTATTCGAATTTGTCGAAACTTAATAAATCGGTATCGACATAATCGTGATGGGAAGCTGCCCGCTTGTCCTGCGCGATGAGTGAAACATACCTTTAAGAAATGCCTTCCGGCTTTTGCTGGTATTTTCTGAGTAAAGCAGCAGTGGGCTTAGATAGGCAAATAAAGAAATAGAACCAGAAATAAGCAGGTGAACCATGGTCTCCAACATTGCTTTCGAAGTTTGCAAACTATAAACTAGTGGATTGTTATGTTATAAAAGTGTAATATATTACATTACATTTTTGAATTTAATATAATATATTAGCTGGTATATTTTAGCTTTTTCGCCAAGTGCTAACCACAAAACCACGTGGTGGTTATGCTTGCCGGTTTACAAACTAAGCACTGGTAGGTAACTGATGGTCAATAATCCACCTAAATTCTGAAGAGGGGCCTTATTCTTACCTTAACAATGTAAATACGAGTAGTCCAACGCTGGATATAGGCCTATTATAAGGAGAATTTACTATAATCGCCACGCCACGCTCAACAAGTGGATTGGCGATCACAGTACCAGACACCGCGCTTCTGCCCGTTGTCGGACTTCTTAATTTTGGTCTTCACTCTCACGGCAAGAACCCTTTCTTCGTGGTAGATTCTTACGCCAATAACACATGGCAACCAATGCATGGTTTTAAATCATTTTTAAGACTGCCTGAAATTTCTAAATTATAATTTTTAATTACATGTTAAGTTAAACTACAAATATATTCAAGTCTGTCTTAAAATACACATACGAGTACCAAGAAACTAACACAAATTCCAATTCCGCTAATAACTTCTCAAGTGTGTTTGAAATGTAAGACAGAGTTTGAAATTATTATAGCCGAGTAAAGCGGAGGTTTTATGTACGATGAGTTATGTAAAATTAATATGTTGGTAATAGTATTCTTATAAATTAGCCTATCTAACCAATATTTACAGAAATTTAACACAAATTATATAGAAGGAATGTTAAATTTCTATTTCTATATTTAGGTTAGGATAGGTTATTGAAAACGGCCGTAAGTCAATATCTTTTAATTGGTTAACAAACAGTAATTTTAATTAACAGAATATATGAAATTCATTGATGGAAGATAAACAAATGTAAATAAGCACTCAAACCTATACACACAGAGGTAGGCAGTGATTACAGACTTCCACTTGGCACGAGTGTGCGTAACTAAACGGGTTTTCTCATCCCACTTTTCACCTCTTCAGATACGACGTGACGGGCCTTGATGCCTGTGATTACCATGTGATTTTCAAAGCTTGTCCCTTAGTTGCCTATTACGAGAATGACGGGAAGGAGGAGGGTGGTAAGAAAGCACTTATGATCTATCGTCTAGAAAAGTAAGAGCCAAATACAATGGACGTGTTCAGTTTCTTATTTATCAGGATATTTTTTCCATAACGTTATATTAACATGGAAAGGCTTTAATAAATCATTCCCCGTTCGCTCGTAAGAGGCAACTAAGAGCTAAATGCCTGGAAAATCTCGTGACTTCCGACAGATGACATATTAGGTACACATCTCAAAAATACCTGACCGAAAATACAAAGATCCTTGACGGGCAGCAGGGCCTGAGGTGCTAGTTATCTGATAACAGTACGACCGCCCGTACGTTTCTCACCGCGTGGCGATTATGACAAATCCTTTCTAAAGAAGAGGCGTATGTCTAGCTGTGGACTATTTACAAGCTGTTATGTTATGACGAGCTGATTTCCGCAACGCCACGACTGTACATATGCTTTTATTACACTTTGGACAGCTTTAAGATAAGCGGTGAGCGAGGTGACTCAGTTGGCGCTGTGGTTAAACGTTTGGCTGTGGCGCCGGGGGTCGGGGTTTCCATTCCCGTGTATTTGGACGTTTTGCTAATAATTATTCATTCATTTTGGTGTCTGCTCATGTGCAATTTATGTTTGTAAAAAGGATAAAATCCTGCATTAGTAAAGTAACGTATAAAGGGTAACGTTTTCTTTTAGCAAAGAGAGAAAATACTGGTTAAATGCATAAGACCGAACGTTCGTTCATAAATGTTCGTCTTTGCGATGTTAAATCGTAATCTAATTACCTCGTAGCTTGAGTCATCTGGGCTTTGAGTTTTAAAATGCTGCTCGAAGATTTTAAATCCAATCAAGCGAAGGCGAAGCTAAAACTTTGATTATAGTTCTATTTACGCTAATCCTTTTTCTTTTGTATGTTTCATGTAAATAAAATGAAATACCTGTCTGCAATTTCGAAAACAGTCCTTTCTTTAACACATTTCCTTATTTAAACAACACCAAAACTCACCAACCCTAATTTCCGCTTGTCTGTTTGTCCGTACTTATTTCGGAAACTGCTAAATAAATTTAACGGGATTTCTCAATTGAAATTAAATACATTTTACAGAATTTATCGTGTTTGTTTTTAATATTTTTACTTCCTGGCGTTTCGGATGCTTTACAGCACCCGTGGTCGGCCGGGGGACTGTGGTGTTAGACGTCCTGTTGTCAATGTTATCATGGCCTACCGTCAGCTTTTAATTGTTAATTTTCGATGCTATCTGAGCAAAAGGCGATCACAGTATCTTGAGATGCTTGGGTTGGGATTTAATTTTATTTATTACAGGGTCCCTAGCACCCAGCCATCTTCTTATTATTAGTATTCTTATTAGGGTAATCTCATTTCAATGGCTTCGGGACTCGTCCTTTGTAGGAAACTGTGTTCTTTTGCGAGAATATGTAGTTTATCAAATCTGATGTAATGGTTAGGGCGATCGAGAATATGATCACAGACTGCAGACTTCTTAGAGAGTCCTTTCGCGTCAGCTTTGCGTTCTTTTAGGTCGGTGTCAATAGAGCCTTCTGAGCCCCCGAACCCTGCATATCTGAGAAACAATGAAAAATATTATTTCGAGGATACGAGAAGCCCACCAACCCGCACTGGAGCAGCGAGGCGGGTTCGACGGTGGCGAGGGGTTTAGACCTTCTCGGCGCTAAAACCCTCTCAGATATTTGAGAAGGAGGCCTTTGCTCAGTAGTGAGCACTTACAGGCCTTAATCGGCCACACACGCTCGACTGTGGTCGAATTGACTCATTCACTGTAATGTAGGCGCGGACCCAAAGCTAAACAATATTTTTTCACGGTAGTTAGCTCAGAAATAATAATGAACAACAAATAATCGCTTAAACAAATATTGACAAAACTAGACCTCACTGCAATCAGAAGGCCGTCTCTAAATTAAGTAAAGACATATTATTTTTCATATTATTTTTTTATTACAAAACAGATAATCATGTGCTGAGATCTCAATCTTACCGACAAATTTGTAACTCTCGCCTATAGACCCGAGTTAAAATTAAATGCATTTGGAGTTCGACAGGGTAGCATACTAGGTCCTCTATTATTTTTAATATATATGTATATATAAATAACCGGATTAGATACCGGAGGTAACTAAACACAAAACTATTTTATTTGCTGACATCTAAGTAATCGTGAAAAATAATAAAAAAGTGACATTAATACATACATCATGAAATGGACATAAGCAATGTGATAAATTTAATAATCAAATGGCTATCTAACAATAATTAATCTAAATTCATCACTCTATCAACAAACTGTTGAAGATGCTGGAGTAGTGAAGATCCTTGGTTTACTGATTGACCAAAAAATTAAATGGAACAAATTTATACTGTACAAAATCTCAATTCTTTTATGTATGCATGCACTATGCGAATTGCCAAAAACTTAAATCGAAACAAACTGCAAAACAGCTTAATATGTATGGGTAGAATCAACTTTCAGATATGGAATCATTATTTGGGGTATAAAGAGAGTAGTACTGATATAAAGAGAGACTTTATTTCCAAAAAAGTGTGTATTTAAGGTGCTGTATTGTGTGGGCCAATTTTTAGAGAGCTTAATATCCTGGACCTTGCGTCAATGCACCTTGTCTATACATTTTCGAAATGGTTAAGTTTGTCAAGCAGCACCAGCATAGCTTTGAACAAGCCAAATATTTCTTATATAAAATTATTTAATTATGTTTAAAAACCTTAAAAAGTTATTATAATATTTACTAATAAACAACATGCTTGTAACATTAATATTTGCATGCTATTTTATTGGCTTAACTTGGCGAGCTCTGTATTTAGACATTTCTCCCTCTCTTTCATTCTCCATCTCTGATTGTACGCATATTCAGTAGCAAATAAAGTCATTCATTTATTCATTCATAA
Organism: Bhutanitis thaidina; assembly: GCA_029286595.1. Taxonomy (NCBI): domain Eukaryota; kingdom Metazoa; phylum Arthropoda; class Insecta; order Lepidoptera; family Papilionidae; genus Bhutanitis; species Bhutanitis thaidina. The sequence goes on along the minus strand of JAGSMS010000010.1, from coordinate 4,764,238 downwards.
TGCCTCTTCGAGTGAGTGCCTCTGTGTTTGCGTTTACAGTTGCGGTACTATTATGATATATCTCGCGCAGTTGACACCTGCCGATAGAATTGGTGACGTTGTCGACATCGGCCAAGAGGCCTCTACGATACCCACGATCGCCTCCTTGATGTAACTCTTTTTTAACTTCGCCTTTTACAGGAATGATTTCATGGGACTTTAGAAAACTACTTTTAAGTAAAGTTTAGTAGTAAGTTAAAGGGCCTCCATTCTGTTTTTTTTAGAAGGACCACTAAAATTATAAAGTTAGAAAGAATATTTATTCACAGCTACAATTCGACAGAAATAAAAAAAAATATATTGCGGCAAAATTGCAATGCTGATATACTGTCGGGGCCTTCGACAAAACTCACGGATTGTTAAACATAGTTGTATCGTAAAAGTGCAGTGATACATAAAACAAGCAAAATTATGATGTACAAAAAATAAAATAAGCATTTAGAAACACGTTAAAACTAAAAAGAAAGAGAACAGAAACACGTTAAAAATAAAAAAATAACATTGATTTAAAAGAGCAATGATCAAAAGTTTGTACTTACTCTTATCCAAATATTGCATTAAGACAATCAATCCGTGGTAATTTAAGTAATGCTAGGTGGTAGTTACTAGTTCCTTGATATGAAGTTTCCAGTTACATTCAGTTCTCTATGTTATAAAGTCATTAGAATCATTTTTTACTACAAATGTCAACCGCAACTGCACGTGGTTCACTATGATGATTAACGACAGGACAGAATCCATCCAAATAGGATAGACTCCCATCACTGACTAGAGATGGGAGTAGCGTCTCTAGTGCTAGCATACGGGAGTAGAGTAGAGCCAATCGGCAGCTTTAGCTGCTGCTCGAATGGGCCGGCTCGACCGGGGTAGTGCAACGAGCTCGCAGAAAACCCGCGTGAAGTAGATACCCCTCTATCATGTCCCCTCCTCATCGTCTCTCCAATTCCCCAAATATTCTTAAAGGCCGACAACGCACCTGCAGCTCCTCTGGTGTTGCAGATGTACATGGGCGACTGTAATCACAGGTGAGCCGCTTACTAGTTTGCCCTCTTTCCCATACAGAAAACTGCGCTCATAATCCCACCTCCCCAGCGATGTGTATGGATAAATCTTCCATGCACAGCATGCCGATTTTGTTGGTTCCTTCAAAGAAAAGCCTATATGACCAGAAGGGGATTTTTAAAGGCTTATAAAATATGACGAATTGGCATGCAATTCCTGCAGTGGACACGGTTCTTTTTTTTATTTCGATAAGGTTATTTTTGAAATGATTAAGGTTTGTTAATTAGTTAATAAAAATAAATAAAGTCATTCATTTATTCATTCATAATGCCTCTTCGAGTGAGTGCCTCTGTGTTTGCGTTTACAGTTGCGGTACTATTATGATATATCTCGCGCAGTTGACACCTGCCGATAGAATTGGTGACGTTGTCGACATCGGCCAAGAGGCCTCTACGATACCCACGATCGCCTCCTTGATGTAACTCTTTTTTAACTTCGCCTTTTACAGGAATGATTTCATGGGACTTTAGAAAACTACTTTTAAGTAAAGTTTAGTAGTAAGTTAAAGGGCCTCCATTCTGTTTTTTTTAGAAGGACCACTAAAATTATAAAGTTAGAAAGAATATTTATTCACAGCTACAATTCGACAGAAATAAAAAAAAATATATTGCGGCAAAATTGCAATGCTGATATACTGTCGGGGCCTTCGACAAAACTCACGGATTGTTAAACATAGTTGTATCGTAAAAGTGCAGTGATACATAAAACAAGCAAAATTATGATGTACAAAAAATAAAATAAGCATTTAGAAACACGTTAAAACTAAAAAGAAAGAGAACAGAAACACGTTAAAAATAAAAAAATAACATTGATTTAAAAGAGCAATGATCAAAAGTTTGTACTTACTCTTATCCAAATATTGCATTAAGACAATCAATCCGTGGTAATTTAAGTAATGCTAGGTGGTAGTTACTAGTTCCTTGATATGAAGTTTCCAGTTACATTCAGTTCTCTATGTTATAAAGTCATTAGAATCATTTTTTACTACAAATGTCAACCGCAACTGCACGTGGTTCACTATGATGATTAACGACAGGACAGAATCCATCCAAATAGGATAGACTCCCATCACTGACTAGAGATGGGAGTAGCGTCTCTAGTGCTAGCATACGGGAGTAGAGTAGAGCCAATCGGCAGCTTTAGCTGCTGCTCGAATGGGCCGGCTCGACCGGGGTAGTGCAACGAGCTCGCAGAAAACCCGCGTGAAGTAGATACCCCTCTATCATGTCCCCTCCTCATCGTCTCTCCAATTCCCCAAATATTCTTAAAGGCCGACAACGCACCTGCAGCTCCTCTGGTGTTGCAGATGTACATGGGCGACTGTAATCACAGGTGAGCCGCTTACTAGTTTGCCCTCTTTCCCATACAGAAAACTGCGCTCATAATCCCACCTCCCCAGCGATGTGTATGGATAAATCTTCCATGCACAGCATGCCGATTTTGTTGGTTCCTTCAAAGAAAAGCCTATATGACCAGAAGGGGATTTTTAAAGGCTTATAAAATATGACGAATTGGCATGCAATTCCTGCAGTGGACACGGTTCTTTTTTTTATTTCGATAAGGTTATTTTTTGAAATGATTAAGGTTTGTTAATTAGTTAATAAAAATAAATAAACAATTTAGGTATAGCGTTCATGGCATTATTAAGTCCGACCTTCACCCAACCTATTTCGTATTTATTTCAAAGTACACAATTTCTAGATAAAATTATGATATTTATTGTTTGTTTACTATTTACAGTAGCTACAGAAATTGGTAACCCTTAATAAACAACCGATTTAAATTAAAAGCCAGAAGTCAAGGAAATTAAAGGAAAATCTTGTTCTTCTACTTGAGATACAAACAAAGGCAAATCTAAAACAGGTCATGTTTGCTTTAACCGCTAATTAACACCTCGTTCTACCTTTAATTAAGGAAGTTGGATTTGAGCCAGTCTCGTGATGTTCTGGTGTTTTTATTACAATTTTAATTATAATTCTTACTAGGAGAATTATTAGTTAAAGTATCTTTAACTTATTGGAATAGTATATCTTACATCAATCTTGTATATATTACGACTACAATAGATATATTAAGGAAAAAATATAACTCATGTATATATATATATATATACAATAATATCAGTAGTATAATAGTATAATATCAGTTTGATTGCTCGAAAACAAGAGGGCCTGAAATACGTTAAAGAATCAAGCGACCACTAGATGACCTCGTTTCAATTTTCCGGTCTTTGCGAGGTCGATAATTTTAATTCTATTATTTACTTGTATTCATTAAATATTTGAATGCTATACTTTACAAACAATATTTTAAATCCCACCAATATACCTAGTTATGATATATATACCAAGTATATATCACAACTTATTACTATAAATCATTAATTTACTTCATATGTTATTACATAGTTATAGTTTTAGTCTATTAGTCTAAGCATTAAAACAATTTAAAAAAACTAGATGGATTTTAGTATATTAATTTAAAATTTAGAGGATGAATATTCTGGATAATTCGAAGACGGCGTTGGCCATCTGCACATTTAAAACAAAAAATAAGTAATATTTAAAAGATAAATCGTAGATATTCTGTAAAGCCCGACCATTACCGCTCGCGTTGTTTTCGCCTGTCGAATGTGAGTTAGAAGTCTAACAAGTAGAAGGCATTATTTATAAAGTGATTATAAAATCACTGTCAACCCCGTATTAAAAGGTTTTCGTTATTCTTTGTCGCATATTGGGCATTTTGTATTGATGAGACAAAATCCATCCCAATAAGTAAAGAATGTATTAACGTCACTAAGGAGTTTGCGAATAAAATTCGAATAATGCGAATTTTTCATGTGCGTCTATTCGAACTAACAAATAAACACAAGGACAATAACAAGGTAAAGTGGATTTTGAAAATGTATCTGTTACCGAAAATGTATCGCAACTAACTGCTCTGGGCTTTATCAATTACTATTCACGTTTCATACCAAATATAACTCCTTAAATAAATCCTTTTAATTCCATTGTACAGGTTATTATTTAAAGATTCTTCTTCAAATCTATTCTGCGCAGTCTCTCGTCAACTTGAGGCAAAATTTCGTTTAAATAATAATAAACAACATAAAATCTAGATTTTGAAGAATAGAAATAATTTTATTGTTCGATTTATTTTATTTATAAGATGATTACATAATATTTAAGATAAATTATTGGCCTTACTAAGATGACGCGAAGAACTATTCGTGCGCATCCAGCAATAAAGTATAACGTTGTATCTCCCAAGGACGGAAAGGGTTACCCGTATAAGGGTTATTAATTAGAAATTAATTAATTAAAAAAATAGGTGAGAAAGAAATACGCGAAATTATAGGAATATCTCATCAATAATAACATTCGATCTGTGCGGTATTGGATCCGTCTACCATGCCGCACAGATCATTCGAGCATCAGAAATAATATACCTAATACGATTTGAAGCACTAGACACAGCTTTTTAAGCGTTGAAATAATATATGTAGATATAACATTGATGATGTTTCCGTACTGGACATATGTTAATTATTAAATTTTTGTGTGGCGTTAATTCCAAAAAACAAATTGATTCCGGATAAATGCCCAAAAGTTCCTATATACCTTGAAACGTTGCGTCTAATTCGCAAAGAAATTTTAAACGCATCGACAACAATGGTGCGCATTGTCTCTTTTTCTCCGATTAATCAGCAGAGGTTAAACGGTTAACCCGTATTCTATAAGTATAACCATTTATTTTGTTTATCAGAACATAAGGGTATTTGTCAAAACCGGTTAACCCGTAAAGACGGCTTTTCGGTTTTTTACCGTCATAAAATAAGGAACTGCGTTGATTGATTCTATGACAGTTGTAATATCTCAATATTTATATAAATACGTATCAGTGCGTTTTGGGGCAATCTTGATATTTCTTTCATTGTCTTTATTGTAAACATATGTGTATTTATAAACATAAAAATTGACGAATAGTGTCATCTAACGAGTTGTCCAAATCAGAATAAGTTTTGGTTACAGCTATGCATAGTTTAAATGCTGTTTACAATTTTAAACGCACCTTTTTTTTTAATGCCTAGCCTGCTATTCTTTTGCGTTTCTTTTCCGCAAATATCGTGAAGAATATCCTAGCATAGCACGCAATGGTAATGATAAGAAGATTTTTTTAATCTCGAGTCTAAAGATTAGGAATTCTAAGGAAGACGCTAAAATTGCCAGGTTAAAAGATCATTAAAATTTTTGTAAATTCCGTAGAGATTTCAAGGCATATCATTTTTAAAAAAGGCGATGTGTGTGGACTATTGAAGTAATCATTAATTGCGAAAAATGTTTGCTCTTTGTCATATCTATTTCCTTAATATTCTAGGATATGTAAAATTTGTAAATTTTGGTATCCTTTTCCTCCCTTTAGCAGATTAAGTAGAAGATCCTGCGTATTTGTCATCGTTACAAAGTTCACTCTTGGTACTGGTACATGTAGGTAGGATTGGTATATAATTTCCATAACTCTTCATATTTTTGTAGCGAAGCTTCTTAACGCACGTTTGGTATGAAAATAGTTCGAATGGAAGTTGCAACACTTCTGATTGTCTAGACTGGGCACATTGTTGCCCATGTGAGTGAGCGAGACAGAGTACTGGAGAAAGGAATTGCAACACTGTTCCATTGTCACTCTCTTTTAAACAATTCAATTTATATACTTTATTTTTTCTATCATGTCTTGTCTAAATATGCATTGAGTATTATTATAAAATGAAAAATAAAGAAAGAATGAATGCCATATAGAAATGTATTTATATTATTAAATAATTGGGCTTTATATCAGCCGTTAGGTATCGGTGTAAGAATCTACCACCACCCTTTCTTTCAGATGCCGGGATAAGCATCTCGAAATATGCCAGACCAAAATTAAGGAACCGATGACAGACAGAAACGTCTGGGTGCGAGGTGTCTTGTACTGCGATCGGCAATCCGTCAGCCTGCTGATATTATGACAAATCCTTCTTATGAGAGATGCTTCGCTTCTGACCAGTGTCCTACAGCACATCCCGCTGTATTTTTTGTTTTAATTTTAATTTCTTCAAAACTGTCCTCTAACTGCTATTACTGCAGAAAACTGTTTTCGTTTCATAAAACTTTATTCTCTTTTTACTTTTTATACTTCACATTTATACCTTTAACTTTCTTAATTTAGCTGATTGTTATGGCAGAACTATTTTTGTTTCTACGAGAGCATTTTTGATGATTTTGAAAGATTGAACCGTGTGCATAATAATGAGGTTTTGGAGAAATTTGTACTGATGCAAAGTAATGTAAGGTTCTGAACTGAATCTTTTTTGCTGAGAAACGCTGTAGGTCTCCGTTTGTATTGTTATCGAAGCCACAAGAGGTATTTAATATTCTTGTTTGATGACATGACACAGACATTGACATTGACACTGGCTTAATGAGATATTATCACACGTTTGCGTTTGCTTTTCTTGAGACATATTTTCAACTTGTGTCCAAGTTTCCATTGTAGTTGTCTGGTGGCTCGTACATGGCTTAACCTTTAAAAAAAAAGATACGTTCAATTCTTATTATCATTTTTAAATTGCTAATTTACCTTTTATTAATTTGTTCTAGTTTTCGTTCAACTTTGAAACAATATCTTAACCACATCTATCTACTAAGAATAAAAGCAGCATAAATCAAATGCATTATTAAAGAAATAAAAACTGGCCACAAACCTTCTTTTTTTTTATAATCACTGGTCTATCGATTTGAGTGTCGACGTTTTGTTTCGAACGGCTAGACGGTAGAGATTCAGTGCCAGGCAACTTTAATGACGGTACAGCATCAGATTTTAATCTTTTGTTCTTAAGCATATCATTTGAAAAATGTACAGAACACACGTAATACCTCGAGCGATTTTTTTTTAATATGTCATCACGGTCTATTAGTTTAGTCCATAATTTTTTTCTGTAACAAAAAAAATTGTTGTGAGTGTGTAGTGCATAGATAAACGTAATAGGAAGTTTAATTTGAATTAAGATGAGAGTAATATGTCGCTAAGTAAAATTTAAATGTAATTTAAAATATTGTCTGATTTCCGGACCATGACCACTAAAGTCCACTTCACTTAAATACAGTCGGGAGACAACTTTGTTTCTGTTTTGGCGCCGTTGTCACTATTTTCTGTGGTCTTAGCGTCATACAAAGGACACGGCTCGACGGGGTTGGTACCACGGCCTCGCAGAATACCGGCGTGAAGTTGAGGCATCTAATTTGCCTTTGTGTTTAGTTCGGTGAGTGAGGTAACCGGACGCCCTCTCCTTCTCCCCACCCCCCTCCTCATCCTGCCTCCCATCTCCCAAACACCCTTATAGGCTGGCAACGCACTTGCAGCACCTTTGGTCTTGGAGATGTACGTGGGCGATGGTAATCACTTACCATCGAGTGAACCGCTTGCTCGTTAGCCGAGTTTCCCATAAAAAAAATATCCTTATTTTATATTTAAAGATTAGTTTCTTTGTGTAATGGAACGGAGTGCACCACAATGGACCAATTTTTTTTTTGCAATTGGTATCACAAATGACAGTGCCAACCTCACAAGTCTTATCCGCTTCCATCATAGAGCAGTCCATGAAAGCGTCTTGAAAGTTTTGCTCATACCCACCACGTTGGGCAGGCTGATTGATAAGCGCAGTGTTGGTACCCTCTCACTAGAGATGCTGCCTCTAATTATCAATTTAGGTTTGGAAATTTCTATAAATTTCTACTCGGTTCCAATACCGTCGTTTATCTATCATACTGATAGATTCCATAGTGTTTTAATAAATGGGTTAAAAATAAAAAGCTTCGAAATGATAAAGTAATATTGTTTTATTCGTTAATTCTAATAATTAAATTATAGTCGGCTTGCCTTAGCAGGTTGTGACTAGTATTATTTCAGTGCAAAAATACACAATCTGGTTAACAAATTATTAAATATATATCCACCGTCTTATGAAACTAAGAATAAGTTAATAAAATGGTTCATCATCATCATCATTTCAGCCTATCAGAAGTCCACTGCTGAACATAGGCCTCCCCCAAACAAAATAAAATGGTTATTTTCGCAAAATTACGAAGAAACTGAAAATTTTATAATAATCTTGAGATTTATTAAATGGATACACATACACACACTTAAATTCATTTTTTATTTCGATTTATTTTTCATAGTTATATAGTATAATTATGTTGTAATAAGAAGAAACATTGTTGTTATTGGAGTACTGATCGCCTCTGAGTACCGAAGGTAATAGCTTAGGCGTTAATAGGTAATAGCTGCAACACGTTCTGCGACTACTGAAGCTATTAACGCACATTCAACATATTGTAAACTGGTTCCAAATAAATCAATATAAAAAAATGTCACCGCTTTCTATAAACGGCAACCGCGACGCCACAAGCACGAACTTCAAAGCGGCCAAGTACAATAGCGCGACATGTAGCTTTAAATACATAGTTACATTTAAATTTGTAACTAACTAGCTAGCGACTACAAAAACCAACACAAAACTTAAAAGTATAAACAATTTTCTTTACTATATATATATGCTGCTAAAAAATAATTAACTAATAAGAATGTTTCTTTTTAGATATTGACCGCACTGTCATGCTAGGCGACAGGTCAAGAGGTCAAAGACCAGCTGGGGATTATGTGCTCGCCATTCAATGGCGCAACAAACGGTTTCATAGGTAACATCTAAGATGACTGTCCTTATTGATTGTCCAGATTTTAGGCAGAAATACTATTCTTAACTTTAAGCAAAAGTAGAAAGATTTGAAACTCGGGCAACAAGCTTAAATTGAATAAAAAAATATTTCTATTGTCTTCCTTCAAATCAGGAGATTTGACCATTGATCTTCAATGAAGTTCAATGGTTTAACGCTAATAATTTGCTGTTAAATGGCAATATAATAAGATTTAATTAAATGTTTTGAATTCACAACTTCTAATGTACAACATTTAGTTACCAATAAATGGGGAAGAATTGGGCCTTGATTTGCCTGTATTTCTTGGAATGAACTCTTGATGCAAATCTTCAAAAACCCATATATTCAAACATGCTAATAAACTTAGTTCTTCAGCATATGTTGTAAGGAAAATATGGAATCTGATGTCAAAACAACTAGAATAGAAAAAATTGTGACTTTTGACAAGTGAAAAGTGAAACTTTATGTTCATATGTTGAAAAAAATATATTTTTGATTTTTTTAATTTGACATGATTAAATTGTCGTGGATCACACAACGACAACAATTAAAAATGTATGTAAAAGATGTAGGTCTAAAGAAACTAGGGCTTAAATATGTAAGTTTCAATATGCAAATGTTGTGTAACAGTTTCTAGTGATTAGATAAATTGTACTGAATGGACATTTATCATATGCATTCTTATAAGTGTGTAATGGTTATAACTATTGACTATTAGGAATAAAAAATTAAAATAGAAATAATATATGACAAACACATTGTTCTTTGTTATAACTTTAAACACCTGTGGGGTTAACTAGATCTGGTTATTTAAGTCTTCACTAGATAGTGATAAGACTCATATTTGCATGGTAATAAAAAAAATTAGAACAATAAAATGAATGAGGTCTATAGGTAGTAGAAGACCGGAAAAACCGTGACCATACATGAAATACAAATTTACTATAAATTTCATAGAGGTTTGTAAAAAAATAGAAGTAAGAATATTTTTATTCTGCCCTGTACCCACAATTTTACTTTATTGTAACATGTTTAAGTTTCCTTTTTACAATTTTCTTCTTACAATTACACAACTTACACTACTCTCCCTGACTTGCAAGTCTTTGGACATGTTTTACTACCTCTACTGGTAACTGTGATTTACCTCTCAAAATAGCAGGAACATTGACTTCAATATTTTTCACTACAAACAAATCCTGTACATTAAGCTCTGTCTGCTATTATTATATCACTATTGCCACACATGTTCAAATATGAGGGATATCCAATCATCTTCCAGTCACTGGATGCTCCACCCCAGAAGTTTCCAGGTGTTAAACACACCAAAAACTTAATAATGTTAGTGTTTTTATAATAGCTATAGGTGGCTCTCAGGGCTATAGGGATGCAATAAGCACAGATTGCACAAATAAATCCAATGTGGCTTTTTTATTTTTAAAAATCTGAGGCTAATAATATTTCACTTAACAATGTTGAGGCCAAATACCCATCATAGAGCCCTGGCATAGTGATAGCTTTACTTTTTTTTTTATAGAAGAAGGGGGCAAACGAGCGTGCGGCTCACCTGATTGTAAGTGATCACCGACGCCCGCGAACATCCACAACACCAGAGGAGCTACAGATGCGCTGCCGGCCTTTAAGGAAGGAATAAGCTCTTTTCTTGAAGCTCCCTAAGTCGTAACTGTTCGGAAATACTGCTGGCGACAGCTGATTCCACAAAATCGAAGTGCGTGGCAGAAAACTTCGATTAAAACGCACTGTGGTGGAATGCCAACCATCTAGGTGGTATCGATGGAACTTCGAATTCTGTCGCGATGTACGATGGTGAAACTCAGCAGCTGGGATCAATCCGAAAAGTTCCTCAGAACATTCCCCGTGGAAAATTTTGTAAAAAATGCCAGACTCCAGCAATGTTTAATTATTGGCCATTGACAATAGGTATAGTAGGTACCTGATAAAATATTAGATATGATTAAATTTTTCTACACTAGATACAGTGTAAAAAAACTAATTTACATTGACTCTGTCGAAAAGACTGTGACACTTGTCTGTGTTCCAAATGACCTTTTTATCTTGAGGTGGACTTTCTTTCTCATGATCTTGTTTTTTCTGATTCGACATCCAATCTACGGGAGCCATGTATTTGGGAAAAAACTACATTCGAGATAACTTAAATCTCCAGATCTGTTCGTCGACCCAGCGTGTGCCTACTCAAACAGCGACTTTAACATTGCGTGCAATTAAACGTTCCTCTCGACCTTTGGCTTCTCGCGAAATAACATTCGTAGTCGAAGCAAACACCGATGGGATTGCTTACAGTATTATTTCAAGTAACGATGCTGATGTTCATTACCTGATAACAACAAAAATGTATTAAGAAATCATACTTATAATTATGCTGGGTAGCATTTCCAGAACAAAAGATTTATACATACCTGTATAAAAACTGATTTTTAGATGATCCGTCTCTAGGAAATGATTACGGCATAACCTCGAATTATTTTCAGGATTAAATATTTTTCTTATAGTTATAAGCCCACATCTTTCTTACTTTGAATTTTTAGGAAATCGGTACAATCCTATTTCCCTACAAAAAGGTACTTTACACATTTTCGGCATTATAAAATTGATAATTTTTCAAAGTATCACAAGCAATTTGCACTTTTGGTAAAAAAGTTAAGAGTCACTTTGACAGCTGCGAATTGCAAACCCTATTATTTCAAACGTCTGGCCTCAGACTCAAGACTGTAATCTTAATGTGTGGCGTTCTAAACTTTCACATACACTGTACTTATTATTCCTTATTTACGAAAAGAAAATTGTAAGTTATATATGTAATAAAATGATCTTACCTTCTTCGTATACCTAGCAATACATAAAAATTATAAGATATTACTTAAAACATGTTGGATATATTGCATAAAACGTGTTGGATCGGCAAATTAAGTACTTAATGATTAATAATTTGTTAATAATATCAAAAATGAATGCGCCTTTCATAATTATGTAAATAGGTACATAGGTAGGTAGGTAGTTATAATTTAATTACAAACAATAAAATAACTTTAGCCAACTACAGTCAATATGAATAGATACTTTACAAAAAATATAAAAAAAATACTTTAGTATTACTAACCTGTCTTCATCTTTTGGTAAACTAAAAAAACCTAGATGTGGCATTGTCCTTGAATTGTTTGTACACCCAAATACACCGCAATAAACAACCATTGTCAAAGTAATAATTCTAAAAGATATCGGTTAGTATCGGACAACACAGAACGTTTACTCCGTACGTGCGACAACGGGCCGACGCAACGCAAGCTGACGCAAGCCCTGACTGACTTGTTTGTTAAACAAACGCGAGACGGTAGGCTATTATCGTGACCTTGAAGGTATCTGGTTCTAGTTTCGCTTCTATACCACATGAGCAAATATTCCTACAGATATTTCATGTAGTTTTTATTTTATTATTTCTTTTTATTGTGTGGTACAGTTTCAATCTAGTATAGAAATGCATTAAGTAATCGGTCAAAAAACACATTTGGTGCTTCAAATGGTACTTCAAATGTAAATTCCGTTTTTTTTAATTTCATACCAGGAAGTTGCTTGCAGCTTGTTACCACTTTAATAAACAGGCTTATGAAGTAGAAAAATAAAGTTTTTCTTATGTTCAACTCACCCCCTCCTGCTTTGCACGAATAAGTTATATTTATGTCTTCAGACTAGGATATTGTAGTACGCGCAAAAACAGAGACACTCACTCACCACTCTACTCACCCGTATTGAATGTTACAATTATGCTATAAGATTCGAAGCAATGTTCAGTCGCAGTGACATTGACACGAGACGCAACGCAATACATCCAGGCCCGAAAGCCCATATTTTGTGTTCAACAAATTCGAATAACCACAGCTCAACAGTCAGTTAGCTAACCGCAAAGCCGCGAACTGTCGCCTTCTATGTATACACATTTTGCCTCTTTATAATACAAGGGGCGTTCAATAAAAAATTAGGATGAGAATATGTTACAGGTAACGTAAATTAACTTTTTTTTTTCATGTTTCTTACATAGTCTCTGTAAAACACGTGGAATGTCCTTTTTCAAAGATTTAAATTCCTTTCCTAAAGAACTCTTCATCCTGAGTATCTGAAAGTACCACATCCTCTCATATACTCATTCAATCGCCGAAATAGATAAAAATCACTAGGTGCAAGGTCTGGTGAATGGAGGATGCTCAAGTATTTCCAATTACAGACATCTCAACGGCGGTCTTGTGAGTCAGGGCGTTACCATAGTGAAACAAAAGTCGCAAAATTTTCAAGTTTACCTCGCCGTTTCGTGATTTTTTTTATTTCTTCTGCATATAAACAGCCAGTAAGCGTAGCTCCATAACCGATATATTCAATCATTACTACTCCTTATCAAACCCAGAAGACTGAAGGACTCGCCTTGAATTACTTAGGAGTTGGAATGAACGTCTTTTCCAAGTCATGGTCGGAAATTTTATAATAAAAAATAGCCTAATAAACTAAATAAAACGCAAGGGCTATTCGTCATGACTTGATTTACCTGTATCGATTATTCTGTGTCTAAACTACTGTACTTATATAATTGATATATGGTGTATGACTTTATGGTGTGGAAATAACCTGTAAAATACTTTTATGACGTAATGTCGCATCCAACTTGTATATGATAATAAAAAAGTCGATTAATAAATCATACCTAATAAACACAAGAAACCTACTGGTATAAAAAGAGTCTCGAGTAGTATTCTTTACATTAGAATTTCCATAAAACGCACGTTTTATGACACAAAAGTTTTACCGATAAACAGAGTTAGACAGTTTCTATTTATGAAGTTGAACAGAGCGCTTTTCCGACGGAACTAGAAAAGGCAAACAGTATTTAAAGTTTAAACTAGAATTTAAATACCCTTTTGTTCTTATTTACTGTGTGCTAAGTTATGTTTATTTTTATTGTTTATCTCACGTTACCATTGTCGTGTATAATATCATTATTAATGCAGTATTGTACATTATCGAGTATTTGATAACCCTCCGCAGAGTCCTGGCTCAAAATAATAATTCAACAACGAAAGTCGTAGACACGAATCGAACAATAAAAAAAAGGAAAAAGGGGTATTTAAAACTCGTGACTGCATTCAGACTCGTTTTTGAACTCTGGATATCTGGTCTACCCAGTCTATAAAGGCATACTATTGATTTAATTTAGGTTTGTCATTTACTTTGGTTCTAAAAATAAGACGTTCTCAGAGAAGAACCAGCAAGAAGCAAGAATAATGTTTTCAAATACCACGTTACAGTGTCATTTACCACTTATGAGAACGTCGTTACAATATTACATTTTCTTTTTTATAGAATACTAGCAATGCTATTTATTAAGTGACATTGCAAATATTCGTTTTAACCCTCCAACTAAGCATTACAGCTTGTATCTGGAGTGGTTCACGACAATAGTCGAATGGCGGGCTCAAACTTACGACGTCATATTTCATAGTCCGCAAGCTAACCCATTTGCCTATTGGGGCTTGACATACTACTATGTTTTACTAAATTTATACAATGTCGTATTATATCGGTAGCCAACGACGACTTTCAAGTAATACGAGTAGCTTTATTCACCTGAATTTGCCCTAAGCATAATGATATAATTAAAAATAAACCTCTTTTCATAGTTCCTTTAACAAGCTATTTAAACTTCATACCTTATCGGCAACGCTAATGCTTATTAACACCACACACTTAGTATAGAATGTTGTAACGGCAGTGCATGCAAATTGTACACGTCGAATAAAATCGACGAAATATCAATATTAGATATGGTTTTCCAGATTTTCCAGAGAGCTGAAGGACCGAAAGCTAATGGTCAAAATCCGAAAGTTAATGGTCAAAATCCGAAAGTTAATGTAATATTACCCGATAGCCTAGATGATAGTGAAAAAGCAAAAGCAGATGCAATCCTCAATCGGGTTCGAATCTCGCTAGGGGTAAATATTTGTATGATGAATATTTGTATGTTGTAATCGCGTCATGAGTGGTTAATATATGTATGATTGTTTATCTATGGAGGGATATATATGTAAATATTATCACCATCCTGTTACCAAGACAAAGGGAATCCTTATTTGGGACAGGACGATGTGTGTGATTGTTCAGTATATTATTTCTATATTATGTAATACACAAATGAGTATTTATGTATTATACTTTGGAGGTACTGTGCAGAAGTCAGTTCTATCTTTGTCTCTGGTATGTGGCCAAAAAACAAGTTAAAATTCATACAAAATACAGAAGTCCATGGCCCCATATTCATATGATTGAAGCTTCTAACAAAATGCAATGAATTTTGGCTTTTTGGAAGTTATACTCACTCATCATAACTTTCATCATAAGCGTACCTGATTACTGATTCCCAAGGGCAAGGGATCTGTGCAAGAAGACAAATTATTGGTTTTTCGGTCTGGTTGTGTCCTTTGTCTCTGTCACTTGTCACACACACATACAAACATACACACACACACATCTTCCCTTCCTCCGATCTTATACGGGAAAATAAAGACGAGTACTGCCTCTAACATCGTCATTATCACCATCAAATACCTTCTTATAAAGTACTTCTAGTTTACCCACATATTTTTTTTTAAATGAAAAGTCTTATAGCTTAAGTTAAAAATCAGACAGATTAAGATAACCATGAATATCGTTAGGATTCATTTACTCCGCATAGAAGCGTCCCCTCTACAAATCGACCTTAAGTGGTAATCAAATAAATAATTTTTTTTCTTGTTTTCTCTTAACTTCTACAGTGGCATAGAACCGAGCAGCCGCGCGCTCGATTGACTGTCGTAATTTTAGGTCATTCAAACTTCCTAGCCGATATTTTACTTCAACGCCGATATCGTCAAAAATTAGTACGACACGGAATCTATTCAGATTACATCGTCTTTCATACAAGCATATCTAAATTATCCTCCAAATATGTAAGCAATATCGGCTCTCTAGATTTTTTTTAGGTGAAACTGAACAAACCTTTTACGCATAACAATATAAATAACAAGGAACTGAAATGTCTTAGCTACTACAAAGATAAAAAAATATTTGCAAAATAGGATTTTTCTGCTCAAGAAAAACGCTAAATATTCAGCCTATATCTTTGTATTATTTTGAAGCAAGTCCCCCCGATTCGCGATTGCGAACTTGGGGAATACAAAACATTTCGATTCAAATTCTTATTTCTCCATGTTGGTTATCTACGTGGCGCGTGTTATTCGATAGGCAAGAAAATATTCTACCCTTAATAAAGATTTCTTAACATCTGAGACAAATCTCGAAAAAAATCCTAATCTGTCAAGACATGATTCCTTCTTCTTCTAATGGTTTAGTTATGACACGGACTGCGAAAGGTGACGTCGCAGTTCGACTATTATAGAGAAACGCTTCGTTACAAACCTCTTTAGTATTAACGTACATGCATTAGGTACTAGTATTCTTTATAAAAGCAAAAAAAAATGACTTAGGCTGTTGAATATTCCTTCACTGCCTAGGAGTGGTCCGAGTACCACACTCTTACCCATTTAGGTCGCCGAACGACTGCAACTACTGTTGTTTTCCGGTTTAAAAGACATAGAGAGCCAGTATATTTATGGACTAAGAGGCAATTCATCACTTCGGTTGAAGTTGTTTGCAGGTGTCAATAGGCTACAGTAGCCACTGACCATTAGGTGAAAAAAAGAAGATCCACAAAATATTTGTACAACCCGTGCACGGTGTGCCTGTGACCAGTGCAACTTAGTTATTTACGTTATTCACAAATCTCAGAGATTGTTTCTTCGATTCGTACGTAAAGGGGGGGAAACACTATCTATTTCTCAACTGCCAACCTCATCTGCACGAAGTGTACCTTGCTAGTAAACTAACTAGGCTGTGGCTACCGAATGATGGCGAAATGTGCCGAGACCAAATCCCACAGACTGGTGATATTGAGCAGCATCACTAGTGAGAGGTAAGTATGGGCCTGGCGCTTACTTGGAGATGCCTATTTTCAGCAATGGTTAAAAATAGACTGATATTGTAGTAGTAGTTTCTTTGGATCAAGTATGGAGTTTGTATTTTTGGTCAATATAATATATAGATCAACACTTTGAACAAATATTATTTCTATAACGAGAAATATTACAACTGTAACGAAAGACAGAATATTAAATTAAATAGGAGAGATGATTATCATAAAAGCATCTTATTAAATAATAGACATTAACTTCATACAGTCTTAAGTTTTATTCCTTACATTGTTTCATCGCATGTTATCACAGTTTGTATGTTGTTAATAACATTGATTGATAAATCAATTAATATTATAAAATTTACCACTAATTCGTACGAAACAAAAGAATATTACATGACAATATCAAACACTTTTACAACTTTGCTTGTCATGCGATTTCCTTTGTTTTGACTAAGAGAAGGAAGTAAAACTTCATAATTTTGTTCAGAAGATAAATGAAGCGATGAAATTTAATATCTCCGTACTTTTATTAACACAGATTTTCGCTTTCCCACAGAACACTTTCAGGAATAAATTTAATTTCTTTTAAAAGAAATATAATTGCACATAAATATCCTTAAGAGGAGCAACGCAACGCAACGCGCGAGCAGCTTCTCAGATGTTGCAAATGTATATGGGCGTCGGTAATCACTTACCAGCAGGTGAGCAGTTTGCTCGTTTGTCCCCTTTGCCATAAAAAATGTGCCATATAATAATTGTTATCGTACTAAAAAAACCGGTACCCGTCTGGAAAAGAGTCACCTATCTAGGTATTGGTTAAGTTAGGTTTTATGTTTAAAAGATAAGGGCTTTTTAAGCGCCGCTGGCAACTACCAATATATAATTCAAGGAAAAGGCAAAGTTATAAAGAAGCATTTTCACACAAATCCTTTTCTTCTTTTATCGCTACTTAAGTTCAATTTGTTAAGGCGCTTATCTGCGAAAGCACAAGATCTCTTTCGTGTAAAGTCCCGCTATAAATTCCAACTGATCTAGTTGGCTACGAGCCAGGCCATTTATCACGATTCCGTCGATCGTAATTACTGATTTCCAAAAGTATTTGTTACTTACATGTTAAGTTTTGCACAATTAACAGCAATCGGCGCTTACTAGGAGACCGGATTATATGCATTTGCATGTTGCATTCTCACAGGTTATTGCATATTTTACCCAAAATATAGTGATGATGCATATTTTTGATATGTTTACAATATTGATTGGTACTTACTTTTTGCACAATAACCAAGGCTTTGAACCTTGGTGTCAAATCGACAGTTTTATTAAAGAGACGAGTGAACTTTTGCCAGAAGCAATAAGTTATCCACAACATAGCACCCAAATACAAATACCTCAGTGGATGTAGAACGGTCCTTTTCCGCTCATTAAAATGTTTTAATGCACAGCTAAATGCAAAATAATTGTTAACGTCACTTTTATTTGACAATATTAAAGTAATTCGAGAACTGTTTTTGAAAAAAAAAAATAAACAAAAAATGTATTATTTTTTTCTTAATACAAATTTTGAGTTTTCATGCATATTTCGAGCTTTTTATGTTACATATAATTCGTTATCTGCTAATATAAATATGTTTTCGCCTTTGTTTGTGCGAGATTCAAAAAATTCTGTAAATTCATAACGTTTTCAAGAATTACTTGGGGAAAATTAAGTTATTGTTTATTATCAGAATTTTTATGATAATTATAACTTAAATGAGACAGAGACGGCCTCGACTGCCCCGCTAGTCGTGGCTTCCGTTTCTGTGGCGTATACTATGACCGTGGGGTAGAAGCTGTAAAAAAACTCCGGCTGCTACGAATCTTGAACATCAATGGAATCTTGCAACAAGCAAAAACTATTAAACCTAGCAACACATACAACGTCCTTTCCGTGTTGAGAAAATAATCTGGGGCTAGAAGAAAAGATGAACAAATTACTCGTGAAGTATTAGCGTGTTATCAAAAGCACGAAGACAGGGGGAGGACCCCAAGTATCTTCGGGTAACCCTCGAATCCGGTACCTTTGTCCTAACACTGCGAAGTCCACCATCTCTCCCAGTTTATAGTCCATACCCCTACACGGTCAAAATAGTGTATATCACTTAGGTTGCGTACCTCAAACTCAGAATAATCAAACGGTATTCGCACACACGCACTAATCTTGATCTACCCCGATGATGAAATAGGGGCACGGAACAAAATTAAGACTAAATAAGCCTATATAGATAGTAAATAGAAAATTTTAAAAATATAATTCGCGAACAACTCAACAACGATACATCCTGTCATAAAGATTGAGGCCTCAAAAGAAAGCATTTTTTTTTCTTTAATGTCACATACATAAGTAAGTAAGTAAGGGTTGATTTCGACTTTGTTCGACCGCAAATAAATAATTTTTTTTTCGTAGAATAAAGAATTCATATACATTTTGAACAACATTATAATTGAATTCGAAATTAATTAAATTATTATATAATGAAAGTACAAAAACATTAAAAAAGTCGTAATAGTGCTTTTGACTTTTTCGATTAAATAAACAGATTTTCTAAGAAACAATAAAATTCATAAAAGACACTATACAATATAATACGTACAAAATAAAACGCAGGTTTTGCCCAAAACTTTATTTTAAAAATATTATATAAATACAATAATAATAACGTTCATAAATCGCGCTACAATACGTATATACTCACTAAATAGTTACGGATAACATTTCTCTTAAAAGTTAAGAAAGGCATAATTTGGCCATTCAAAATCAACAATAATTTCAAGTGTATTATTTTACAATAATTTTATAATTATTGAGATTGAGAGAAAAAATTATTGAGATTGTTTGATTTTAATTCCAGAGTCAATACTTTTCTTACAGAACAATGTCTTAATAATCATATCTATCAATCAATATAATTTCACCAAATTTTTAAATACAACTTGAAAGTTAAATGCAAGTTAAAATTAAATCATTAACACACACTTACAGTGCACTTGTTAAGACAAAATAACAGATTATTGTCTATTTTTGTTACTCATAAAATAATAAAAATTCCTTTTGTAATATTACAATCTATAATTGTAACATAATAGAATATAAATATTACGTACTTATTTGTAACTTATTAGATAATATACGGAAATGAAATTCTTGCAATACTTGTATTGTCTATGTTTAATTATTTTCTACAATATCTATAACCATAGTATACAATATAAATTATGAATAAAGCATAAAACTATGCAAACCATTTCTGGATAAAGAAATGGTGAACATGGCCAAATCTAATTAATTTGGTATAATAGAAAATAAATCACAGTTAACTATATGACAAAATTAAAATTTATGGCAATAATAATTCCTTTTTTATTTTATAATTTGCTAATTTGTAAAAACCAAACCAGTATCTTGAATATCTTGAAATTAAAAATAATATAATATGAACTTGTTTAATGAATATATTAAAGTTTTAAGTGATATGTTATCATAGATCTTATGAATAATTTATCAAATAATTTCAACTTTTATGACCTCAGTACAATTACCTAGGAAATTTGTTTTTATGATTTACACAATGCATAGACCGTATTTTTTTATGTGATGAATAGTATATGACTAAGCCTATTTTTATCGTTATGATTTTATTAAGCTTTACGATTTTTCATCTCAACCATTCTGACGGTTGTAAATATAAAATACACATGAGATGTATATTTTTTGAGTTTTTAACTCAGACTTTCCTTGAACAACCGAAAACTAGTGTCTGTCACTAGTAAGTTATTGTGCCTAAAATAAAATAACTAAGGCCACTACAAAATAAAACCAAATTCCATAGACTAAGTACTTATTGTAACGTAAAATAACAAAAATATATTCCCTCGAAGATACTTTAGACCCCTCCCACTGATTTTAATTGAATCTAAAGTTCTTGAAATCCTTTTGGTATAAATTTTATTACAAAGAAATAAAATAATTAAAACTCAGCATTAACCACATTTTATGTTGTGAATTACACAAAAAAAAAGTTATACACAATGTACAGTTCAATAAATCACATCAAATTGCTGACAAGGCCATTTTGAACAAGTTAAAAATCAATATGTAATATTAATTTCGTTTTACTTTTAATATTACTACATCGAAAACTATGACTAAAATCTTAATTCTCAAATCACTGAAAAAATCTTATTAACCCTAAATACCTATTGTTGGAGAATTATAAAAAAAATTATATAATGGGTTAAAGTTAAGGATTTTTTGTTTTATAAAACCATTGTTTATAGTACAATTATATTTCATGGTCAATCGAAAGTAAGTCATTCAATAATTAACGTTTTTAGATTTTTATTTTTATTCAAAGTTCAATTTGAAACTCAATGTTTTCCAACCCTATACTTCTTGTAATAAAGGAATTTTAAATTGGAGAGAACATTTTTATTTCCAATTTACATTGTTGAGATTGCCACATGTAATGAGTTAACAAATTGAACACGAAATTCCAAACAACATAAGACAGGAATAGGGTTGTTATTGTCAACTGCAAGATTCATATTTTGTGTAAACTGAGAAGCACTAGGAAAATTATTTATTTGCACTATTTGTTAAGAACCCTTTAGGCTTCATCACAGGCCAAAACTTGTACAAATTGTCTTCATAATCAGTCATTGTTTTTTTTATCAAATCCTATGTAGTTCAATGATTCAATATATAGTTTATTTATCGGAAGAACTGCTGGTGTAGAAAAATATTCAAATACAAACTACTATACTTAACTTAGTATCATAAAATCATTAAACCATTTTTGATACCAAGGCATCAGAACAATGTCAGTCTTGGTTGGAATTAACCAAAAAGTGCTCCACAGTTAGAGCATCTCCTATTTTTCATTGCCAGGCAGCACAAAATTCCAATAGGGAAAAAGAGAATGGCACAAAGGATGCCGAGACATGTGAAGTCGTCTTCTAAGATCCCCACACGGCAGGCCGGGCAAGCACCTACAGCGATTATGGGAGGGGGTATAATAATATGTGTGGAGCCATAGTTGGGAACATAGGCAGTTGCAGGTGTTGCAGATGCATAAGGAGTGTAACCAGGTGGAGGAGGGGGATATGCTCCTCCTTGCATACTGCCAGACTGTGGCTGCACCTGCGGCATGGGACCTGAAATTTAAATAATGTCCATTAAAATAAAGTCTTCTTTCTTTGGAAGTGCAAAAGTTTCAATAGTTTTGGCTAATCATTTCTTTTTTATGTTTTATTAAAATATTTTCATTATAGACAGACTAACAAATTATGAAAATGTAACAATTTTGCTGTACATTTAAGGAAAAAAATCTAAAGTGATTACAGGATCTGCCATCGAATCAGGAGAGTTGATCCCCTATGAGAGCTTGTATGAATATGTTTTTGTAGCTTATATACGATTTGTATTATTGGCCAGGACCTGTCACATTGTCCCAAATAAGCTCTGATAAAGTGGGCTAAAAGTACTAAAATGTCTAGACCTTAATATTACTCATTCTCTTTTGAATGTTTCTTTTATTTTTCATCTAAGAGAATATATAAGTAAATAAGAATGTAAGTGAGGTTTCAAGTAATTTTGGTAAAGACTGACAATTTAGAAGTACGGTGTAAAAGTTAGTTTTTAGCTTCAATTATTAAAATTATTCTACGATAGCCACAGTACAACTAATAATGGCTATGGCATGTCAACTGATCTGCTTGACTGTGGTAGAATTATACTCTCATAGGATGGTAAAAGAGAACCATTAAACCTGGTGCCTTGTCTTGGAGGCTCTGATATGTGGTCCCTTAATATTATATGGTAGCTGGATACATTCAAGAGGAAACCTGCTTGATTGACTAATAAAAATCTTTAACTCATATACAAACAAAAATAGTGCTGGGTAAAATAGACTAGATGAGTTCTAAGTTAAAGTCCTAAGCTAAGTTTTAGTTTAAGTCCTAAACGGTACATTATGTAGTGCAAGCAAATAATCAAATTAAAAATAAAAAAAGCAAAAAAATTACAACTAGAAAGATTATTGGAAATATGTTTGCTTACAATACAATGCACTTTATTGTGAACCAAAGAAAAAATAAAACAATAAAGCATACAAATAGAAATATAAAGACTACAAAAGATGACTTAATTTATAAAGTTTAGTTTATTTCCATATTTATGTTGCACTAGTATGGCTTATAGTCTGTCTATATTCTACAAATTGTTTTAGTAAATTAGTGAAATTTTACTGCTTTACAGACAAACAGATCTTTAATTTAATTGGTTAAAGTGTTTTACCTGTAACTGCAACCATCAACATTTTTTTTATAATAAGTAATACTTATAAAAAAGATACTTACATTTTCAATGGTAACATATTAATACAACAATATACCTTTCAAAAGTTCTGTAAACACCGATTCACAAATATGGTATAGTGAAAACTTTGATATTTCAACAACATTGGCAATGGAAAAAGAAATATAGTTATATAATACATAGTTAGTAAAACCCTTCACAGGACATAACTATAGAGTATAAATTGTTTTAGTATGTCAAGACACAATATATACCATCTATTAAATTTTTACAAGTTAACATGCTTTATTGTGCATTAAAATCAAAGAAAATTGTTTTGTATATTTGACATATATGTTTTATAATATATTTATTAATTATGTCTGAAGCCAAACCGAAATGCACTTTACCAGGCTTCATTCCGATTCGGAATGGTCGCATAAAGAAGGGAGGAGGTGGAGAAGCATTTTTTGTTGCGTGCGTCGATTCCGCAATAAATTATGTTAAGGTTTCCATCTCAATATTCTTCCTCCTTGTATGTTAAATTAGATGTCAAGGGTACAAGACAGGATCCCGGACGTAGTGTACTGTCCACATTCCGCTGACTATTTCGCCTCTTAGGAAATGGCTCTCGAAAGTATCTGTTCTGAGAACATAGTGTATGTACTCAGAACAGATACTTGTTGATGCATGATCATGAAGGATTTAAATACCGACCTGATAAAACCTATCATTCCACAAAACATCAAACAAGCCTTGAGTCAATTTATCTTTCCTCTCACTAAGGGCAACTCATCACAATGTTGGTACCAATGACTCAGATTTTCTTATTATTACTGCTACTTCTCTGACTGTGTGAAAACACATGATCAGATATTCGCACTGGTATTTTCTCGTCACAAATAAATTTATGATTCATATTAATTTAAGCCTCTTAAGCCCTTTCCTATACTGCATCTATGAACATTTTCTAGAATTAACTATGAGTTATTGAGAGACGCACAAAATCTCTCTGTTCTGCGGTTGTATGATCTAGTTCAGAAACAAAAAATTAAGCATTCTCCTTCACTAATGACTAAGGTTGTAAGGATGGAAATGACTAACGGAGTCGAGCATTCCCAAGATTTCGCACAGAGAACTGGTCATCCTTTAAAAAGAGCAAATAGATGGTGCGATCTGCTAAACCTCCTCCTCCATCTCGTCTCCTAAATACCCTCAAAGGCTGGCAACGCACCTGCAGCTCACTCTGGTGTTGCAGATGTACGTAGGCGACGGTAATCACTTACAATCAGGTGAATCGCTTGCACTCTTGCTGCCTTTCTCATAAAAAAAAACTTACAACCAATTTAAGAATAACATTAAAACTAAACTTGCTTAAATTTGACTAAAGCTATTTGTATCATGAGTGGCTTTTAGTAATTTGAATACAAAACAATGTACGAATAAGCTCCTACCGAATAGTTCGTCAAGCTATTTACGTTTTCTAGCGAAAGAAAATGAAAGCAGAGCAAAACATTTAAAAAATTTGTAGGTTTGTTCTTAAAATTGATGCTTCATAATTTTGTATTACTAGGTAATTTTGTACTAAGGGTATGAACGAAAAATAGTTATTTAATCTTGCCGTATTCTGACCCTAGACAAGCCACTGCATGGTATTGTTTTCATAACCGCTGCCATCAAAAGAAAGAACCGAAAAATCGTGTTTACAGGTTAACCGGTTTTATCAAAAACCCTTATGTTTTATAACCAAAATAAATGGTTACCATTATAGAATACTGGTTAACCATTTTAACTCTGTCTAACAATGATGTAAAATCGATGCACTAAAAACTTGTTTGGGGCGAGCGACCATTCACTGCAATATTGCGAATTAGACAAAATTTATATATGCACATAGTTACACCGATTAGGTAGGTACATTTAGATTTCAAGCACGCGTTTAATTTGTCCATTTACGTGAAATATTTTTTTTTTTTTTTTTTCATAACATTATGTCAAACACTACAAACATTTTAAAATGTTAACAGGGTTGACTCCAAAAAAATACCGGGAGTGATAATTACAGGTTAATACATTCACTGTTTGTAAACATATCTATTTCAGAAATTACTTCTATCTAGTACGAGTACATGTACTTGTACAAAACTAAAAAAACTGTGTCAAGTGATTTAAATCATATTATTAGTTATATTATTTCTGAGGCATTGAATCCTGCAGACGAGCGTAGAGTGTTCCAAAAGGAAGTAGGTGTCTACCTAATAGTGAGATAAATCATAATCATAAATGAATTTCAACCCAAAATTATAATGTTGTAATGTTGCAAATTATTTGATATGGTAGTATTAACAGGATATTCCATTAATGTCGCTATTTTTTCTCGTCCAATTTTTGAAGCAAATTTAAACTATTTGCATTATGTGGATTACACATGCACCCCACACATTCAGAGGTTTAATAACTCTCACACAGGAAACCTGATTGGTCACACAAGTAATTTGTATACATACACAGTACAGTACAATAACAGTATTTTGTTTAAAATTATATAGAATAGATCTCAAAATTTCACCACACCATAGGTTGTCTGGTAGAAAATACCGTTATAGGCATTAAGTATTCCAAAAAAATATAACTATTACATGCATGGCAAAATAATGAGCCCCTTTTGAATTCTTAACATAGGAACCCAACTGGGGATTTAACCCAAGTAGTAACCAATAGTAACCCAAGTAATTAATTCTCACAAGAAATTGATTTAAATTTCTAAGATTTTATGATCAATTCAGATAAGTTAAGGATTTATATTTGTTTTGAGTTCTAGATTGACAAATTAACATTTACTTAAACATTGTGGGGTAAATACTGGTTATTAGTATTGATTGATTTCCTAACATCCCTTGGCAAGATAATATATTCGCATTAATAATTTAAAATTTAACAGAACTATAAGATTAAGTATTTTAATTTGCATGTGATATCACCATGGCAAACATAATAAAAATAACCACAAAGCCAGGAATAATTTTGAAGTGATGTTAATTGCAATTCAAATCATCAGGCTTGGTTAATAGTTTCAAACTGTAAACTCTAAGGCACGCAACATCCCTAATGACACAACATTGTAACCATGCTCCCTTGCATTGTCTCTTGTGGAATAAATTATGTGGACAAATAGGAAGTAAAAATAAATGTTTAATACTAATTATGAAGTACAAATAAGTGGTGTACACATCACTTCATAGTTATCTGTCTAGGTCAGGTCAGGTACCTTGGAATTTCGTGTGTGAATGTTTATATATATATATATAGGTCATAATTTAAAAAAACAACACGAGCCCCTTATTTCAAGGCAACTGTAATTTATCAAGTAGTCAAAATGGGGATGGTTGTACTAATAGTTCGAAAGCTAGCCAATCCATGAAAGTGTCGACACAGATGTACTGTACAATGTAGAGATGCCACTGTGAGGGCGAAAACTACGAGATACCATTGTGATTTTCGCTGTCTCCTACTGCACTGCACAGTTAAGAAATGAAATTTGTAATTATAGCAAAAAATGTAGTGAAAGATTAAAAAAAATATATATAGAGCGGCAATAAATCCACCGGTCAAATTGTAATGAACAAAAGATTCGACAGATTAAAATTTTTCTCTCTTATAATTTAATTATAGTTGTTAATCAATCACAAAGCCAACTTAAACTAGCTTTAAATAATGTGCAGTTGCGCATTACCGCTAATGAGCCTTATCAGAGAAAATTTTAATGTTGTGATTCATATTGAACATTACGTTCAAGAATGTTGGTACTAAAATTGTTTTGCAAACTTACCAGGTGACATGGTCGCTGAGTATGGTGGAGGTTGGTCCGTGACTGTCACATTTGTCTTCTCCATAGTTCCGTCTGCAATTTTCGAATACTTTGGGCGAAGCACTGTCGTTAGGAACACAAGAAAAGTTTTTCCAAAAATTCCCTAACAATCAGCATTTACGGCAACAGTTCATATCAGCTGTCATGTCAAATTTACATTCTCTTTGGTAAAATTGTCAAATCAAAGGTAATGTTGTCAATGTCATCTTTACCATCATAGATTACATATATTATCACTTTCATTATAACGTAAAACAAAAGGTCCTTCCACTTTTCACCTAGGAGTTTGAGTGGACAACGTCTAAACAACTAATAATTTGCTTTGCTTAGGTGAAACTTAAATATAATTGGTAATATAATCATTATTGATTAAGAGGCTAGTAATAAAACAAAAAAATATATAGAATAATTTTTATAATCAAACGGGAAAGGACA
This sequence comes from Bhutanitis thaidina, assembly GCA_029286595.1. Lineage (NCBI taxonomy): Eukaryota > Metazoa > Arthropoda > Insecta > Lepidoptera > Papilionidae > Bhutanitis > Bhutanitis thaidina. Next base: position 4,736,720 of record JAGSMS010000010.1, on the reverse strand, counting down.
AGTCACGTAGCTCTGACTACATATTGAATTTTAACAATAAATCGAAGTGGGTGTTCTGTTAGGGGCGGTGATCCACTTAACTGTGCATCTTGGAATACACTTCCCTTTAATGTCAAAAAAGTTCTAAATTAGAACTTTTTTAATGATTGGTACAATACCTTTTAATACCGACACTAAAAATAAAATTCCTTCTGTCCAAATCGATGGCCAGTTACTTTTTATTTTTTATTACAAAAATATAAAAAGAAAGGGAGGTGCCACCTTACTTAAAGGCAACCACGGAAAGCCAGTAGATACAGTCTAGTATAGTTAAATATATATTAATATTATTTAGATCTATTACTTATCTAAAGTAACACTATAGTGCGTTATAAGAAACTACAACTTGATAGCAATATTAGGCGAAACAAAACAAAGAAGGATTAATAAATAAAATAAAGAAAAATTTAATAATTAAGTAACCTACGATTTTCTCCTAAAAATGATTGTGTTATGGCCTCCGCATTTTAGGTCTAAGCTCAGAAATATTAGTTTAGAGTATGTCCACGTCGACTTTTTTATATTCGTCATAAGTACGAGACTTTTTAATACAAAAAGGAATAAAATGAAATAATCTTACTGTCTTAACTAGTGCTGAAAATTCCAGTTTAGGGAGTAAATATGGACAATCAATGACATTATTGACAATCTTGCATAGGGTAAGCAATGTAAGCTGCCTACGGGAGGAGGGGTAGAAGTTTGAAATTCTTCAGACGGGTGTTATAAATTGGTAGTTTCTTTGTAATACCATAGTCATACGAAAGGTGGCACAGAATCATTTCTGTATTCTCTCAATGTGTTTAACATAAAGGTCATAGTACGGATTCACACTGAGCTGTTGCTGTACTGTAGTACTGAAGCCCACTTCGAACTAGTGCGTTGTAAATCGAAATTTTAGGCCAAGGATCTTTGAAACACTTCATGTTTTTTAAAACAAATCCGAGCATGATGAGCTGAATCCGGTCTTTACGATATTATCGTCATGAACATTGAAGCGCATTTGGCTGACAAAAATTACCCCGAGATCACGAATGTTCAACCCTTTTTATAACATGCCCTCCTAGGTGGTACGTGTGTGGAGTTTCTTTAGTTTTTTTTAGAGAATCGTAGGTGGAAACATTTAGTTACATAACTTAAGATTAAGGGCCATCCTTTTCGATGCACCTATGTACTAAACGCTAGGCCGTTTAGTACAGAGGTCCTCTTGAAGTTAAACATGATTTTGTTGGTCGCAAACCGGTTTTAAAATGTTTAAATTATCAGCAAACAAAAAAGAATCTGAATAATCAAAACCACAGCACAGGTTCTTCTGCTAAGGTATGAAATACACCACTTTGAAAGGCATCCACCCACAACTAGTGCAGACAACTTTGTCAAAAGAATCTCTTGGTCCACCTTATCATATCCCTTTAAAAAGTCTGTATAAATTACTTGATTGACATGGAGTTATTGATACAGTCAGATAAAGCCTCGGTATAGGACACAAGATTAGATGTTGTGGATCTAATTTTGACAAAACCATGCTGTCTCTCGGAAATAATATGTTTAAAGCGCCATGAAAAAACAGAATGATTATTCGAACAGCTTACCAAAAACTGAAAGTAAATGTCGGTCTGTAGTGATCGACGGAGCTTCTATATCCAACTTAACTATACTTACTTACAACTATATCCAACAACAACACTTCGATTTCCAAATACAAGGAAATGTACCAACCTGAATAGACATTATAAAATATTTTGCTAGTGGAAGTGACAACGGGCCCGCGCATTGTGTAGCAAGAAAAGACGGTATCCTATCTCGACGGTATCCTATCTTGACCGGCTCCCTTGTGAGGATTTAAGCAACGGAGCTCTTAATCTACTTCCACTATGGAAAAAGTGAAAGTGTTAACGCAGTTTGTAAAAACATTCTTACATACGTGATTTTTATTTTTAGGTGTTAAAGAAGAACCGGAAACATTGCAGAATGACCAGAAAGATTTTGGATTTTGTTTGAACGAGGTATATAAACTTTCAATATAATTGCTGTAGCATTTCCCTTGCAATAGATCACACCTCTCCCTTAACATCCGAATTGACATGGCATCAAGAGGATTATCATATATATGAGCACTCTTACGATATTTTTCTTTTCAATTGTCTTATCAACTTTGTTGAAAACCAAACCGGATAGCTTCTTCATTTGAAGCGACTTTCGGGTACTTTTTTAACATTTTTTTTAATTATATCTTCGAGGACATTATAGAATATGGAAAAATGAATGAATATGTTTTACTATCAATTAAAGAAAACTAAAGAACGCCATTGTTTATATTTATACTGCAGTTTCCTAAATTTTTTTCTCCCCACAAAAACAGACCATCCATTATTATCTAATGAAAAATTAATATACATTTAAATATCGGTGTGTTCATAGTCTAGGATGTGTGAGGAGCTGGTGACTGAGATAGGCATAAAAAGCCTGTATTACAGATCACCAGGTCCCCACCCCACGGAAAAAACAAGAGCATTTTTTTTTCACAAATTATAATTCACAAAATACGAATTTTCACACCTTAATAAAGACCCTCAAATAGCTCCCAATTCGACTTCACAGGAACACTCGTTTATTATATCTCCTTTATAACATCTTGCACAACCCATCCTCTATGATATGACGGATACCTCAGGAACCTATTTACCTTCGTTCACCCTCCGGATAGCATGTCAGGACTCCTAATTATCCTATTCATAATTCTAGTTTTTATTCCCATTCCTATGCAGTCCATGCAGTTAGGTTGTGGAACTCACTACCACCTACCATAAGAGATTCCGGAACTATACTTTTGTTTAAGAAATGTGTAAAGGACCACTACTTAGCTTCGTGTTAATTGAATATATATTTTATATTTACGAATGTATATATATATATGTATATTATTTAATTACATGTAATCTTATTTACTTAATTGTATACATAATATGTATTAGAAATGTACGTACTAAGTTTGCCATTTCAATAAAATTTCCTGTTTGGGAGAAATTTCAATGTATGGAATAAGTAGTGCCCTTGTACAAATACTATGTTTTCATGCCTTTTTCTGTGCACATAAATAAATGAAAAAAAAATTACACCGGAGTTGATTGACAATTGAGTGACTATTGCGTAAAACATCAATTTACTTTTGTGAAGAGTGTAACCGCTTTCGCCATGTTGCGGAATATCGCGCCATCTATCTCAAATGTCATTATCAGCCTGCGTGCAGTTATCATGTGATGGGTAGTGTAGTGTTTCTATATTCAAAAAATCGAAATCGAAATCTTTATACTTCGACTGAGGAACATAAATTTCATGTGTCATATATCGCTTTTTTTCTACCACCGTTTATTAACGTGGAAATATCAAGTATATAAGAGAAAAAAATATGTATAGAATATAAGAGAGAGCCGTATTTACAGGTTGGATGCGACGACTATACCGGTTAACTGGTACTGTAATTACAAAACACTAATTGGTCCAACAAATTATTTTCTTCATACACATAATTACAAAAGAAAACAAAAAAGAGATGTTACAAATTTTCTTGTTTGCTACGTCCAGTGTTGAGATTTTAACGTGCGCAGTATCAGCTTGTTCGGGTCGAACTTGCGCAACTCGCAATCGTAGAACTCGTCGTAGAAAGACGTCGCGGTATTAAGCGTTGCAGCGCTCGTATCTATTACGGACGAGGGGGCGTTGCAATTGTTTTTTGTTGTGTCTGATATATGCGATCGTCAATTCGCTTGTCAAGCATGGCGATTACGGCAATCTATTCTCTCATTGGAAGAGGTCATTGCACAGCTGTTTACAGCTGTTAATAGGCTGACGAAGATAAAGATAAAGACGTTAGAATCATTACTTTGAAATAAGCTAAATGAGACGTCACAAGTAACTTATCAATTAGTTATTAGTAAATGATCTAGCTCAGCAGAATGTATTTTTACTATTATTCACGGATTTTATGGCCTTTAATTTTGTTTTTATGATCCCGACGTAAAAAAACTAAATTTTTTTTGAGTTTCATTAAACTATTATTTACACATTGTTCGCATAAATACAAGAAATCATATATTTTTACGTTCTTTATTTAATAGAAGAATATTTAAAATTTGTTTTAAATTTGTAAATTTAGAAGTAAGTAAAAATGTAAGTAAAAAAGACACAGATGTTATTATTTTCCAAATGAATGAGCTTCCTTTTACTTGCTCAATTATGGTGACGATAGGGATGATTAAAATGTTTAAAATGGTTCTTAGTCACTTATTTTAAAAAATTGTAAGTACGCATTTAAATGTAATCGAAAATTAAAACATATGTATAAGTAATTAAAATGGACGAAAATAAAACAAAAGATAACTATCGAACTTTCAATATATTCATATTTCACAAAACAATAACTATTAACGTCATTAACTAATTATACTCTAATTTGATCGCTATAATATTTACAACATAACTTCACTTCGAAACATCATCTGATATGAATAGTACACAGAAACTTAAATCATTGTAAGAATACATAAAAAAAAACTAAAATAACTTTTCCACTTCATTCTAATAATTAACACTGTCATGAGTGAATTATGCATGTTATTATAATTATTATAATAAAAATACACTTTCGAATCAATGAGAAACAAAATATACAATACAATAACAATGAAAAACTATGTTAAAACACAAAATCAATTATCCTCCATGTCTCCTCTACTACCACTAGCGGGCCATTCTTTTGCAATATAACTAAGACAAGAAAAGGAAAATGGCTATAAACAACTTCAATTACTATTTTCACTAATTATTTATAGAAATAACAAGGGTCGTGGCTTAAAATATAATAATAATAAATAAATAAATTGACTCTTATGACCTAATGTTGGAATGGTCAGAGGTCTGAACCAGTCTAGACATTATTTTCTTGGCGTTTTTTTTAAACAGTGGTAGTTGGTGTGCCTGTCGACGTTTTTAGTGTTCAGGCCAACAATACAAATCGTAGTTATGAAAAATAGGGGACCGAAGATCCCGTAACCCACACGGCTATCGTGGCTTACTTTATGAAACAATTTGTGAAATTCAATAATTTATTTAAAAATCAAAATTAAATATGATATAAACATTAACATAATTCACATACAGTAAACATATACATCTTTACTATATATGTACACAATAAGCACATATCGCAAACATCGCAAGTATTAATTGTAATTAATATTACATAGTTATTATTAATATTTTAAAATAATTTAATTAAATCGTAGTTTAGTTAAAATAATTGATTTTGTGTCTAAACATTAAAAATAGTTTTAAATGGATTAACAGCTAATTTAACAATTTATCACACTGGAATGCCATGTTACTCGACAAAAAAAAATACAACACTACATTATTTTTCTTACATACAGGCCGCAGCGATGCCCGTGGCAAGATGTCGTACAATGTGAATTAAATTAAACCTGAAGTATTCTAGCCACGTGAATTGCAACAGACAGAAATTGATATGAAATTATTGATATGCAGAAATGGCAATTAGACCATTTCTGCATAGATTACAGTTTATTTTGCAATGAGAAAAATATTCTTGCTCCCTTACAATAATAACGCCTAGAACGATAATTTCATATCAATTTCTTCTTATAAAACACTGTATGTATACGTGAGTAACATGTATCTACGCTATCCGTCACGCAAACAGTATCAATAATAATGGCGCTAGTGGATGTTCCTTATCTCATTCTGATCGTCCTTTTTAATATACAAGATGTTAGTAATAGATGGCTTCGTTTCAATTGCCTTGCCTATCACGCGCGGCCACGGCTCTAGGCGTTATTATTCTAAGGTTTCTCTCTTGACTTTAAGGGAGCAAATCCCCTACGCAACTAACATAGGTTTTAATTAACTGTCGAAATAGTAAGCAACATTGTCATGTATAAAGAAGTTTTTTGATGTCTTATTGGTCGGTACTGTAAAATAACTAAATACAGTAAAAACAAAGCATAGGAACTTTAGCATCGCCAGTGTCTCTTCCTTTTTAATTGTGTACAAATAGTAGTAGTAGCTTCACTGGTAACCATTGCAGTTCATTCTAGTCATTTATCATTTATCCTTTGCAGTTTCTCAGCATCTAAATAATATTTTAGCAATTTTTTTGATGAATATGAAATTCTCATTTTCTCGATTATTTTTATCCCGTTAGAGTAACAAACGAGCTACAAGTTCACCTGATAGCCAGTAGCTACTGCATTTCCCAACGATACATTAAACCACTTTGATAGAAGAAGTTTACAGATGCGTTATCAACGGACTAAGATGGAATACCTCCCAGACACAAACTGGAATACAAATTTATACTCATTACATCTTCCGTCGAAAAAAAATATTATAAATTCATAGCAACATTATCACAGGCACAACGCTGTGAAAATAAAACAATACATTTTCAAATGAAACTTAGACAATTAAAGTACCAACCATCATATTAAATTGTCAATATCAAGTCCCCTGTCAAGTGCTCAGTCTTTGCTGTGAAAATGTCAGAGAGCTTATGTCAAGTTTGACAGATGTCAAATGGGCGCAGAAACTAGAAACGCATGGGCACCCAACAGCCGGTTTGCTCGTCGCGGCGGTAGTAATGCGGCCGGTTATCCGGGAAAACGGTCACCGCAGGGAACGGGTGTTGTTGGATGAATTTTAATGTCATCCGAATCTGAAATATAAATTTTATTGTGGATATATACAAAGAGGAACCTTGCTAGGTTATAAGCGTCAAACTATCCCAGTAAGCCAGTGACCTATGCATCAATAGAATGTCCGTTGTTATTATACGGTGTTATATATTATATTATACGGTAAGGGATAAGCACAAGCTCGGCAAGCCTGACACCTGCACGTCTGAGAAATAAAAAAATCTTTCGATCGAAAGCAATGTGATTAATTCCGGCACCAAAACCCTTTTCAAAATTATAGTAGTCATTTTGATTGCCTAACTTCACTTATTTTATTGTGTACTTGTTGAAAATCGAAGCTTGGTGAATTGAGAAAAAGTTATTTTTTTGAAAACACATTTATAATGTTCAACTCAATTATGTAGAGTTGTCTTTCTTTGGATTAATAATCGTTAGGGGTGAGAGGTTCTCGAGTGGAAACCTAGTACAAGTGAAACGTGCACAAGATGGAGTTGCAGATGGCTCAGAACCGTGGTTTGTGATAATCTTGGGGGGAAGCCTATTGTCAGCAGTAGACTTATGGCAGGCTGAAATGACGATGATGAGACAGGAAGAATGTGTTTTTTTTTATTTTATATCAAATAAGAATAGAATATTTTAAAGCGAAGAATGAATAAAGATTGTGCAAAGCATAAATCATAGATTCCAGCCTACTTTCGATCTTATCGCATAAGGGTTACATCGAATACAGGAAGGTGACGAATAAGCGAGTGCCTCTTCTATGTTTACGCGTACACTCATCAACATCAAAAAGAGTTGAGCTGTAGAAAAATACTTTAGTGGTCCAAGTCGACCAAAGAAGTCCACGGTGAAAGTACTCACGTGGTGTACAAAGTGCGGCGGCTCCACGTTGGGCGTGGTGCTGAGGTGCTGCAAGATGAAGTCGTCGGACTGCTCCAGCCACAGGTCCACGCCCCGCAGTGGGTCGTAATTGAAAGGCCCAATGCGCAGCATTCCCACTGCGTTATCGTAGATATCCAACACCTGCAATTGAATTTTTTTCCTTGAATCATTAAAGTGTTAGAGGCAATACAACAGCTTTTTATTAAAATGTCAACTTCACATGGTCTCGGTGCTACTAACGAACAAGGCTCTGGAGACCTCGACGGTAAATCCATCGTAATACGCTGAAACTAAATTCCACAGACTAGTGATGGTGAGCAGCATCTCGAGTCTATGGAAAAACTATGCATGGCATGTCAGCTTTCGTTGGTGCTTTCGTGAGAAGGCCCCATGTCCGGGAGCGGACTTACACAGACTGATAGAGAATATAATTCTAGGTTTTACGACTACCGATTAATGTGTATATACTGGTCAGCCTACCAGACCATGGCGTCATTGGTCCAGGGTTCGAGTTACGGCTGAAGTTTCGTGCAACACGCAAATTATTAGCATACGCTTTTGGAATCTTGTCCTCCGACAATTCAAATCAACGTCGAAAGTGTTATTAATCTCAAAACGAGGCCGCTGTCGAAATCGACTAGAGGTATATCATAACGGCATCATCAAATAAACCATAGCTATTTGAGCTTGATTGAATTATTGTATTTTATCATGTTAATTCCGAGTCGGTATTGTCGGTAGCATCCGCCTTCCCCTTTCGTCCCATGTTGTAAGAGGCGACTAAGGAGAGAGCCCTTTAAAATGTCATGGCAGTTTCCGAAAGCAAAGCCATCCACGAGGCACAACCACCGTCACCTTCCATCTCTCGGAGAGGCGGGAAGTGGATTGCGGAAGTCTTCCGGGCTACCGTCAGTCGCGCCAAATGCAAATCAGTAATTCCTGGCCAACCCTGTAGGCGAAAGATTAGAATGTTTATATAAATAAGATGTACCTGCGCAGAGTGAGGCCCGCCTGTTATGGTGCGTGCGGCGCGCAGCGGCTGCTCGGGGCCCTTGTCGGGGTAGGCGGCCGGGAACAGGTCCCCGGCGCGGACGTCAACACCTACGCCGGTCACCAGCGGCGCGGGACTTCCTCCGCCCAGAGCGGTGTTCAGTTCGCAGCAACACGCCATCGTAAGATCGATCTCCTCTGACAGACGGTGGAATGACACTGCAATAGAAATATTCGAGGTTTATTGCGCCCACATTGGCATGATCACAGGTGTGTCACAGGGCATATAAGACTTTAACCTACGCTGTTTATATCTAAAATACAAGTAATAGACATATATCTTCACCTTTCTTTATCAGCCTGACTAAGTCCACTTTGTTCACAGTAGGACATACGCCCGTGTCATATTGCCATGCATGGAAAGTTTGCCCATAGGTACTCATTACCCTGGGCAGGTTTGGAGCGCACTACCAGTATCACTAGTCAGTGTCAGGAGCAGCATTTCTGGTACTGGGGGATTTGTTTTCGGCAAATTCAGAACATCTCTAGTGCGTTATTAGGATTACCGACACTGCGCTTTCCAACCAGCTTGTCCAGCGTGGTGAGTATGGGCAAACCTACCAAAAGCATGTACTAGCTTTTGCTGGCGTTTTCTTGGTCAGATTACGTTTAGAAGTGGACTAAATTAGTAGTAGTAGTACATAGTACAGCCACCTCCTCCCCCACACCCCTCGTGTCAAAATAATACTTAAAAGTTACTGTTGGCGTTTCAATGACTGATTGATTTTAATTATTCCAACATGTCGGTCACGTCGTTTCGTTCCCGCGAGCGTGACGAACGACCGCGCCCACGCCTCGTCCCGTTAATAATTCTCATTTGGCACCTCACAGCCGACCTCTGCGTCTTAATGGTCTCATGTGTCACCTCGTTATTATATTAGCGAGAAGAAGTTGACGTTTTTATCAATATAACATATTGCCTAGCATCGAGCTTGCTGGCATTACTAAAAGCTTCACGCATAATATTTATTTGTTTTTTTTTTAATTTTATTCGTACTAAAAATCGAATTAAATAATACATCCATGATCTGGGTAGGTTCCTAGCGGCATTCGAACCCGGAACCCGCAGCTTTGAAGGCAAAATACCAATTAGGCTATCGGGCCTACAGCTTTAAAATGGTGCTGTCCTTAACCGGTTCAGATTATTATTTCTCTGTAGCAAAGCTCAGTTAACGTTTTACGTGTCAATATGAGGGGATGAGATTGTACATGTAAGGTACATGTACAATCTCATCCCCTCATAACAACAAATATATGTATTTTTATTTCGAGGACATGTGAAGTTCGGCAACCTGAACTGGACTGGTAAATATTGAGAGAAAGAATTTACTTTACGTATCTCGTACAAAATATAGCCACTAAGATCTTGTAATTAGCTTTCATACTTGAGAAAGTTAGTGTAGTGAGATTTTAACATAATGAAAACATTAATAAAAACTAAACAGTAGTAATATTATCAAATTACAAAACTACTAAACTTATAAAATAACTAAAATGTTATATATGATATCATGTGTGAGTACTAATCATAGTCTTCAAAAATGCTCATGTTGAAAGAGCACTAACTAATTATCACGACACATGAAGCAAGTGAAGTGATAACGATCAGTTTCAATTTAAAATTACGACGGATTCGACAGTTTGACAGATTACGACGTACAGACTTGACTAACTCTGGTGGTAATCATTGACGTTACGCCGGAATCTAATATAATTTCTGACTTTCTATGTGGGTACACTAGATAAGACTGTACAACGCTATTTGTTCAACAGTAATTTAAAATTGTAATCGAAGGCTATTATCATTTCTTGACTTCATCATCATCAATTCAGACTGTACACAGCTGAACATAGGCCTCCTCTAAAGATTGTCTCAAAGCCTAAGCCTTACGGCTATGTCGGTTATCCTGGTTCTGCGATGGATATTTTCTTTTCAGATTCTATCACGCAGAGGAACACAGAGCATAGCTCGTCCCATAAGCCCCTGATCGATTTACAGTATCATCATACGGCACGCAGCGAAAGACCACGTGTCGTGTCGGTCCTGTAAGTCGTCACTGGCAACACGCTCTGGTTGTGCAAGTGAATCACTCACGCATAATGTTGGCGAAGAGCTCGTCGGAGTAGCGGTGCGGGTCTGTGAAGCCGCCGACGAGCTGCAGCTCGAGCCGGCCCTCCGGGTATCCGGCGGCCAGGTGCTGTGCGCGCGCCACCATTGCCGCTGCCGCCTCCGCCGTGCCCGACCCGTCCAGGTGCGCCAGCGCCACGGCCCCCGAACCTGAACCATCGTTTTCAATTAAGTAAATTAGTAATATAACTTGGCTATGTAAATAATAAAGTATATATATATATAAGTTTTTTTATATATAAATATATATAAGTTTTTTTTATTTGGTACGTGGCGTAAGTGGTCACTGCAGCCCATGGACCCTGCAAACAACTTCAATCGAATGAGGGTACAGATGCGTTGTAAGCCCTGAGTACTACGATGGAATGCCTCACATCCTGTATTTATACTGGCTCAGTGTACCCTTCAGAGCGGAACACAACAACTGATTGTTGCTTATAGACATCTACATTCAATCTCGATAAGGAATCAAGTGGATGCTAAATTGTCACTCTGGGAGAATTGCGCTTGGATGTCACTTGGCCAGCAATTGAGTATCTGCACCTACATGACATAATATGTTCTACAGGCAGTGTAGCTCGCTGCAGGGTGGCGTTTACTGCAGCGAGACTATCCTGAAGCGAAAATTTCAAAACCTAATATGTTCATTAATGCCGAAAATCGATGACCCGATTTCTGGCAGCTAGGTATTCTGTCAGTCTTATAACGAAAAAAACATTACCTTCTAATGGAGCTTATTATATATAAGTATTTAAGAATGTTTACCTGAATGTCTTACAACAACTATAATACATGACGTGGCGTCATCCGATCCAATGATGCTAACATTTTCTGAAAAGAAAGACAAAATAGATTAGCTACAAGTGGACTATTTTGTTATGTAAATTGATGATGGTCAAAAACTTGGCCATTGACATTATGAAATATAAATCTATGACGAGCAGCGGAATGTAAATCATAATACCAGGAAAACATAAACTATAAATTAAGAGTGTTCGACCAAAACCAACAACAAGTGATACTCACTATCATGCGGCACGGTAGCTGCCAACTCTCGCTGACCAACGTACAGCAAACCCTGGGGTCCGACGACCCGCGCCGCCGCCGCCAGGAGTTGAGCAGCCGCGTCCCTGTAGCCAGGGTGTGCGGTCAGCAGTGCGCGCACCGACGTGGGGCACTCGTCAGCGAGCACGCCATTCAGCACCACCACCATGCTAGCTCTGCATAGAAAGAAATATGCAATTTATTATAATTTACTTATTAGCGAACCATTAAAAAGAAAGTTAGAAAGTTTCCGGAGTTACAATCTCGTACGAGCAAACGCCATGTAGAACAGCTCCAATAAGATGTAGTGACGACCAATCCTAGTTCACGTCAAGTCGACATATGCAAGTAGCTCAGAATTGTGCTTTGTAAAGTTTGGACCAAGCCTATGTTAAGCAGAACCACACATAGTACCACAAAGACGTTAAGCATATTTTTCATTAGCCGCTTTCTGAGATATCCGTGGTTAAGTTAGGTGTGATGCTTTTCTGGTCAGATGACACTCCTATATTATTCTTTTGTTCCGATGGTACATAAAATTATATATTTCCTTCGTCCTTTAATTCATTTCTTGGATATCCCTTCACGCCTCCATAACATTAGAATTTCTATTCAACACGTCGAGAACTGCTTACAAGATTTGGGATTCGGCTCAAGATGTTATGAAACGTTCGAGTAATCAGGTAAGTTTTTAAGTGACTGTTCTTTGTACGTTATAACCACGGCTCAGTGACAAAAAAGATAGCAGATAACGGAATGGGAAACTGAAATAACTGCTGGTTATTGTATACTTTATTCAATAACACCGAAGCGAGCGAGGACAAAAAGCGAGACAATCGAACGCTCACTCAATTGTGAGCCTCCTAATGTATTCCGAATGGCAGGAGGTCGCTGGGGTGACATCGGGTCCCATTCTACACTCGTGCATTTGCATACGCCGCCTGCAAACCGAGCTACCGGCTGCTAAACAAACTCTACTGACGTTAAAACGACAATTATAATAGTCCCGTCAAAAGTCCACTAGAAAGATATTGGAATGGAATATTTTGGTATTTATTCGAACTTTAAAATAGGAATAGGATCACACAAAATATATTGAGTGACGTGTATTGTGTAGGTACTTTTTATAGAATTTTGTGTTGTCCGTAGAATTTTTTTTACCTTTGTTTATTGTGTTGTTTGATTCCTACCATTTGTCATAGTCTCCAAGTTTGTTAGGTGAGCTTTCACCCACAGTGTGAGTTTCTGAGGCAGTTGCTCATCTTCTAGTTCATTCTCTTGATCGCCTAACGCGACATTAACGGGTAAAAAGTGGGTAAATAATCCTGCTGCGCCGTAATCATCATCAGTCCAATGTTGCACTTGCGCTACTCCCAAGAATTTAAGAAAACATCATGTTGCTGCCGGCCGCATATAATTTTAAACAGGACGGCCCGATAGCCTTATAGAGACCCTGCTTTCGAAGCTGAGAGTTGCTGGTTCGAATCCCGCTATTGGCAAACATTTGTATGATGAGCATGAATGTTTCTAACCGATTAAACGATCATGTATGTGTATACATGATTATTTATCTGTGTGAGTATATGTACATCTATCTTATCGCCATCCAGTTACCAAGACACCAGGAAACCCAAGTTTGAGACTAGAAGTATTGTGATTGTTAAAAAAACAAGTACACAAAAACGAATATAAGCACTTAGGCCTGTGACCATTGTAGGTTTTCTCCTTAATAGTCTCTTCTGATACTCACGAGAAGAAAGGGAGTGTCCGATTTTAAGCTCACACAGCACAAATGTGACAGTTTCACATTCTTTCAGGGCTTTTTATTAAATTTGTCTCTGAATTTCGTCTAAAGAACATAGAATTAAATGAAATTCGATGGAGAAGTAGATAATATAATAGAATCAATCCTTACGAACACACATATAAGATCTCGATCGCTCACACGTGACATTTCATTTGAACCACATTTCTTTGTTCTATAATGTCCACATTAAATTTTTCTGTATTTAAAACATCTTAGTACATTTTTTAGTTGAAAAAGCATTTGATATCGCAGTTATATGAACTGTAACCATGACAAGGCTTGTTGCGATAATGCGCATACAAACTTATGTTTTTAATTAAAAGTAAAGATAAGGGAAAATTAGTAACGCTTTAAAAATAAGCATATTTTTTTTATAGTAATATTAATAACATACCTACATCGAGCCGCGTGCAATAGTCATAATTGTATGTAAGGGTTATACTGTTTGCAAGTGTCTTGTGTGTGAATCTTGGCAAAATAAAGAGTCGTCTATGGGTAATGCTCTACGCTTACAGATGGCGGGAAAATTCACTTTCAAAAGTTGTCTAATTGTTAATTCGCTGTCCCTGTGATGCTCGTAAGGTTTCTAGTGATGTGATTACCATTTCAGTTGTTCGCGTTCAGTGTAATCATCCCAATATAGCAGAATGTAAAGAAGCAGGAGTCAAATAATCTCAACAGTTATTTATTTTATTTTTTATAGAAGAAGGGGGCAAACGAGCGTGCGGCTCACCTGATGGTAAGTGATCACCGACGCCCACGAACATCCACAATACCAGAGTTCTTTAATATTTATTACATTATTATTAATAGGAGCGATTCCACACAAACTGTGTTTCGACTTTACCATCTAAGAAGATTATGAAACGCTAGTTGGTTGATTTTTAATTTAGACCGATTTAGCATAAATCTTAATAAGGTAGAATAATTAGAATAATCCTAGTGTGCTTTACAAGGCTGACTAGGTTATAAAAAATTTATTGTAAACATTTATGCAGAGAAATATGTATACAAATAATTACACGACCCTGATGATAGCCAGAACAACGATAATTATAAAGAGATAATAATTATTAATTATTAGTAACAATTAAATACAAGTAATTAGTGATACCAGCCGTGGTGTGGTATGCTGTACTACTGGTTTCTAATGCTGGTACGATAGGATAGGACCTTTAGGAACAGTGATTACGTGTAGCTCAAAAACAATCGGCTGAATTTTGTTAGTAAATTTTTTTGTTAAAAATATTGTATATTCATGTTTTCTAATATTCGCCGAAGGAAAAATAAACGTAGACAATAGTGCACACTGTTGGGCAAAGGCCTCCTTCTCAAATACTAGTAAATGTTTAAAAAAAATATATTATTTCTCAGACATGCAGGTTTCTTTACGATGTTTTCCTTCACCGCTGAGCACGTGGTAAATACAGCTCTTAAAATTGGTATTCACAATTTTAGTAGTGCCGGCACCGGGGATCGATCCCAGGTCACTTGCGCTCTATGAAACTAAAGTGAGCGCCCTGACCACTACCACAACTATATTTTTCTGTAAAATATTTCATGTCACGATAAAAAGAAATTGTGTAATGCTAATCAATTAACTGTTATTTAAAAGAGGAAAACAGACGACAGTGAAACTACATATAAAGACTGGTCGACCAACTTGCAACATCGCAGACTATAGTTCACCTACATCAAATTGGCGCGTGGTCAAGTTCTTAGATTTGACTAAGGAAATTACTTAACATTGGAAAATTTCGTGGTTATAATCGAAAAATTAAGGACAGCATGGATCGGAGAAAGGATCAAGACGATCACAGTATCCGATACTGCGGTCGCCAATCCACTTGCATAGAGTGGTGATTACGTGAAATTCTTGCCACTTGGGCGTGACCATCAGATCAACCAGTTCGTGTTCGGGATATCAGAGAAGGTATGTGCACTGTAAAGGAGCATGATAAAACGTAACCAAATATTGTTTATACCAACACATCATGTGTTCGACGAACTTATCATTCGGAAATATCAAAGGATTATTTTTATCGTTTTACGCATTGATGCTTTTGTCTTTCGAGACAAAAAAAAACACGCAAACGTCAAAATCGATTTAATGACAGCGCTGAAGAGCGTGTGCATTGTATTGAGAAACATCAAGGAACAATCGGCCAAGTGCTTAAGCAAACGAGAGGTGATAAATGACTTCACCTGCAAAGAAATTGAGACGCATCGATCCACTCAAACGAAACTAAAAAAAAAACATTTATCTACATATAACGTTGTTCGAGAGAGCGAACAACTTAACATCGATAAAATTACTATTGAAGGTCCGACAACAATAGACTAATTACATAGAACCGAAATAAATAATCTATGCCCATCAATCACAATCGAAATTTTCAAATCGATGTCATTACTGCATACGTTGAAGCGTATGATTTTGTGTTTAACTTTCTAGGAGCCTGTTTTTTACGTACACAGTTATGTAGGTAATTGCAAAAACTAAAAATGCCGTTTTGGTGAGTAATTACCTGTTCGATTACAATCCTATTACTTCAACATTCACTGACGTGATGGCATAGAGTAAAATGCACACTTTTAAATATTTTCAAAATATAATAAAATGATTTCAGTACAGAAAAAAACAGCTTAAGTGACACTGGATGTTATTTGAGGTAAATGAAAAATAAATATCACATAACCGACGCGTTGTGGAACAGTCGCCGCGCAAGATCCAACTAAAGAGCGACGATAGGGTTATCGTGGCAGAGACATGAGCACATCGAATGCCGAGCTACTAGCTTGTTATTGTTATGATAATGCTTATTATGTTGGAAATAGCGCTCCGATAGTGTTCGTATCTTGCAATAAGCAATTAAGAAATATACCATCAACTCCTTTTATCGTCGCGTGTAATAACAAATGGGCGCAGGCGCTTGCGAATGTTGTCTTGATAATAAATAATGTTATCGTCGCTTCCTAGAAGTGTTTTAATGAGGTGTGCTATTATCCACATGTGAATCGAACGGTTTTTAATGATTTCAACCCAAATCTTTTCCTGTAAGCGGCACTCAGAACGTAACTGAAGAGATTAAGTAGAATTCTAACAGTATTTCTTAACGTTTTAAGCTAGTTAACTTATTTTTTACCGAGACATGTACATTTTTTTGGGGAAGATATGGTATATATGTGAGATACTATAAAAATTGTAGTACAAAAAGTACGATTAAAAATAACATAAATCTCAAAAAAAAATTATAAATTTAATTTAAAGTCAATATTAATTTTCTGTCGTTTCGGGAATTTTATTAGAGATTCATTAAAGACTAGAACTTGCCACATCGAAAACATGACAGTCGACGTGCAGCGAACAACAGCGTATATGGTGTGGGGGCGCAAAGCGCTGGCGATTACGGCCTACATCCAAGACACTAAAATACATACATAGTATTAGAATCAAACAGCAAAAAGCAAGCAAACAAACAAAGTGACACAAAGTCAAATAGTTTATAGTTCCCGTTCGTTATTAGATAAGGGAATTCGTGGACAAATCCGTAATAAACACCGGTTGATCCCAGATCAAAGGAGCGTGAACCGGCAGCTCTCTAATCATTTTTAATTGACGAACGGACGCGTGCGCTCATACACACAGTTAAAGGCATCTACAGCTGTCCGTTGAAACCGCGGAAACGGAAGTAACTCATATTTTGCGACGGCGCTTAGTGGTGGCGCACCTGCCAGCTGAGACGAAACATCGTTCAAATCTCAGCGGAAGTCAATATATAAATCATACGCACCATAGGATTTCAAGTTTTTTTGTATGGTATGTCAAATGACCGACGAAACTTTCACTCCCTTACCTTCATCCTTGTTTAGTCTGCTCGTTATTGTCAACAATAACAAACGGTTGACAGGAAAAAACTAAAAGTATTTTTTTTTTTACTAAAGTAGTTTTTTTCCTGTCAACAGCCTGAACGGGATTCCCGGACATCAATTTAAATTAATGACAGATCTCGGCGTTAAATAATTTTACTGTGGCAGAGCGAAGTAAAAACGTCGTAAAATTATACCGGAGCAATAAACTATGTATGTCTTTGTACTCCGTGTAACTGTATATTGGCACTAAAATTTGCTATGACGGAAATTAGACGATGTTGTTGACTTAATTTTTTTAGGTACTATGCAAATTTTTGCACTGGTACATTTCTGTGGGCATACGTTTCGTTGTCCAACTTGCCGCAACCAGCTCTTTGCTACATAAAACTTGTTAATGTTGTAAAGAATAGTACTCTAGAAGAAATAAATTCCAAAGTAATTTCTTTGTTTCTGACCACACCTGTTAAAACGACAACATACAGGTTGAGTCATTCAACTAAATTGTAAATGTAAATATTACATTTTGTTTTTTAATTTACTTTAACATAATAACTTAATATTATAATCGAGCATTTGATATAACAATTGTATGCTTTGTTATAGTAGTGCTACTTATCTCTTTTGATTTTGACTTTAATTTTAACCACGCATTTGACATTGCACTTGTATACTTTTCATTTCTTTTCTTTTCGATACAACACAATCTTTTGTATGACCAAATTCATAGGCCGAGTAACGGCACAATAGGAGAACTAAATATGAAATAACAAAGATCAGTGATACCAATAATTTCAGCTGTTATTACAGAGTTTGCGTTGATAAACATAATAAAATAGTTTTCCGAACTATCCGGTAGGAACGCTTTTTCGTTATCATACGAAATTTAACTTAAAATCTTCTACACAAAGTTCACTGCTTAATTTTTGGACTTTATACTTTACAAAGGCTGGCCTATATTTCATAGAAAGTTTGTCCATACTCTACGCTGGGTAGGCAGGTTGGTGAGCGCAGTTTCCGAACATAACACCAGATAAGGTTGCACCGCTAATTTGTAGGATTTGGGCTTAACATAATCGGATGCATTTATACGATAGTCAGAAGGGAGGGTGCACCGCGTCCAGGTGTGATTTTGGAGAAAAAGCTGGTTTAAAACATTCCAGCAGTTTCAGTCTTAATTTTGCAAATTGTTGAACATAATTGCGATTTGTGTTTGATTAATTTTAAAGAACCGACCGCACTAAACTATGCTTAATAAAGTCAGTCTTCGTAAACGTTCAGATTCCATATTTGAATACTTACAACGGACCGTTGTTCTGAGTTCGTAGTACGTTATGCATAAATTGCTCCACGAGCTGTAATAGGGTTACCATTTAATAAAAATCTAACTTCTGGAAGATATTGATTACAAAAAAAAACAAAAATCAGTCTGTCAGTTTGTAAGAACAAGTCACAACTATTTGCCTAGGAAAATATTTACCTACAAGAAATTTGTAAAGACTGACCCAGGGATTACGATTTCTGCACCGAGTAAATTCAAATACGATACAAATTTGTATAATTTTTGTATCATAAAGTTATTTAGACCTAGTGCCGGTGCCGGTGATTTTACTATAAATATACAATAAATATAATAAAAATAAAACACATAATACATTAACAAGGCTTAGACTACCCCAATGTAGCAGGATACAAGCGCCACCTCACTACTTCAAGGACTGCTAGGGTACGAACTCGTGACCCTGTCGAACACAGGCCGGCCCATTATGGGCTGGTCGGTGCTCTCCGAAGACTTATTAACGAGCGCTAGACAATGACGTTAATGCTATTAAGTGGGGTTGCAATGAGCCGGGCGCGTTCAGATGCCTGCACTTTGTCCGCTGCGAGACAATTTATTGTCTATTACATTCATTGTGCTGGATAATCTAATATCTGGGCTGTTTAATTTTCGTATGGAATTGCTTTGACCTCATAATTCTAGTCGAAATTAAATTGGATTTCTGCTTACAGACGTTTCATGTAGAAAGACAAATTTGCAGTACTTTATTTGATTAAAGACACGAGATTTTTAAAACAAAACGCATTTGCCTCTATGTAGGGTATATTTTATAACACCTTTAGCTATACTTTAATAAAAGGGCGAAAATATATTTTGTGTCTATACACAAAATATTTTTTCGCCCCATATACCTATACCTATGTATAAAATTGTGCAAATCATCAATTCAACAACAAAATATAATACAAAAATAAAACTCAATGATTTAAAAAAAATATATAAATGATAATGAAACGAAATATTTTAAATTTGAATTAATTTGAACAATTCGATTTTTTAATATTTAACCAGAGAGACAATCATCAGAAAGTATCATGACGACGCTCCAAGGGAAACTCGACGACAGACACTGTCTCTGTTTACCTCAAATCGATAAGGTTATGCTCCCACGGCATATTAATGACTAAGCAAAAGTTTAGCAGAGACTCGCTCCTTTTATGCGCCGTCGCCCATTACCCGGCTCATTTGCGGCGAGAGACAAACGACCGATCGGAGGCGAGCACAAATTTCGACGATACAATCGTCCGGTAAGACAATGGTTATCCGGATAGACGCCAGATAGCGCCCCACGGGACCTGATGGATGCCGCACGCCCGACTGATAGCATCTCTCTCGTGACGCTCCGGCTCGTGTGGACCAATTATTATTCAATATCTCGCAATATCCGTCCGCTGCGCCAACGCCAATAGATCCCCGATATCATTATTGGGGTTAAAATCCGCCTTGTTGCCCGGGTTGGGTCCGGTCAAGTGACAAACGGATCCGACGCGCACCTAATTAAATAATGATTTCATTTGTCTCATGAAATTTATTACATAATATCGGTGGCAAATATCAAATGATAATTAAATTGAAACAGTACGGCGATACAATAAAATGAAGATAATATAACCCTATATAATTTATGTCGTGCGTTTGATTCATTTCCTTTGCGAGATACGAGATAACGTATCGTCACATATTATTCGTCGGTTATAACGTAATTAAATATTACAAGTACTGTGCTGTAACGCATAAGAAAATATTGGCTTCAGTAATGAATCAATGACCCCCTCGTAACGAAATCAACATTGTTTCAATCACGGAAGATTCCTCGGGACGGCTATTATTGTCGACTTACGTTTAATGGGTGGAGCTCTCGATGTGAAGATCATTCAGGTCGCTGAGCCACCTGCGGCAAAAAATTGTTCACATTATTAATGCGATAATAATGAACCTGACGTTAGCATAGTGTGTGTTGTAAGAGATGCGATGTAAACAGAGGCGTAAGAAATACCGCACGTTCCGCGACTGCCGCGCGTGGCCGTCCCGACTGAGATGTGAAGATTGCGCATCTAATTTTATCGAGATACGAAATCTTGCACGACTCCGCCGAGATGCCGACTGTCCCAGAGATGGCGACGCACGACAGAAATTAAAATAATGCAACTCTGAATTATGAGGCATGCCCAAGCTCCGAACAATATCGGGGATAGAGGTAATGCTAATTCAAAAGCGTAATACCGCCTCTGCGAAATCGGTACCCCGCGGTCGATCGGCTGAGATAGTCTACGATCGAACCGATATGGTTTTGTTCGTGATTTATTTTGGACCGCTCCCATATAAGTAAAGTGTACGGAAACAATGCTCCGCGAGAAGGGATTTACTGTGGTCGATCTGGTAGAGATAAAAGATTAAGCTTGACTCAAGGAAATATCAGAAGGAAATATGTCGTATATTACAACCGTCTTCGATCCCAATTTCTTACAGAAAATTAGACTCAAAAATGTATATATGTACATAGGATTTATATCTTATTATGGTTATATACGGTTAGGTATTGAAACTCACTATGCAATGTTAATTGCGCAACTGTTATAAGATACATAAAAGGTTGTGAAAAGTACGTTGTCTAATATATTTAAATAACTTGCCTACAATATATCTATTTCCAAAGAAATTGAAAAATGCCCGCATGAATATCTGAAAATAATATTTATCGCCTACCACGCTTCGCAGGGTTTAAACATAAGGTTTTATGTTTATTATAATATATATATGTTATTCTTAACCTATCCAGTAATGAGTCGGACACCATTCATAAATTTGAACTCAATCGATCGATGGTTTAGAAGTATATAAGGGACAAACAAAGAAACTTTAATTTTCAGAAGATAATACTTCTTGATAGAAGATATATCAATTGCAATTTAACATTAATAATGCTCGTGACGTAAAACAAATATTTGTTAGTAAAGAGAGATAGTTGATCCTTTCACTGATTAACATAATTGCTACATCATCTTAGCTGTTCTTTAAGAAAGACAAAATTATGCGAAACGTTGCAGGGTATGAAACTACAGGCATTCAAAATAGAAATACCACTGATTACAAAAGTGTAGACAGATGTGTTTCTTTTGTGTTGCAATATTTAGCGTTTAGTCTTGGATGTCACAATATATTGATAGTAGAACATTATATTTTCTATGAGTATCATAAAAAAATTCATAGATTTATTTTACAGATGAATAAGTAGATGAATTCAATTGAGAAATGGGTAGTCAATACTGACTGGCAACATATTTTTAATCTAACGACTTAGTGGTTAGCGTACCTTACTGCTGAGCCTTCCTACATTTGATCGAGTTCGGAGGTTACTAATTGAACGAAACGTATTCTGTGATGCGTATTAATTGTAATATTAAATGATGAATTATAATAAAAAATTCTTTATTTGACGAAAGGAACGCAAATTTCGTTTGTAAATTGATTTTTTTCTCAGTTTGTTCCACAGTTTCGTAACGAGATTCCTCTGAGGGAGAAGAATCAGGCGAAAGAAACTCGGTAGGTGTCCTTTTTTTTATATGTTTTATACAAACCAAATTGTAAAGTAACCAATAGTCTAACAAGCAATTGAATCATATTCTAAGATAAAGTAAAAAATAGAAAAAGAAAAACAAGAAGAGCCAGTTCACAAGCATGACGCATATTAAAAGACGTAAAGTCCTACGTTCAGCAGAGGACTTGTGACAGGCCGAATTGATAATGAAAATGATTTTAAGGTGCCAACTCGCACTGGAGAAGCGTGACAGACTCTTCCTGGCAATAAACCCTCTCAAGAAGGACTCCTGCACAGCTGCCCTATTCTACTTTGACTTGTTTATGTTAGGATTTATGTAAATGCGAGCATGCGAGATGATCTTCTAATGCCAAGTTTTTTTCTTCTGTCTTACTCATCTTAGATAACACGTAATCACGCTTATCACCACAGATTGCTTTAATTATGGAAACCCAAGGAAAGTAGGACCGTTAATGACATTTACAGTGTTGTATGCTGAGAACGAGCGTGTGACAACACAGTCCGTATCTGCTTTGTAACGCGACTTTGTGATGGAGTCTTCATATAGCAATCAGATATAAATGATTTCAATGTACATAGCAAAAATACTTTATTATTTAGTTTTAAAATAGAAATTAACAACAACGAAGCTTCACTTCAAAAAATTTTTGACGACATGTCGCGAAGACCACAATAACCTGCATTGGAGCGTGTTGAATTTTTCTGTCCAAATCGGACAATTCCCATAATTGTTAATGTATGTAAAAGCGTTTTGTTTTGAGATAGAGCATAAAACGAGCGTAAATCAGGCGAGGAACGACGCGCTGGCGCTTCTACGCCAACTATGCGTGTCGGTCGCTGCCAAAACGTCCACTTTAATTGGCTACTAATATTATTGACTCAGCTCATCACACCGACGTCTCGCATGTAGGCGTGGGACGGACAGCTGTATGCTATACGCATTGCGGAAATGTAACGATTCGTTTATTAATTTACGGTTATCGTATTTATCGCATACCAAAGTAGATATGAGGTACGCTAGACGACAATCATATAAATATTAGTCTTTCACCTCGGTTATAGTGCAGTAGTTACGAAAATAACTCGTTTTCGTCCTCCATTATTCACATGATATATGAGGTCAAAATGCATATAGCCACATAAAGATTACTTCAGTAACTTAAAAATTGTATTCAAAGGAGCTCAAATTATTAATGATATTTTTCATAGTGTATTTGGTTCAGGTTGTGTTTGCTTTGTTAGAGTTACAATTATCTTATCACTATGTAGCATGTTTAATGTGTATTCATTAATGTAGTCTGTGTTGGCAATCTTTAAATAAATAATTATTACGACGGTGTCCGAAGATCAATTATTTCAAACTACATATCTCTTAATATAATATACAGCATTGCAAAATGTTATAACTATCTGTTGCTGCTGCACAATATCAGAATAAATAGTGCTAATAACATCGCGGGGGTGAAAGGGGGATATAGAATGTTTTTCCAAAGCAAACCTCAACTGTGTGTACCCTCTGCTAGCTAACGAACAAGGCTCTGGCGGAATTGGACAAACTCAAATTTCACCAATAATAGGAAGCACCATCTCAAGTGCGTGGGTTTTAGTAATGCGCTCGCTAACCAGTCTGCCCAGCGTGTTGAGTACCTAATCTTACCAGGTAAACCTTATATTACCACCACATTGCAGAAGGAATAATCACTTTAAAAAGGACAGAAATAAATGTTCTAGACCTGTTATTAGCAACAGATACGATACGAGCTATCTAGTATTGCAATATCCACGCGCGGGGATTACAGCGAATATTTGCCCAAAACAAATTTTTATGTACTTTTAAACAATCCATTTGCCATCGCAAATGCAAGAATCTATCTGGAAAATATTGGCAAAATTTATAACGACAGCATTTCGCTTTTAAGTGACAAAAATAAAAACACCTAATTAACGTGATTAGACATAAATTAGAATCGATACTATTATACAATACTATGTACAAATTGCATATGAAACGGACATGTTAGCTCAGGTCAAAAAACACAACGTGATAAAATATTTATGGTAAAACATATTTAAATATTTGTTGCCAGTTCCTGTATTAATCACAGTTTTTCGCACCAAGTATTCGCGAGATTTTTACTAACCTACTTTGCTTTATCAGTTGTTTTATATGAAACAAATCATTGCTTTTACGTAATAAGGTTATCAGGTTTTGTGTCTATACGTAGATAGCGAAGCATCATTGAATAATATCGAAATAAAATCACCTAATATTTACTCTAGTATTACGTATTTATTATCATTATATAAATAAGATAAAACGGTATAAATCGGCCGACGAAAAATTATCCTTATCCCCAATATCGTTAAAGGCCGACAACACAATTGCAGCTCCTCTGGTATTGCAGATGAACGTGGGCGTCGGTAATCACTTACGATCAGGTGAGCCGCTTGTAGGTTAAACTATAACCCATAAAAAAAGTACCATCAAAAGAACTGTTCGTTCGTAATTCACATAATAAAAAAATCAATATGACAACGCGAGAGCTGTTCTGTAATGTCTCTGTGATCATAGGGGTGAAAATGAAAACCTTGACATTGGGCAAGAAAGGTCTAATTTAGTGAAGTTGACGCTCCTTTGCTTGTGTCAAACATGCAGCTCCTCTTTCCTTTTTCAAAATCACGAGAGTTTTCAGCGCAATTTGCACAATCGCTTTCAACCTGTATATAATGTAAAGTGATACGATACGAGAGCTAGTGGCAACGAAGATATTAGGAGAAACTTGCCTTGCGGAAAGTTCGGAAAGCTTAGTTCCCAAAACTAAGATCAAAAACTCTCCCACCGCTCAAAATAACTTTGTTCAATTTGTGCTTTATTAAAGGTCTCACGAACATCAAATTTACACAGACTCGAGAACTCGTGCTTTTTTTTTAATGCTATGCTTCGAGTAAAATGCCAGAGTTACAACCTACAATTAAATCATTACAATGTTAAATAATTATTAATAAATTGCAATCTGCATTTATTAAATTGTAACAATTACTATTAAGTGTAGAGTTACAGCTATTGGTCCTAAATCTTTTGATCTTATTATAACAGGCCGTTTTTAAAAAAACTTTCTTAAACAATCTTAATCTTTAAAAGCCGTGATAGCCTGGTGGTCAGGGCGCTCACTTTCGTGTCATAGAGCGCGTGTGACCTGGGAACGATCCCTGGTGCCGGTACCACAAAATTGGTGAAGGAAAACATCGTGAGGAAACCTGCATGTCTGAGAAACAATATAAAATATTGTTTCAAGGAATATCTGAAGCCCGGCCACCCGCACTGGAGCAGGGTGGGCCCTTCCCAGCTCCAAAACCCTCTCAGATATTTAATAAGGTGGCCCAGCACTTTCAAAGTTGTTAAAAGCCGTGTGTGACACCACCTGGGTGAGCCTGGCTCCGTCTTAGTTGTCAAAACAAACGATACAAATCGTACATAAGTTGAGAACAATTTATTGGTACGAATCCTTCACGCAGGAGGCATATCTCTTAACCACTCGGCTGCGGAGTACATATCAAAGTTATAGTATTTTGCGAAATACACAGAATTCAGATATTTTATCAAATATTATCAATGTTTTGTTACAGAGTTCTTTCAATTGACAACCAGTTAAAATAAATAATACATATATATTTTTTTATGATTTTAGATGATAACAAATAAAAATAGTCTGACACGTCTTACAACCATTTTATCTATATTTATTTCATTCGCATAATTTCGATACAATATTGACGTTTGGATATGATAAAATGAAAGTTATGAAATCTAATAAGTTTGAAGGACTTGATTTGTTTGATAGATTACTTCGCTTTATTTATAGAGATTTATTTTTACCCATAGGACCAGAGATGAAAGAGACGAATTTAGTTTGAGTTTTACGGTATTGATATATTCAAAGAAACCGATACTACTCCAAGAAATCTGACAACAATAAGATTCAAGAACATGTAATCAATAAACATTAAAGAAAATGCAAGGTAGATGATGAAAGAAGCTTAATTATTTTTTTGTTTATTTCAAAACACCTTTATTGTCTAATGATTTCTCGTATTTACGGGAACACTACACATTGGAAATGAAACTGTTATTTACGGAAGCTCGCCGTAGTAAAGTTGTGCCAACTGTTTTAAAATAAAGATTAAAAACTACCAATTTGTTTTTGAAACTTTTACGTCGGGTTTGGAGTACCAAAATATGACATCAAATTTTGAAAAATATTAAATCCTGGGCAAATACTAAATTTGACCGACCGTTTGCCACTTAATATTTGAGGTAATATTGAAGTTAATATTCGGGCGTTGACATGGCTAAGTCACCAACAGGATGGTGATTTCTCAATAGTTTGAAAGGTTCATTTACAATTCAGAAATACCTGAGCGATAATAGAAATCTGACTTCATATTTCTCGAGCGCATTACATATAGCAGTAAAAGTAGAAGTATAAATAATTTAAGCCCAGCGTGCGCTTCATTTCTCGACGGAGACAGCAGTTTGCATACAGAATGCAGATTAACATCCGCGGATAATGCGATGTTACGGACGTACAGACGTACGGACACGACGGATCGCGTCACAGCTAACCCTAACCCCGCACACGTTAAACATACATATCATTGTAATTCAATATACGAATAAAATATTATTGTCGATATGTTGATATTTAGAATAAATTAAAATGTTTAACAAAGACATTGGTGGTATTATGTTTTGTATAGATATTTTTGTGATTCGGAGGCGATCAAGATTTTAAATTTCAGACAAAATAATTAAGAATCTATCAAGAAGTTGAGTAATGTATTCAAGAGACATTAAAAAATAGTGTAAAATTTACAGGAACTGAACGAATGTACTCTACATTCGTTCAGTTCCTGTACCTGTTCCTTTACAAATATGATAAAAAGAAAGAAAGAAAAAAAAGCAATTTAATATTATTTTTCTTTAAGCCTCTCCCAAGATTACCATAGTTGCTACGGATGGCAGGCCGGTTGCTGATTGAAGTATGACCCCTTAGATTCTACTGGCATTTCCCATTGACGACTCTTACTCTCTCTCCGACAGATGGTGTGGCAGATTCTTTTAAGCTGGAAAATCGTACATATAGTTTAACATACGAAGTAAGCTGCACACAGTAAGCAGACATTTTTTTGACATTAGTACTTATACTTTTACACATTACTACACATATGATCAGATATGCAGTTGTATATTGGAGTTGCTTAATTGCGTTAGTCACTTGGAATGACTTTTATTATTTCATAGATAAATATCTTTATTGTTTCATCTATTGCATTTTGTGTTACGGTTATTTTGTTGCACGAGCGAAGGCAAATGTAGGGTTGATACCGGGCATGTGAAGTATGCTAAATGAAGCGCTACACACACGATCTGCAACGAAGCACGAAATATGTTGTGAACAGTGAATGTACCACAACGATAAAGAGAAATACCGAGATAACTTGTAATGATCATTATAAATCATACATAACAAAATTCCAGACCGAAAATAGTCAAACCGATGACGGCTACCAGCGTATAAGTTGCGAGGCGTCTGGTACTGGTGTCTAATGATAAACTAGAGCCAGCCGATAACAAAACTCTGCAAATAAATGAACTACACGGCACCGCTATTTTTCCGTCGCGTCGTATGTCTCATTTGCCTGTCATAAACGCATTTTGGCAAATACTTACACTGGGACACATCCTGCACAGTAGTGTACTTTTTAAAGGCTGAAGAAAAATCTTTAAAATATATTCAGCGTCAAAAGTTGTATACATAATAGTAAAAAGTGTAAAATGTCTATCTTAACAAAATCTCTAATTTTGAAATTCGATTTAATGGTCATAATTGCATTAAGAAAGGATATATTAAAAAGTTCAAAGACATTCAAATTTCCACAGGAAATCTATAATACGCACAAATAAAATAGCAGAATTTCCAAATTTTCATGTTTGAAATACTACTTTCTTGTATTCGGTAATTTGTCAAAATCTGTCTAAAGAAAGTATTTTTGTTCTGGCTGGCAACGATATTATGATGCGAGTCATCACAACATTTGCAATCCATTAGCCAAGTGTGACATCTATGGCACCTTCAATTAATTAATCTTTCAAGATAAAATAAATGATGATGATAATGAATAAAAACTGGTAAGGGGAAACTTCTTTTTGCTGATATTGTTCCCCATTGTGAAATCGTTGGAATCGTTAACAAAATTAAAAGGCTTTAATTTTAAATGATGTGATGGCTGGAAAATCCATCCGGTGCATAACTGCTTGGCATCCCTTAGTGAAATCTCTGTTTGAATCGCTTTAATAGAATTTCAAGTTAAACTTTATGCGTGGTGGTCTAGACTGCGGAAGAGCGATCGTAAATTGATTCCCATAATTTGATATACCTCTAGAAAATCTCCCACAAAGTTGATGTTTTTAACTAGGTTACAAATTATAGTTACAAGGTCTGCTGTATAATTTATTTATTAACTACTCTATCGGCCGACTCCAATAGTATATCTGTAGACCGCAGAAATCAATAATTGTTTAAAAAAAACGTTTCTTTCTTTTCCAATTTTGGTCTCCAATTTTTATGGTCATAGGAGTTTTTATGATTTTTCCTTATAAATTGTTAATAAATTTGTTATAAAAAAACGTATAATAAATTTTCTTAATAATAAATGCTTTACACTAAGATTCGCCACATACAATAAAAAAAATCTGTACACGAAATCTTGCCACGTCTTTCTGATAATTATTGACTTAGAGATTTTAGTTATTTTTTTAGGGATTAATTTTGCATATTGTATTTAACTATAAGTGTTTATTACACTTATTACACGTAGCTATTATTACATATATTGTCGGTAAATCTAAATAAAAAAAAGATATCTACATTTATAATAATTAATTATTAAATAAATAACACGTACAAAGCGTGGGAGTTCAAGCTGTAGACGAATGTCAACTCTGTACGTTGACATAAATGGAAATAATGAGCTGCTATGCTTACCCCGTGAGGGATTAGAGGCGTGAATCATTTTGTTGCTGTAACTTCATACTAAATTTCAATATTCTGGGTCATAAAGATAACGCAACTCCTTTATTCCGACAGTCACACGGATTTTCTCAAGACGACAGGAAGCTTGTTCATCGGTTTGCCGGGTGGTGTCCGGTGCAGGTGAACCATATAGAGAAGACGGTGGATCATGACCTCCGTTGACCCCTTTAACGTCTCCGGATTTATTGGATTATCCCACAGTAACAAAAACCATTTCTAATAGTTGGTTGACCTAATTTTGCACACGATTGTCATTCACAATATACGACCAGTTAGGAACAACTAGTCGTATATTTGACAGGTTCTTGTGTTAATGTTAAGATATTATATGCAAACCTCACGGCGCCAGTACTATCTAGTCTCGCATGACCGTAATTTTATAGGCTTTGTGACGTAATTTTATCTCTCATAATTAACATTTTAACGGATCTGTTCGCACCGCGTTGACCTTGTGCCATTTTTGAATCTGATTTAAATCAGACTATTCTATTATTTTATTATAAACATTTATGTAACGAAATCGATTTTGAAAAATTTATGAAAAACAGTAGAGTAAATTACAATTGCTTGAACGAGTCACTTCTGATTTCGCGGTTATAGTTCGTCGGCACTCACAGCGACATGGGGTCTGTTCAGAACGCCTCATATTACGACTCGTACGTAAGCATATTTTTTTTAAAAAAAAACGGCGCCTCATTTGAACAGTAATTATCGACACCCACATACATCCGCTACACCAGAGGAGCTGCAGATGAGCTACCGGCCTTTAGTGATATTTGGTGTAGAAAAAAGTGGAGAGGAGGTGGAGTACGCATCTGGTTACTCACTCACCGAACGAAACGCAGAAATACAAGATGCTTCTACTGTACGCCAGAATTCTGCGAGGCCGTGGTACTTCACCGGATGAGCCGGCCCATTTCAACAGCAGTAAATATATATACATAGCTCTGGCTACCTTCAGCCTTTAATCAACAATTTTTGGTCCGATCTTTGCAAAAAGTGCTTACAATCTTCAGGTTGTGCAGTGGTGTACTTGGTTACTGATTTAATTTTATTTATTATCTGTAATCTCAAGTTAGTGGTAGCACCCAGCCATTTATTGAAATTAGGTTGGTTTTGATTTCAATAGCTTCGCGAATAATCCTTGACAGGAATCGGTGTTCCTTTGCGATGATTTCTGGTGTATCTAATCTGATGTGACGGTTGGGGCGATCTAGAATGTGATCAATAAACGTTATAGCGGTATACCGCAACTTAAAAGTACCTTATTTTTGCGGTTGTTCAGTCCCAGCTGCCAATCCAATTATGGTGGTTTATAATAAATCCGCCCATTAGTAGATTATGTAGGATAAAAATATATAGCACTTCTGCAACCATAAAGAACATTCAGAAAAAGCTCCATCTAAATTCGTGAATTTGCGTTTAAGTGAAATCCGTTCAAAATTACAAACACTTAAAATTGCTATTAACAATTTAAGCGGTGCGGGCAACAGGGATCGAACTCAAATATGTAAAAAGATATGTAGTGCTTATGGTGTACAATCGTATAGTGTCCGATGCGTTGCTCACGTGTCCGACTCGGAGGCGTTGCCGCCGATGGGTAGTGCGATAACGACAGGAGAATCTGAGGTATACGATGCAGCATCATACAACTCTCAAGTTGGGCGGACACGGCCTAATCGCCGAGACGGCCTTTTTTTTATTACTGAAATAACGTAAAATAACGAGCGAACAGACGACCTGACGGCGAGTGGCTACTGCAGCCCGAGGACACTTACAGACAATCTCAATCGAAGAAGGTCACCGATGAGTTGTCATCCCAGAGGACAAAGATGGTATGCCTCACAGCCCATAATTAAACTGGCCCTGTATACCTTTCAAAACGGAACACAACAGTAGTTGCAAACCTATTTGATAGCAGAAATGGTTTTGAGTGAGATACGTACAGAGACGACTCCTAGGCAGAGTAGTAGTCTACCACCAGTGAAATATTCATGGCCGATTTCGACTCGAATGGAATGAATGAGTGTTTATTGGTTATAATAACCATTTACAATCAGGTGATTACAATCGGATTATTTACCTTACTTTCAAAGGCGTAGGCTGTGAGCACGACGTAACTAGTAGCGAAACACGTTGAATCTGTGAAGGGTGAGGTAGTTAATATATGTATGTATGAATCTGTGAAAGTACATATATTAACTACACTTATGTACTACAAGTACATATATTAACTACCTCACCTAACCTCATCTGTTCTACGCGGTGTTGCACTCTGGTGACCTGCCGATGGTGGAAAATCTATCCGGCTATGCCGATGTTAAATCACACACACTACTAATGGTGATCAGTATCATTAGTGTTATGGTACCGGCACTGCGCTCACCAACCCGCCATCTCGCACAGGTGGTACATGCCAGATTTTAAGAAAAGGCTTATGTGCAGAAGTAGTCTTACACGGGCCGATAATGATAATGATACAGCGTTTAAAAATTAAAAAAACGAACAAACGAAATGGTTTTCACAGAGCAGTTACTTCACAGAGGCGTACGGCCCGCTTCGTATAACATGTGAGGATAATTGACCGCGGCCAGCGCACGCGTCCGAGATCGTACGATCCGGGAGGCGGGGCCGGCGAGAATCGCCGATAGATAATGCGATAAAGGCAAGAGAAGTTTCGCGATAAAGGGATACGTTTCAACAGCATGTACCTATTAGAAATTTCATACTTGTAGGAATCACATTTAAGGAATTAGCTACGGTGGATATTCGCGTAACTATACTTGTTAATTTAGATCTTTTAGGCGTTGACTTAAAGAATCACACGAAATGATGGTGATGTCGTTCTGGCCGACTTCGACAATTTCGGAATACTATTGGCATTTGACAACTACACAGGAGATATTAAAGTATTTTTTTATTGGAAAGAGGTTAAACGAGCTCGCCTGATGGTAAGACATTGCCGACGCGCACGTACATCTACAACATCACAGGAGCTGCAGGTGTGTTGCCGGCGATTAAGGATACTTGGGGACGTGGAAGCGGTTACCTCTCACCGAACGAAACGCATAAACCTTAGATGCTTCTACTTCGTGTTGGTCGAGCCGGCCTATTCCAACAGCAGCAAAAGCCGCTACTTGGCTTTACCAGGTACAAAAATCAGTGCGGTGAGAGTGTATGCGCAAACAGAGGCTCACTCATTCTATGCGATAACATTGGAGGAAGTTTCAGAAACAGCGTCAGAGACTCCAGACCCTATCGTAAACAAATCTTTTGCACAGATATTGGATTTGAACCCAAAACTGTCGTTAGTTTTTGGTTCGAATAGCTTTTTTTTCATCAGGTACGCTGACCTCACGGTCATTACATAACACAAAGGCAGTTGTTAATACTTGATAAGTTAGTACTAAATATTAATCAACTTTTAAACTCACCACAATGATTGATTTTTTTTTTAAATGTCTGTACTTGAAAATGAAGCTTGTTGATACCGTTGCCTTTCCAGGAATACTTTCTGACGCAAGACTTTAATGGATTCCCCTTATGTCTCAATAACACAGTATAATACGAGTAGTATCGTATTTGTTAGGATCGTAGAAACAATTGGATGATTAAATGAGTTAACGAATAACGCTTAGAATTATGTTTTTATAGACTTTTTAAACAAGGACTTAAAGAAGTTTAACATGTTGTCTGTCAGAATTTAATATTTGTATCGATAGGTTACAATTTAGAAAACGCGAAGAAGATAATTTACTTTCGTAACAAACATGATTAGGCATAATTATGAAAAATAACTGTTACCGATTACAGATACAGACAGCAGATAAGAGCTCTGAAAACACTCATTTTGCAATCGGTATTAATTCCTCAAAGATTGCCCTTCCAAGATCTCTAGCCGCTCATTAGGTTACAATAATTACGTCTCGAACCGAAACAGCCGTCGAATCCATTCCACTTCCACTCGTACCGTGGCCGTAGGAGTGAATAAGACGAAAGGATCGTGATAATTCGATTCGGACGAGTCCGATCGAGATCAGTATGCGGTTAAGATATTAGTATTACAAACGTCTCATTATTTATTGCAATATTTTGCTTGTAAGACACGAGAAATGTTTATTAGCTGTGTAATGAACGTTGTGCAAGCATTGTCGCCGCGGGCGGGTAGTTGGTATAAGGTAAATCTTTGTAAACTTGATTACGAGAATTATAATAATGCATTAGAAAAAGTAGAGCCGTGGTAGCTTACGAGATCAGTGCGATCGTTCAAATTCTGTAGTAAGCCTGAGTTCGAATTTTACATACTGAAAAAAATTGCACATGGCAGACCCTTCCCGGCTCCAAAAAATACTTAAATATTGAGAAGAAGCCTTTGCCCAGCAGTAAGAAATGTACAGGTTCGGACGACTTTACTAGAAAAAGCAACCTTCATACTCTTTTCTCCTTTTCTTTTTCACCATTTTTCCTTTAAAAAGGAAAAAGGTTACCTTCTAAAAAAACTACTAAAATAAAATAGGTACTGTGCTCGCGATTTCACATTTCACCTTTGTTTAAATACCATAACAGCACCAGCATTAGTTTCTCGCGAACTTCTTTACTTAAGGCGTGCTTCTTAACTATGTGATCTCTCTAAATAAACGTGAACATTATGAAATATATAAACCCTAGAATTAGTAAGGAGTGTCTATCTCAGCACCCGAGCAAAAGCATTGTACTGGTCAAACAAATTCTATTTAAATTGTAATGCGATTGTCGCTTCTATTAACGATACACGAGCCATATCATGATTAAATGTAAAATCATGCAAGTCACCATAACGATGGAATATTATAATTATTCTTAAATAACATTTATTATTATTAACGACTCTTGATTACACCGTGGCGAAATGCATGTAATGAGACAGCTGATAACAATAATATGATAATTACAGTGTATGGGCGCACAGCATATTGAATATATCTAGTTAAAGTGATGATTAAAAAAAGCAACCAAAGAAAAATGATACGGATTGAGTCTCGAAATGTAATAATGAACCTATTGTTCATAAATACCTTTTACATGGTTTGTATGCATTCTTTTTTTCTGTACTTGAAAGAGCAATTCTTGTATTTAAATATGTACGAGTATATATACGTAATAACGTTACTAGGAAATAACTTTTACGATTTGAATGAAATTTTGTATTTAGATAGTGTTTTACTTTTCAGATTTATCTAGTAATCTCTGAGAAAATTAAATTTCACACTAAAAAAAAATAAAAAAAATATATTTCATTTATTATTAACTAACAACAGATGGCACCGTTATTGAAAACATTTTAACGCAACTTTTTCCGCAGAAAGTGATCACATACCCACGAACAACTCGACAGACGACGTGCGAACTTCGGTCGCACAGGTACAGCTTATTGTGGCTATTTTAGCCAAGCGAAAGAGGGGCCATGGTTGTGTTCCGAACGGAGATCCCGTGACCGCTCTCCAGCGCTGATGCCGACCTCCGTGGGGTTTTATTCAGCGTGAGTCCGACATAACCCGGCTATCCCCCAAGGGGCTGGGTATCCATAAGGGATTTCCCCACGATAAAAAAATTGGTACTGCTTATTGTAAGAAATTACTAAAAGTGAAACATTTGTTTACAATAGCACTCTTGCCTGATAGCCATACGACTTTCTTTTTCGAAAATCTGTATAAGTCACACATAGACCTTTCCATGAAAGCGTCTTCATATAAGCTGGCACATCATGCATGGAAGACTTGCCCTTTCTCACCACGTTGTCGCATTAGAGATGTGGTATTTGGGTTCGGCATGTTCGGACAATTAATACGAACTAGTACAGATATAGATGATATAGTAGTTAATATGCACTCGGCAACAGTTGTTTTAATATGCTGCACATAGTAAAAATATATATTTAGTATTATCTCTATCATATGAAATATAAATAGTATTCATTCCAGTTATTATATGTAATCGGCAAAATTCAAGTAGTTATACCCATTATAGCTTTTTTTATACGCAAATTAATAGTGACTAACGGACGAGACTCCCGAGCACCGATTGATGGATTTGTTTTTTCATTATCGCGCATTAACCCTAACCATTTCTGTAAGTTCTCTAGGTCCTTTATCTACTAGTTATAATCCCGAAATCAGTTCAACCGTTTTAGCCCGATGAAACTAACAGAGAAAAAAATTTCATACGTGTTTCTGATTTTTGGTATCGTACAAATAATCATATAGGCTAAAGGAAAATGATTTATTTGGAAATCACACAGAGACACACTTTAATTTGATTTATATGTATAGACGTATTGATTTATAAGTAAGGAAAGCCATGCATCAGGACATCGTCCTAAACCGTTCAAATAGTACGAAACCCATACGACATAAAACGTCTGTCGATATTTATAGTCAATAAACCGAGTTATTTATACAAGGCGACGGAATATGTGTTGTTAACGTTTATGACGTAATTGCAACCACATGAAATTTAAAAAAAACTACGACAACATGTGATCAAAGCCTAGATTAGTATGAAGTAAACTCGTAACATATACCTTTACGTGTTCAATCAACAATTTTTTTTTTTGCATTTAACTATGAATAATAAAGAGCCAAAAGCCCAAAGGGTTAGGGTGCGGACTGCGAAACATGGCGTCGTAAGTCTGAACCCGCCAATCGACTATTGTCTTGAACCACTACTAAAAAAATAGCATTGCTAGTATTCTTTAAAAAAAAAGACATTTAAACTGATAGTTTCAATTTAATTTGTGTACAAACCCCAGTTCAAATATCCTCTTAATATACCATTAATCCACTAGAATGATAACACAATACTGCAATTAGAAAAAAGAACCGACCAAGTGCTAGTCGGACTCGCGCCTCGAGGGTTGAAGGAGGCTAGGGGCGACATAGTTTTTCGACATCGTCGCCTTTTAGTGTAATACACTAGGAATGCCTTTGTTCCAATTTAGAAAAAATTAAGAATTTTAACCGGAGCACCTAAAAGTTCCTGCGCTGCACCGATTACTGCTTCATCATTTTGAAATCTCTGCTCTCTCAGATACTACTTCAACCTCGGAAATCGATAGAAAACAGAAAGCAGATTGGTTGCTAGCGCGCGGACATTTTTTTTAGCCCCAAGCATTCATGCAAAATGTTATGCAAATTACCTGTCAAAATCTTTGTTTCTTCAGAAATAATACGTACCGTGACAAGATGCTAAAAAAATTTTTTAGATTTTTTTGATCACTGATATTTAATAACAGAGTGTTGTGCAAATTTTAAATTTTCCCCAATTAATGTCTTTGATTTTTGACCACGCGCTACAACAAACCGCAAACAAATTATTTCTATTTTTTAAAAACAAATGATTATAAGTTAAATTTGTTTAGGTACCTAAAGGTGCTCCAGCTTTAAATCAGCCAGTATTACCTTTTTAAATACCAAAGAGTTTGTACCGCTGTGCCACTTTTTCTAAACATCCCTCGTATTCACCAAAAAAATGTGTTTGGGATCCTAAGCGCGAGCCTACTCTTGGCCGGTTTTTATTATTTGTTGTTTTACGTTAGAGTTTACACTATAATCACACCAAGTTTGACGCTAGTGGGTATTACCGTTTTTTACGACAGAGAGAACAAAAAAAAAGTAGAAATACAATCGCGTTTTTTGTATCCCCGATATTATTTACTATATTTATGTACATATTATTATATAACCAAATATTAATCGACTGTCTTTAATGGTTCAAAAGATAAAGCTCTTTAAATGTAGGACAGAAAGACGGACAGACGGACGGACAAACTGCGTAAGCTTAGTAATAGGGCTTCGTACGGAACCATAATAAAAGGTTATACTGAGGACAATATATTGTAAAATCCAATACGCTACTGCATTTTATATATTATTAATAATACATCAACAAATAATTACTCTGTAAATCATTTGGCTATACACAAATGACATTATTAATATGACGATTTCCTCCGGGCTGATTTCAACCACAGCAAAAACATCCGAAAACTATGGGCAGTTGTCAACTGCGCAAGATATATTATAGTGCCGCGACTGTGGGCGCAAACATGGAGGCATTCGTCTCTACCTTCCCGTATCAGATGTAACGCTAATGCGATAAGATCGGAGAAGGGGTCAGATGCAGTATCAGAGGTACGGGACGGAACACAATACAAGCAGACCGGAAAACTAATAATTTATGTGTTACACAAATATCGCCCCCGGCTGAGATTTGGACCCAGGACCTGTGACTCAATAGTCATGTACACTACCACTAAACCAGGCCGTCGACATCTCCGAATGGTATAAACCAATGGTCGTAATCCGCATTTGTCTGTACATTCGCATGGAACTACGAAACTTTCAAAGTTGTTTTCAATACCGCATTTCTCCATTATTTAGAACATTACACGAAGAAGGGCTTATAGATGTGTACCTCCAAAATCATCTCGGTTCGCTAACTAGTTATAATTTGTGAATAAAATTCTAATATGCCATTGAAAAAAGACTGCGTAAATTCTAGAAGTTACGCAGCCGACCATTACGCAGCCGTTTCAATTTAATGGAACAGTTCTGACTTTGATATTGACGAAGGAATGTAAGGTTTTTGGGTGGATTATAATAATAATAGAATAAGTGCTTACATTTATATCACGGGGACTTTACACGCAGGCGTCCATACGGGTAGGATTTGCAATACCTGGAAACGAGCAAATGAAACTAATTTAGTTTAGTAATAAAGTAGCGGCCCACTGCTGGGCAAAGGCCTTATTCTCAAATAATTTAGTTTAGTAGCCTTCGCTATTGTATTATAATAGGTCTCTAGATCATAAAATTTGAAATCGATATCTTATAGCTGTAACCACAAGTTGCCTTGATAACCTTTAACTTACAAGCGAAGTGATGTATGAATATGCTGAGTACAATTAAGTATGTTATCAAAACAGTTGTTTTAAACTAGAGCAAGTGCTAAAGTATCACTTTTACGTATGTATCATTTCTAATTCGGTTGCCTTGGAGCAAGTTACGGACTTTCAGGCGGTAGGATTTCTATCCGACAAGGTACGTATCACCACAATACCAACTAATCTGATAATACTAATGTTTCGAATGACTAGCTTTTCCCGTCATTTATTTCTATGTAACATCGTCATAGTATGATACATGTAAAATTAATATAGTCGTGGTGGCTGAGAGGCCGGGCTCTCGCTTTAGGTTTCACAGCACTCGTGTGAACGGCGTTCGATCTCTGTAAACGACTGAAATTGTTAAGTGAAATTTGAAAGGCTTAATTTGCCATGTGCTCGGCGATGAAGGAAAACATTGACAGTCCTTCCTGGCATCTGTGATACTGCACTGTATGCTACGGTTTCCATACGTAATTGTGATTAATCGCTTTTTATTAGTCTTCGACACCCCATTGAATTATAGGGAACAGAGTATGTACTTTTCTGTTCACATAAAGTTGTAATATTCCCTCATTCGCGTTTATTTCACTTCCAAAGTAGAAAAATCGAAATGATCTTTTTCATCTTAACTTACTTCCCCATGCTTTGAAAGGCGCATTCCAAAAGTGCTCAGTGTCAAAGAAATCAACAGTCGTTTAAATAGTGTGTCGCCGATAAAAAAATGATTACGTTCGATTATTTATGCACGTCGGTCGACGGCGGTGAACGGCATAGGCTATAGATCTAAGAGCAACATACTATATAGAAACGATACAAAGAATGATTCATTGTGCTCTTTGACTTGTCAAAAAGACAGCCAATAGTAAGTCTCTTCAATTAGAGAATGATGTTCTTTGATTTTAGCTGCAGTAACCGGTTTGCGGTTATAGCATTAAGTAGATAAGTAGACAGAATCTTTAACATGATGTGTTGAACTAATTGAAACTATTAATTTCAAAAGGTGGTTGTTCTTTCGATTATAATCGGTGAAACGTATCAAAACAGGGAACGTATACACAAAACGTCGTTAGTAATAACATTATACAAAGCAATCAAATAAAAGATAATCAAAACGTAAATTTTCCCTATCACCCTTCGTTAAGACTGCAACGCAAGAGTGTGCAACAAACAGATAGAACATAACATATATTTCCTGCAATCGCCGATACGAGCGAGCCGAGAGAGCAGTAAATTCCGTCTGCTCCGACTATTTCTATATTTCATTATTGCAATAAAGAAGATGAGGCGATATCTTCATTACGGGCGCACAGAATCGATGCCACGATAATTACGAACCGCTCGCAGCCGACCGAACTATGAAATTAATTCCAGATGGAGGTTAGTGAAATAGTGCAACGCTTTATGTGGATAATATTATTGACGAAGCTAATGGCTGGGACGGTACAGTTTAACTAAATCCAATACATGTACGTAAATACCGATTCGTGTTCAAGAAACATAAATACAACTTGAATATCTCCGAAATTGATAGGCATTGCCTTATCAACTTAAAGTGGATAAAAATTATCAGTAAGAGTATATTTTCGGTTAGTCGAAGTATTTTGTAGATAAAAATTTCGACCGTAGTTTCGTTTATCAGCTACTCATAACTTTTATAAAAAGTCCCTTATATGTGGTAGTGTGAATAGTATAAGCCATCATCGCCTGTAAGGTTTAAACGCGTTATCTGAGTTTTGAGAACAGGATAAAAAATAACATAGACGGAAACGTCACGACGGAGCTGAGCATAAATTCGAGATATTTGAATAAATAGAACAGAATACGCCGCGTTTAAAGTTAACCAGATTAGTTTTAACCAACTGTTTATATACTTTTTTTTTGTTTAATCCAGGTGTAAATTTTTCCAAAAATATAATTTTAGATTATTTATATAATTTCTGGGAGAAAATTCAAAGCAGTGTATCGTAGAAGGGCTGTCGATGATGATAATGTAGTCAAGCGCTATCAACTAATAAAACAAAAATAATTCACTGTGTGTGCAATTATCAAGCGAAAGTCACGAATTTAAGGATCCGTGCTATTCCTTTTCGTTGCAAGAACAATAGCGGTTGTAGAATCAACACCGAGAGTATTATTGAGTAATTTGGAACGATTGCACGGTGGGGTATCGATGGCTTAGAACCAAATCACAGCAATTTTAAGATGTATTATTACGTTTTCGTGAAATTACACGTTGCGTACGTATAACATGTGTTTATGGTAAGGTTTGAGGTCGAGTGCTTTGGTATGTGGAATTTAAAATTTTTAAACGCCTAAAGATATATAAAAAGAAAAGAGAACACAACAAAGACAAAAAAAACTCTCTTTTACTTTACTGCTCTAAGAACTAAATAGAACAATTGATATCTTTTGATTTGAAACAATTAGATGATGCCCTTTAGATGAGTCCCTTCGATTTTTTGCTAGATGAGCTACAATAGATAACAGCGAAATACTTTTCACCAACAGATAATCATATAAGCTAATTGCATCTACTATTAATTACCTACTTCAGAATGTTATATCAACGAACATGCATAAAAAAAGCAATAGTCAATAGATCATTAGCAATAAATGAGACAATATTGTCGATCCGTCCGTCGCTCGACTCTGACACTGCTATCACACGGTAAAGTCGTTAATCATCCTACGTACCGTACATAAGACACTGAGATTACGATCTTCGTAAGATTACCTCACTTCGGTTGCGTGATGTTAAAAGTCAAATTCGGATACGAAACAACAGTTACAGTTTTCTAGACGAGTGATTGTTATGGTGTGAGGATATTTGATGTATATTGGGAAATCGGGAAGTTTATAACCAGCAATGGACTTGTTTATGATGATGATGCGAAAAACGAACGCATTCACTTAGAACCCTGCTACCAGGTACTCGTGGAGGCTATAAAACAAAATTTGTAGAGAAAGACCTTAACAAGCACAAATTTTAGACAAACGCTGCGTCGTATGTGACACGCAATATTGTTTATGTTATCGGTAAATAATATTAACAAGTTTTTATAACGTACGTACGTAGGAGCCAGT
Source organism: Bhutanitis thaidina (assembly GCA_029286595.1). Lineage (NCBI taxonomy): Eukaryota > Metazoa > Arthropoda > Insecta > Lepidoptera > Papilionidae > Bhutanitis > Bhutanitis thaidina. The sequence continues at coordinate 4,695,194 of JAGSMS010000010.1, read as the reverse complement.
GATTTTGCATATTTTGCTTTTACTTGGCTTAATTTATACCTTATGTAACACTATTCAGAACGTATATATATATATATATATATATTACACAGATATCCGACGGTAATAAATATTATTACGGTAACAAGTTGTTTAGAGATTATTATACTAACACACGTTGAAGGCAGTATCTTGCAAAACAACATCAGATAAACCGAGAAGACTTCACTCACGAACGAAACGAATTCGTTTCTCCGCATTCTCAATCAGGCGATATTTAAGACAAAGCTCTCAAGACATAAGTAAAGCAACTTTTAGCCACAAAGTGGATATGATAAATTCATCTGATTGATCGTTGGTAGATATCGTTGGATCTTGATAACATCATTAAGATTCAGTACGTTATATTTTTTTTGCTTAGTGGCTGCATAAGTTGAGTAATATTTTCATGTTCAATTCAAAATATAGTTGTTGTACATAATTGCATTCGTCGAATATAGATTAAGCTTAAAGCTCAAAAGTTAACTTGATCAGATTTCGAATGCGCGTCACAAGCTCGCTTTCAGATCCGGCCGTTTTACCCTCAAGCCACTTGAAACTTAACAAACGTGAATCCAGCTATAAGTTGCCGATTGCATCGATTTCACGATAAACCTAGTGAACGATTGATAGACGTTCAGCTCGTCAATCGCCGCCGACGACCAGTGCACGTTGTATTGAAACGTCACCGAAGATACCATCGGACGTCGTTAGAAGTTTGTAGGACTCACGTGCAGTAACTACGCTTATCAGGTGGGGGCGTCCGCATTAGCTATTCAGTTATGCGGCCTATCTGATTGAGAAGCCTTTCACGTATCCACCATTGAATGAGATGAAATGAAGTGGCACAACATTGTTGGGATAAGAAAGGAAAATAATAGAGAGACCAGTACACCAGTAACTCCCATTAAGGATTTTATACGGTAACGGCTTCTTAGTTGCACGGAATGGCAATTATGGCAAATGCTTCAAGCGAGAGACTTATGTTCAGCAGTGGACTTGTGTAAGAGTTAGTGATTGGTGAGAAAAGTCAATGACACTCAGGTTTCAATATAAAAAGTGTAGAGTAGTCGGTCACGATTCTTAGATAACGTACAACAATTAAACCTACAAGACCAAGCGTCAGTAATGTTATGTTTTCCCAAATTCTAAATATCCCTCATGTACGTTACACCATGCCATGAGGACCAGTTCGATGCGTTGGAATATTAGATAGAAAAAATAAAACAAAATGCATTGAAGTTATAAGTTAAATTAAGATTTGTTTAAGAAATTTATTTTATTTATTCAAACTTCTTCTTATACAATGTTATGTATATAGGTCGACTTCATGCCTGAGACATTCTCTATCAGTCTACCTTAGGGCGATGCAGAGATAATATTTAAGTTGGTATGTAAATTAAATAAATATAAAAATTACACAATGGCTACATAACTTTGATGAAATACATAATATGCAAAAATAAAAATAATTTCAGGAGCAAGTTACATAAAATACTTAAATAAGTAAATAAAATTTGAACTGAGACTTTACATTAAATAAATGAGATTAAAATTTTATTTCATTTTGCAAAACATAGTCATGTACATCAGCAGAATAGTTATATCGAGTTTCTTAACTATCATCTTAAACGCGTATCGATCAGTAGCGGTCCGCACACACTTTTACTCAAAACCAAATAACTTCTCTTGCAGAAGTGAAAGCATTATTACGACCTACAGTAATAAATATATTGAAGCCATCACACTTGTCCACACCCATGGAAATAAGTAGATTGTGGATTTCCGTTGGGTACGACCTAACGGGCTTTCGCAATCCACTTTTCACCGGGAGATAGGACGTGACCCGCTAAATTCAATTATATATTTGACTTTATAACACTCTTGGTTGACGAAGAAACAAAATACCTTACAAAACTCACCAGGGACAGACAGTGATCAAGATGTATAATCCAAACTCACAAACTCGTGATCCATCAATAAGAAGAAAGAGATCTCGTCGCGGGAGGGTGCAAGAACCGTCTCAAGCGCATCTTCGGTTCCCTCGAATAAAGACTCGTTACGCTCTCGTAGCTATGAATGATAGATGACCGTTGCTAACACGCCAAGGTACACGAACGTCACGCAGAAATAACCCAAATCTAAATTCTATTCCCAAGGACGAAGGTTTTAAATCCAGCGTTCATTTACATTGCCAAGTTCGCTTCGCTATGTGTACGCATTGTGCGTGATTGACAAGTCCGTGTCGATCTTATCGTTCATCATAAATAACACCGCCACCGCTAGTTAGTACACATTCATTGCTTAATCGCGTATCTAAGAATAGAATAGGAGAGCTTTGGCAAAATATTTAGTTGCTTTTGCTACATTATCCATCTACATAACTAAAAGATATTTTAATTGTGACAAAAATTAAATCCAAGCCTTCTAATTAATTTAAGTCAGCTTGCTAGCACTTTCTTCGAAAGGTCTATTTGTATTCAGGAGTGGACATAAATAGGCCGATGAAGAAGAAGAATAACGACATTAATGGGTTCAAACTGACAGTCAAGCGTGATTAGGACTCACACTGAGACTTATTACTATAATTATAATATAATTTTATTATCTTAAAGCTTTTCAATATAACTTACCACTATCGTCTGCTATCTATAAATATAAAAACTCCCGAATGTCCACACGAGAAGGCAATGATTACGGATTTCCATATGGTACAATTCAGCGTAGCCAAAGGATGTGAGTGAGTGAGTGAAAACTCCCATTTGAAGGAAATATGTTTTTATTGCTTTAACTATAAACACTTCTACTTTTGCATAGGCCTACGGGAAGATAGACTTTAATATTGAATACGAAATTCATTTTGATCCTAAAACCCGTGAAAAAGGGTTTTAGAGAGCATATTAAGAGGAAGCAGTAATGATACATCAGGGAAAATACTTTAAAATAAATAAGTAGTTAAATAACGATCAGAGATCTATTATAAAGCTCATTAATATCAGTTCTTTGCAGTAATTTTTAGTAGATAACACTCAAAGGGTTCGCTAATCAAGTCGAAAGTTCTCATATCGAAGTGCGAAATGCGTCGTCTTCGTGAACGTTACTTTATCGACAACCGTTTACATTAAATCGTGAAGAAAATTCATAAATTAAACACGGGTTGTGAGCGGATATATCTCAGAACCACTCCATTTATCCATTGCATGAAGCAATATTTATTTCAACGCATAAATACTAGTGTGACAGTAGAAAGTACGTACTCGTCGCTACCTTTAGCTGGCTAGGCTAGACTCGTATAAATTATTCTACTTCGGAATTAATTATCAACATATTATGTCTAACATTTACAAACGTGTATTACGTCGGTAAACACGAACTGTGTGCATTCGCTGCGACATCCTCTATGCAATTAAGTAACCTACTATTTGCCCCAATGGTAAATCGTCACTTTGCATACTGACAATTAATTTATGACTTTCATATCAATATATCTATTGAGAGACATTTCATAAATGCACATACAGTATTCCAAAAACCTGGTACAGTACTACATCTCCGGCTCTAAACTGATTTTATTTACTGTGATGTAATTTTAGTTTTATGTTGGTTGCTATAGAATGCACATACGCTATAGAATTAAAACATTAATTTCCGTAGGGGTAGTCCAAGTCGAATGAAGAAAATGCCAGAAAATATTATGTTACGGCTCCCGATAGATAGCATAATAACCATCTCAAAATGCCAGACCTAATTAGTCAAGACCAGTGACTTTGGCTGCAGCTCGATTGGGCCGGCTAGTAACACGGCCTCGCAAGTAAGGTGGCGGCGAAAAGCAAACGTTTCGGTAATCTCAAGGAATATAAAAAAAATATCATAAATGAATAAACAAAGAAAATTAAAAAGCTATTCCTTCTGATAAATGTTTAAATATTTATTGCGATACTACTCTAAACACGTCATAACTGGCAAATAATTTTAGAAAAACATGAAAGATCAAACTGCAGTATAAACAAAATTGAAAGGTTAAAGATGCTGCGGTGAAGACTAACTCGGGGCCGCATTACGTCCGTTATTTCGTGTCCAATAAATTCAAGAACAAACGACAGCAATAAGGAACAACAGCGGGCGCGGCATCCATCTCCTGTCAGACGATCAACCCTACTCATAAAAGCTTTAGCCGCGTTATGCGTCATACGTACTCGTATATGAAACGACGATAAATCACGATCGATTCTAACAGTTCATAGATACAACGAATAATATTAAATTGGCCATCAAGTAAATATGATTTACCTAGTTCAAAGATAACGTTATTTTGATGGTCGTGTAAGATAGATGAAATTCGGTTCAAGCGATAAAAATAAAACCATGTATTGAATAAACAACATGCAATTTTTTTTTTCAATTTTAAAAAAGAAGTTATTTTAGTACTCGATGTGTTTAACAAAGCACCTTCTTAATGCTCAGTCGCTATCTAAACGACTAAATTGACCACAAGTAGACCCGATTTTATCCGGAGGCCCACTCCCGCTCTCCACCCCCTTCCTCATCTTCTATCCCATCTCTCAAATACCCATAAAGGACGGCAACGCACCTGCATCACCTCTAGTGTTGCAGACGTACGTGGGCGACGGTAATTACTTACCATCAGGTGAACCGCTTGCTCGTTTGCGACATTTCCAAAAAAAAAAAAAAGACCCAATGCAGGAAGTAAGGAGGAATATATTAACTCTTTCACCAAATGACAGCCTCACCAGTACACGGTGCATTGGCCACCGACTGATGGCGAAATCGCTTCGAATATACCGAACCCAAATACCTGACAAGAGGTGGTAAGCAACATCACTAGTGCCAAGGGTACCGGCACGGCGCTTAACCAACGCGGTAAGTACGGGGAAATCTTTATGTCATGGACTTACCTTTTTGTCAGATGTTGGAATGTCAAAACTCGAAAGATTCTCAAACAACTGTGAAAGTGCCGCGAAATGAAAAAAACGTTTGATAAGCGCAATTAAGATACAATAATCAAGGATGACATCAACCGGCGATAATTCGTGAGTGGACTGGACAGATGTCCCGCGCCGGATATTAGTCATGCACACAAACACAGAGCCTCACACACGAACAGACATCAGTGCGAATGGAGGAACATATTAAATGTAATTGAAGACTTCCCGTCTTTTAAACGGCTCATTAGCTTTATATATTGATTTTATTCAATTCATATGGACTCAATTTATCACAGATTTACGGGTTATATTTTTTTGATTTGTATAAGTTATTACGGAGAAATGTTTATGTAAAAATTACCTTATGTTTAAGCAAAGGAAATGTAAGGAACGCAAAAAGCAGAGGACCTAAACGAAAGGTTAACTAAATGTTTTAAATTCATATAATAGTCATACAATACAATAATATAATCAACACACATATACACAGATATGGACAAAAGTACATAGATAAACACATTTTTATACTCTTCGGTCCAGAGTCTAAATTCATACCAGATCTAAATGGTCCAAACTGATAATGGGCAACAGAGATAAGGGGCATGGCGTCTATTACTATGATCACCAACTCCCATGCCAAGCCAGGCGGTTACGGCAAATCCTCCCTATAGAGATACCGATATTGGGACTTGTTTCAAAGCCATTTAAGAAGAAAAATATAAAAAAATACGACATAAAAATTACACTACATACAAATAAAATAAACGAAGTCTCACTAACAGCGACACATTAAGTCAGTCCAGTTAGGCCTGATTAGAGATTAGCTGCCGAGATTCGAAAATACAGTCACGTCGGAGCTGTTAAAGAGATTAAAGGCAAACAGACATGCGAGCAGGCGCTCACTAGTGCAAACTATACCGTTGTCGAGATCTTCCACATCGGACTAATTAGCAAACGAGTATTGCTCTGCCTAACTAATTCAACATGTGTGCTAGTGTACTGACACCGAGTGTATATTTTTTATTACAGTATCCTTTACCTTACCTTAACAGTCTAGAAACAGTCCACTGCAGGACATAGACCTTAGACGCATTCATTTTAGTGTGGTATTTCTCGAGCTGGTTATTCCCCCACCTATCGATAGTCATGGATCACAAGGATTTTTCCTTGTTTACCTCTCACGACACCCAAAAGAAAGGGAGTTGCAGATTCTTACGCCGATACCACGCTGCAGTACAGTAATACCAGTATCCCACCTGGTATCAAATGGTGATGAAGTCCGTTAAGTCTCAAAGAGTCCTATTGTTGTTATGTTACACACTACAATAAAGACACAACACTTTCTTGCTGTGTGCACTGACGAAATGACGAATTTAATATGAGTAAAAGTTATGAACGTGTCACGGGGGCATCCATTACATAAGAGTGAAATTCATAGATTCATATCCTCCACATAATTCATAGATTCATATCCTCCACATAATTGACATAATTTTAGTCTAGGATTACTAGCCACAACCTTCATTATTATCTGAGCTTATCCAGTCACCTGCTAATAAATTCTCAATATTAAACAAGAAAGCCGAGCGAGAAAAATTATAATCACACTTTGCCTTACATACTTTTTTTTACCTGAACGGGCTCTCCTTACTTAAGCAAAAACTCTGCCTAGGTTATTACAAGCAGAGATAAGCATTACAGATCATAAACAATCAAAGAATTAACAGGGAGTTTCGCAGTGCGGTCTCAAGTGGGCCGCCCACGCGGCGCGGCCACCTAATTGGACTTGCTGGTGGTAACCGCTATGTAAATCTCTATAAAATTACCTTTCGAGAATTATTCACGTGAAGCAAATTATGAAAATGTATTGTGCAAACTCATGACGAACAAAACGGGCTAAATTTTATGTAGCTTTGTCTGAAAGAACATTTTCTAACTGCCAATAGCGATAACATTGGAATAGAATAATTTGTTGCCGTTCAAGCACTCACACCTGTTATCATACGAATAGGCAAAGATTACGGATTTCCTTTAGACACGACTCTGCTTAGCCAAACGGGCTTCTCTATCCCACTTTTGGACTATCCCGGAGATAGATCGTTATTGGTGACGACCTTCATCACCTAGACATATGTAATTTTCAAGGATTATCTCTTTTCAAACTTTATCAAGTGATATCGAGTCGTCTTTTACAACACCCACGAGAAAGAGCGGTGTATGAATCTACCACCCCCGGCAGCTATTACCACTCTACCACACGCCAAAATTTGTTGTTAATACTAGATTATTTATCATAAAACAATATTGATTTACTTTACCACGGGTTTGAAAACTTTAACGTTAGTATATGTTCCTAACAATGATGAAAGAATTTTTATATTCTATATCAAGGATAATACACTAAATCACTTTTATAAATAGTTAGCTTTATAATACAATATTAGTTAATTGTAGTGATGTGCCGTGTGGTGTCGGAGTAAGAATCTGTCACCTCCTTTCTTCCCTTGGGTGACGAAAGAGTATAAATAGCATATTAGAATAGGCAAACTCAATTATTTTTAATGACATACTTTTAAAAATTTAATATATATAACTTAATTGTTTTACAGTTTTGCATCTAGCAAGCAGTGGGTTCCGATTATTGGGTAATCACAGTATTAAAATATGCTTTAGTAATGTATAATTGCTCTATTTTTTGTCGCTTGATCGAAAACAAAACAACACCTTAAATTGAATAATTGTGATAAATGACATCGCTCAATTTATAACAAACAACGTTCAATAAAACTATAAGATCGGAGCAACGCAACGCCAAGTGCTTCATTGTTAAAAACAAACAATGCAGTATTCCGATGGCGTACCTGGCGTCATAGTTTCCACGGGTATCTTGTAGGACATCGCCTCCTTATCGATGTAAGCTCAGACACGGATGCCGAACTTTGGCCACAACCGCCAATTAATACTTACCAGTATAAAATAAAAGCATTATGCTTTAACTTTACTAAAAACAATAACTAAAATACTTGAAATGAATCATAGCGCGATTTCGAAGGCTGATATTAAATTAATGTTAATAACGCTAGCGAGAAGGTGCAGATAATAATAAGATTTTTTTATTACATCGGGGTGTCAATTCGCCGTGTGGTGACCGATCGCGGAATAACGATCTGGAAAAATAGCAGACCAAAATTTAGCAGACCGTCAACGGGCAGTTACGACGAAGGTGCGAGGTGCCTGGTACTGCGATCGCCAATGCGCTTGCCTAGCGTGCCTATTATGACAAAATACTCCTTATGGGAGAACGGACTATGTTCTGCAGTGGGCTATTTACAGGCTGTTAAGATTAAGTTGAACGTTTGAGGGACCAAAACGTCCGGCACTCCAATCATCTTATAAATCTTAATAATATCGTAAATAGGTACCTACGCAGGATTACGAAATATTGCTTATGAATGTAACTTTTTAGGTTTTTATAATTTTATGGTGTTAAATTGTTTTATGTTATCATGAAATATTATATAACTGCCCTAACTAAACCTAGACTTATAGTCTCTCTTTTTTTCGTCTTTTTTATAATCTTATTAGTGACTGCGTGCGCTTTCGTCCGCGTGGTCATAATTTTGTCTTGTCCCAAGAGAACTACTAATTGAGATGTTAAGTATCTTATATCATATTCCATAGCATAATCTACATATCTGCCAAATTTTGTACAGTCCTTTAAGCGCGTGATTAAGCGTCGTACGTACGAACATTAAAAATTTTTGTAATGTGTATGAAGATAAAACATGAAAATTCTGGAATCATAAGCAACATTTAAAAGATCACAAACATTCGTATATAAAAACAATTTTATACATAAGTATATAGTTATGTAGTTTGTATCATCATACAAAAAATATTTATATATTATTGGCATTTATTTCAGCTTAATCTGTAAAACTTTTAAATGGCCTTTATTCTTATTAGTTTCCTTAAATTTTCTTTCACGTATAAATGAAATAAACTTTTGATGTATTTAATTCCGCGGCAAAAATCGTTAGCAGTTCTTTCTAAAAACTTTCTCTTAGACTTACAAAATTGTTTTACGTCACGCTGCATAATAAAAGTTAAGAAGCTACAAACTCACCGCACACGCAATACCTAGATTTTCTTGCGTAATTCATAAAAATGATGATTATATTGTTGCAGAACTTTTAAGTTATTTCAGAATGCACTGCGCTTGCGTACAAATTGCTTAGTAAGATCCGCCTACACAGAAGCAACAGGTTTACGACGGCTTTACAGAAAATATTCAAGTAAATCATATTTTTTAGTTTTTTAGAAGCTTTTTTCTCTACATAACAGAATCTATATTGAAAAAAATCGATGCAGTCAGTAGCAGCAGCATCATATCGAATTATTTAATTAATTAAAAATACTAATACGTTTTGTTTATCTTTTTATGCCTTGCACTAAGTTTTGGACGACCGAAATAATTTTATTTCTATATAGTAGCTCTATTACCGATGAACCATTTTTTTACCAACAAATACATAGAAAAACAAGTAAAATTAGAACCTCAGGAGAACCTTAGGTAATAGCAGGTCTTATAAAAATAAAATTATCACTGTCGTCAAAAGCTTAGCGCGCACAGAACTTAAATTACTTAAGTTACTTGTACTTTGTAAATTATACTTTAGCAAGCACGATTGATTTTTTTAAGTAAATCAAAAATAAATAAAACATAACTTACAGCTTATCTGCAAAACTTTTAAACACAGCTGCCCACAACAAAAGTACAATAAATCAAACACGTAAAGTATCTTCACAAACCACTTAGTTCAAGTAACACCGAACGTAACGTCGTTAACAGCAGCAGTGACAACCTCCCCCGTTGACGTCTAAACGTGGAATGCTCGTCTGGTCTGCTGCTGGTGCAGCGGAAGACAAGGGGACCATGGGGCGCGGGGGCCGGGTTGCAGTGGGCGGGGCCTCGCAGGTGTATCAAGTCGAACGGTGATATATGCGCATGTTAACACTTCGCAGCGTACACGCCTCATCGTCACGCATTCGGCGAAATTTCCAAGCCTAATTCGTCGCGTGCACTGTCTTTATAGAATGCATCGACAATTACTATCAGTGTCACTCGACGGAATTTCTTCAATTTAAAATCTCGAACGGTGTGGATGGTACACCAAGATAAAGTTTTCGACTTAATGACAGACTAATTATTACGACATCCGTGAACACTACTCTGCTTATCGCGATCGACGAAAAAATAGCTCGCCCTCGACGATAATATTTCTTTAACAACTTCCACTGATATGACTTTCGTTTTTTTGTCCATTGCGCGTTGTACAGACGTCATTTGTCAATGTTAATGTTTCTCGTTACGAGACAATCTCTGTATATCATTGCAGCTCGTAATTATCTTTGGTAATATTATTATCGACACTTCGGTTTCGGACACTATTATTAATTTACATCTCTAAAAGTGATTTAGCGAAGCAAATAAATTATTATTAGATGACTTTTACCGTAAAAAGAGAAAGTGAAACGACTTACTGCTAAGACTATCTTTTTGCATTTCTGCCACTACGATATTATTAATAGTTCAATTAATATCTGAGTGGCATGATTAATTATTAATTATTTAAATATTGTAATAATGAGAATAACTACTCTGTGGTTCTCTGCGTGATAGAATCTTTAAAGATAACATATGTAAGTCGCATAGCCTTAAGGATCAGCAAACAAATTACAATGGTCCGGCCATATAGCTCGCAAAACTGACATCCGATTAGGGCCAGAAAGGCTAAGTGGCATCCTGGTACGTAATGTACTACGACTCGCTTCGACGTGGTCTACCACGGCCTCGTAGAATACCATCGTGAAGTAGAGGCATTTTCTGCTTTTTTAGGTGAGTGGGGTAACCGGAGGCCAACTTCCCCCTTTCCCTTTCGTTAACATCCCCCATCTCCCAAAAACCCTCAAAGGCCGGCAACGCACTTACAGCTCCTCTGGTGTTGCAGATGTACGTGGACGACGGTATTCACTTCCTGTCAGGTGAGCTGCTTGCTCTTTTGCCCCCTTCACCATAAAAAAAGGAGTGACATTCTGCACAGTGTTGCCGGAAGTCCATCAATGTTCAGGATCTCAGGACCATGCTTTGTGAGATCTATGTTTAGTTGTAACAGGATATAACGTTGATGATAACGATAGTGACTGCAGGTGTAGACATATTACACAATTATTAGTTCTATATTTAGGATGACATCTCAGCATCCGAAAACCCTGAATTTCTAAGGACTATTGGAGTAATAGTTCAGAGGTTGGGCGCACGCTTTAGTTTCAAAACACGGGTGTGACACTTGATAAAAGGTGGTATTATATCCTTTTGTAAGGGTAATCAATATGTGGGGAATTTTCCTTGTATAGTAATAGACTAAAGCTAAGACAAAATTTGATTATATTTATATTTAGCTTTTCTCCCATTTGTTACTTATGGTACACCCTTAACCGGTATTTCTTGTTTTATTGTCTTTTTGGATTGCCTGGCAGAGATCGCGATATAAGAGCATATAACACTGCTTTTGTTTATTTGTTCTTTGTTGATGTGTGTAACGGTGAACAATGAATATTAAATATATTTCATTTCATTTTCATTTCATTCATTCTTTCTATATTTGAAATTTGGCGGATAATCTCGTATCATTATATAATACCGTAGTTCTTATAAGTTTCTAGGAATATAATTTTTCGTACTAACAATTTAACAAATACCTTTGCGAGAGAAAATAAAATAACATTCCAGAAAATAAGACAACCTTATTAAGGCCGTCTTGATAGGAACGTATTCTTAACCAAAATCTACACCCTGAACAAACTTACTAACTTGCCTCTCAGAACCTGCTTATGTAAACCAAGTAACATATGATGAGTAATGTTTTTTCTACACGTAAAATCCCAAACTTCACAAAATGACTTAATTATCATTACACATTAAATGAAAAATTATCCTATTCCAAGTAGTAACAGCGTACTAAGTTTCTAAGTAATATAAGCGAAAACAACAACTACAGTAAGAAGCGCACACACAACTGTATTTATGTTTTAAGATAAGTCTATATTGGGTGTCGAAGACACCACTATTGTGTTTACCTGAAGTATAGTGACGACATCTAAACAGCTTTACAACCATAGGAGGCACTAAAATGAAGGCTTTATTTGAATCTAGCTGTCCGTACCACCTTACTCGAATAATAAATTGTTGAAGCTCGCTTCATTACCATATGTCGATGCGAGTTTATATTATGCTTTTCAAATTGTTCGTTTCGCAATTACTTTTTTTACAGCTACACAACTCTGATGAGAAGTGATTACTAAACATGGCAGTGCGTCAGTTTATATAATTGGTGGCTTGAATTTCATCGACTATTACATAAGTTTAAAACTTTTAATTTAATTGTAAAGGATCTGAAAAATAGCGCAAAAATTACTTAATCATTTCTTCTACGTTATTAGCCTTAGATATTGGGCCTAGGTTCAGTAGAGAACTGATATCCAGTCCTTATTACCTTAGTGGAATGGCCATAGTCGCCGCGCTTGGCAGGCGGGTTGGCGATCGCAGTACCAGACGTTTCGCACCTTAGAAGCTCGGTCTATACATTGCCAGTCTTTATTCTTTTATTTAAAGGGAAGGGGGGGGGGCAAATGAACCTGCGGCTAACGTGATAGTAAGTGATTACCGACGCCCACGTTAATCTGCAACACCAGAGGAGCTGCAGGTGCATTGCTGGCTTTTAAAGAAACTTTGGTGAGAGGAAAGAGGTGAAGGAGAGTGGAGTGAACCTCCGGTTACTCACTAAACGACACTAAACAGTAAACGGTTTACAAGCCAGACGGCCTGATATCACAGTTGGTTCAGTGTTCCCGAAGTCCCGAAAGCAAAAGCCACCGATGGGCGTGGTAGAGCTACGTAAAAAACTTTTCAAGACTTAGTCTCAGTCGTCTCTTACGACCCCCTCAAGAATAAATGGAGTTCCAGATTCTTAAGCTAATACTTTTATCTTCCACGTAGGTAGGTGTATCTATCTTATTACCATACAGGGATTTCTGGTATGGAACTCGATGCAAATGTAAAAATAATTAATATATTAAGCAGACAGAAACATCCAAATGCCACATATTTTATCTAGGCCTTTATATAAGCAATAGAAAGCCTAGTACAGCTACGTACACGTACAGAACCCTCTCTGTGTTTTATGTAAACATCGTGAAAGGTTGGGCGGCCGCGATCAGCTGATCAGATGATTTAAATACCAAACAATAGTCTGGCGCTGGATCTCGTGATTGTGCAATCAAATGGTGCCAATAAACAATGTAAACTAAATTGACATTTGCCTTCGCCTACGATTTACTGGCAGCGCATGAGACCGAATGGAAACACATGCCCCGTTCTCTTGGGTCATTAGAAAATACAAACAATTTTTTTTTTATTCCGTCCCTATTTCAAACACTTGTAATACAAGTAATACGAAAAATGTACTAGTGAACTAGACGAAGACACTGCACCTTTTGAAAGTGAATTAACATATTCCGGATCTCGAGGTAGTGCGTATTTAGTTTCATACCTACGTATTTCAGCCAGTCATATAAGATATTATTCATTAGTATAATAGTAATGTTCACATCATTCAATCATTAAAACTATAAAGAAGTAGATTTAAAAATAAACCTTTATAATGATCAAAAAAAGGCTTATGCCTGCAGACAGATGAACGAAAAGGAAGCACAAGAGATTGTTCTTTGCTAAGGAACATACATTTATCGCAAACATAAGTAAAAGACATAACACGTACTTTTATCAGAAACTTTTGTAAATTACAGTTTCCTTATCCCTTTCTTCGAGTCATGTAGTTACACAGATAAAGTTTTCGATTCGATTATCTCTATTAATTAATAACTCATTTCCACTGTTAGTTCGCCATTAATAATTTTGTACGCAGGTGTCACGCACGCTGATAAACGGTAATGGCCTGTGCGCAGGCGCAGGCAGGCGTGGAATTATTGTTGCCAATGGGCGGGTCGCATAATGCAATGTATTAGACGCAACCAAACTACTTGTATCATATTAAAGCGGAATTTGATTAAGTCAAATAACTGTATCTTAAAAGAACGCAGCGGCCGATTGAGGATATGATCGGCTTCGACCAGGGCGACACGTTCCGATTACTATCGGCTGTTGTCAACTGCGCAGTGGATATTGTAGTGCCGCATGTGTAAACGCACACACAGATGCACTCATTCATCTTTACATTCTAGCATTCGATGTATAATGCCAAGATCGGAGAAATAGTCAGATGCCGTGTTAGAGACCCGGGACACAACAACATGACCAGACCCAAAAACCAATCATCTGTGTTTTTGCACAAATATTGACTTCAGCTGGGATTCATACCCAGAACTTACGCCTAAACAGTCAGGTATGCTTATCACTAAGCCAAGTGGTCGTGGTCAGTGTAAATATCAGGAATAGTTGAACCGTGAAAGCAAAATACCCAAGCGCTAGCTTGGGATTTCATAGTGCGCGTATGACCTAGGTTCGGTTCCCGTTGCCCGACTTTGTGTCTGTGAAAGATAACATAGTGAGGAAACCCTCATGTCTGAGAAATAATGAATTGAATATATTTCGAGAGCATGTGAAGTCCGCCAACCCGCAATGCATCGACGTGGTATATAATAATAATCATTTATTTGCTTAAACATGGTACAAGGTGTTATAAATATATCAGTGGGAAAGCTTTTGATAAGCCAAGAAACAATATTATGAATAAAGAATGATAATATTAGTACTAATATAATGATTCTTGTCTACGCGAACGCTGCACATTTTAAATGAAATTATTATATAAGGATTTTAAAATGAAAACAAAAATTAAATGTGATATAATTTCTAAATAATAGTTTCATTTCATATTACTCATAATAGATATTAAAAGAGTATAAATGATGAAGGTCGTAGTTTTTTTTTTAAATTTTATTGTTTGTTTTTTTATTAATGCAGTTTTCAAATTCTTTGTATAGAATGAGTACGTGACTGGACTATAATTATTAACATCGTATCGTCTCGTTCCAGTTAAGAAATATATGATAATTAAGTAATTTAACTTTAATAACGTCATTTGTTTAGGCTAATATTTGTACTGATTTTAATCGTACCCTACTAAATTGCTATTGTTCTTAGACATAATTGCTAAGATATCATTACATAATTTTCCGACATTGGTTTAAGAAACACCGAGTTAAAGACATAATTTTATTGCAATTAATTGGTATAAAGCAGAAGCTATATCGTTTTAATGCCGTTTTAATAAACAATTTTTCGTTATGATGCTACCATTCTTTTGTAAAATTGTTCTTCTGTAAAAGCTGTCTATCGTTTCACCATCGATATTCTTGAAAAAGTTTGCAAGCACAATCGGATTTATATCATTCAATAATTTCATTTCACTCAATTCAAACACAGGACCCATTGCTCTATACTCAGGTACGGTAACCACTAAGCCGCATGTTTGTGGCAGCCATCGTCTCCTCAAACCATAAGAGTGGACCGACCGAGACAATATGTAATTTATAAGGATTAACGGTAAAGAGTGCAAGGGCAGGGTTCGCTGTTAGCTTTAAGAAAGATGTATTGTTACAAGGAGACTAAGGCTTACGTTTTATCAGATAAAATTTGTAAGTAAAGTAAAAATAACTTTATTTTGAGTTCCTTTATTTTTGTAGGAATGTTCACGATAACAACCAGCACTATGTTTAATTACATCTTATATAAGCAACCATTTATAGAATTGTGTGTTAATAAATTTTTCCACAACCTAATAATCTTTCACCAATATTTGAAAAATAATATATGAGTAATTGTATATGAGAAAAAAAAATATTACTAGGAGCTGCTTAAACTTCTTTTAAACTGTTTAACACCTTGTGATAAGTCTTAATATAGAAGCCGGGAATAAAATCTTTGACGTCTATGCGGATAGACTTTCACTTCGAGCAATATAGAAATTGAAATATTTATACGCACATTATCACTGCATCGTATACACCGTTTCTATTTGAATATAGCTGAATATAGTTTATGGGCTAACTCCGCGGCGACGGTTCGCACATGCTCGTGCAAGCCTAGGTCGCTTTCCCATCGGCCGAACTAAGCCATATACAGGAGTGATAGCACGCAACGCCGTTTATAATTCAACAACAATAAACAGATAGTTAATTGCGGCGCTGTCACGGCCACAGTATATGGTAATGAGGCGTAGGGATCGCGGCTGCACGGACAATATCTCTCCGCGGTGAAAGGTAAATCGTATGTGGCGCAAGTTATGAGCGAGAGCGTGCCGTTTTGGCTTCACAATACATATATTGTAAATTAATTATTTTCGTATTTTCTGATATAAATATACTGTCAAATATTGTACAGAAAGAAGTTCATTTTTCTCCACTACGTTATTCATTTTTGTTTAATGTATTTTTCATATTTTTTAGCAAATAAGACTCGTTTATTAAAAATTTATTACACACGATTTCAACAATACTGATTCAAAGCCTAAGTAGCAATAAATCGACTAGTCACTATTTTACATCATAGGTGCCATATAAAAGAAGCGTTAAAAATAATACCAAAACTCTCTAATCGCTTGTACCACAGCACCGCAGTGTTTGCTTAGCCCATGGCCCGTGTCGGAGAGATAGGTGCAGTACATGCGCTTTCAGGTATGCCCGGTACAATCTGAGCAGCTGACACCAAAAGCTTTTTATCAGTGCAAATCTTGCCTGTGAGAAAGTCCACGAGGAAACCTGAGGCGCGCCGGAAGAGACCTGGATTCTAAGTCGGTAGAGCGCTAGAGTATTTTCAGTGAGATTTATGACACCATTCATCTCTTTCGCCCTTATGAACGTTATCGCGACTGAGACTACAACTTATGGAAATTTTGCTAAAGAAAAGTATATTTCACGTTTACAATTTGTGTGGGCCTCAGTTGAACCTTTGTTATTTGTGTGTTAAAGATATGGTTTATTTTCATTGACGAAATAAGTTTTAAACATTTTGAGTAACGATTTTTTAGTAAACTATATTTCTAGACATAACGGCTTTCTAAGTATGAATACCTGTGTATGGCCAATCCACTTTATTTTTGCAAATCGTTGAACGTGGTTGTGATTTTTTAAGGAACAGACTTCACTGAACTATGCTTAACTTAAGCAGTCTTCGTAAATGTTCGCATTCCATGTACGGAATCCCTGCAGTTGTAATAATGTTAATATTCCCCGTTGCCTGTCTGTGGGATTTGGATTTTCTGATGGTTTATCTTATTCCCCTTTACACATAGTAATACTACAATTATATTCAAAAAAAAAGT
Source organism: Bhutanitis thaidina (assembly GCA_029286595.1). Lineage (NCBI taxonomy): Eukaryota > Metazoa > Arthropoda > Insecta > Lepidoptera > Papilionidae > Bhutanitis > Bhutanitis thaidina. Next base: position 4,677,826 of record JAGSMS010000010.1, on the reverse strand, counting down.
ATTTGTTTTTTTAGAATGTCTGATCCGCGTAGAGTCGATTATGCCATGTAGAGGACCTAGACAATTCAAGTTTCGGGGTTTCACTCCCTTTTCTAATTTCCTTCAGTCTTTCAGTCAGTTTTCTTTCATTGTTGTTTTTACTGAATTGTCACTTCGCGAAACATATTCAGTTCCACAAATTTCGCTAAGAACTTCATTCAAGATCTAATCTTCCAATATTTCCACATTTTCCTTAGAAGTCGTCTAAGACTATTTTAAAAGTTTTCCCACACCTTCATGGTAACGGTATTTACAGGCTAATTGTACGCTGACTTAACCCTTTCGTATATATCCCGATGAACTCTAAAGTTCTCAAATACTTGTTATTATGGTGATTGTTGTGAACCAACAGTCCATTGACGTTTGAATAAAATAAGTTCGAGTTTTTGAACTAACCTTACCTTACATTAATAAACAGCATTCAATGGCTGTAAAAAGTGTGGTACAACAAACTTAGTTTTCGTAGACGCGGAGCCCCAAAGGGATAACGGCTAGGTATCGGCGGCGGAAGGAACGAACATTCTTGATTTGAAGTATGAAATTAGACAGTTGCCTGTTTTGGCCTAATACGGACCTAGCTCCGCGTACGTAATATCTTTATTTAATTACTGTTAATTTCGGGTTCATTCTAAATGTTTTAATTGGAAATGAACGATAAAAATTAAACACCTAACCTTAAACATCTCAAAGCTAACATAACATACTCAAATCTCCAAAACAATGATAAATCACTCGCGTTAAGGCATTATCAGACCGTTCACTCAGGTGAATGCTCACTGGAGTGAAGGTTTTTTTTGTTTTCATTCCACTTTCACACGATACAGACAAAAAGACAGAGGAATTAAGGTAGTTTTTCTCATTCATCCGCAGTTTTTTCGTAAATGTCGACGAACGATGTTGTGTGCCGTGGAATTAGTTTGGTTTGTGACCATTTAGAAAGAAATAAAGAACGATTTATTTGGTACACATATTTAAAACATTTGGAATACAAACACATAGATTAAAAGAGGCCCGAAAAAAAATTATATTTAAATAATAACATTTAACACAGTCAATAAAAATGAGTAATGCCGCAGAGCCTATCATTTCTTAGACTATTACAGATAACGGAATAAAAAAAACGAAAAACAAACAGAAAAAATAATAAATAAGGGTGAACAAAAAAAATATTGTATCGAAATTTGTGAATATATTATTACCAATATGATATATCACCTAAATAATACAGTAACTGCTTACTTTGTAAAGTTACATTGTACACAGAAGTTGAACAATAAGAAAAAGTCTAATGGAATATCTGACAAAAAAGAAACAAAGAATGATGAAAAGATGAAACCATGGAATGCAAGGAGAAATATCTAGGGAGCTTCAGATAAGATTATATTTTACTACAAGGTGTGGTCCGTCGTCGCTACAGGGTGGCTACAGGATGCGAGACAAAATGGCCGAACAGGAGTAAACTCTATGTTTTGAAGTTTAATTTTTCGTTCATTCGGAACGCGAGTGATGATGCCGAAGCCCGAAATCAAACATCGTTGGATTGGTTCACTAATTAATGCATTCATCGCTTTTGATTAAATTTGTGTTCTCACGTTTCACCTCGAGTGAAAGATGCTGAACGAAATACAGAAATGGATATAAAGTGAACCGTCTGATATCTAAAAACACAAATTATTGGGTATCGTTTCGGATCTAAGTGAACATCAGATACGGGAAGGTATAGACAAGTGTGTGCTTTTGTATGCACCTACACTTGGGGCACTATGTCTCCCGCGCAGTTGACAACTGCTGATATTGAAGTATTGGAAAGTTGCCGAAGTCGCCGAAATCAACATATCATTATACAGGCAGACTGAATACCCGAGGTATTCTTTACCAGTCGTCGTTACTGCAAGTGCCTAGGTGCAAGACAGATGTATATACAAATGAAGTAATCGTACTTCGTTCACAAATGCATTCACTTTTAATCGGCTATTCTCCTTCATTTAAAGGTGGTGTTTGATTAAGCCGCTAATAGTGTTGTTCATACTCAGTCGTCACAGAACCACAGCCACATTATTGATGAGGCGCGATGACCGACAGTGGATTTAATTATTTCCGAGTTTACTTTGCTAACGAGCGGCTTGTGCGCTAAATAGATTCATTTCCTACCTTGTACGATAGCCAGTTGAGGCGATAAAAAGTAAGGAAGAATTCCGCAAAAATACTACGATAAAAAACAACTTAAGGCAAAAAGTAAATAGCAGTATGTAAATGACATAATATAAATAGAATATTCGCATTGGTTCGCGAACTATATTCATTTAATAGGCAGTAAAGTTATACCTCAAATCAATTTCAAATAAGACAAACATTGGCAAGTATTTATTCGTTAATTCAAATACGCAGAAGATAACATAATAAGGACCAGCGACTACCCGCGTTAACCCGAGAGGTCACAGATTTTTATCACAACTCAATTTGTTACAACTCTTAATTGAGATAAAAAGTATCCTATATATTCCATGGCATAAAATCTCTGCCTCTAATCGCTCTCTATGTCTGCCAAATTTAGTTAATATCCATTCAGTCCTTTAAGCGTAATGGAACGCCGGACATACAAACCCTCACATTCGTAATACTAGCCAGATAAAGCTCCAAGTTTTATAAGAAACATTTAAAAAAGTTTCATCATCATCATCATCATCCGTAAAATTTAAGTTTAATCCGTCCATTCAAACATACATGCGTACAAATAATTTCATACATTATAGTATCTTTACCTCGACACCAAAAGCAACATCACGATTGTAATAATTTATAAAAAAAATTAACAAGATTTTGTTACTTTTTTAGGAAAATATGTTATATCTTCTTAGGAGTCGTCTGGGTGGGTTACTACCACACTCTTAACCAATTCTGCCGCTAAACAGCTGTGCAAATACTGTGGTGTTCCGGTTTGAAAGTAATAGAAAGCCCGGCTAACGGGCAGTAATCCATCGCAGCCCTCAGGTGTGACAACGCATCTGTAACCTTCTTAGATTGAAGTTGATTGCAGTTGGCCAGGGGATGTCGTAGCCACTTCCCATCAGGTGGATTCTTAGCTTGTTTTCTACCCCAATTCAATTATAAAAATGCAATTAAAATAAATGCGTGTCAGAATAATAAAACGATAGCTATGTAACTCAAAACTTTATTTTATCACACATACACTACCGTGTAGCTATTTAAAGACTTTACGCTACATATTTATTGAACGACCAGTAGGTTTGTGCAGTAAGTGCGCAAATAGTGTAAGATCTAATTAAACGTTAAATTGCGGCATATCTCTGTAAATGTAAAGCTACTGTACTAGTGATGTACATGTGTTATGTTCTTCAAGACTTAGCGACAGAGCGTATTTATTTTAGTAGTGTCACTAACAGTCTAAATATGAATAACCAATATTTTTTTGCGTGCGCATTTAAATTTATCATTAAACGAAAAAGGCGACATTAGGAACTAGGTTTGTTTTTTAAACCGCGGTATCAAAGTCTGGACGCTTCGATGTCATATTATCCGAGAGACCAGAGTTCGATTCAATATTATGTGCTGAATTTATCACGTGCTCGATGATGAAGGTAAACATCGCCGGGAAACCTTGATCGAGGATGTGAACCAAACCCCGTGACAAGTCATGCCACGTGTCAAAAAAATTTAAATTCGGATTTAACCACGGAGAGAAATAACTCATATTCTACTGATAGAAATAAAAGACATCCATTTTATTTACTGATATTGATGTATTATTTATATAAGTAAGTACTCTTGACCTGGCCTTTTTTCAGAACGTCTCCGATTTGATCGTTTGACGTTCGCCTAGGTCTTCCTCTCCCGACTCTACCATTTACACTCGCCTCATGTATTTGTGTCATGTTAATTCATCCTCTCCACGTGTCACACCAGCTGAGCATCCCTTTCTCAATTCGTGTCACTACACCGTCTTTCACGCCACAAAGCTCTCTGATCACATGGTTTCGTAAATGTGAAAATACATAAGACAGATCAGAATGAAAATAGTATAGCTACAAAAAAAGAGTACAAGCCTGATCTACCTACCACTCCTTGGTCTGTTAAAAGATCAAGAAAGCACAACACTACATTCTTTACTCGCCGCGGCATCATGTTCTCACGGGGCGAGGTCCGACGTAATAACTACGCGATTAGTTGCAGCGCAAACGTCACGGGACTAATTTTATGAGCTATTTATGTGAACGAGCCCTAATGAGTTATTGGAATTAATTCAGATGTAAACTTTCCAATGTACTGTAAAAGATATGTCTTTGTTTTTTACATGACTCAGGACGGTCCTATGATTTATCTATACAATTACGTTTTCTTCTCTACGATATTATTTAAACAGTTTTTCAATAACAACGAAAACAAAACGAACTGATAACTATTTGAAATTGGCATTTTCGCTATTTGAGGAGGCCATGTCAACTTTGTTGTTTCCTTTAATCGAATTTTACGGCATACACGGAATGAGATATGGTGGTACAGTCACACACGGGGCTCGCTTGATCAGTTTTTAATTTTCATTATATCTCGTAAAAAGTATAGACAGAATATACTGCTCCTCCGTTTGAATACTTTATTGCATTACTTATATCCTAAAACCTTGTCGATATACTCAGATATCAAATGAATATAACCCTATTCAAATTAGAACTCTCATTTATAAGCGTCGATGATAACATACTTCATCTTTCTTCATCTAAGTCTACACATATAGTAATTTTCATATCTTATAACAAATTTCCTTTGATTTAATTATCACTGAATCACTAACATGTATATCACAGATAAAGCAATGAAAAAAAGTCTCTGGATTATAGACGTATGAAGCGCGACCCACCCATAACCACGCAAATCTAATAAAACATGGAGAAAACGACGCCATCGGTAAATAAAGCGGATACATTTATCTACTTTCGCGCAGGGAAGCGTAAAAGTACTAAAATGTTGCACGGTACTATGAAATTACTAGTCAATAAGATTACTATAAGTGCTGGACAGAGAGAGTGTTATTCTCGTTCCCTTCGAACTATCTGCCATACAACCTTTTGCATGCGGAGTTGTATTAATTAACTTACTATTAAATAGATCAATTTGAATGGGGTTTAAGTGGGATTATACCATTTCTTTCTCTAAATACCAACCTCACCTGCACGTGGAGCACTCTGCTAGTGAACAAACGAGGCTCTCTAGCGGCCGAATGTTAGCAGAATATCCACTCGAATTTGACTTATCCAAATCCCACAAATTAGTGACGAGGAGCAGCATCATTATTGTGACGGTACAGGCTCTGTACTAACCCGGTGGTTCATGCTCACTGTATGAGCCAACCCTCTAATAAATGGTAAATCGGCTTTTGCTGGTGCTTTCTTGGAGAGGTCTATGTTCAGCAGTAAACTAAAATATACTGATGTATGTATGTATGATGTATGTATGTAAATGTTACACCAGCACAAAATGAGTTAGGTGTTCTCTTTTCATTTCAGTATTTTTAAGAAAATGTTACCCCATTGGAAAAATATATCGAGTATCCAACCCGAAACAGTTATTAGTAGTAAGTGCGATAATCAAACCCGAGTGCTAGGTGCCGACCGCTCAAATGTTATGTTCTTTGCTCACTGGCGATGGTAGACGTCTTTCTGGTACTACTATAAATTGACATACGAGCAGAAAAATCTTAATTTAAATATATTATAAAGAAAGAGCGTGTGTTTTAGATTCTGTCATTGCCTGCGATGTCAGCGGGTGTCCACATTTTACTGTAAATGATAAAGAGACTTAAGAAGTTATGCATAACCTAAAATACGTATAACCTGTGCTCCGTGAAGTAAAACATTATTTTGCTGACATTTAAATTCAGGATCACACCGTTGTTTCTCGAGTTCCTTCCAAAAAGAAACAAAACCGAAGCGCCATCTTAACCTTTACTTTGGCGTTACACGCTCATGAGCGAGTTACAGGAAGCCGTGTAAAGGTCAACACATACACGACTGCCGCCTGCGATATAATTCGTATTGGAAATCAGGACTCGTGCATAAGCGTTGAACCCGCAAGCAATACAAGAAACAACGGGATCTCTCAGTCCTGATAAGTGAGCCGATTTATGTTAGATGAGTGCTTGTGTCGGATTACCAATAATACAAGCAGAAGTGTACCCGGGCTGCGAGATTTTAACCATTACTTCATAGTTTGCAATTACTGTAAAGCTAAGTGAAAAGGCGTCCTATAATTTAGATGTCTAACACTAAGTTGCGGCGGACTAGATGGAGCAAGTGCTGCCAGCTAAGTACTGCTTATTGAGAAACGTACGTCCGGCAGTTGATTGCTACAGGTTGATGATATTCCTATAATGTCTTATCTGTATGCCGTCTGGTAGCGGCATTACTATCTGCCACCCCCTTTTTTCTTGTCATAAGAGGCGACTAAGGGAATAGCCTTGTTAAGGCAGCGGGAAACGTAAGTGCGCCGTATAGAAATTTTTCAGTAAATATTTTCTTTTGAAATTATCAATCGTAACCAGGACTTGAGGTCCCTCGAACAGCTGAAGTAGCAATGGGTCTATTGCCCCGTAGAACTGATTTTGTGGCCTCGTAGCTTGTAGAACCAATGTCGTTGGAAGGGTAGCACAGGCAAACGGAATACAGGACGATCTCTACTATATAACTGGAGAGACGACCAGCAAAGTATTGCGGGAGTCAAGTCAATGGATACCATACTTTGTGGCAATCTATGAATGAGACGTTCAGTAGTGGACTTGTTGTAAATAAGTTAAAATGATAACCAGTGCATTTTTCATTCGAAACCACGACGTCAATCGGCTCACCCGATGGTAAGTGATTATAGACGCTTACATATATCTGTAACACCAGGGGAGCTACATGTGCATTGTCGACCTTAAAAGTTAAGGTTAACGAAGGTCAAGACACATATCCTCGCAAAAGAATACCAATTCCTGCCTAGGATAAATCGCGTATCTATTTAAATTAAAAAACACATCCTAATTTCAATAGAGAAGATGGCAGGGTTAGCAAGATCAAGCATTCAAGACAAAAATTAGATAGCTGACTTAAGTTGGGATAACTATAACATCATGACCTAAAACATCACGGCCCCAGGACACAAACGACGGGAATAAACAGAAAAATAACACACGATAAATTCTATAAACAATTTTGTAAGTTAAGATTCATTTCAAATATCCCAAACATTCAAATATATAATGTTTAACCCTGGGTAGATAATGAGCAACCCCACTTATGAGTATTTGGTGTCGTAATAAATAGCAATAACGTTAAAGGTAATTTTAACTGAAATAAAGATACTTAGCACACCTGACCAGACAAGACCAGGGTAAGAGCATAAAATAGTTATGTACCAGTTGAACATTCCACAGTTTTATCGATTTGATACTCCTAAATTGTAATATCTACATCGTTTAACCGGACTTTAATATCCACGAAACGGAACAAATATTAAAGTACTGACGCCTGTCTCCTTCAGGGGTAGGCAGAGACTGCCGATCTTTCCAAGTGGCACGATGCTAGCTAACGCTATAGCTAAACGTGCTTACGTAATCCACTTTTCGCATATACGAGACATAGAACGTGACGGGTAGCGGAACTTATTATTATATTATCTTCTCATATATTCTTATTATCTCGTAAGACATCCCCGGGAAGAAGGGGAGACAGATTTTGTGGTTGCCACACGACATAAACCAGAAACCATGACTGTACTACAAAATCAACCTTTTGAATATTAATATATGATTGGAGAGACGAGCGAAAGCAAAACAAAAGCGTCCAATTTCATGGGCACTAAATAAAATTAGCTTCAAACTGACAAAGTAACAAAGCGGTCTCAATAATTCGCATTGAACGAGCTAAACGTCCAGACGCACCCCATTAATCACACGTTCGGATATAAGCACCAACGCTCAATGGTGATTTAATGAAAATATAAATTGCAGCGGTAATGCGAATTCAGTTAATATGCAATAATCGTCGGGTCCGCGTACGATGAGATGCGAAATCTATAGAGATCCGTTAAAATTTTCTCTAGGAACTCAATTACAATTCAATTTTCTCAGACGCGCTGCATGTGGGGCCTATCATTGTTTAGATGAGCGTCATTCCGTGGATGGGCAGCGATTAAACTGAGATTTGTTACACAATCCTCGTCATCGTGTTGTTGAAAACTCGTGTTACAATAATTACAATGATCGTCGCACTTTTTCTTGAGATCCCCGCGGCGCCGGCGATCCTACCGTGTATAATATAATTGAATCTTAGAAAATGTTCCTAGCCAAAAACAAAATCATGTTTTAACTAATTGTTGATTTTCTTCTTGTCGATATGAACCAATTCTGGTTGATGGCGGAAATACTGTGTAGAATTACTGTTTTGTTTTGACCATATTGGAACCCAAAGGCACATAATTTGAAAGTATGTGATCAGGTCAGTCTACTTGACTGACCGCTACGCAACACGTTCGTACTATTTCGATATGTTTTTTTTAATTTCGTTTACGCCTCGTACTCTTACATTTTAGTAATTTTCATTAGGAATCATCACATAAAGCCTCATCAGAATCATGAACCAGCTATTTACTATTTACATACGCCGCAATATTCACTATTACGTAAGATCTTTTAAAACAAAACAAAACGAGCCAAGCGCGAGACCCCAGTAACGGGACGCGGTCGGCTGTTCGCTTCGCGTCCACGATAAGATTCGCAGTGGGATCGCGCCTATTGAGGGTCGTTACGAGTTTCGCGCTAGATGATCGATAATAATGGTAATTTCGCTCCGAACACGTGTAGCATCGCTCGTTCGTTGCCGCGATCGCGATCGTTTCCCGCCCTATTAGGACGAGCGAAAGGCGGTCGCGACGACAGATCGTGTTCGCAGTCTGGCAACGGTGTTGGCGGCAGATATTCAAATGCTGCACCGGTTGTTTGGTCAGAATGTACAAACACATACAAAAAAAAACTAGAATTATTAAAACAGCAGCTAAATTAAAAAAAAAATCGGTAGTAATAACTTTGCGGCATTCACCTTTTAACTGCAATGCGTTTATGCTTATACGAAGAACATTATCACAACAACAAAACGATCTAGAAGGAGTAAGTGTTTCTATTTCAAAGCTTCAGCTCAAGCAAATATGCCAACTGTCACAAAAGTGAACGACGTAGTAATTAAAGACCGGTGACGTACCTGCTGTACGAATACTGAAAATCCTGCCATTCGATGATGGCCATCGGGCAATGTGAGCTGGTTGATAAAGAAATTGTAATCACATTCAACTATTTTAAAGTTATGGCCAAATATGCTGGTCTAAAACCAGAACAACACTGTCATCTACGGTAAAGTTTTAGGATTCATAAATAAAAACAAATAAATAAATTTATTCTTATACGGTATAGAAATTATTATTAAGATTTATTCTGTAACCTTCTAAACACAGATAAGACGCGTCAAATGCGTAGACGACGCTGTCGCGTATTTATGCGACGCCCTGCCCGGGTCCCATAATGGCAACACAATATCACAATACCGCACAGATTTATGCGCGGGCGCATCGGACGCCCGCACGCGGAAATTCTGCGGTTATTTACCGCTTGTGAGTTAACCGCGGCAGATTTATCGGTGGACTAGCGACGATCTTGTTTCCCTCTCGCCGGCCCGCCGCCGCAAGTGCACTATGATAGGTAAATTCGACGTTTCGCTATGATCTAAGACGCCACGATACTGTTATGTCATAGTTTATGGGTAGACAGAAATTACATTATTTCTGTGAGGCTCGGTTGGCTCAGTGACTAAGCATTTGGTTGCGACGCTGATGTTCCCGGATTTGGTTTCCGCACGGGACAAATGTTTGTATTATCTACATATAATTGTACCGTATCTGGTTGTGGATTCCTGTGCAATTTGTAAATCGCTTTCACGCCTCAGCAGAAAATCCAACATTGAGAGTATGGTTTTTTTTTCATAACATAGAAGTAGGAGTTATGCGTTATCGTATCGTATATCGTTATCAACGAGCAATAATAATGATCTACCCAATGACCGGTGATTTTTTGTTCCTACTGGAACGTCCTGGACGTTATTTCAGAATGCTAGAAGCTTCTACCAATTTGCGTCTGTGTTATTACGCACACAATATTGTTTTATGAATTTGTAGTTATATCACGTGTATATATAAAAGGTTGCAATAAAATAATAAATTAGTAAAAAGGACAAATGAGAAAACGTCGGCAAGTCGATTTCGTTATGATATCGTTTCAACACTATAAAAGCCAGTGTAAGTTGCATATTATGAATTTTTATTGATCGTCTCTTAAGTATTACATCATAATTATAAATTAATATTACATAAAATAAGCGGACCAATGAGCAATAGAGGAGCAATTATAGACTATAATATAAAACTATTCCCCTACCCCTTTAATTTTCATCATTATATATCTATCATAGGTAGTATTGCAAATTTGAAAACCTCATTCAAGAAGATAGACAAGAAGTTGTAGACATAGAGTGATCTTGCTTAACGACTCATTATGAACACATCGGGTACAGGCACGTGAGATACTCGCATTATGAATACCACGTACATATTTATTTTGCTGGGTTGTAAAAATAAAGTAGAATACTTGTAATCGCCGTGGTTGCTCAGGGGCCTCATGCGCTATACCACAAAAATATTTCACATAAATTTCGTATGACTTCATACCTCGATAACATCATACCGTCTTATTTTTCCCATTCGAGATGTGGTTTTGTTTATTGGAAACCAAATTTAGATAAACGATATAATGTTACATAAAGGGTTTTTTTGTGATTTTTTGTGGCACATGAGTACATGAGTTATTTCGTAGAACACGAGTGACCTGGATTCAAACCTTAGTTGCAATTTCAAAGTACTGATTTTGACATGTTTTCGGCGGTAAAGAACAGCATGTGAAAACCTGTTGATTTTGATTATTATTTAAAAAAAAAGTATGGAATATTAAGTTTTGTTTTTTTTTTTCAGTACTAGACTACCGACACGAATTGGACCAGCGTGGCGAACTCTTCCCAACTCCGAACCCCTCTCAAAAATGAGCGGAGGGGCCTTTGTCAAACAGCCGGACATTTACAGACATTTATAGCATTATTTTATTTTTTTTCATTGCTTTTGTTTCGTTACATCGAGTTGAATCATTATATCATCGACATGGCATAGCGGACGTACATGATTAGATGAACGCGCCACTAACATATAAAGCCTTAGCCTAAATCCTTTCGCTTAGTTTTTAATTAATAAAGTCCATAATATGTTGCCACTAACATAAGTAGTTTCGATTTTCCAAAAAACTAATCACAATCCAAAATTAGAATAAAAAAAATAAAAATACTGTTCGCGTCCGTGGGCTATAGCTCTAGATACCCACACGTGTCCCTTGGGTAGCGCCAAATGAACGGCACCATCTGGTGGTAGGTTTCGGCCGCGGCTTGTTACCACCCTCTTGGCAAAGCCTTGCCGCCAAGTGATTTTTATCGCGTTTCGGCATGATGCCATGAGTAGCCATCTTGGAAGGGGAGTCTAGGCAGTTGCATGGTGGAGCGAACCGGTTCCGGTACTGCGTGGTGTCTGTACTGGGTGACTGTTCGAGGAGGGTAGCGGGATCCTAAGCACGGTCTTCCGCTGGCCGACCGCAGGTAGTAGGGGGCCCAACTAGTAGGTTAGCCACCTATGAAAGGCTGCCCCGCCAACTCGCGAAAATCCCAGGATGCGTCATCGTGCTGGTTGGCGACCAGATGCGAGGCCCGGTGAACATCTTTGGGGGGGTTAGGGCGTCCCCGCGCGCTCCAGACCAGTCTCCCATCAGTGCAGCACTATGATTGTACCGCTTGGTATTCGTTTTAGCTATGCCTCGCCTAACTGTCCCCTTTCTGTCTGTCTGTTCACCAAAAATAACAATGAAAAAGTTAAAATAAGAAACTGGTTAAACAGCGGTTGCACTCCTTGCACTAAAAGTGCACCTCTCCAACATCCGAGGTCTGCACTCCAATCTCGTTCCAGTCCATCACCACCTTGAGACTGAAAACCACATCTGCTGTTCCTCACGGAGACGCAAATCAGATGTCCAGCTGATGCAGCATACTTGCACTACCCAGGTTACACCCTGGAACACAACTTCAAATCTCGCGCTGGCACCTGCGTGTATGCTCGCGATGACATCTGCTGTCGACGTCTCCGTAACCCAGAGGATTCCAGTTTTTCCGTATTGTGGGTTCTGGTGAACACTGGCTGGGAGCAGATACTCTATGCCAGTGTTTATCGGTCGCATACCGACAACATGGAGACGACCAGGCTCTTTCAGTATCTAACTGACTCTGCGGAAAAAGCTCAGCTCAGGTCAGCGCAGCTAGTTGTTCTGGGGACTTCAACGCCCACCACCAGGAGTGGCTGTACCCATACCTAAACACTGACCATGCCGGGAGATTAGCATACGCATTTGCTCTACCGCTAGGTCTCTCCCAAGTGGTGGCTGGCGCTACTCGGATACCTGATATTGATGGCCACACGGCCAATTGCTTGGACCTTCTGATGACAACTGATCCAGACCGATATCAAGTTGCAGTCTCCTCCCCGTTAGGTAGCTCCGACCACTGTCTGGTGAAATCTGTGTCTGTCTACTCGCCACCTGAACCCGAACACATGGGGACTAGGCGTGTATGGCGATACAAGTCAGCTGATTGGGATGAGATGCGGCATTTCTTTGCATCCTACCCATGGCAGCACTTATGCTTCTCTTCAGACGACCCGGCGTGCTGCGCGGATGCTGTTTCTGGAGTGATATATCAGGCTATGGAATATTTTGTTCCATATTCTGATATCTCACTCCATGTGAGAGCCCGCCCTTGGTTCAACTCTGAGTGTGATAGTGCCGAAGCACTTAAGCACTTAGCTTACCAAGAGTGGGCGGATGCTCGAGCCCGCAAAGCACAGAATGTCCCGAAACTGAAAAGAGCCTTCAATAGTGCTGCTAAGTCCTGCAAACGTGCCCTCCGCAAGGCCCGCTTCGACCATATTGGCCGTATTGGAGCCAAACTAGCGTCTTACCCATCCGGGAGTAAAGCTTTCTGGTCTCTTGCCAAATCGGTCGAAGCCAATTTCTGCCGGTCTTCTTTCCCGCCATTGCAGAAGTCTGATGGCTCATTAGCTCACACCGCCAAAGAGAAAGCAGACATGTTTGCCTCTCTATTTGCGAAGAATTCACAACTAGATGCAGCTGATAACTGCCCACCTTTGCTACCTCGTTGTGACTCTGCAATGCCTGAGGTACACATTCGGCAAAAGAGGTACTGAAAATACTCAGAACTCTAGATGTGAATAAGGCTAGTGGGCCTGACGGCATTCCTGCCATTGTCTTGCGGTCATGTGCGCCTGAGTTGTCTCCTGTTCTGACTCGCCTCTATCGCTTGTCCCTGAGGACTGGTCAAGTTCCGAAGTCCTGGAAGATTGCCAATGTCCAACCTGTACCTAAGAAAGGAAGTCGTGCCGACCCTGCCAACTACCGACCTATCGCAATCACCTCCATACTCTGTAAGGTTATGGAGCGCGTTTTAAACAACCGCCTCCTTGCATACCTGGAGGACAACGACCTCCTCAGTGACCGTCAATTCGGGTTTCGTCGAGGCCGATCTACTGGGGATCTTCTTGTGTATGCCATTCACCACTGGAGCGAAGCCATTGAGAGACACGGTGAAGCTCTTGCCGTGTCTCTTGATATCTCTAAGGCTTTCGACAGGGTCTGGCACGCAAGTCTCATTGGCAAGCTTCCGGCATATGGTATTACTCCCGAGCTTTGCATCTGGATCGAGGATTTCCTGAGGAACAGATCGATTCGGGTCGTCGTTAATGGCGCCTCGTCCGATCTCCATGATATTAATGCCGGTGTGCCTCAGGGGTCTGTGCTCTCCGCGACTCTTTTTTTGCTGCACATCAACGACCTGCTGGTAACACCCGATATCTTTGGGTATGCAGATGACAGCACAGTCTCGGGGAGATACTTGTCCGATGCGAAGTCTGGGGCAAAAGTCCAGTCTTTCAGAGAATCGATGATTGAGGGGGTGAACTCGACTTTGGAGGCTGTTTCCCAATGGGGTGATGCCAATTTGGTCGAGTTTAACCCCTCTAAAACACAGGCTTGTCTTTTTTCGGCGAAACGGAGTCCATTCCAACTGACTCCGACTTTCCGGAATGTCTCCGTTCCGGTAAATGACCGTCTTGCGCTCTTAGGTCTAGATCTCTCTTCTAACCTAAATTTCGGTCGTTACATCGAGTCCATAACAAACACTGCTGCCAAAAAACTTAGTATCCTCTCGGGAGTGAGACGGTACTTCACATCGGAGCAGCTCTTAAATCTATACAAAGCTCAAGTCCGCTCTTGCATGGAATACTGTTCCCGCCTCTGGGATGGTTCGGCTAAACATCAGCTTGATGCTTTGGACTCGTTGGAGCGCCGAGCGAAGAGGATCATAGGCAGTGACTCACTAGTAGAGGCAAAACTTCAAAGCCTCGAACACCGTAGACGAGTGGCCTGCCTCTCGGTTTTTTATCGAATTCATTTCGGAGAGTGTGCGGAGGTTTTGCATAACCTAATACCCTCTTCCCCTTTCCATCACCGAACGACTAGACGCGGCGAGAAGTTCCACCCTTACGTTGTAGACATTCCTCCATTACGCACGAGGCGGTTTGCCTCTTCTTTCTTTGTGCGGACGGCTAAGGAGTGGAACTCTCTGCCGAGGTCGGTTTTTCCGGAAGCCTATAACCTGGATATCTTCAAGGCCAAAGTGAACAGACATCTAGGCAAGCGTGTACCATCCTAGGCCTCATCTTCGCTTTCCATCGGGCAAGATTGAGGTCAAACGCAGGCCTATTTTTCATAAAAAAAAAAAAAAAAACTTTCTTAATCCTGTTACCATTCCAATGCTGGCAACAAGCCTCCCCCATTGATAATTTGCCATATCGTCCACTCTTGGCAAATGGGTTCGCAGTACCAGACGCTTCGAACTTTAAGATGCTCCTGCCCAACAACAGTTTTTGGAATTTGCCTGACAATTTTTTGTAGGCAAACAGGCTTTATGTAAGGGGTATACCATCTCTTTCTACAAATGCCAACCGTAACTGCACGTGGTGCACTCTGCTAAATAACAAAGGAGGCTCTGCCGGCCGAAAGATGGCGGAATATCCATCTGTGTTTGCGGAACCTATATCCCACAGACTAGTGATGGGAAGCAGCATCACTAGTTCCAGGCTGCCCTCACAAACCCGCTTGCCCAGCGAAGTGACTATGGACAAACCTTCCAAGAAATGTAAGCCGGCTTTAGCTGGCGCTTTCTGGGAGAGGCGTATGATCAGCAGTGAACTAAAATAGGTATGTAGTAATAACCGAGCATTCGCAACTCACTCTTTACCTCTCCAGGAGCAAGAACGAGACGAGTGGATAACCTCAACACCGCATTTGCATTAAAGCTTTTTCTTAGTAGATTAAGGGTAAGAAGTGTTTGAAAATGAGAATAACTCTCCACTTACGTATGGCTATATTCCATTTCATAATTTAGTAATATACGTTGCAATTAATTGACTATACTAACATCATCGCTTAGAAAAAACATGACATACATATAACGTCACCGTGTATCCCAACGTTGTTATTACCCCATATGATATTACACTCCATCGTTTGTTAGAAGCGAAGGAGGCTCTTCGCTACGTGGTTATTAATTTCATTATGGCGTTGTTAATCAAACGCCTGTCGTGGTTGTGTACTCCCTTCTCAAATATGAACATGTATGTGTATACACACACTTGCACACAATTTCTTTACTGTAATAATTTTTTGGCAAACACAAATTTTTATTTAGTCTGGTAACATAATTTAAGGTCCCTTATCTTTGATACTCCATCTGACCACTTACTCTCATAGTCTCCCTACGCGTTACAAAGGATACAAGTGAATGTCCTGTGTTTCCATTTACCCTAGCGTAGTATATTAACCGGAAATGTCGATTCATATCGATATCATGTTGTAATAGTTAGGCTGTTTTCAGATGACGGATTTTTTGACCTGCGTATCATTATCACCAGCAGCAGCCCGTAAAAACTTCGCTGCTGGAAATAAGGCTTTCGCCTATATCTGCCTACTTTACAGTACCATGCATACCAGTGTGTTGCTCCCACTACCAATCAGACATCTGATACCTTAGACGCTGCTACCCGTAACTGATTTGGATAAAAAAATTGAACCACCTTCCGGAGGCTTAGGGGATTATTCATATATTTCCCTATAGCCTTAAATCTTATACAATACGCCGGCGTTGTGATTCTAACACGCCTTACTTACACGTATGTACATGCTTACTGTTTCGGAAATATTTGAAATCGCATAATTAAAAGAAATAATGCGCATTATAAACAGTCCCTAAGCTGAGCTTTACTCGGCATATTTTAGTGCAATCGAGCATAATAACAATTGGCAATTACTAACAGAGCGCGATACTCTGATGTTACCTCAATATTCTATCAGATGGCCTTTTTATCAATTTTAATTAATCATTATTTTAATTATATTTGTGAAAACAGGTTTTCTTTCCGTGATGACACCTATCTAGAAAAATCTAGATAAACTTGCAATGTAAAGTGTTATGCAAATACAAAACTGCATCCAAATGGTTAGAGCAATATTCGATAAATCAATTGCATATTTATGTATATACATAAAATATATTCCAGAAATGCTGTCTTCTTACGGATATTGTTGTCACAAGATGTCTTTATCCACACACATCTACTTGAATGAATAAGTATTACGAAGCGCCTTCTTGGTAGCCGACATCTAAAAAATAAATTATCATAATCCGTTGAGTTTTAAAAGGGAAATTTAGTCAACACAACGCGGGTTTTTTTTTATTGTAAAGGACATCTGCATCGTCGGCATCATGGGGTATAATAATGTGCACCCTGTTAACGATACTCTGTGATCAATAGCGGGAAGTACATCAAAATTTGCCGAATCCTAATATTACATTGGATTGCGGAGAAAAACGAGCTAACAATCCACCTCATGGTAAGTGGCTACTGCAGCCCATGGAAGGTGTTCATGGGCTGCATAATGGTCCACTCAACTTCAATAAAAGAAAGTTACATATGCCTTGTGCCATTAGGCCTATGATGGAATGCTTCACAGCCCGTAATTAGACTGACTCTATACTTTTCAAACTGGAACACAACAGTTGTTACACTGCTGTTTAGCGGCAGATATGAAAGACTCCTAAGTAGAGATA
Organism: Bhutanitis thaidina; assembly: GCA_029286595.1. NCBI lineage: Eukaryota > Metazoa > Arthropoda > Insecta > Lepidoptera > Papilionidae > Bhutanitis > Bhutanitis thaidina. Next base: position 4,660,418 of record JAGSMS010000010.1, on the reverse strand, counting down.
GAACTTAGCACCTAGTACATACTAGGGTTGGGGAGCTAAATCACTATTGACGGGGTGAATGTAGATAAATCTAATAAGAATCTTTCTCAGCAAAAAAAATAAGCTCTAAAAAAGCTAAAGAGAGGGGGGGGGGGATTGGCATTTTAGTCCTTTCAACCCACTTGTCACCAGAGCGTATTAGGAATAACATGACGGTTGGTGATCATGTCGCCGCCTTTGTGTCCAGACCAGTAAATACATTTCGTACAACACATTAGTACGAACCCAAGATATAGGGATCGCACTTGAGCCTCCTAATTCTGAGGCAATCCCCTTACCACTCGGGGCTACCAACAGTGGGCTTAGAAATCTGATGATGATGTAAATAACGTTTCATCACTTGTTCTATACACATAAGTAAATTTTTTAATGAAATTACCTTTGTTACACTGAATTATAATTAAATGAACTTTACAATCAACAAACACATTATTTGAATAATTACAAAACTCCACTTTGGTGACCATAGTACGAGTATACTAGGTCTAGTGGCGAGTTATATCTATCAAAATTAAACGTGTAACTCTCGGAAGGTGTCAAAGTGCGTTCTAAATCAGCCGGCGGGCTAATGCCAGCGGGAGCCAATCCACCGTCTCATAACTGGCTCATCCATCATCCGGCAACAGCGAGCCGGGCGACGCATTGTCCCGGATTGGCATAACGACACGCGCCCCGGACCAACGCCTGACTTATGACCACATTACCGCAACACGCTTGACGCATGTCCAATTATTAGACACAATCTGTTTGCCCATGTAAAATATGAATGAGCCGGTCTAAGCCCATTAATATGTACACATCCTGCCCCGGTCACATCGAAGGGAGATAATGTTGCCGGCGTATAAATCCTAGACGCGCCACGCCGGCTAACAAATGAACGGGCCCCGGGAGAAATATTGCAAAAAGACTTTAAAATATCGCCCTCATTGTTACGCGTAATCTGAGATTATTGAGTAACAATATCTAATGTCATTTTTCTTTATTATAACAAGCATATTGCATTGTGTGCGAAAACCTCACGAATGTTTAATCTTATTTTGAGAATAAGGTTTATTTTTAAGAATCTTTTAAATAAAATGAAAAACTATATACTTTGCTAAGAAGGATGTTGGATAAAATTTTCTATTTATTAATTCATTCTTACACTCGTACACATTTATTTGTTCCTTACTTATCCTTCATGTTGTTAAATCTCTCTCAATATAATCAATAAAAACATTTAATTTTCGCGAGTCAGTCACATTCCGAGTTCTAGCGCCTCGACACTCACCAGAACTTTATAGAATTTAGTACGAAACTACTCAAAAACTGTCTAAGAATGAGTTCAAATGTTTGGCGCATATGGAGTGTAAACGCTATCTGGAACATAAATATATCATGGGCTGTGTATGCAAGAGAAATTGCCTATCGGCCATCCATCGTGCTTTTCATTTATGCCTTCGACGGGAAGGGTTCGCGAAAAACAATCAAGAAAAATACATCCCTCGAAGATCCCAATCAGTTGAAACAAATGGCGTCAATTTATCTACACCATCCACTGACGAAGTGGTGGAATTTCTTTTCGAGAAAAAAAAACAGCAATGTTGTATGTTAATTTGCATACATTCACCATGGCATTACAGAATATGAATGTAGAAATACCAATTTTGAATTTGAATTATGCCGAATTAATTCCACACGGTATCGCTTCGACTACAATCCAAAAGAGAAATATGTACGGTTAATTCTCTTTTGTCAAAGGTTCTTTAACTGGTCCCGATGCCACGGACGTTTCTGTTATCATAGGTAATTTATTAAAATCTCACATCCGTGTTGTGTCGTCGAGTTATGGACGTTTATTTATAATTTGTGATTGTATTTAATGATTGCGGTGAATCTGACGTTCGTTATAATATGGAGCCATCAATATTGTTGATAATTGTAATGGTGATGATTTAAGTTAAATCCACTACCGCGTTTATTGGGAGAAAGCTTACGGTTATACGCGGGTGATAACTAACGGAGAAGGATAACGTTTCAAACGGGACCGTGCATTATATGATGCATTAACAGGACCGTTTATTTATATGTCTTCTCCTAACTGCATATGAAGAAAGATAATAGTCGTAAAATACATAAATGAAATAATGATAGCAGAAAAATCTAAATATATACAGTTTTATAATAATCGGCGACGCGGCTAACCAGGCGTCACGTTCTAGCTTTCAGAGAGGAGATAGAAAAGATTCCCTGGCGGAAGCTCGTTTGGCTACGGTAAGAATCGTGACAAGTGGCAATTCGTAAAATGGACCCAGGTAACATAGCCTGCTAGAATGAAACAAAGCATTTTCTCCAAAGCTCAACCTGTCTTGCAGGAGGTAATTCCTACAGTCTAATCTGTGGCTACACTACCATTAAACCTAATATCGATGTGATCGATTATGCAACAACACTTAATTAATTTTTTTTAAACCAGACCCAAAAAGCTGAGGTCCTCTCGTCAAACCCTGGTTGACATCTATAATGCAACTGCTCAGTCTGAATCAATGAGCCCAAGCACAACGCGTGTGCATTTCGTGTGTTGGGCAAAAGAATAATGATCAGAGGTGATGACAAATACCTTTTGGTAAACTCTTTGCGTAGGTATTCCGTAGAAACTTCTTATCCCAATACAATCTTACAATCATTATTTTACTACGTAGTACATCCAAAGGGTCGCGAAATTCAAAGACAAACCTAACGGGATACGCATTACCTACTCCTCACGCAAAAAGGCAGGTAACGGAAAATCGTCGCTTCCTAGAAACGCGGTACCCAATACCAATGAACTCTGACGACCACTCGATCAACGTAATTAGAATTAATGCTTTAATGCTCGTAGTTGCCGGATAGCGGGATGAGTCACGACGCCGATGCGGGCAGTTGACAAAATATTACCGGGCAGCGGACACTGGCGGTCGGTAATCCGATGGACGGACACGTTCATTAATGAACATTAGTTAAACCGATTAGCCGGTGTCGAACGCGGCGCGGGGCTCAAGTGATGCGATAGAAGGAAGCAAGTACAGTCGCGAGTGTTAATCGTTGGGAGAGTGCTACTTGACTAGTTATCCAAATACCTTATCTCTTCTCTATTATTTCTTTCCGCTTCGTCTTGAACAGTCTGTCAGAAGACAGCTGGACATAGGCATCACCCATAGCAAAGATTTTCTGTAATTAACCACGCTTGACGATAGCAGAAACAGACATCACGCTCCTTAAACACTGCTGACCGTTACGGGTATATTTGAGATCGTTATTCGCCCATTTGTTTAACCACACACACTTCACCATGAGATTTCTCTTTAATTCCATAATTTGAGTGTTACGACATCCACGGAATAAGATGGATTGATCATCATGGAATAAGCGCCACCACGCTGCTCCTTCTTGCATATTGTAAAGAAACGCTTATACTAAAAACTGTACGTTTTTTTAGTGTACGATTAATTTCACAAACGCTACAGTATATCGATGTATAGATAATACGTAAATTTGTTGATTTCTATCAGCGTATTTTGTCATTGAGTTCCGTTTAAATAATAAATATTTTAATGTTTAAAGCGCTCGTTTAATCACCACCACAGTAAGTTAAGATTTCATATAAGAAATTATAATAATGATAATTACAATACAGAAATAAATATAAATGAAATTGAAACGTAACGATATAAAGTAATTTAAAACAAATATAATTTAATAGACACGGTCATTTATTTTATTACTACCTATAGACTCAGAAATTCGGATGTATACAATTTATAGAAAACTATTATATTGCACACACGCGTAAACCATTACTGATACCGGTATTGGTAGAAATAAAAAGTGAAGCTTTCACGACCGTGTACCCAATCGGGGGGTGGTTAAAGGTCTAACTTTAGACTTTTCACCAGAGCTTATTTGGGACAACGTGACAGGGCACCTGTCAATCGCCTTCTTAGTGTCCAAGCCAATAATACAAATCGTACATAAGTTTTAAAAAAACTCATTGATACGATCCCTCCGTATAGACCGGTACGAACTCGAGTTTCCTGATTCAAAGGCAGCAATCCCCTAACCACTCGGCTATCGTGGCTTAGTGTTGTTGGTAGAATATAAATTGTCTAATTAACATTAATCGTATATATAAATAGAATTATCTATGGAACCAAATTTTCTATAACAAAATATAATTGCTTGTGCTCATTATGTCCCAAAATAAGAATACATAGTTTTTTTAGTTTTACGTAGGGGTAACGGTTCCCACTTAGTAAAATTGATATCATCGGTCATTGCAATGGTTATAATATTGTGTATGCTGTATGTATTTATTTATATATATTTATTTATATGTTTTCATATTTGTTTATATGTATTTATTCCGTTAGTATGTATCTAATTGTAAGTTCAGTAGTATGTGTTATATAACTTCATATGTGTCCACAACAAACATATGTCCTAAAGACAAAGAACATCTTTAGGTTTTAGTTTAGTTAAGTTATTCACGTATTTTAGCTTTCTTTTTTACAACTTTATTGTTTTGCACCCTTACAATATCTCTCACGCCCCGGGTTGATAGGCAGAGAATGCCAAGAGGCATTAAGTCCGCCCTTTGTAATACTTTTATAAAGGTATTTAAATAAACGGTGCGAACACCTACCGGGATCAACATCTAAGATGCTGGACCGACTAAAACCCCCACGATAGATACGCTGTTGAACCCGGTGGCCTTGACAGCTTCGATGGAAGAGACTCCCGGGCAGAAGGCCTGCAAGTTAGGTGAATTCGTAGTATCTATGGCACCATACTTAAGCATCATAGATTAAATAAACGAATCGTGTTTGCGAGCGATAGAAAAATTTAAAAAATGCACCGTCTCTGAAGTGCCGGAGCCCTATCGGAATCAAGCTAAATTCCTATGTAACAAATAACTCAACTTATATAATACTCGTATACCGCTAAGTACCTGGCACGGACAAAACAATTTGTAATGCTTATAGCGACTTCGATGTTAAGGAGAGACGTTGTCCAGCTTCTCTAAGCAGATTAAGTCGAACAACTTAAGTACAAATCATTAATAATTATGCGGCATTTGGATTTGAGAGGCGCTTAGTTTCCAAAGGCTTAAGACTTGACTTAATTATTTATTAGATGTTAACAATTAATTCTAGAAAGTTGGTCTATTAAGGCATTATTAATTCAATCGATAAGGCGAAATATGCGTGCAAAGTTTATAACAGCAAATGGAAATTACAAATTGTGAGATTACTAAAACTCCTCTAATACTATTATGAGAAATAGTTTAATGAATTAGAAGTAATAAAATAAGTGTCCCGAATGGCCGCTAAGTTAAGGTAGCTTTTCCGATACTTGTTAGTTTGCGGTAAAACGTGATATAGTTTTTAATGATACCACTATTTATGCGCTACCAGAATAATATTTCGTTACCGAAGCTCGGTAAGCGGATTATCGATCACAGTCGCAGACACCTCGCACCTTTGGACACTGCTGCCCCGTCATCCGTCCGATTATTTTTGGTCAGGTGTTTTTCGAGATGGTTATCCCGGTATCTGTTATTCCTTGCGCTTAGTCGCTTCTTACGACACCCACGGGAAGATAGGGGGAGGCAGATGCTTGCCCCGATACCATACGGCAACGGATTGTAATACAATACCAGTTAAATAGCATAGTTCGCACCCGAAAAATAACGTCGTAGGTTAGAGCCTGCCATTCGACTATTGACGTAAACCACTCCTGATACAAGTTCTAAGTCTTAGTTGGTTTGGTTAACAGGAATATTAGTAATATGAATTATAACATCGCTAGTATTATTTTAATAAAAGAATAAAAAGCACACTCGTGGTTATGATCCTCCCTAAGAAAACTTTAATTTAAATAAAAAAGACAAAACGTGATTTATTCAATTCATTGAAAAAACAATTACTTACTCCTATATTAAAAACTTTTTAATTTCACAGAAATTAAAATGTTCCTTTGCTAAGAAAAGTGTCGTACAATTCTTTCGGTTTTCCCTAGCCACGTGCCACGTACTCAGTAAATCGTCAATTGAAATCGAAATAAACAATTTTAGTGTTGAGTTGCGTAAGTACTACGACGCATTTTATGACTCATGACACGCGCGTCATTGTAAATGTTATTGTCACCTGTACATTCACTTGTCGCTTTTCCGTTAACGTTAATAGTTAACGCTGCATTAATGATCGGTGGAAGGATCCAAAACAGTTTCCAACACAACCGTCCACACTACGATATCTGAAAACCAATAATATCTGTGTTGGACAAATATTGGCTCCAACTGGTTCGATTCGAACGGCTCGAGAGTTGAATACTATAACCACGGGTACAATTTATTATACATATCTATCAATACATTACACGTTTTCAATCCCAATTTTTTTTATCAATAGACGAACGAAAAGTATAGTACAGTTTTAAAGCGAGCAGGATTTGCTAGCCGTTATTACCATGTGGATTTGACAAAGCCTTGTTACTAATTACAGACAAACATATTGTAATTTCGATTTAGTCGAGAGCTTTATAAAGCATCGACCTCGGCATTGTAATTTTTTGCTTTTGGAAAAAATTCTAAATAAGGTTAACACACTTTCGGAAACATTGTGAGTTAGCCTGTCACAATAGGTAAAGCTAAACAGATACTTAGGATATCTTTTTGGCAGGCCTCAGCGTAGCTACCCCAGCTAATCCGCTATACCACTATATATTTCTATATAACCGAAATCATATAAAAAAATACACATTGTTAGGGTACGTTCTCACAGAGAATTTTTGTGAATTTGAGGCATATCGGATAAGGCTCCTTAACGGACTGCCGCAAACCACTTTTCACCTGTGCCGAAGAGAGAAAGTGACGGGCGGAGACTGCCATGAGATCTAAGTCCCCTTAATCACCTTAAAATACTTCACGGGAACGAAGTGGTGGCAGATTCTAACGCTGTAACCACATATCATTAACTATATTAATTGCAAGATAACTCAGGCGCACTAAAAACCAACGCTGAAGCTCAAATGCAGCTTTAAGCTGACGGTTGACGGGACGGCTCTCCTGACGATTCTAATTTTTAATTCTTTTTTTTTCAGAGCGGTTTAATTATATTTTGTTAAAAACTTTTGTTTGCTCCGTTTCTATTTTATTTAAAGCATCTTGGCATAAGCCTGTGTAGATTGTTTGATATATACATTTGTTCTTTTTATCTAATATTATAATAATAATAAGTATTAATGTTCCTATGTATGTTTGTGGCGTAATTGTGCAATAAAATGTTTCTTTCTTTATTTCAATGGTAAATATTTACCATATTCTTGATTTATCGTTGCGGTAATCTTGTATACCTACTTACTCATAGGATGTTGTAATGGAGAAGATTAAGTTTTATTCTACACATAATTCTAAAATTACCATAAAAAATAATCAACGTATCTAATAATAAACTTTTACGCTAATGTACATAGACTAGTGAAAGAAATAGAAAAGTTATAAATGGTAACCCTGAACCACAATAGGCAATCTAATCATCGTTTTAATCTCTGGCCTATAAATATCGTTCAGCTCAAAAATAATGCCCCATTCGTAATCTTAATAACAAATCTAGTGTATAGATTTTCTCACAGTTCCATTATAAATGGCGTCGGTATTCAATTAATCGAAACTTATCTCGCTATAACTGGAGTGCTCGTGAGGGCAGGGCTCTAATAACGAGGTTACAGGCTACAAATCAGATTTTTAAAGATACATAGGTGCATTCGAATTAGATATAATATTATTCCGGTTAAAGCCAGAGAGAGAAAAAACAGTACACTAGATATTTAACTTGGACACTTGGACTGGAAACAACACACAAAAGAGTCAAATCAATTTAGTAGATTATTTTACATCCTGTACAGTCAGGCGTATAAAAACGTTTGTACCTCATCAACGACTTAATTATATTACAGTTACACAGTTATTTTAATTAGTATTAAGTAAGTGTGTTAAGGGAGTGTAAGGAGGCAATATTTCATATCGCCCACCAGCACATGGTGCAAGGCTAGCTGACAAACGAGGCTCTGGCGATCGAACGGTGGCGGAATATCTATCCGAATGTGTAACATAACTAGTGTGAGGGTATCGGCGCTGCTCTCACCGACCCGCTTGCCTGGCGTGGTCAGGCTCTAGATGTGTGAATGTTTACATTTCTCTCTTTGTTATTACTACTATTTTACATGTGGTAGAGCCAAGCGGCGGCTTTTGCTGCTGCTCGAATGGGCCGGCTCGACCGGGTTGGTACTACGGCCTCGCAGAATACCGGCGTGAAGTAGAGGCACGAGGGCGTCGGTAATCGCGTACCAATGGGTGAGCTTCTTGTTCGTTTGCCCCCTTTTCAATAAAAAAAAAATATGTTCTGTCTAGTCTCCAGAGTTCTACCATTTTTATAATTTGGAAAACCTTTTTTAACAATTTATTCTTCATTGTACCTTAATGAAAAGACTACAATAGACGGAGTTAAAATGTTTTCACGTCCAAGTAGTCGTTGGAGATGAAGAACAATATCGGCAAGTAAAAGTACAAAAATGTTTTTTTTTTTTTATGGGAAAGGCGGCAAATGAGCAAGCGGTTCACCTGATGGTAAGTGAATAACGTCGCCTACGTTCATCTGCAATACCAGAGGTGCTGCAGGTGCGTTGCCGGCCTTTAAGGGTATTTTGATACAACATTTATACAATAAGTTTTACGGGACGCAATACAATAATAACCAGAGCCAAAAACCAAATATTTGTGTGTTGTTATTTGTTGTTTGCACACGTAATGACTCTAGCTCTAGGAGATTCTAGCTCAGGAGCCACGACTTAACAGTTATCTAACTAGCGTGCCATGCGGTCGCGATTGTATAAAATACTTATATAATATACGATACGAATATACAGTTATAATATACGACACCGATGACAAAGTGAATTTGAAACCAAAGGGAATTAGCGGAGTTTATCATAGATGTAAATGCGGCGACGAAACGCTTCGGCAATGTTGCAAGCTCGGTATTTACAAGTTTCTAGCCCGACGTTCAAGTGAACTGTCTCCCAATACAAGCGCTTGAACTTATTTCTGTGTTTGTATGAGAGACGGTGAGTGGAGTGGTTAATCGATTTTTTTTTATATAAAATAGGCTTACGTTTGAGCTTAATCTTGCTTGATGGAAGGCGAAAAGGAGGCCTAGGATGGCACACGTTTGCATAGAAGTTGTCTGTTCACTTCGATCGATTTTAAAAATATTGATATTGTTTAGTCAAACAAAAAACGTGCCTCTTATTTATTTGTATAGTAACTACTATGAATGTAGCAGAGAAGCAGTTTCACAAATTTATGAATACTTATCTTAAATACTAGACGACGTTAATACATTTACGTTCCTACATACATACTTTTTATACTAGCTATTAGCCAATTTATTGAATTTAATGGTTTCGTTCACGAGAATAAGTTTTAAAATTAATTAAACATAGTCTATGTCCCTGTCAAAGCATATAGCTTCCATGCAGTCAAACATCGATATAATCATATACACACACGCATTACTAAGTGCATGTGTTACATTCTTATTTTTTAATCGATAAGGTACTTAACTAACTAATCATTGTGATAGACAGTAGGTTTTTTGCGACATTCTCATGTATACTTTTTTTTTATGTTACTAACCACATGTTGTTATTGGCTTTTCTCATGAATAATTTAATTATTTCTGTTTGTTGTAACACTGTTGGTCTTGGTGAATAAATAAAATGAAACATAATCTGTCGTGGAAACGGGTTCCGTGACCTAAATTTCTCCTCTCCGAAAGACAAAACCTTGAGGGTGACGAGGCTCGTCGCTGGGTTTGGTCCAGAAGACTGCCATAGGATTTTCTAGGCTTTCCCTCAGTCGACTATTACTACATTCACGGAAAGAAAGGGGGTGGCAGATTTTACGCTACACTGCAACTAAAGATTCTGAATGGAGATATTTTATATATTATAGATTACTCCTTAGATTCTACAGACTCGCTAGTAGAAGACAAACTATTGACTATTGACTAGACTATTGACGGGAATTTAGACATTAGCGATAAAGCATAAAAAATGTTTCTAATTTTATTTCTTACTAAATCAAATTATTATTTCATTTCAGTCTATTAATAGGTTCAAAATATCTACAATGATTAATGTCTTTTCTAACATCGCGCTATATTCATAACGGAGTAGATATAGTAGGTGTGGCTAAAGGGCGGGGCCGACCTAACGTACGGTGTAAATACGAGAGATAAACATTGTTCGTTTACGTTCACGCCTATAATTTTCGAACCGCAGTTACAGCTTTTTGAATGGAGCATAATCGATTCGATTTGAACGGTCATAAATATCATCAGCAATGTTATTAATTTCAGATTAGATTTAGATTTATTTGGTTACTACGAACACATTGCAATATCGAGGACGGAAGCTTGCTCCTACAGAGAAACCGATGAAAATTATTTAGAACATAATAAATGGAATATGTTTTGAATGAATAGTTTTGATTGGAAACTGAATTATTTCAATAACAATATGAACAGCGTTGTATATTTAAAGAATCATTCTTCAGTGGTGAATTTCAATAAGAATTACGAAAATAAACACACAAAGCTAGTTTGTTTTGAATACGGCGACTATTCAAATCTCACCAATACGACTATTCTGAAGAACTGCGAAACGGATTACTATTTCCGTTCTGTGAATCGAGAAGCGAGAACGAAGCGCACCAATCCCACGACAGTGAGCTCACAATTTCTAAAACAAACCCGTATCGAAGATTATTCCGCTACCGTTACCTCGAACGATTTAGACACAGCGTACTTTGCTATTTGTAATCTCAGTGGTTTTTACCTTTAATTTCCGTCCGTCTTGTCCTCTAAACCATAAGTACCGTATATATATTTTGTCAATTTCTTAAAAAAATGCGAAGGTGAAATGGGAGACCCAATTACTGAAAATATAAATACAAAGTTACAATCAAATAATATATGTTATAAACAGAAAATAATTGGTCTCTTTCACTGTTGAACACACATGGTGAAGGAGACCGAGTTACCACGGAGATAGCTCTTGAACAGGATAATAAATAGCTATAACTTGTAAATAAGCGCTACCGCAGACGATAGCCTGCCCACGATGCGTCCGGGTGGGTGCGTACTTGTCCGTAAACCCTCGCACCTTGAAAAGCCTTCACGTGACGGATGTCTAAGCCTCGTCGCCCTGGTTCACTCACGGAGATTACCAAGATCTTTTTTTATCAATTATCAAGCTTTTCTCTTTAGTCGACCCTATAAGACATCAATTTCGTATTAAACTCAGCAAAAACTAGCGGTACTTTGCTAGCGGCGGCTTATATATTTAAATCTAGGATAATTCAATTAAAAAGCGCCAATAGCCTAATGGGTTAGGGTGCGGACTGCGAAACATGACGTCGCAGGTTCGAGCCCCCATTCGACTATTGTCGTGAACCACTCCAAATACAAGCTCTAATGCTTAGTTGGAGGGTTAACAGGAATATTAGTAATGTTAGTTAAATAACATTGCTAGTATTCTTTATAAAAAAAAAAAAGAATAATTGATTAACAATGAAACAAAGATACATTGGAGTTAAACTTTACGTTACCGATGTTATCGCATTTAATTTCACTTTTATATTCCTGACCATTTGGGTGGTTTAGAGCACCCGCGGTCACAGAGAGATGTCATAGTTACAGGTGTTTGTTATAGTTAACTAATAACATAGTAACGGGCTGATAATATTTTAATTTCAATGTATCATTATATAAAAAAACAATTAAAAATATTTTGAATCCAGAGTCGAATTCAATCATTTATGTATAATTCAATTCAATAGTTTCAGCAAGTGTAATTTTGATATCCAAATTTAGCCAAACACTTATAATAAAAACGTTACAGAAATGTGAACAATTTGCGTATCGTCTCTAACGCCTTAATAAAGAAATGTTCAATTCAAAACTCTCCGTAGACAGGTACACGGCAAAAAATAGGTCGCGAGCGTGCCTGTTGCGCGCATTATGCAGGCGTGCGGCACGACCCGCAATTGTGCGGACACGGACGCCGGCTACCGCATGCAAAGTGAGTCGTCGGTGTGCCCGAGAGATGTTTGCTCCCGAAGTGACTAAGATTTAGTGCCGACGGAGTGAGCGTAAGATCTCTGTGGGTTTTAACGGAAATCTTATTGAAATTTCAGTTTCACTTTTTGTAGCGGTTTATAAATTATTACCTATAATTACACTGACTAATTTAAGTCAGTGTAAGTGTGTCAGTAGTTTTGTTGTTCTTCTAATTAAAATACAAAAGGTCGATTAAGAGTCGTGCTCGCGCTTACAAACACAAAATAATGCGGATTGCAAAATTGGATTCCTGATCGTAAAACGGCGCATGACCACAAAATGTTATTCATATGATAAAGTCATTTCCACGAAACATACGGGTGAACTAGAAAGCGGTCTTATTTTTCCTTCAGGAATTAGTTATTCGTTTCGAGGTAAGAAGCCCTAAGGGCTTCTTCTTCCGATTCCGTAAGAATCTGTTATCTATCCACTGCTGGACATATGCCTCTCCCATAGGAAATATTTGCGGTGATCGTCACGCTTAAATGGCGGGTTGGCGTTCGTAGTACCAAACAACTTGCACCTGGGATCAGCTTAAACGCCCCTGCCCATTACCGGTCTGAATAATTTAGTATCGCTTGGGTCTTCATTCCGCCATCTATCGGAAAACTACATATAAATAACTATAAAATTAAGTACATACCGTAAGATCATCACGCCACAACGTCGTTCTGTGAAAGAGAAAAAGAACATTTAAACTACAATTACAATTATCAAATACAATAACATATATATTCACAGTAATGATGGCACGTACCATTTGGTGATGGCGTTTCAAAATCTGCCAACCTTTCACAAAGAATTTCGCGGGGTCGACTAAGAGTTATAATTGGAATAAGTCATGGTTTTCGACAGATAGCAATACGCTACTCCAGTGCAGAGAGGCCGAATTCACTGAAGTAAATATTATTTTAACAGCTAATGTTTTTTTTCCATACTCCTAAACTATAACATATTTATGTATGGCAGTGGCCAAAGACACTTAAGCGCCAACAGTATAGGAAGTTATTACCAAAGCAATCTCCATGCAAATAACTTAGGAGCGTGTCGCTACGGGTCCATTAAAACAGTTATAGACACTTACATCCCAGCTTCAAGTACATTACTAATAGCTTAACTATTATTAACCCGGCGTAGATAACTTTTGTGTTCACAGGTTTTAATGGAAAATCAAAGATACCTTATGTTATAAAAATCGAAATGTATTAAACAGTAACCTATCGGCTATAAAGTATAAATATGAAAATGTATGAGACACTATATTTTTGTCTTTCTCATAAGTGTGACATGTACCAAGTCTTTTTGCAGTTCGCAGAAGGCAAATTAAAGTTGCATTTGCCAGTATTCCACTGCTGCATCCTTCTCTCGTAAGGAGATTTTTCTGGCATGTCCTCTTGTCTAGTTTTACGACAGCCACGCGATGAGATAGGGTGGCAGGTTCACTTACGGTCCACAAAACTAACCATCCATAAACATAAATGCCTTAAACTCGATTGATTTGTATTTCGACATGCATGATCGATTAAACAATAGCAATGAACAAACGCAATAAATTACAAGAGCGTAGAGAAGCGTATGTTGTACTTGAATGTAAACCTGATATTTGCTGCCATCGTGTGGTATTTAATGCGAAACGGCAATCGCTAGAGATTGTGCAACACTTAAGCAACAGCGGACCGCGGGTAATGTACGATACATACCCCTAGAGTATTTCTAAATAACGAATCTGAAACTAACCGACAACGATGTTAATGTTTTCCAAATATTTTTTTATCAAATTTGCTAAACAAAATTATTAGTCGTATTTAGTTAATTTATTACCATTTGTTCAAAATCTTAACAAAACTTTTATTATTGTAACTTTAGACGCGACAGCTGTCCAAGCAGAGCCCAACACAATGTGACATTGGTGCAGAAAGGATTAATAATAACATAGTGTTACACGATTGTTTCTCGTCAAATTATAATAGAGGGTTTAAGAAGACAGATGGTCTCAAAAGATTTGGCTCAGGTAATACCTGAGCGACTTTGCTGAATAGTTTACTCATGATATTATTTTGTTTAGACTATCCGTTATTTACTATCAATAAGAAATTCATATCCATACCAAAGACTAGGAAGTCATATTTGAATATGGTTCAATAAAAAAAATTAAGTATGTAACTATTACTAAGATGATTATTAGGAAGATAAAGTGAGATTACGTGTACTTGCAGAAACAATAACTTCGAACATAAATTGTAGAAATTAAAATAACGCTGTTATTTCTACGCAAGCAACTAGGGCTCGAGTTCATAGACAAATTGAAAGACCGTTTATAATCAACCATTATAGCATACGGAAACTAGTGTTTAATATAATGAGTTTTTGTATTTACGCGAACACTACACATTTGAAATGAAATTATTCTTTACGGATTTTATCGCGTTTAATTTTAAATTTTTTGTATTCCCTTCAATGTTTAAAAGTTGTTTTGTCACACCGCCGTTTAAAAGGAAAAAAAAAGGCGAGCATCGATCCACCTGACGCCATTTTTAATCTATAAAATATCTTTGGACGAATTACTGATAGATATGTAAACCGTTTATTTGGTCACAGCACACTTACAATTTACATCCAAAATACACAATATAGGTAAACAAAAAATTAACTACATAGCAAAAAAATGGAAACGTAAAGTAAATCGAAAATATGTAAAATTGATTTTTATATAAAAAGGAATAAAGTGCGTTATGTATTGGCGGAAAATGGCTATACCTAAGTCCATACCTTAGCTAATCAGCAAAACACTGACTTTCAGCTATCCTAAAGGATATGATTTCATAATTGAAAATAAATTTATATTATAGTAACAATGCAGTTAAAAGATTTAGTAACTGAGTTGTACAGTTGCGTAGTAACAATTCTGTCTATATAGAGATCGGTGTATCGGTGTCGGTGATGTAGTCGTACAGAATTTTTACCGATACAGATTTAAACGCCTGAGAATTATGTTACGTATTAACTAAAATTTAATTAATTAAAATTCATCATAAAGGAATTTTTGCAGTAGGTATGGAGTAGGCAATAAATTAATAAAAAAAGTGTGTGTATTATTAATAAAGTGATTTACGAGTTACGAGTGTATAATAACTTACACCTGTCACCCATAGGAGGAGGCAGGAAATTTGAAGTTCCTTTGGCACGACTCAGCGCAGCCAAGCGGAGATGGAACGTGCCAGGTAGCAGACCTCGTCACAGAGTTTGCTCTTGAAGGCTACCATGACATTTGCAAAGCTTTGCCCTTAGACGCTTTTTAGTCTATCCAGGGAAAGAAAGAGGCTTCAGATTCTTAACGCGGCTACCACACGACATATCACATATCTATTAAATACTCCTTAAATCAAATAACTGTACAATATTTTGATGACACGTGTGTGTTGTATGTATTTATAGTATATTCTGAGAATTAATAGGCAATGAAACTATAAATAGTGGTTGTGTAATAGAGCAATAAATTGAGTATCATATATTTGATTGCGTTTGTGCTAAGCACATGTTTCGTTAGTGATGGTTTATAAATAATCGCTGATAACTTTTATTGCTATAATTTTATAATAATAACGAAATAAATGGCTTACATGGCTGGTCTTCACGAATATTATATTTAAATCTGCACCGGCACTTATATTAAATTATAGGCTTCTATTTATACATTTACTGGCGAATCGCCCCTTCGCACGGTGATATCTGTGTGGATTTTTTATGTATGTTACTTTACCCATGAAGTGTTCTAAATTCTACCGCCTGCCAAGCTTGGTGATTGCTAATAACCCTGGTCGAACTTAGAGAGTAAGTAGAACTAAGTAGAAAACTTCTTCTCAGTTTTAGCATGAAAAAGCCATAAATAATTTGCTAATACTTCCAGGCGGTATTCAATAGATATTTTTACTTCAGGTTCACATTATTTACAAGTCTTAAGCCAGCTAAAAAAAACGATATACCGTCACGGAGTAATGAATACTCTTAATATGTATCATAAAAGTTTATTAAATTAAAGTAGTACGTTTTGCCTCTCTGTAAACAGGACGCCAATGCAATTATTTCTAATGATAGAATTTAGTAGCGATCCAAAATTAAATAGCATACATTCTACGCGATTATTTTTATCGATAACATGGCATTTTAATCGAAAATAGTAGGTGATTTATTTTAAAAAACGGATCATGCGATAATAAGGTACCTGCAATTTTTAGTAAATTTAATTAGTAACATTTTTATAATATAACTAGAGATCACGAGCTAAATCAACAACCACCAGGACTTTTATAAATTATCACATCTTTCAGATTTTAAGTAATAATTTAATTTCTAAAGATATGTTAGCCTAGTGGTTAGGAAACAGGGACCTTATCCGCTATGCCACAAAGCTGTTTCACACAAATTTTGTGTAAGATCATTCCGCAATATCAAACCGTATTATTTTTCACATTCAAGACATGGTTTCTTTTAATGGCAACCATGTCTTGGTGAAACGTGTTGTGGCATAGCGGATAAGGCCCCAGGAGACTTGCGTTCGATCCCCTATGTGAAGGGCTCGTACCAGTGAGTTTTTTTAAACTTATTTACGATTTGTATCGTTGGCTTAAACACAAAGATGGCGACAGGATCACCGCCGGTCACGTTGTCCCAAAGAAGCTCTGCTAAAAAAAGGGGTTGAAAGGACAAAGATATCTAGAACTCTGACCACTGTTACTGTTATTTAATTTCTAAAAATGTAAAAAAATCTTAATTAAAGCCTTAATCATCTTTGTGCACTCACATTATTCTCTGAAAAATAACTCGGCTTATGCAAAAATGTTACTAACTATTCCTGAGTTGCAAACCTATCAGTTAAAGAATAGGCAGAGGCAGAGGAACATCAAAATCAAAATTGTAATCATATAATTTTATATCTCATCACTTTCTTGAGATTTGCAAATCTAACTTTAATGAGAGGCCATAATCGGCTCTACGAACTCTAGTTTCCTTGAAAAGCAACATGCCTTTTTCTTTAATCAGTCTCTCTCTAATCACACTACACTAAATGAGTCGGCAAGTTGGTATTCCTTATAATTCAGAGATAATTCAATCATTCGCTACCAGTTACATAGCGATACGACCAGCAGACTCGAAATCGTCGGAGTCACGTTTCATTACGAGCACACCGCGGCGCAAATACCGGTAGCATTCGAACCGTTATTTTATTGGCCCGCAATGCATTATTCTTATTTATTTTATTCGAGACGCCACCGCAGCACGATCCTCTCAAGAGTCAATCTAATAAATAGCTCTGGTATTACTTGAGATATAGTGTAATAAGATATCCAGTAGCGAAATATACGCGCCGGTAGCCGAGAACGATAATGGGAAGTTATTGGTACCGGCGGCGTGGATAAAGTAGTAGATTTAAAACAGAGAGTGTTATTTTAATGTTTTTTTTTGTATTTTTATTTCAAAAGCTTATGCGAGTATATTGTATACTATTTACATACGCTTCTTTTCTTCATTAGGCCGTTAAGAGCAAAGCTCTGCGATCATAGTTACTGATAGATTCATAAATCTGGACTCCGAATCCCTGCTTAAACTATTTGTAAAAGAAACGAACTTTTTCGTAAGCATTCCAAACTTTCTCCGTCCGTTTAAATACAAGAGTTTTCTGCTTAACCTTAGACACATAAATGGAGAAAAAAACTGACGAAAACTACTAAACAACCAACCAAACACCTGACACAAATTACGTTTGTGGTAATATTACGAGTATGTGCAATTTAATAACCCTTGGTAAATTTTTAAATTATAAAATGTTTCTATATTTAACATATTCGAAATATGCTTTATTATTTTAATTATTTATTCTAATATTTTATTGAACACATTTCTATATAGTTATAATTTGAAAAAAAATATTTCTGTAGCGTACTACAAGGATCAAATTTGGGACCCATCTTATTTAGCTCATCATGTATGTAGCCATTGCCAAATTATCTTTCCACTACAATTCCTCGCTTATTCATATATTGTCTAAACTAAAAAAATAACAAAGGAGATGACTCAAAAAAATTAGGCACAGAAGTCTGTCTAAATTGTCCAAGTGTCTTCACTATAAATGCAATAAACCGATATCAATTCACGTACAAACACAATAAATAAAAACAAGAATCGTTCAAAGGAAACAGTAACACTTATCAATGGTACCCTAAGCCGAGGTATCGCACCTACTTATGAGGGGCCCTTGGGTTGCCGCGAGCTCCCCGCTAGTTGTCGGAAAACTTTCGTTAACAGGGGCAGCAGCAGCCACGACAGAAAAGAGCATAGCACAGCAGCAGCCAAGGTCGCGACGCCGAGCGTCGCTCCAACAATGCAGAGTCGTTGCTTTTCAAAAAATCTTCTTTTATTCACGAGCCTCTTGCTCCTGTTTGTCCTTCTGAGATCCGACTCCGATATAACCCGTTGGGTGGCCTCCCAGCCAGCAACAGCTACGCTTAAACCATTTTCCATCCATCAAAAAAAAAAAAAACAGTAACAATAAAATATTACAGCCGATCACAAGTCTACTGCAAAACATACGCCTCTCCCTAAGATTGCCACAAAGCACGGTCCTGAGCTAGCTGCATCCATCGACTTACCAGAACACTGTACAGGTCATCCATCACGTTTGTGGTCATCCTACAATGCGTAGCTCGTTGTTACTTCAGCTTGCTGATCCTTACGGCTATGTGTGTTACCCTAGTTCTCGTGCGGATATCTTCGTTAAAGTATATATGTATAATTATGTTTTAAAGTTACAAATACCATTGAAATTGCAGCCGAGTATGTCAAAGAAGTATAATCACTCGGTAACAACAAGCCATCACGCTACTCGTCGCAAGCAGGACGCCCAAGGCTGCTATGTATTGTGACCACGAATTATTAGAGAATTGTCCCGAGGTGGGTCCATTGCTGGCTAAAAGTAATCAGATTTATGAAAGTAGCTTAGCCTATAAGCCTACGTACTACGACTACTTCACATACTCTGATCTCCCAACGAGGGATGTTCTATTCTTAGCAGTGGTTACTTTACCGATATATCTTAAGCCGTGTGTATGAAGGTGTGTTACCTAAAATTACGTAAGCCACTTGCCGCAAATCTGACTAAATCTGTACAAGAAAGGAAAGATGGAATATTTCGAGCGGACCGGATATTGGGAATGCCGACCCTAAAGATAAATAATAAATTGTATACATACAGTATTTGTATTCTATTATAATTTGCCTAACAATCAGATGTAAAAAGTAAAGTAAAGTAGCAGCCTGTAAGTGCCCACTGCTGGGCAAAGGCCTCCTTCTTAAATACCTGAGAGGGTGTAGGAGCCGGGAATGGCCCGCCACGCTGCTCCATTGCGGGTTGGCGGGCTTCACATGTCCTCGAAATAATATATATATTTTTTTATTATTTCTCAGATATGCAGGTTTCTCGCGATGTTTTCCTTCACCGCCGAGCACGTGGTGATTACAGCACTTAAAATTTCTATTAACAATTTTAGTGGTGCCGGTTCCGGGGATTGAACTCTGGTCACTTGCGCTCTATGATACTAAAGTGAACGCCCTGACCACTAGGCAACCACGGCCTGATATATATGTATAATCAGTCAGATGTATATATGTATAATTATATGTTTAAAGTCGGTCAATCAAAACGTTAAACATGGTTTCCAATGCGAACGGTTAAATCGGCACTGTGTCTAGGCCCGTGTTACAGGCCAGTGGTCCAGGCCAAAGATACCAATCGTATAACGCTTTGAAAAACCCATTGGCATGAGCCCTGTACTAATGTGTGCGATCTCGCATTTTTATAGATTTGAAATTTTATATACATATTTAATTTTAACATTGATTTTTCAATTGACTTTATTATTTATGTAGAAAGTAAAAATTTATGTAATATGAAAAATAAATAAAGATATTTAAATTGTCAAATTACATATTTTATAAATATTTTTAAAAAATAATATATTGTTGCGTTTAGATCGTGATACGAAACGCAAGAATGCCTTATGGGGCGCGGTTGTAGTCTCATTTTAAATTCGAACCGAGACTTCACTTTCAACGATAATACGCGAAACGCGTACGAAAAAACGCTTAACGGTTCACGCTTTGCTCTTCTTTAAGTTTTATTTGCATTTAAACACGTCGAATTTATTTCTATAATTTTATTTCTTATTATTACACGACAGTACAATTGTCAGAAAACAATGAATTTCTGCGACTCTACTGAACCTACTACAACACTCTTACTCTTCATCACCCAATAACTCCTGCCGCATCAAAGACCAAGATGTTGGGCAGCAAATATAAATTATATAAAACATTTATAAATATGAAAATATTTTAAAAATAGTAAAAAATGTCTTTCATTTTTAAAATAAATTTTAACAATACAAGCCACTTCTATGGTATACTACTGACAGACACAAATACTCACAAATAAGTGCAGATGCAAATAATGTCGTAGGCCTTACGCCTAACGAAAATATTTTCTTTTATCTCTTCTACAAATTTATAATTAACAAAAACAGGCAATGTATTCATGCGAACAGAAGTTTCTCCTCAAACCGACGGGACAGACACATTATAGCAGCAACAGCAAAGCCGCGTATTAATTTAGAAGCAGCCGAAGGCGGAGTCACGCGGTGATACCGTTGCCACCTACGGGTGTAATCTGGACAATTTGAGAAACGACCGAATGATCTTTACTAACTGGAACGAACATAGAGCAGACAAAACGCTTGGTTACAAATTTTTTATGCATTAAAATAAAGCGATGTTCCGCTGTGTTAAGGCTATGTAACTTTTATTAAAATACGTTTACAATTAGTTTACGAAGGGAAAATAGTTATTCTCTTTTGTTTTGATTTTGATATTTAATATCAAAATCAAAACTGTTATTTCCAATAGGGGAAAAAACAATACGTCTTTTAAATAATGTTAGTATACAATGTTATAATTAAAATTAAATTATAGTAAATTTTTTAGTTTCTCTAGAAATTAAAATGTACTTCGAGGACATATGAAATCCACTAACCCCAAACGGAGCAGCGTTTTGGGATCTTCCCAAAAAAAAACTCTCAAAAATAAGATAAGGGGCATCGGCCCAGCAGTCGAGAATGTATAGACTGCTCAAATAACACGGTTCAAACTAACTAAGACGTAGCGCATTATTATTGGATCATAAGCGCTGCGCATTTGCGCCTGGTTTATGCCTCGAGCGAGACTCACGATGGCAATTTCATGGGACATTTACAGTGGGCCCCGGCGATTTGTGGGATTCCAGACGATCGTAAGCGGTCGGTGGTAAAGTAGTGAGGTGTCTCTGGAACGATTTGCGGTAACACGACCATAACACTGCCGGAGGAGTAGAATACGTTTATACTTTTAGAGATTAGTTACAATGAATTCTGTATTTGAGCTCTAACAGATAAACATGAAATTTAAATATTAATATTAATCTTTCCAAAATGGATTGTTTATAACTGAATAATGGCGTTTTTTCGGCGCGGATGATACAAATCGATAAATCTACAATACCACTTTAAAAAACTACGCACGACGAATTTAATTATGATTGGAGTCAACACATTAGGTAACCAGCCATTCGGATACTCGCACATTTACGAGTACAACAAACATTACACATTTCACAGGCAGACATGAAAAGGTAATTGAAAACCCGTAATGATTGAATCACGACGCGTGTGTAAATCGAAATAACATTCATCATTTAAATATACGACATTTCATTAATGATGTAAATTCATGTTCAATGCGTCCGGCAATTATTTTATACCTAGAACTCATTCCATCCTTTGGAATAATGAATTATGCATTATTAAATATGAATAGGCCGACGACCGATATCAGAGCGCGGTAATAAGGCACATTTCCTTCCTCAGCTAGTTATTTTAGAAGTCAATAGAAGGATATCGCATCGATTTACATAATTAACATAAACTTAGGAATTGTCAAACATAACTTTGTATGCAAATGAGGCCGTCGTTAAAATGCTACTCTTTACTGGTTATTTTGTTGACTTTGTCGAATGTTAATGACAAATTCATTGTTTTAAAAAAAGTTTTAAATTATACGTCAGTTTGTGAATTTGTTTATGCTAATTATTACCATTTTATTTACAAATTATGATATTTATACAACGTGTTTACTTACAATAAAATACGATCTAAAATGTTTGTAAAATATCGGCTTTGGCAATTTGTCATTTTTTTTATTTCCACTTTGATCTTATGATAGATATTATAACTTTCGCCCACGACTTCATCTGCGTGGTATATATTCCTGCGACTTTCTGGAGATAAAAAGTACCCTATGCCTATAATCTTTGCTTGGTATCTCCATACCCAATTTCATCAAAATAGGTTCAGCTGGTTTAGTGAAGACATAACAGACAGAGTTACTTTCACACTTATAATAACTATTAGGAATTATAAAGTATGGATTAGATATAAATTATCTATGAAAGACCTTGTTTTGAACTTATTTTGTGCATAAACAAAAATGATAATCTTTGTAAAGATCATTTTTAAAATAATAGACAACGAACAGGTAATTCTGACAAAATAGTTTAAGTGGAGATTAATATATAACACATCGTGCTGGATTCGCACGGACAGATCTTTGACAAAACCAAATGTAAATGTATTATATAAATTAACCTTCCTCGTGAAATGTTCTAAATGATGGCGAAAACCGTATTGAAATCACAGAACAGACAGAACAGAACAGAAAAACGGTTTATACTATTTAAAAATGATTAGCGGCTTCGCATAGACTCTTAATTTATATAAAATGTATCCTATATCCAATTCCGTGATATACATCTTCGTCAAATTTCGTTCGGTTCTTTATGCGTGATTGAACGTCAAACATACAAACGTAAAAATCCGTCAAATATATTTTAAGTTAAATCCGTTCTAATACATACGATTTGGTAATACAAGTATTTTTTTTTTCATTTAAAATTAAGAAGTAATTCGTAAAAGGGTTGAATAAATATAGTCAATGTATCCTTATAGTTTAGCCTTATGATCTGTGTTAAACTGGGCAGAGGTCATCTTTTATTATTGATAGTAATAACATTCTGTGTGCATTATTACATTACATGTGTTCACTTGGATATTATAAAAAAATCTATTGAAACCATGTACACTATTAAAGTACCTAATTCAAATACCATTATCTAATGCAATTGGCCCGTAGTGAACGTAGGAAGAGTTCACATGGTCCCGCAATCAGGGCTGTCAGCACAGTTATTTTCTTATTGGTAACCAGTTTCGTGTGCGACTTTGTTCACGGGTACTTTACAAAAATCTCATCACTGTTATCAACAGCCTGTTGTAGGTAATTTATGTTTTAATGTGTGATAGCGGCGTATGAAAATGTCACCTGTTTCATTACGTGGGTGTCCGTTACCTCTGCGTGGTGCAAGTGTGAATTCCGTGTGATCGACTTTGAAGTGGTCTACAAGCGACAGTATAAAAGTCAGTCACGTAATACTACGTATAAAACCGATGGCATCACTGCAAATCGCAGCAATTTATAATGATATATCTGGGTAGGGAGAAAAAAAATGAATTGGATATTACCTACACGAAAAAAGCTTTTATCATCGACAGCCCTGCCAGCGCTACGAAGGGAGTGCACCGTATTACAGTACAAATTCGCTCGAAGCGAGTGAGCACAACGTACTATAATTACGCCATATCAGCGGTGCTGCTTATTGAAAGCCTGCACAGGGGGCGGGGGATATTAAGGCGGCCAGCTATAATTTGACGGATCAGGGAACAACCCGCCGCCTTAACTACGAGTAATGACGGTCACCTAAACACCTTCGTATCTTCAAGACCGTTCGGGAACATTTTCGACTCCGAATTCGTGTGGCGTTATTAAGGTGCAAAGTGCGCTGTCGCCTCTAAAATTGTTAAATGTTCATTTACCAAGCGCTCGGTGAGGAAAATTTGAAAAAAATTATGATCGACGAATCTTACTGGAGCAGCAGCGTAGCGAGCTCCCTCTCTCTCGATAAATATATGTCGGGGATAACACGTAAATGTTACTAAATACAATAATATAATAGATATACTTGCCATTCTATCGGAAAATAAAAGAATAAGTTGAAATAATTATAAGAACAAATAGGTGGTTTCAATATCTTAAAATATGTTAAAAAAGGAGCCGGTCAAATTCAACTTAATTATGGAATTTGCTACCAACATTATACTGCCTACTGTTTTAATTATTATACTATAAATAAATCAAAATTAGCATGGAACATAAAAAGAAGCAGTAAGCAGTGTCGATTGCACAAAGGAATTACATCACTAATGGGCAATTTATTATCAATCTTGAGGAAAATCCAGCCAATTTTATCAGAAGCAATAAATGTTCAAGTGTTATTTATGCCATTTTACTGTTATAACTTTGCGTTTGTAATTGCTAATTAAGTTTATATGAATGGAAATAAAACATATCGTATGGAATCTGCCACCGTCGTTCATCCCGTAGGCGCCGAAGATTCAGTCATGGTAATCTCCGAGAGCAAACTCGACAGCGAAGTTCGTCACCCGCCACGTTCCGTTTTCCAGAGAGGCGAAAAGTGGATTGCGGAAGTCAGTCTGTCTACGCTGAGCTCGCCACTGGAGAACATTTCTTCGCGAATGGTTGTCAATTCTGCGAGGTATTTGGCTGGCCCATTTCTCGTTGTGACGTCATTACCCGATAAAACCATACCGTGTTATTTATAATTAAATCAAGGTTTCGGTTATCCAAGAAATGGTTACCAATAAACGAAACCATGTTTTGGATGGGAAAAGTAACACGGTATAATTTTATCCAGGAATAAGTCTAGAATTTTTGTGAAATATTTTTGGGGCATAGCGTATACTTCGATTATACCCCCGATCAGTCGTGTTAATAGTTTATAAAACGTGGCGTATACAAACTATAAGTATTCCGTTACACGAAGAAATAATTCGATATGGCATCAACAACCAACAAAGCTTTGTTTAGCTTGCTCGGGATTAGCGAAACGGATTGCAACAGCGCAACCCACAATGGCCTATCCGTCGACAGACTGACAGACGGACACGATAGGCCTTGTCGAGGCGTGGTGGCTGGTACCGTCTTAGTATCAGGCACCGCCCGTGAGAAACGGAACTCCAAATAATGTCTTTACGTCTCACTACTATTGGAAAACAAATCTTTATAACTTGAATGATATTTCAAGTAATAAGATATTTCAATCGATAATTTCAGGTTAAAATTAAAATTTATGCAAATCTATAAATTTATGTCATATTTTAAGCGTGGTAGAGCCAAGCGGCGGCTTTAGCTGCTGGTCGAATGGGCCGGCACGACCGGATTGATACCACGGCCTCGCAGAATACCGGCGTGCAGTAGAGACATTTTGTGCTTCTGCGTTTCGTTCGGTGAGTGAGGTAACCGGAGGCTCACACCCCATCCCTATTCCCCTCCTCTTCCCTCCCATCTCCCAAATATCCTTAAAGACCGGCAACGCACCTGCAGCATCTATGGTGTTTCAGATGTATGTGGGCGACGGTAATCACTGACCATCAGGTGAACCGCTTGCTCGTTTGCCGTCTCTTCCATAAAAAAATATCTATAGCTACCAATAGTGACGTTAACGTGCCCAGCATCTTTCAAAAAAGGCTTTCAGAATATTACACGGTAAAACTTAGTAAAGTTTGCTTAGTAACTATTATCTAATCTGCGGTAAACTAAAGCCTGTAAATTTCCCAATGCTGTGTCAAATAGCCTTAAATAACAATGCAAATATTAGACAGAGGTTTTGGAGCCGAGAAAGTTCCTCCACGTTGCCATCTCCTCTATGTTTATTTCACAAAAATTCCGTATGACATCTATTCCCGATAAAATCGTACCATGTTATTGTTTAACATCGTTTCGCTGATCCAAGACATGGTTACCAATAAACGAAACCATGTCTTGTATGTGCAAAATAACACGGTATGATTTTATCGAGAAATGACTTCACATTTTTGTTGTTTAGCAAATACGACCCCAGTGCTTTGCTATGCAGATTCCCTCACTACTTTCCTTCAACGCTGTCGTTCTTCATTAACAATTTTGAGTGAAAATTAAGTTTAGGTTTCATGGTTAATTTTATGTCCTTCGTTTAGAACGAATGAAGGCAGTATGACGACAATGAACAATGTACGAACATATTTAGACGGATTTAATCCGCATTCATTCGGGAAATTTAAAGGCAAAAATGTATCGTGTTGGAAGCCTAATGAACGATGCCGATGTAAGTCATCGGAACTAAATAACTTAATTCACCGAATACCATTACCGATGAAAAATGAACAAACCTAATGTGATTGGTTTGGTGTAGAATGTGAAATTTACATTAATTTATTTTTACCAACCTGAAAAATTTCCTACATATAAAAAGAGCCGAAAAAAGTACCCTATCATTGTCTAGTACTCATTTAGATATTGTTAGTCATTGTCTAGAGCTAGGACTCAATATTTTTTTTATCCTTTATCCTCAAAAATAAACTAATGGGGTGCAGTCAAAGTGGTCATTTTGTGACCGTTTTTGTTATGAGGTCTATCTCAAAAACTGAACTGGTTAGGAATTTGGTATTTCTGTATATTATGTACCGAATGTATATATCGAAACAACAAATACTGAAAAAAAAAAACCTAATAAAGAGCGGTGGTCCGACTCGCATTTGGCAACTTTTTTTTTTTTTTTTTTTTTTTATAGAAGAAGGGGGCAAACGAGCGTGCGGCTCACCTGATGGTAAGTGATCACCGATGCCCACGAACATCCACAACACCAGAGGAGCTACAGATGCGCTGCCGGCCTTTAAGGAAGGAATAAGCTCTTTTCTTGAAGGTCCCTAAGTCGTAACTATTCGGAAATACTGCTGGCGACAGCTGATTCCACAAAGTCGAAGTGCGTGGCAGAAAACTTCGATTAAAACGCACTGTGGTGGAATGCCAACCATCTAGGTGGTATCGATGGAACTTCGAATTCTGTCGCGATGTACGATGGTGAAACTCAGCAGCTGGGATCAATCCGAACAATTCCTCAGAACATTCCCCGTGGATTTTTTTTTAAAAAATGCAAAGAGAAGCAACATCTCTTCGCAAGGCCAAAGGATCAAGCCGATCAGAGAGAGCTTGGTCGCCGACAATTCGAGCCGCTCGACGTTGGATACGGTCAAATGGAAGGAGTTGGTACTGGGGTGCCCCTGCCCAGAGATGAGAACAGTATTCCATGTGGGGCCGAACTTGCGCCTTATAAAGTTGCAAACGGTGGACCGGCATGAAATACTGTCCCGCTCTACAGAGCACACCAAGCTTTTTGGAGGCCAATTTGGCCTTTCCCTCCAAGTGACCACGGAACTGAACGTCGCTCGATATGTCAACGCCAAGGATTCTGATACTGGCTGAGGCAATAAGGGGAATGTTCTCAAAAGAGGAGAAACGACAAAGGGATTCTTTTAGCGGTGAACGCGCAAACCTGTGTCTTTTGGGGTTGAATAGGACCAAATTACGTCGACCCCAATCCGAGACTTTGAATAACAAGGTCTCGACTTCAGACACAAGTTTGTTCCGGCACTCGTCGACGTGTTCCCGAGAAATATTCGCACGGCCTGTATATAGGGCATCACCCGTGCTGTCGTCTGCATAGCAATGAATGCTACTGATTTGTAGCATGTCGTTGATATGCAGAAGGAACAGAGTGGGAGATAGCACACAGCCTTGTGGAACACCAGCATTCACGGGTTTGGGGTCCGAGCATGCACCGTCGACAACAACCTTGATGCTCCGATCCGTGAGGAAGCTGGTGACCCAGTTGCACAATCTCTCAGGAACCCCGTAAGATGAAAGCTTTGAAAGAAGCGCTTTATGCCAAACCCTATCAAATGCTTTCGCTACGTCCAGACTAACCGCCAAAGCCTCCCCCTTAGACTCAACTGCTTCTGCCCATCGGTGAGTCAGGTAAACTAGAAGATCACCAGCTGATCGTCCGCGACGGAAACCGTACTGTCGGTCACTGATCAGCTGGTGTTCCTCCAGGTACCTCAGGAGCTGGGTGTTGATGAGTGACTCCATTATTTTAGATAACAAGGGGGTGATGGCAATAGGCCTGTAGTTGGACGGATCAGAGCGGTCGCCTTTTTCGGTATTGGATGCACAAATGCTGTCTTCCAAGATTCCGGGACGACGCCTGAAGAGTAGGAGTGCCGGAAAAGACGCGTGAGAACCGGTGCCAACTCAGGGGCACACATCCTCAGCACAATTGGAGGATTCCGTCCGGCCCACTCGACTTATGAATGTCCAGGAGCGGAGTGCCTTTCGCACTGAGCTCTGCAGAAACTGAATTTCCGGCATGGAGCACTTACACCACGGGATGGTAGGTGGAGAGTTTCCCCGGTCATCAAGAGTCGAGTTGGATGCAAAAAGAGAGCCCAAGAGTTCGGCTTTCTCTTTTGCAGTATGGGCCAGCGAATCATCCTCCTTGTGTAGAGATGGGAGAGATGGCTGACAGAAATTCCCCTGGACAGCCTTGGCGAGAGACCAGAATGCGCGGGATCCCGATGGGAGGCGAACTAGTCTCTCGCCAATTCTGCCAATGTGCTTTAACTTTGCCGCAGCGATAACTCTTTTGAAGGACCTGGAGGCAGAGTTGTACTCGTTTTTAAGAGCACTGGTTTTTGCATCCCGAGACGAGGCCTGGTAGCACTTCCGCTTTCGGCGTGACGCTATTTTGCAGGTGCGACCAAACCAAGGCTGGGATTTACCTCCGACAGGCACTGCAGAGAACGGAATAAAAAGTTCCATTCCCTGAAGTACCACATCGGTGACAGAATCTGCAACGACGTTGGGATCATCCAGCGAGAAGCAAACCTGCCCCCATGGGTAGGAAGCAAAGAAAGACCGCATTCCATCCCAATCTGCCGACCTATAGTGGCACACACGGCGGAACCCCGCAGATCGCGTTCGGGATCGGCGCGCGATAGGCACTACACTCCGGATCAGACAGTGGTCCGACGAGCCAAGAGGGGCATCGACTGAGACCAAATATCCGTCCGGGTGTGAGATCAGCAAAAGGTCCAACAGGAAGGTGTATGACCTTCCACGTCTGGGATCCGCGTCGGCGAGGTTACCAGTTGTGTCAGGCCATATGCTAATGCAAAGTCGTGAACAGATCTCCCCGCATGATCGGTTATGCGAGAACCGAGCCAATCGGTGTGGTGGGCATTAAAATCGCCGAGAATCACGATCTCTGCGGATGGGATCTGTTGTAGCACGGAATCTGTAGCCATTTGGATGTGGTCGATGAGTTGTTGATGAGATGTTGTACCCCGGGTAATGGAGATAAGAGGTATCAGCCGGAGACGATATCTGAGTCTCTGTAAGAAAAAGCAAGGCCGGCTTCGCCGTTTCAAGATGGTAATGAACGGCGCTAAGGTTCGAGTGGAGTCCCCTGATATTGCAGAAATCCACGGCGAGCGCGGTAGGGGATGCCATAGTTTCTTTGCTGCGTTTGCCTCGAGTAGGAAAGAAAGAGAGCGGAATATTGCCCCCCCCAGAATACGCGGGGCAGACTGAGCATCCACGATTAGGTAGCGTAGGAAAGCCTGAACGTGGATGCTCAGTGAGGGATTCTCCAGAACCGTAGGTACTGGTACCCTCCTGGGGTAGCTCAAAATTATATACCGCTACCATATTTGGGGAGGGGGGAGGGGGGAGAGGGCCTCCGGTTACCTCACTCACCGCACGAAACGCAGAAGCACAAGATGCCTCTACTTCACGCCGGTATTCTGCGAGGCCGTGGTACTTATCCGGACGAGCCGGCCCATTCCTGCGACAGCAAAAGCCGCTGTTTTGACGTCGTTTTGATTTTATAATAAAATCAAAACGACGTCAAATTAATTTCTTTTAAATGTCTATTTTAACAATATTTCAGTAGCTGGGAGACTTGCAAGAGCAGAGTAAGAGTTATATCCATTCTCTTCTTCAACATATTGATGTATTTCGGTACTTTTTAAAATTAAATAAAATAAAATTTTATGTGAGATTATTACAATATATTTTCAGAGATGTTATTGTAAAATTTTATGTTTGTACTCAAAGCTCGCCAACCCGCATTGGAGCAGCGTGGCGGGCCCTTCCCGGCTCCTAAACCCTCTCTGATACTATTATTTGAGAAGGAGGCCTTTGCCCAGCAGTGGGCTCTTACAGGCTGGTACTTTACTTTTTTTTTACTTTTTACTCAAAAAGAAGTCCTTTTCAGTTTTAGCTAGTTTCGTAACATCTAGCGTATTGTTCAATACTAGCTTACCCTAACAGTCTGCAAATAGTCCACTGCAGGCACTGCAATGACCACCTGCTGCCCACATCAGTCTTTCTTAGTCTGGTA
Organism: Bhutanitis thaidina; assembly: GCA_029286595.1. Classification (NCBI taxonomy): domain Eukaryota; kingdom Metazoa; phylum Arthropoda; class Insecta; order Lepidoptera; family Papilionidae; genus Bhutanitis; species Bhutanitis thaidina. The sequence continues at coordinate 4,629,692 of JAGSMS010000010.1, read as the reverse complement.
TTTTTTACGATAGTTGTCCCGTCATCTGTCGGTAGCGATTGCGGTTTTCAAGGCTTTTCTCATGGTCACTTCTTATGACACCCACAGACAAAAGAGCGGGAGGGGATACAATATATTAATATACATACATAATGTTTACAAAAATAAACAAAGACTAGTGTTAAAAAACAATGGTATTGTAGCGATCGGGTGACCACAAGTTAGATTACCCGTATGGCTTGCTTTGGTATAATACAGTTCCATGAGTGCCAGCAAAAGCTGAAATGGCAAGCATGGACGGTTTGTCTACGTCCACCACGCCGGGCAGGCGGGTTCGTGAGTTAAGTGCCAGTACCCTCGCACTAAAGATGCGCTCCTCATCACAAATATGTGAGATTTGGGTTCGACTTATTCGGATCGATTTTCCGTTATAAGACGGTCGCCCGAGCCTCTACCGTTAGTCGGCAGGAGAGGAACCTTTAGAAAAAAAGCTATAATATTACCCTTTACACGACTTATAAGATATCAACTCTGTAGTAGTGTTGTAAATGTCTTTGCTAACACAGACACTATCCTAGTCTTCATTTTTTATTTAGTGTGCATTGTCTGTACCTGGTAATAATGATAATAAAAATAAATATGATAAGGGTTACAACGAGCGGACTTAATGCCTTGTGGAGTTAACCAAGTTAACTCTAGTTGATTAATTTTAACTTAGAACGATTGATTAACGCAAACTATGCAATACGGTCTTATGAAGTTAAAATATAGTATAGTGGTGGCAGCGTAAGAGAAACTGTCAATCCATCTCATTCCGTGGGTATGGCATTAACTAAGGGAAATTCCAGAAATAACTTGTAGCCGTCACAGATGACGGAATAACCGTCTCAAATTTATCAGACCCAAAAGTATCCAGATTGTCGCTGTCTGCAACGTCTAAAGATGGCCAACTTGCCACTAAACGTGACGTTTACAACAGGGGGAGGCCTATGTCCAGCAGTACAGTCCACTGCTGGATAGAGGCTGCTAAAGTAGAATATTTGCATTGCGTGAATTCGATCTTGGGATCTGCAACTTACGCAAACGTTGATGACTAAATTAAGTGATCAATATGAACTATAACTGTCTATTGAATATTAAAAAGTTATGCTGAGCAATATGAAGCCCAGTGTACACAATTTTCGATTGACTAACAAGCAGAGTTCATAAATGTGTCAAAACAAGCTCGCAAACAGTAAAACCTCCAGCTCGTAGTCAGTAAACGTACAATAAATCAACTATGACATTGTGAGCCGACTGAAGTCCTTGTCGTCCGCGGCCCTGCGACCAACACTCGAATAAGCGTCGGCTCGTGAGAACACAGCCCGAGAAATGGAAAGCGGACATTAATCTAAACCTTTCCCGGATTTTCTCAAACTCGTCTCATAAAAAAAGGTTTTAAACTAGATTGATGACTTAATAACGTTTTGAAACATGACGGCAGGTTCGAGCCCTCCATTCGACTATTGTCGTGAACCACTCCAACTACAAGCTCTAATGCTTAGTTGGGTTAACAGGAATATTAGTAATGTTAGTTAAATAGCATTGCTAGTATTCTTTTAAAAACGGGTCAAAGATACTAACGTGTTTAATTGATTTTATTCAAAAATATAAAAAGATGCCAGCATATAATATTATTGTTGCAATGTTTCTTCTATAAGGTAAAGATTTTGGCAAAAGAGTTGCAAGCAGTAATATTATGTTAATATGTGTGAGAGGGTACAATTGGTACAAGAAAACACGGGTAAATATTTAAACAAAATTTAAACCAATGTTTTACCCCTATTTTGTTTATTGTCATTTATCATCCAGTTCTGAGCTATCTTAAAAGTTACAAGACTAGCTAATCGGGAAGTCAGTTTGAAATCGATTACAAAACTTGTAACGAATAAGTAAGGATTCTGTATCACTAAAATACCAAAAAAATATTTGATTACTGGCCACTTTCGATACCTTCTTTTCTAATTCGTTTTAAAAAATAAAACGACGAGACGGACTGTCTCGTTGAAACAGTTGACTAGCTGACACAGATTTAAAAAAATATATACACAATACTCCTTTCAATTTCAAGTTTATCTGTTATATGAAACTAACGGTATCAACAATATTCGAATTATTGTGTGAAACTATACAGGCATTAATAAAACACTGACTGCCTGTCCCGGCGATAATTCACTTTCTACGGCGCATGCCTGCGCGCGCAATTGATTCCCACCGGTGGAACAAACTCGAAACTAACGACACGGCACGAAATGTTTCAAACGAACAGACTTTCAAGGTAGAAAATATTTTTTAACATTTAGTTACATTATAATATAACCATTCACGCCAGTCATCCGTAGGGGTAGGGAGTGATAAAGTAATCATATAAATCAATTATTCAATATTTTGGGTCAGAGTAGGCAATCGGGCTTTCTCTACCCACTTTTCTTCTTCTACCTCTCCGGGAGACAGGGCGAGCATCGTCGCCGGCATAAATCGCTGCGCCAAGCTGCTTCTTCTTTTCTCTTCAATGTTACTTCCCCTTCACCGATATATGTATTTTCGGTGAGGCATTTTTCAAGATAGTTATTCCGCCATCATTCGGAAACTTCGAGATCTTTCCGAGTTTTTCGCTTATTCGACTTTTGTAGTCTGACGATACACAGGATGAGATTGGGTAGCAGATTTCTAACATTAGCACATATTATGCCATAATTTTACAAAATGAAGATAATTGTGATTATCTTATTTTATTTCAAGATATTTCAATGAATATAAATATAGAAAATCACATACAATGAATAAATCACATTCATGTTACTATCACTAAAAATAAAAATTGCATAATGTCAAAGTATTACTTTTTTTTGGTTATCATTGGATCCACCCTTACGAACACGTGCAGACTGGGTAAGAATATTTTCTATACTTTAGAAATTAAAGAACATACTTCCTTTTTTACATTTTACTAACGAATCATCAGTAATTAATTAAATTAAATATTTAAACCACAAACCTTAGAACAAAACCTACAGACAAACAATTAGGTGTTTCCTATCTACTAAAATCCGTTAAAGCACATGAAATATCCGACGGCTGTCTCATTATTCGCCACCATTGTGCTGTTTATGTCTAAGCTAGACTAGACGGGCTTCGGTGTACCTGAATGGATGGAAGATGTGCCCCGGCGATAACTTAATTGACGAGGGCTTATGTACCCGAAACCTTAGAGCGCTGCATAATAATGGTGCATAATGCCTTATCGAGTGCTCGACGTTAAAGCGAAGATTGCTTGAGAAATTACAGAGCTGGTACTAAAATTACTGGTACTAAGAGTACTGCTTTTAGTATTTTTAAAAAATATTATTTACAACTTAAACAGTGAATAAAGTAACCGCTCGCAAACTTTCTCATATATTTGAGAAGAGACCTTTGCCCAGCAGTGGGTATTCACAGGCTGCTAACTTTACTTTACTCATGACACAATGATAGAAATTCTATTTTTATGACATGTTAATGGAAAAGCGTCCCACTGCTACCACAGATCTACTCTGAAGTTCGAGAAGGTAATGGGTGAATTCGACAACTGACTGTAAGGTGCAACTGAGTGACTATAAATTTTAAAGTCCGGCTTGCCTATTGCATAACCATCAGACGATTACGATGACCACCAGAGTGATGCAATAAGCTTTTCAACCAGTGTTTAAATTTTTTTCAAACCTTAAGTAAGCCTAGCAGCCTTTCAATATTTGAAAGGGTTTTGGAGCCGGGATGGATCCAGTGCGGATTGACGGACTGGACTTCACACGACGTCGAAAATACACTTTATTATTTCTCAAACATGCATGTTTTCCTTCATCGCAGAACATGTGGTAAATTCAGCACTTAAAATTGCAATTAACATTTTTAGTAGTGCCGACACCGGGATTTAAAGCCACTAGCGTTCTATTAGATTAAAACGAGAGATTAGTTAGCTACCACGGCTCCTTCAAACCATAATCAACTCCAAAACTTTCCTCTATCACACTGTCAGTTTACATTAAGGTCTTTTTATATTAGAAACCTTCTAGAGTATGCAGGTTTTGCGTAGTAGGCACACACGTAGGCTTCATGTCTTAGAAAGAATTCGATCACATCTCGAACTTCATCGCCGAGAACGGTTAATCAGTTCTCATATTGAAATTAACATTAAGAGTACATTTTAGTGGAGCCGGCAAGTGAAATCGATCGGTGCCTGCAATGAAAGGCGGCCTTGTCGAAAACCTTAAGCCTTACTAAAACGTCTTAGCGTCACTCTTGCCGATTTTTTCATCTGCACCCATTAACATAATACATTTTTTCAATAGGAGACCGTTCATACAAACATGTTCCAATAGGTATTTTGTCTGCTCACTAACGCCACCTAGTATATATATCTATATTACATAAGAACATTTGCTCCGGTCGTGTCCTTGTCTGTGAGTTGTCAAATTTTGTTCAAATTTCTATTAAAAACGATGTTACGTTGTTATATTTTTGTATCATATTCCAGTAATAGAATCGTCGTAAACAAATTTTAGAACAATTTGTTAGTGAAAAACAATAAAATAAATTAAAACGGCTTCAACTAGTGGCTCTGTTATCGGCACGTACAATAACTGCAACTCAGAGTGACATGTGGTTTGTTCGTAACGCCTCGTATAATACGTAGGAACATATAAATAGTTGCCGCACAATCTATGATAGTAAGAGTTTGCGTAAATACAGTCCTGTATTCGACGGTGCGTCTAAGCAATACGAAAGGAATGGATGTGAATGCGACATCAAGAACATTGTATGCAAACCCGAAAAGCAACTACGGTACCTGGGGAAATTAAGACCCACCTAACTTGGAAATGTTATATATCATATTTTTATTTAGCGAATTCGACGATCGAAATCTACTTTTCATCGTTACTATGACAATTGTAAATTTCTTAGAAAAGTGTGTATAAAAAACTTTATTTGTTGGTTGGTTTCTTTTAACCCTTTTCGTGGGACTAATACCACTACTGTACTTCACTAGTAATATACCATTGCAGTATAATAAGGCCCGATTGGCTGACGATTGTTCTTTTCAATTATTGTTGCTAGCTAGCCATTTTATTAGATATTATTCGGATGTTGAAAGCTTATATATTTCGATGAGGCACATTTAAATATCTCCACGACACTACATCTGAAACTTTGCTTCGTGCCATTCAATCGTTTAACTTCCCCCGCAGGTGGAAGATGATAAAAAAATATTTGCTCTACTAAAAGCTATGAGCATGAAATGAAACTAATTTTAACGGATTTTCTCTGTGCGTTGGTAACTAGACAGCGATAATATGGATACATATTATTTAGCAGTTAATATTGCATTGGTTAAATATTCAGTATTTGACAGGAACTTTAAATTTTTTAACCTTTTGTTTATACAAAATCTCTAACTGAAACTAACAGGCTAAGGATACATTGCAGATACTAATCGATACAATGTATCTGCGGCAGGTCATAAAACCCATAATGAATGGTTGACTCTAAAAGGAGAGAACCGACTCCTTAATAGAAATAGGAACTGAACGTTAATGGCGGTGAGCGTACAATACTTTAATTAAATCGTCGTGGAGTATCTGGCTGAGGCGTGCATCTAGCTAACGGGCCCACACGACGGCCACGGGATCCGATGGATTGTTCCCTCGTTAGCTTCCTTATAAAATTCGTACCGGTAATTACTTAAAGCTCAGACTGAAATGTTATCAGCTTAATTGATTCCTTCGAACAATAGGATTAAAAGAGGCCATTAAATGTTCTGAACAATATACATTTGCGCATGTGAATTAAACCAAAAAGTTGTTTATACGAAATCTCAACCATCTATCAGAAGTCGCATCGCGCCGTAGGGTTCCGTATCACAAAAACATCAAAGGTATAAAGTTTAACAGATTCATTCAGAAAGTTCACAACACATCATGTGTAACACAATTTTTGTTAATCTTCATGTTATCTGAGGACATCTGGTCACTACCAGCCAAATTTTTCTTTGCTGGACGATAAACCGACCTCTCGTATTAGTTCTGTTTTCCGGTAGATGGCGTTGAATAAAATCCCGCATAGTTCACAACCTAGCGATTGGCATTAAGCATTTTAGTCTTAAGTAAAGTAAAGTAACAGCCTGTAAGTGCCCACTGCTGGGCAAAGGCCTCCTTCTCAAATACTAGTAATCAGAGAGGGTTTAGGAGCCGGGAAGGACCCGCCACGCTGCTCCAGTGCGGGTTGGCGGGCTTCACATATCCTCGAATTAATAATTATTATTTCTCAGACATGCAGATTTCCTCACGATGTTTTCCTTCACCGTTGAGCACGTGGTAAATACAGCACTTAAAATTGTTATTAGCACTTTTAGTAGTGCCGGTAACGGGGATCGAACCCAGGTCACTCACGCTCTTTGATACTAAAGTGAGCACCCTGACCACTAGGCCACCACGGCTTATTTTAGTCATATTAGAGTATAATTAGTTTTTTTTTAATATTAATTTTGTGCCAATACAATATATTTATTAGATAAAAATCCTCCGTTTATTGTTACTTTGAACAGTTATTTGGACCAGTCTATGACAACTTTGTTGTCATCCCTAGTTACTGTATAGGATTGTATATCATTTTCATTTACTTTGTTGAACACATACTGTTTACTCATAACAATAAACAATAACTTTTGTTTTGATCATTCAAGTAAATGTCAGGTACCGCATATTTTTTTATAAGTAATGGCATGATCCCTACTAATGTGAAAAGGGATTTAGTATGAGTCATTACTTTCTTTGTGTGGCTCACTATAAGTGTAAACATCTCAAATATACGTGATCTACATCTACATCCTGCCCGTTAACGCGAAGCAGCAACTAAAGCTCAAAGTGTCTGATACTCCGATCTGCAAACCGCCAGGCAAGTATAGCATATTTACGACAAAGCCTCCCATTGGTAGTGGCATGTGTCCAGAATCAGTAAGGACATGTTTAAAACTATTTAGATTTAGACAATTAACTTCCGGATATAAGTCACTAAATTTTAAGACTAAGCTTAATATAGAAAGTATAGCAAAGAATAAAAGAAAAAAGGATGTACTCGTCGAGTAATATACGAGGAGGATACCTAATTTTATTTAAAATGTATATGATTTCCTAAGACTCCCAGAATTCATATGAAGCAGGGGCAGGCCGTGCCGCTTATCTAGACTGAAACTGATACTCCGTATAACATAAAGGTTAACTCATCGACAACAAGTATCTGTGGGCTCCCTAACAATCATTTGCCTGTAGTTACCTACTAATTGGCCACTTTTGCTCAACCGGTAGAAACAGGCGCCATTAACGGCTTACCGCACTCAGAACGATTTTGACGAGGATTGCCTTTGCATTTCGTTAATGAACCAACTTTAAACAAACGATAAAGCCCGCGAGCAATAAAATATATTGAAGGTAAGAATCTACGAATAGTTAAAATAAATAGCTTCATTGTATTGTGACCGTACGTTTAAGATGTTATTGTCATTAAGAAAAAAACACTATTTTTTTATTATTATTTTTTTATGGATGAAGGGGGCAAACGAGCATGCGGCTCAACTGATGGTGAGTGATCACCGACGCCGACGAACATCCGCAACACCAGAGCAGCTGCAGATGCGCTGCCGGCCTTTATTATTAAATTAATTAGTTAGTCCTGCAGCTTTACTACTTTGGTGCCTGATAATTGTAAAAAAATTAAATCGTAAAAAACCTGAAACATTACTCAAATTAATATGAAATTATCAAACACGCACCAAAGTAGTAAAGCCACGTTCCAATGAAATACGTACGGTGTTGTTGCGAACGCTCAAAACGTCGTTTCAACTCTTACGTCTTCGAATGACAAGTCAAATGTTTTATAAATTACTAGCCGATTTTAATGAATTTTTTGGTAGTTAAATAAGAATGGCTGTACGTAATAAGAGCGCAGCGATTAAAATATAACTCTATTTTCGTCAATAAAAATAAAATATATATTCAAAAATAATATAATATAATAAAATATATAAATTAAAGACAATCGAAATTAGGGACTTTACATGGAATGTGCGCCGATGAAAATTGAAGAGGAAGATCAGGAAGAAAAAGAAAAGAATAACGGGAGCCAAGAAGAGAAAGACAAGAAGTGAAGGCAAAGTGAACAGCGCAACAAGGAAGAAACTGCACCTTTGTAAGTGGTCAAATAAATAGATCAAGAAGCCCGAAAGCTCGAAATAGTATTATTATACTCATAATAACAATAACATTATAGCGCTCAAACAGAAGAACCCGCCTCTTGTCTTTCTATTACTTTTTAACTTTATTTGAATCATAAAAAGTATATATATATATATATCTATAATACCAATATTGTATAAGAAGCAAGCTATGAGTTTTCTGAAAAAATACTGAATAACTGCGAGACGTACTTTTATGTACACATTATGCACCTTAAATTCGATTCACATCTTAACCCCGATGACACGTTGGTAATTCATAACGATTATTTAAACTCATGAATAGTTGAGATTATGATTGTACAGTCAGAGTCAAATAAGTTTAAAGGTGTGAAGATAATTTAGAAGTATGCCTCATAATTCTTGACTTGTTGCAACAATAAAAATTGAACTGTTATGACAATATTAAAATAATATTTGCAAATACATGACCTAGGGTTATTGAACAAAATACAGTTTCGTTTACCTAAGTTTTTAAACTATTTTTTATGTAAATTTTATATTAATGCAAACAAATAAAATAACTAGTGTGTGTGGAATTTCTTCGTGTCTTCCTATACGGCACCGCCTTCCCTCAAGTTCGCCATCAGGAGGCCATGAGGGCCAGGACAGCGAGTACTCGGAGGCACCGGCCCTACCGGTATCCAAGAACGGATCTGGTACACAGCTCCGCCGTCGACCACATTTAGGGGAAGGGAGAACGGCGCACCGTAACACGGCGGCCCCGCCAGAGTTGCAAAAAATAGACTGAGCGAGTGAGTTGCGAAAGATTCCCATTTGGCATTTGGAATCTTTCCACTCTGCTTACTGCAGGGTAACAGATGTGAATGCTTATATAAGTTTGCTTCTCTCCCAGCATTTAGGTGAGCTCCTTCTCCGCCTAGGATTCGTCTGAGTAGGTGCCACCCTCTTACCTATTTCTGCCGTCAAGCAGCAGATCAACTACTGTTTTTTTTTTGTAAAATACTAGTAATGCTATTGAACTAACATTACTAATATTACTGTCAACCCTCCAACTAAGCATTAGTGCTTGTATCTGGAGTGATTGACGACAATAGTCTAATGGCGGACTTGATCCTGCGACGTCATTGTTTTGTAGTCCGCACCCTAACTTATTAGGCTATTGGCGCTGCTTTGAAAGTATACTGAACCAGTATAAATATAGGTTGTGATAATTATACTGGCTAATGCTTAGTACTTTGGGTTGATAACGCATCGGTAACCTCCTTCTACCGAAGTAGTTTGCAGGTTTCCTTGACTTCAGTAGCTACGTACCAAAATATGGACCTTGGACGGTTTTGTCACCATCCTATATATAAAAAAAGAAACTCTAAACAAATTATGACCTGACAGTATCCATATGAATACAAAATGATACCATAATCGTCTTAGCATTGCAAATGTACATAACGTAGAACACAATTGTATTGCAAAGCTATCATTAGTGTTTTCTTCGACTAATGGTATGCATATAACAGTCTATTAAGCGATTTGTGGTGGCCAGCGATTAACTTAGCGTGGTAATTGCTTCGCCAGTATTAGGTTGAATCTTGTTTGTTGGTGATGGGGGTAAACTTTGAATCTTACAAAAATTATTCAACACATTATTGGGTTTCACGTTTCGTTTGTACTTACATACATCATGCGCAATAATATGTATAGTAGAACAGACTTTAATGTGATACCATTAATGGTTTCTCCGCCCTGAGTATGGTTGTTTAGAATTCATTAGTTAATGACACGTAAAGAAAATTTATTTACGAATTCAATCTATGAGTTAAAGCCAATTGTTTTTAATTCTTCTTTATCCTCTTTAAGACTGCTGCTGAACAAGACCTCTACAAGTAAGCGCCAGTAAGTTGATAAACATTTCGTGGAGGTAGGTACTAAACACGCTGGATAGATGAGTGGATGGATCGTACTGCCGAAACCTTCGCACTAGTGACACTGTTGTACACCCAGTACTCTTCTGTGAGATTTCGGTTCACCTAATTCGGATTGTACGCTATCAGTCGATTGCCGGAGCCTCTTCCGTTAGCATTATAAAGTGTCCAACGTGCAAATACATAACCCCCAAGTATATAAATTTACTTAAGTGTTAATTCTATTGTTTTCGTTTTATCTACTGTGTCTCACATAATTATCTTCGGAGTCGTGATCTACAATTGATAACTCAGGTCTAATTTTTTTGCGACCACGCGGACAGTATTTAAATTTTGTAGCAAATAATAAATTAAATGGACATGTGAAACCAGTATGCTGTGTGAAGACGGCGTACGGGAACTCTTCACCCCCTTTCGTTCCGATAGTCGAACTAAAGGTACGACGGAAGAAATATTTCAAATATGCAAGGCCGGTAGGCACGATAGCCGTGTGGTAAGGGGATCTACCTCCGAACCAGAAGACCCCGAGTTCGATCCCCTATGTGATGGGCTTGTATCAGTGAGTTTTTCTACACTTATATACGATTTGTATCGTTGTCCTGGATACTAAAATGGCGAATGGCTCACCACCTGCCACGTTGTCCCAAACAAGCCCTGATGATTTGGATTGAAAAGACTTATTTGTCTAGACCTCTGACCACCCAAGTGTTGAGTAATATAACATATAGTATAGTATAATAAAGAAAACATAGTTTAATGTTAATAATACAGAATCAAAGTGCAGCGACAGTACCAGCAAGCAAAACGATTCCAGTACCAATGGAGGTACATACATTTGTTTTCAAACTGCGATATTACTTTAATACTGTATGTGAGTAAAATAAATGTCATTATTTTATCTACGGACACGATAAAAGCAGATAAACCAGTCGGATCGTTTCGCAACGGCTGCGTCAACGCGACATCACTGTCGGTAGTTGGCGGTGCAATTTACTATTAGCACTAAAAGTTAAAGTTTAAACGGCCATAAAAACGGATCCCATCACTAGGCCTCGTTTATCGCTCGATCGGAGCCAGTGTTCAGTTGGAACGTAAAACAGCTCCTTGCGAAACGATACCAATTTAAAATTGCATCCTGTGTTTTACTGGTCTCAGAGTAACTGACTTGCAGAAATAGGATATGTAAACGAGATCTTATTGAAGAAAATGAGAGTGATATAAATGTTAAATTATAGAAAAAAACAAGCGTTTGTCTTTAGGAAACTTTCAATATATTCACAAATATGCAGACTCGCCAGATACACATAGGAGTAGGCAGAGATTACTGCATTTTTTTTGGTACGACTCTACGATGAGAAATGGGCCTCCGCAACGCTGTTTTCGCTTCTCCGGGCGATAGAAGGTGATGGATGTTGAGTCTCGTGGCCTCGTCGGGATTCCTCACGGAAATTGCCATAAGATATTCAAGGATTTTCCCTTAGTTGCCTTCTACGGCACCTACGGGAAGAAAGCTGGTGGGAGATTCTTAAGAAAGACCACACGGGAAAAATAATATAAAACAATATATAGTGCCGAAGGTGGCGGAATTGTTCTTTCGTGACACCTTTCATGTCTATTGTAAATAAAATGATTTAATGCGAGTAAAATCAGACAGCAGAAAAATATACCAATTAAATATTATTCATCAGGAAAAGATTTCTACCTTTTTCTTACCCTTTATCTTCCCTTTACCCAGCCGACGGACTTTTATGGGCTATGTTTTTATATTTTTTTCGGCTTTTCCTATAGGGACTGTTTTAACTAATAGTCATTGAAAGTAAATAAAAAAATCACACATAGTTAAAAGTAAATAAACGGTGTTCCGTGGGCGTGTGGTATCGGCATAAACATCTGCCACGCCTTTCTTCACTTGGATGTCGTAAGAGGCGACTAAGGTTAAGAGCCTTGAAAATTGGAATGGCTACAAACAGATATCATGATAACCATCTCGAAAAATATCCGACCACATAGTGTCGATCGGCAATCCTCATGCCAAGTAAGGCTATTATGGCAAATCCTCTTAATGGGAGAGGTCTATGTCTTACAGTGGACTATTTACAGGCTCTAAAGGTAAGGTAAATCTCAGCAGTGAGGAGATGATTGGAGAGTAGGACAAATAGATGGGAAGGCAGAATTTGTAGAACAAGAATAAAGCCCTAATATGATCTTTATCAAAACTCTACTAGCATTATTACACATAACACATTGATGGCATATTGAATGACAATGAAGATTCAAAATAAGGCTAAACTTATGATCAAACAAAAAATATTACATTGTTATAACATAGATGGGGTTAAAGACTTCAACCCTTACTCATTTGTTACTCCTATTTTATATGAAAAATTTGTACTTCATCTGCTGCCATTTAACTAGTAAGAAAACAAAAATATGTATTTGGTTAAATTAAGAAGAAGAAAACGATGTAAAGAGCAACATACCATGTTTTCTCCAAATACCAACCTTACCTACATGTGGAGCACCCAGCTAACTAACAAACAAGCCTCTCGTTACTGAGTTTTGGCAGAAAATCCATCCGAATTTACTAAACCCAAATCCCACAGACTAATAATGGGGGCAGCATCACCAGAGCAAGAGTACCACCAGTGAGTCCACCAATCTGCAAGGCCTGGTGGCAAGCATGGGCAAACCTAACAATAAATGCATTCTGACTTTCACTGGTGCTATTTTGGGGAGGCCTATGTTCAGCAGTGGACTTTAATAAGATGAATAAGAAGAAAAAAATTGAAGAATTTCCATAATACTTCTTCTATAAAACTTAATTTTTTTTTCAATTAGGTAATAGTAAAATATATATTACAAAGTATTACAATTGAAAACAGTATAGCTCAGTAATAAGTATAATTACTACAGGAATCTACAACTGTGCAACTCATGATTAATTGATTAGCAGGTCTGCATCCATGTTGTGTCCTAAGTCTTTGACACTGTATTTGACCACTTTTTTGATCCTATCACCTGTGTAATCCTGAATAAATGGATACGAGTGCCACTGTTTGCATAAGGCATTATATTTCTAATGATGATAATATCTTGTTATTAACCAAGGGAAATCACAGAGGAAAATAGTAAAAAAGACACCAATATCAATGAAAAAATTAACACCGGAATTCGTGACAAATTTTGACAAATGTTTAGGAAAATAAGATGAGAGAAATTATGAAATACGGAGAATTAGGAAGTTAGGAAGAGTTAGGGTGATAAGGGTATATATAATATAGTACTTACCAAAACAATAACTTTGTATAACGAAAAGAAAATAAATTTGCCAAAATTATAACCATAACACAACACAACAAAACAAAACTATTTCGTATTTATCTCAGAGTATTTACATTTTCTATTTTCATCTATTATGTCAACTGTCACTTTTATTTTTCAGTCAATGAACAAGTTATTTTTGTTCTGGGCTCAGAGCTCGCTTTTGGCAATAGCTTTTAACTATTTGCCAGTGTCAAAGTTTGTTATTTATTCATTTTTTGTTTAGATAGGTCCAATTAACAGACCATAGATCAGCTTATAGAAATAATAATTATCACTATGATGTTAACAATCTTAAGTATCAAATTTATTTTAATAATGTCTCGGATCCTGTAGGAGAAGTTCTGACCGAACTACCGACCGGCCGACCGATCGACCGACAAACGGACTTCAGAATAACATGTGAATATAAATAGTTAGAACGAATGATAGCAAAACTTTATTCTAGAGACGGCCAATTTTGGGTTTCGGTTCCATTAGACCAACAAATCGTCTATACAATATGAAATATATTATCAAGTGCTTAAAAGGAAATAAAAAGTGCTGGTACTGAGATTTTTAAATTTCAAACACTAGACTGAAAAGATATAATAAAAATGTATTAACATTATTGAAGATAAGAAAACAGCAGAATTATGTGGGATGTTGAAGAATTATAATATATATTTAATTGCAACTCATTTTACAAAGAATTGTTCTACAACGGATGCTGGTGAAGAGCTGATAAAGTATATCTTTGAAACCTGTGAGATTCCGCAGGATACTATTGGGATCTTTTGTGATCTCTCCTTGTGACGATCTTCAATTGAATACATCAGTATGGTAGAAGAAGTACATCGCCTCAACTTATTATCTCTTATTTGATTAGGATTCAAAAATTGTAATCAATGGCGCGATTTCTGGGTCAACTGTTTCAATGGGCATTGCGCAGGGCCTGATGCTCGGTCCATTTCTGTGTCTCACGTAAATTTGAACATGAAACAAATACATATGAAATTTATGACGAAGGTTTAGATTGTTTTTAAAAAACTTCACATGCCATAACTTAGAAACAATTGGAATTCTATTGTTATGGGTCATATTAGGATTTACGTCACGAATTACACCATAATCATAATTCATTATTCTATGTGTATATGGTATATTTGTATATATTTTATTATGTATCTATGTATGTATGTATGTATCTATGTATGTATCTACCTATCTGTGTAAGTATATATTTTGATATTTATGTCCTTTTACTTGTATTATTCTCTTAGCTATTACGTATATATCTCTGCTTAGCCTAATGGTTGACTGGGAGAGAAAGCCTCTAGGCATTAAGTCCGGCATATGTACCAATTTGTGCATAAAGATTAAATAAATAAATAAACAATCAAACCTTGGGTGTATTTCGTGATCTTTCCATTCCCTTCGACTAAGTACATCATGAAACACTTATCAGGAACCTACATCGTTATGGTATAACAAATACATCGCCTAAACTTCTCTTGTTTAAGTACTTAGTACCGAAAGGTTACTCCACTTCACCGTTCCTCCTTCGCACCCCCGGCCCAACCTTCAACCCCGGCAACGCACCTGCAACTCGTCTGGTTGTAGATGTATGTGGGGATCGGTAATCACTTTCCATCAGGTGAGTCGCTTGCTCATTTAGCCTCTTTCCCATAAAAAACTTTATTCACTTTAGTTCATTATTTATAAAGCGAATTCTAAAGTTATTGTGGACGAAGTCACGGGTAAAAACACATATTTAATGAAATTATCGCAACATATGTTGCATTAAGCACGAAAAAATTAAAAAAAACTAATTACCGTTAGGGAAGAAAGATTCTCAAGCGGAAACTTTGTACAGGAAAACACAGTGTAGGCTGTAGGACGACGACCGAAAAAAGGTTCCAGTACCTTACTGTTACCGTGACCTTAAAACCAGGATGCTGGAATAATCAGTCGGAGTCTTCGAACACACCATGCAGAAACACCGGCCGCCTGTACTTATACCACAAGATGCGCGACGCCCTGGCCCTGGCTACGGCTTTCGTACTCTCATTATATGGTCAATTATAGTTTCATAAACAAAAACAATTTTATAACCTGGAATTAACTACGTTATAACTGAATGTAGTATACATTTAAACTACTTGCATTTACGTAATTAACAAACTACATATATTATAATTAAAGGAAATATAGTAGTGGTATAATTGATGGATATACAGAATAACACTGGAGGTGAAATCTATAACATTAATTTTGATGAATACGGTATGAACATTTACGCTGTATACAGACCACCTTACACCAACCAGTCCTGTTTCACACGAATCTATAACATAGTCAAACGGTCACAAAAACAATACTAACGCAGTGCCAGAAAGAGTGGCACAAAATTGGTTCAAGAGTTTTCAGTCCGAGAATTTTGATGTCAAAGATGAAGCTCGCTCTGGTCGACCTGTTACGGATAAAGGCGATGCCATTTTTGAAAATTTGGAGCATAATCGGCATATTAGTAGTTACGACATAGCTGAAAAGCTAGGGGTTAACTACAAAACTGTTTTGACCTATTTGAAAAAGTCTGGATATCTAAAAAAACTCGACATTTAGATGGCACAGGAGCTCACTGAAAGAAACCTAATGAATGGTTAACTCATATGCGATTCATCTACTGAAACTTAGTGAAACCAAACTGTTTTCGTAAAGATTGATAACTGGTGATGAAAAGTGGATTACATGGCAGTTAACCTCCACAGACTGCAGCAAAACCCGGATTAACTTGCTCATCATCATCAATAATGAGCTTTTAAAAGTAAAAAGAGTAGCATCCTGTAAGTGCCCACCGCTGGGCAAAGGCCTTCTTCTCAAATACGAGTATCAGATAGGGTTAAGTAGTCGGGGAGGGGCCGCCACGCTGCTCCAGTGCGGGTTGGCGGGCTTCACATATCCTCGAAATAATAGAAATATTATTTTTATTATTTCTAAAACATGCCGGTTTCCTTAAGCGGTTAACCGCTGAGCACATGGTAAATACAGCACTTAAAATTGTTTTTAACAATTTTAGTGGTGCCGGCATCGGGGATCGAACCCAGGTCACTCGCGCTCTATGAAACTAAAGTGAGCTCCTTGACCAATAGGCTACCACAGCTCATGGAGCGCATAGAGACGTGGTGGTCTAAATATGAGCTTTTACCGCCGGTCAAAACCCTCGATTCGGATCTATACTGCCAACAAATAATGAGAAAGAAAAAAAAAAAACGGCCGGAGTTGATCACCAGAAAGGATGTGTTTTTTCATTATGATAACGCCAGAACACGCACATCTTTAGCCACTCAGAAAATATTGAGAGCTTGGTTGGGAAGTGGTAACACATCCACCATATAGTCCTGACTGTTAAGTTAACATCAAGAGAAGACTGTCAAAACTATTTGTCGCAGTTATTTGTTTAGAAATCCTAAAAGTTTTTAAGGAAATGAAGGACGTCCCGACCTACAAAATGGTATCAAGTTATCGAACTAAATGGCACATATGCATATATGTGCCATTTAGTTCGATATATATATATTTATATATTATACATAAGTATATTATAATGAAGTGTAAATAAATTATGTTAAAAAATAGCTTGAATTTGTATATAAAACACGATAAAACTTTTTCCCCGCCTTTTTTATTATATTCATCAGCATGGTCACACGATGTAGGTCTATAGGTTATCAATGCTATTAAAACAAAAGCTATCCACATTCCTTCACCACATAATAAAAACAATACCAGCCTATCAAAACTCCACAAGATCACAGTTACCTACACGCAAACCTGTATTTCTCATTAAAAATTATTTTATTTCGTGTACTCGTGTGTTAATTTATACTCGCGATTGTTGTCACTTGATGAAACTAGATTCTACTTAACACGGGAAAAGTACAGAACGAAAAAAAATCAATTACTCAGTGCTTACTAAAATAGTTACTCTTAAGCGTAAATAATAAAAAATTCGCAGCAGAACTAGGGTAACTAACATAGCCTTAATAGCAATATCACCAAGCTGTAGTGGCAATAGGCCAGCAACATAGCAGAACTGATAGCCGTCAGGGAAGAAAGGTTCTTGAATGGCAACCTAGTGTTGGTAAGCCCTTCCCCTGTCGATCAGCGAGTTGCTGAAAGTTGCAGATGGATGCTGGTGGCTATGAACCGTGCTTTGTGGCATTCATTGGATGAGGCCTATGTTAAGCTATGCACTTATAACAGGAGGACTAAAATGATGAATGAATGAAGCCGATATTTGAATTATAGTTTATTCAATAACAATGGCATTTATAACTAATGTATATAAGTACGAGTACCATCGTAACACAAGTAACACTTTTCTCGGAACTCGCTGAAGACTTATAAATAGCCCAAACTGAACTCTATAATTAAAGCTTCCAGTTAGAGAGGTCATTAAACGTAACACATGTACACTATTTGCTTATTATAATTAACGAAAATCAATTTGACTGACCGGGTCGATGATCGTTACATTTCTTTTAAAAATTGATTTTTGTGTGTAAAGTGCAGCACAGAAATAGCTTCCCGGGTGTCGCTGCTTAAACGTAGCCAGTAGACACAGTACCGCCGGTCGCCTAACGCGCACAATTTTTGTCTACTTGCTTCTGTATTGAGATTTATCATTGTGCTCCACTTCAATCTGTTTCATTTAGTGTTTCAGAAGTGATTTAATATTTTATGTGATAAGAATAATGATAGAAAAAATGTGAGTTACAAAAATTGCATTGTGGTTGGATACGGTCCAAGTTGATTCTGAACCTTATGTGGAAGAAAAAGGGTCTATCTTCTTCGAATCTTTCTATGGCAATTTAAAGACTACCTACAAAAGCTACTATACATAATTGATAATTTTCATTTTGTATTCGTGAGCTTTCTTCATAAGGTAGGTTGAAGCCCCCAATAGACTTTTAAAGATGTCGGTATAATGGTTTTGTTTAATTGCAAAATTTTAAATCTACATAGTGTACTTCCAGTAATAATCTACTTCTTGACACATAAATATCAGTTTAATTTATTTCAATGTATCCATACTACTATCTGTAAGGTATACATAGTTTATAAGTAAATTTAATTTACTTAAAGCATTTATGTCAGCCTATTACAATAACAAAATCGTGTAAAATTCCACGTAGGGGATCTATCATTTTTTTATAAAGGAGCAGTCTGTAAATGTCCCATTGCTGGGCAAACGCCTCCTCTCAACATTCAAGAGGGATTTAGAGTTGAGAAGTTCCACCACGCCACACTAGTGCGGGTTGGCCGACTTCACGTGTCGTCGAATAGATACATATTTTGTATTATTTCTGAGACAGCAAAAATTCAGGTTATCCTTCACCATAGTGCACATAGCTCGTTAATTAAGATACATCTTAAAGGCATCTTTACTTCTTCTCTTTTAACAGCCTGTACTCGTATAAGTCCGTATGAACGAAAAGCCGGTATGAATTTCTTCAATGTTTATGAAATATGTTTATAAAATAAAAACTTCTTAAGAAAGTAATCTTTTTCAATTCTACTAATTTACCAGTTTACAAATTTGTTTATGGCATTGTCAGAGAACTACAATTGCATTTAATTTAAAAAAACACAATATTTAGTAAGTATCACTTTTCTGCATTCTGTTCTATAGTTCACCATAGGTTTGATCTTAATAGAAACATGTTTCTACAAGTTTTTTTTAATTTGTACAAAATATCATTTGTTGTTCTAAAATCACCCACAAATAATTTGCCCCTGGTCGTAGTCACAAAAGTAATGTTTTAAGTATATCGCTTCGTCCTAATAATTCAAATCAACCGACAATTGTAGGTAACTAAAGAAAACGCATTTAAATTTAATCAGAGATCTTCCTTTGTATACATGTTTGCTTTCGTTGCATACAAAAAGTGGGCAATGAATATAAATAAGTCGCAAGTATTATTGCGTTGTTAATTGTTCATTCGCAATAAAATAGAGGAAACCTTATGTATTTTGATGAAATGTTATTTCAAACAATTCATGACACTCAAATTTTGTTTTAATCTCACGAATCGGGTACAATAATTTATTTACAGTAATGAGATCTAATTATCCAATAAAAAAAACAATTATGTGACGCCTGCAGCTGTCTCACGCGTGATACACGTACCAGTTGGTACTCTAGTAATTCCACAGTACGTGAGCAAACCGGTGTTTACACCACTTTTGTTGTCTTGAAAATTGCATAAATGATGACGATAAAAATAATCGGCGGTGAAGGTAAACATTATTAGCAAATCCGCGAGTCCCACCCAGGACATGATTACCAATAAACGAAACCATGTCCTGGATGTGAAAAATAATATGGTATGATGATTATTCACATGGAATTGTTGTGAAATATTTTTGAGGCGAGCGGATAAGGCCCGTGGCAGCATCGTAAATGAATAACCGGCTCTGTTTTCCTTCTCAATCAGTTTCTTAATAGTCCGTTGGACACTTTCTTTATGGTAGTACTGTGAGCGGTGACTAAGGTTAAAGCCGAAGGAATATCTCATGGCAATATTTGAGGAGCAAATCAGATCTGCCGATCTCCCGGAGAGATGAAATGTGGGTTGCGGAAGATCCGTAATCTCTGCCTACCCTAATAAAATTATAACAAAAATGTTAAGAGTCATAAGTAAATACGTCATCCTATCTCGTTTCACGTATCGCAGTCTTCTTTCAAAAATCGACTAGAAAAATCCGAGAAAATCTTAAGCGCTCCTCCTACAAATGACAAAATTAACGGAAGCGACATCGATAGAATACATCTATCGCAATACTGCCAATAATCGCCAAACCGCTTGTAACCAAGTGTAGCGATTAATACTCCTAGCTTGTCCAGTTTTTCACCATGATTAACAACACCATTTGGAACTAGAAATTTACAAACGGTCGAGCACTGGGAAAAATATTATAAGATAGTTTACCCCGAGTTTAATTAATGACTTATTTATTTAATTTTTTTTTTTATTTCTAAACATCGTCTATCCATATGTTTGTCCCTAAGTGGTCATTAATTTGTTATATTACAAGTTTTTATTTCTTAGCGGAAATTCAACCCAAAACTCTTAGGGCCTCACGATCTATAACTAACTCATATAATATACGAGTATGTATAAAGCGGTGAACAGGTGTTCTGTACAGAACCTATGAATATTTATTTTAAAGTCGATTGTGAAACAAACTCTACTTAATTTTAGGATTATAAGTTTCTTTAAGATAAATCAATTAAACTTGATTACATAAAAAATTTAATTGATGAGTATCAATAATTATTGTAGTCTATAACTTTTATGGATATTCCAAAAAAACACAATGATAGTTCCAGTAGTAGTGCTTAAAGATTTAAGCATTGCTTGAAATGTAAAGAATACATATGTATTCTTTATTCTATCCAAATGTAACATTGCTTTTCAAGTGTCAAGTCAAAGATACCAGAGAAATAATATACTTATCAAATATCTAACTATACTACATGTTTAATAAAATAATTATATTAAGTATTTTTTTAAGAATACTATTATCATTACTAATATTTAAGTTAATCACTCTTACTAAGTCTGTGCGTAGTTTGAGACAGCAAGTACTTCACGGCAATAGTGGAATAGCGGGCTTGAACACGTGGAGGTTTTGGGACTGATGATTCATCAAATAAAGAATGATTTGTATATTATGAAGAAGTTAAAGAAAAAATTAAAAAAAAATTACCAAGAGTACCAGTCATTCATTTATTACTTAAATTATACAGCAATTATACGATTTTTTTTTAAACTGATAATCGCTTCAAAGGAAGGTTCCGATTCAGAATCATTTATTTCGTGGATCATCGGTATTATAAAGATGTCAGTTACGTAATTACATAATAAAAATAATAATTCAACTATGTCCTACCTTGTGGACATACAAAGTAAAATATTTTACAATATTTTCAAGTCATCATTAACCAAAGATAGGTGACGTCACCATATTACGTCAGGACAGCTGTCTGGATCTGGAGTAGACATCAAACCCTGGCAATTGTCCAAGATCATTCACTACCCGAGTCCAAATGAAATGGGGACAAGTAGTTCTTTTATTTGGGGAGTGTTTGAGATTCCGCAAGATAGATTCTATATAAGATTCACAAGGATCGCACACAATTCTACTTAAGAAAATATTTTACACTTTCAGGTAACAAGTAATGAATTATAAAAAAAATAGAAATGAATAACGGAAACAGAAGAGCCTTGACAGGCTCTATACATAAAATTAGAGAGTTTGAGTTGGAAAAAGTGAGTATTGTACCATTTGATGACTGGAAAAGAAAATCTTTAGATAAACAGACATCAAATTTATGTTTTAGGTATGTTTGGTTGAGGAATTTGATATTCTGCAAATAGTTGGTGAAGGATGGTTCGGTAAAATACTTCTAGTGGAACACAGAGCTTCTGACACCGAAATAGTTCTGAAAGCGTTACCTAAGCCCTACGTATCCATAAGAGATTTCTACAGAGAATTCCATTATGGCCTTCATTTAAGCGCGCATAAAAACATTGTGACAACATTCGATGTTGCATTCGAGACTGCTGGATTTTATGTATTCTGCCAAGAATACGCTCCCCTCGGTAAGATTTAGTTATCAATTTAAAACAATTTGTTCGCTACTCAAAACATCATTTGGCTAAAACATTACATTACAATATAAGCAACTATCACATTGAACAAGACGAATTCAAAACTAAACTGTTTCTTGCACGCTTTAAATTGGATTACTGCCAAAACATTGATTTTAGTGAACACTGGAGCTAGCACCTTTACAATGTCCGTTCTTATTTTCATAAAATTTTACTTATCGTGTACCTATTAGTATTTTGCTTTACAATGGTATGAAAAGGACGCGAGTGCACTTCGTATACGACCAGTAGTAGTAATATTAATAATAGGTACTTCTAAAGTTTGACCCCTTTAGTCATTCTACTCTATACACCGACGCAAGTACTCAATAACACTGAATGAAACGCATACGCCATTATGCCAATAATAAATATAATATTGTCTTTTAAAGAAGTCACCATACAGTCACGTTATGGTGGCTATTGCTTTCTAATTACTCTTTAAATAACTCAGTTAAATTAAGACACACTATAGGAAAGGGGGAAAACGAGTCAGCGGCTCACCGGATGGTCAGTGATTACCTACGGCCTCGTAGGTACATCTGAAGTACCAGAAGAGCTATAGGTGTGTTGCCGAACTTAAAGGATATTATTTTTAAGGATATATAAATTGGGGAGGTAGAGGGCCTCCATTACTTCACTCACCGAACGAAACGAGCACGGTACTTCATGCCGGTATTCGGCCGAGGCCGTGTTACTACATATACATTTGAAAACCATAAAAATCGGCCAAAGATCTTCGTTACTTAAATAACTTTCGGCAAATTAAAATCTCGACTATGGACTCCAAACAACCAGACAAATAAGATATACTACTTCAAAAATTAAATAATGCTATTAAGAAAGTACCTATAAAACGAGTGATAATGTTACATGTTGTTTGTTTTTACGACAAGCTTATCCACTTTATTATTTACAATAACTTAATTTTAAAAACTTTTCAGGTGACTTAACGTCCAATATGCTTGATACTGGAATAGGAGAAATTCATACAAAAAGAGTGGCTAAACAATTAGCAGCTGCGTTGGAGCATCTAAATCAAAGAGATCTTGTGCACAGAGATGTAAAACTGGACAACATTCTCATATTTAAATCAGACTTTTCTAGAATAAAGCTATGCGATTTTGGAGAAACACGAAAAGTTCAAGCTGTTGTCAGAAGAAGAAATGAATGGTTGCCATATTCTCCACCAGAAGTGTTGAAATTACCGATGGATAGTACTTACAAGTAATAAATATATTGTACTCCTCCATACTTTATCGGGGTCTGTTGGATATTTCTCGACTCCAAACAATATTTTGAATACGTTATGCAAATAAACAATACGTTGAACGAATTTAACATTAGCATCGGAAAATATTTTGGAATATAAACAACGACAGTGAATGTTGTAACTCATTCTTGAACGATTATAAACTTTTTTTTTTTTGTTTCAGAGCACTAATTAGCCACGATATTTGGCAGTTTGGTATAGTTATCTTTATATGTCTGACTGGATGTTTGCCTTGGCAGAAAGCAGCTTACGACGATCCTAGATATGTAAGGTGGGCAGATATTATTTAGAATAAGTTTATTATTCAGATTGACGTTTTCTCATTGTTTGTTCAGTTTTTCATTTACTCCATCAGTCCACTGATGGAATAGCCTTCTCCTAATGTAAATTTTGTCTCACCACGCATGGCAAACGGTTTGGTTTGGCGGTCGGAGTACCTTAGTAGCTGTTGCTGTCTGTGTAATTTCGATCAGGCATTTTTACTTATTCCAATCTTACTCCATCTGCCGGAAACCATGAGATAGAGAGATCCGTAGATCGTAAAGAGATCCTTACAACACTTATTTCCTGAAGGGAATTCTTAAGACACTTTAGAGAAAAAAGGGGTTAGAACATTTTCTAACGCCGTCATAAATAAATAAAAAAAAAATATTTTCATTTCTTTTTACAGTTACCTTAATTGGTATAACAGCGCTAATCCTCTTAAGAAGCAACCAAAATTATGGAAAATGGTTTCTTCAAGGGCTCAGAAAATGTTCAAAAAGTTTATCGAGCCGAGAGAAGACAAAAGAGCTATTAACTTTGCAGAACTTTCTAGATACTTAGATGATCGATGGATGGCTAAGGGATATACGGATAGAGTAGGCAAGTTAAAAAAAGACAGTTGGTCTTTAAATAATCGTTCAGAATTCCGGTGAATAAACCTAATAAAAAATTAATTACGCCCATTGTGATTTTGCAGCTGGTGGCGATATCGATGAGTTATGTCCTTCAATGTACAGTTACCACAGTGATCCAAATGAAAAGAATATTCTATTAAGGCACTTTCGTGACAATGGTGTCGAAATTTTTGTTGATCGGCAAGCGAAAAAGCAAAGGATTCGTGAATGGATACAAAACAGCGTCATAGAAGAAGCGGATGAAGATGTAAGTTAACTCAAAGTTAAATTGAATGTTTTGTGTCTTCATTGACCTGTGAATAATCCACTGCTGGGCATACCTCCCGTAACTTGCACTTGCTATAATCACCACCATTGGCAAGCGGATCTGCGATTCCACTACCAGACTCCTCGCACACCTTAGACGCTGCTGCCCGGCACCGGTCTGTTCAAATTCGATCTGTTACTTTTTACGAGTTGATAGAGACGGTACGACACGAATTGATATTACCTGATTCGATTCCTGTGGGACACCATGATGTTCAAGGCTGTTCGCTATGTCGACTTCCACGTGAAGAAAGGAGGTCGATTTTCTTAAGCCTTCACGTGACGGCCTATTTTACTTATTTCATTTAAGTGTTTTGTTTTATAGTCTTTTTTTATTATAGTCGAACGAATGTGATTGCTAAAAGCCTACAATAGCTTAAAGCAATAACAAGAGTCGAAAAATATAAATATCAAGACGTTTGTTTAGCTTTTCCTTTAATTTACATGTGCATGTACCATACCCTTTTTAGTAACAATTATTTCAGATTATTGGCTAGCAAATTTTAGAGAAAGCAACGGTAACTCTTTAATTATTGAAATAAAAATATCTATCTGTCTGTCTGTGATTTTCGAATTTATCGTGTTTTTCGTTACTTTAAAATGGTCTTTCCGTTACACCATAATCGACCAATTCAACATGTCGGACGTTTAATAAATTAATTAATAATGACGTCTCTTTGGCTTAGTAGCGAAGCGTTTGGCTGCGGCACTGTCGGTCGGGGTTCGATTGGACTACAAATAATTGTTCTAGGCATTATGTCCTCAATATCTCATATTGCTTAGATATTTATTTGCATTGATGTATTATTTTATCATCATCATCATCATCATCATCATTTCAGCCTATTAGAAGTCCACTGCTGAACATAGGCCTCCCCCAAAGATTGCCACGAAGCACGGTCCTGAGCCACCTGCATCCATCGACTTCCCGCAACACTGCGCAGGTCGTCACTCCATCTTGTGGGGGGTCGTCCTACACTGCGTTTGCCCGTACGTGGCTGCCACTCGAGAACCTTTTTCCCCAGCGGTTGTCAGTTCTGCGAGCTATGTGGCCGGCCCATTGCCACTTCAGCTTGCTGATCTTTACGGCTATGTCGGTTACCTTAGTTCTGCTGCGGATATTATCGTTGCAGACTCTATCACGCAGAGAAACACCGAGCATAGCCCTTTCCATAGCGCGCTGAGCAACTTTGAGCTTCCTCATACGGGCTGCAGTGAAGGACCAAGTCTCGGATCCGTATGTCATCACTGGCAACACGCACTGATTGTATACTTTCGTCTTGAGGCTTTGCGGTATACTCGACGAGAAGATATGACGTAGTTTCCCGAACGCAGCCCAGCCGATTTGGATTCGTCGATTGACCTCTGAGTCGAAGTTGGACTTACCTAATCGGACAATTTGTCCCAGGTATACGTACTCGTCTACAACTTCGAGCCTATTGTTCCCAACAACAACCGGTATTGGTGTGACATGGACGTTTGACATGAACTTCGTCTTGTCCATGTTCATCTTAAGACCAACCTGTTGGGAGACGTTATTGAGGTCATTGAGCATTGTACTGAGCTCCTCCAGCGATCCTGTCATAAGAACTATGTCGTCGGCAAATCGAAGGTGAGTGATGTATTCGCCATTGATGTTGATACCGTATCCTTTCCAGTTCAGCTGCTTGAAAACATCTTCCAATGCAGCGGTGAAGAGTTTCGGGGATATGACATCACCCTGTCTTACACCTTTCTGCAGTTGGATTGGTTTCGTACTCTGATTCTGTACTCGGATAGACATCGTAGCCTCATTGTACAAACACCTCAGCACTTCGATATACCGAGAGTCTATCTGGCACCGCTGGAGAGACTGTAGCACCGCCCAAATTTCGACTGAATCGAAGGCTTTCTCATAGTCCACATACGCCAGACATAATGGCAAGTTGTACCTCGGCCTTCTGTACAATCTGGCGAAGAGTATGTATGTGGTCTATGGTACTATAGCCTTTTCGGAATCCGGCTTGTTCGGGAGGCTGGAAGTCGTCAAGTCTGTTCACTAGACGATTTGAGATGACTCTCGAAAACAGCACGTAGACGCGGCTTAGAAGCGATATCGGTCTATAATTCTTCAAAAGGCAGTTATCCCTTTCTTGAAGAATAGGACAACCACGCTTCTACTCCACGCTTTCGGCGTAACACCGCCATGAATGACGGAATTAAACAGCTTCTGAAGGACAACAAGTATCGGTTTTCCACCCGCTTTCAGAAGCTCAGCTGTAATTCCGTCCTCACCCGGCGCTTGCCGTTTTTAAGCTGTTTGAGAGCCATCCTAATCTCGCTCAGACTGACGTCCGGGATGTTATCGGAGTAATGTCGGATAAGCTTGGCTCTTGGGTCGTTACTCACATCAGTGTGTGGTTTCAACGACGTTGTGTACAGCTGTCCGTAAAATCTCTCGATCTCACTCAAAATCTCGGCTCCTGCGGAAATGACTGCGCCGCTTTCGGTCTTCAGCTTGGTCAGTTGGCTCTTTCCGATAGACAGATCTCTGGCGAAGACTTTGGAGCCTTGGTTCCGCTCTATCGCTTTTTCAATACAGACTGTATTGAATTTGCGTAAGTCTTGCCTCATACATTTGGAGATCTGTCTATTCAGTAGCCGATACGCTGACGCATCCGTTGTAGACTGCAGCTTTATCTCACGCCTGGCTTTCATGAGTTTAAGAGTGTGATCAGAGAGCTTTTGGGGCTTGTTCGTGCGGCGGGTCCTGCAAAACTTAGCTCCTACCGCATGGACAGTTTCCACTAGCCTGCTATTCGTATCGTCCACTGTAACGCAATCGTCTAGGCACTGAAAGCGATTATGCAATTCGAGCTGAAAGCTCTCGGGGTTCTGGATAAGGGCACGTGGTGGGCGGAGCGTAGACTTCACCAGACGAGACCGCTCGAGCCTAATGTTAAGGTTCAGTGTGCCTCTTACCATTCGGTGATCACTGCCGGTTTTACCCTAGTGATCACAGAGACATCACTGAACAGCTGACGCTTGGTCGTCATGATGAAGTCGATTTAATTTTTGTGGTACCGTCCGGGCTCATCCATGTCCACTTCCTGTGGGGCCGCTTCTGGAAATAGGAGTTCATCATAAAGAATCCCTCCTTTGCCATGAAGTCAGCCAGCTGTTGCCCTCTTGGGTTCCGTTGCCCTACTCCAAAGTTCCCCACTATCAGCTCATCGCCTTCTTTCGTACCTAGTTTTGCGTTAAAGTCTCCCATCAACACCGTGTAGTGAGTCTTAGAGCAATGCATGGCTCTTGAAATATCCTCAGACATTGCCTCCACTTCATCATCAGGGTGTGTCGAGGTTGGTGCGTATACCTGTATGACCTTCAGCGAATACCTTTTGGTTATTCTGAGTATAAGGTACGCGACCCTACTCGACACACTTCCGATCTCGATCACGTTGTTGATGAGAGACCTGTGGACGATAAACCCGACACCTCCTTGGGACAGATGGTCACCCTGCCGGTAGTAGAACAAGTTACCGGATTTTAGGATTATAGAGTCCTCTCCTGTCTTCGGACTTCAGACAACCCCATAATACTCCAGTGTAACTTGCTTACTTCTTCTTCCAGTTCTAGTATCTTCTCGTCGGTCCTCAATGTGCGTGCGTTATATGTTGCCAGGTCCAGTCGTTTGGGTTGGCAGCTAGAAATCAGCCGGTGATTCTTCGCACCCCTGCCTCGCCGTTACCATGGCTGGCATTATTTTATACTAATTAATATTATACCGTGTGTAATAAAGTTTTCAAATTTCATACCTCGAGACGTAGTATATGGACTTGGGAGAGGCTGATGTCCAGTAACGGTCTACAGGGTAATAATAATAATTTATGATGTCAAGTGCTTTTTATAAATGCTATATTTGCTGTCAACCTTTAATTACAGGAGGAAAGCAATTACGATCCAAGCATTATAGAAGAAAGCGACGGTGAGTTAGAAGACAGATCAAGACCACATCCGATAGACGAAAGTCACAGAGTTACTCTTCGCTACGACACGGAAAGGCATATAAACCCAAGAACGGGTGAAATTATTGAAGGCGTGAAACCTATAGAAATAAACCCATTATCATACGATGTCCAAAATTTAGAACCCGTTGCCCCAGGAAATATCATGAGAAGATATGGAGTAAAAGAAGACATTTCATCCCACAGCTCTACTAAAGATAGTGCATACGGTTCCTTAGACATTAACTCGCCACAAAAACCAACTAATAAACCAACTAATAACAAACATAATAATATATGTATAGATAGAACAAGTGACATCTCCCCGAGCAGATCATTAGGCGGTTCCTCGGTACATCCAAATGTATCACTCTTATCTACACATGCTCAAAGGTTTCAAAAGAGCGAAGAAGTGTTTTCAAAAGAATTAGAAAGCACTAAAGGTAGTACATCAACACTTCATTCTCTAGGCAACTCTTCTAGATCAAATAGCATTCAAGTAACTCGCAACAGCTCTTTAGAAAGTGCTACAAATACAAACAACGATACGCCTCTAGAAAATGAAATTTCGGGAATAACATCACGCCCGAATAATCCGGTAATAACACAAAATGGTTTTAGTCCAGGTTCTAAACAGATTCAGAACAATCCGCAGCCATACGTATCTATGAAAAATACAATTTATGAAAGTGTAACATCTCGCACGGAATATAATCAAAATAAGGAAGACCACAATTTAAACAGCGCTCCGGATAGTCCTTACACTTCAATGATGAATATTGTACAAGGTCAAATCAAAATTAGTCCGCTCGCCAATGAATCTGACAAGAATGTTGTCAATGTGTCAGTAACATACAACCGTAGTAAAAAAATTTAATTGCTCAAATTGTAATTATCTACACGCTATTCACGTGGGCTAAAATGTAGAGAGCCCTTAAACTTGACAAAATCGTAGCTATTTTTATACATTTAACTTAAGAAAAATCTTAAAGAGACAGATAATTTACCTAATGTTATGTGTGTCTGTATTTACTGACATTTAATCAGTATATATATATATATATATATGATAAAATAAAGAAATCACATAAAGATAACCTCTCAGGACAAATTGTATATGTTCTGAAACGTAGTATTAGATAATAACAACTTGGCGAAGGCATGTTGTTAAGATTTGTGTTTTTGTTTTATTTAAACTGTGCTTCCCTCACAAGTTCATAATATTTCAATGACATATTTATGTATTTTCCTACTGAAGTATAGGTTCAAAGTTTTCTAGTTATTAAAATTTATGGCTTTCAATTTTAAATATATCGTTAATTGTTCCACATTCATCATTTTAAAGGTTCCGTAATCTATAAACAATAATAGAGTAACTAACTTTGAATGGTGCACTACTACCTAGTAGATACAGAACAAATACATAGCAGAGTTCTATGTAAATAATAAAAAAGGAAATATTCTTAACTTGTTTCATTCAACTTCCATGAAGTATGGTTACGGATGTTAATTCCTTTTGTTTTTATCGAGCTTATTACCTTTTTTTTCGGGTGTCAAGGCGTGGTACTCTTGTAGTTAAGAATTCGGGTGTTTGATTTTTGCAGACTACCATCGCTCTCGATGTAAAATTCGGCACCGTTGTCACTCCTGTGAATAAAAACGACAAACGCAAATATAAAAGGAATTATAGATTTTTTAAATATTTCATACACATTTAAGGTGGCTCTGGCAAATGTGCTTTGTCTTGTTTCAATTTATTTAAAATATAGACCAATAATTCCATATGAATCTTACTCCTTATGAAACTAAAATGATAAGAATATCAAATCGGCAAAGCCCAATATAATTAAAACGAGTACTTGCAAAAATACTATATAGCTGTATATGTAAGTTTTTCTATTTATTGTATAATACTTATTTAAACGATTATGAGATGGTTTTTTGTTACTATTTTTAATATACATTTATCCTATATTAAACAATTGAACAATGAATAAAACATTCTCAAACTCATTGTCTTTTAATGACATCATTCATAAAACCTCCGCCTGATTTATTTACAATTGTTTCTGGACGGTATTATGTACAAATGAGGTGTAAGGGAATATACCCATCTCTTTCTGCAAATGTCAGCCTCCAGCTCCTAGTGCACTCAGCTAGCCAACAAACAAGGCTCTAGTGACGTTAACACACACATCCGCAGGCCTCCAGAGCTGGCCCCTTCTTTAGAGAGGAATCTCCCTACAAGTAAAGCGCGTGGACTCATGTGCGCGCCTTTACTGCGCCTCCACTCCAATCCCACGAGGGCAAAAAAGTCGACCATCCCCCGCGTGTACCAAATTTCTACTGAATACCAAATTTCTACTGAATACCAAAATTCTCACTGAATGGAAATAAGAAGCACACAATCCCTGTACATGCATGTATTATACAAGCTTCGAAGGCAAGAGTCATTACCAACTAGGCTATAGGGTCGACTATTAGAAAGTAGATATAATTTTTCAAAACATTCATTTATATTAAATATTTATATTAAATATACAACAATTCAACTTCCATGTGTATACTTAATTGCAACTGATTTTGGTTTATTTTTGCGCCACATTCCATTGGATATTTTTAATAAGTTACACGACAAATTCATAATCTTATAACCAAATAAACATTGATGAGGCAGATTTATGTTCTCAAGTGATGCACGTGAGACTCTTGCTGACAATATATTTTGGGGCTGAAAAAATAGCCGGATTAACTGCGAACCGTAAATTTAGCGTCAGAACACCCGAATTTTTCGTACCTTGAAAATAAGAAAAGTCATGCTGGTTCACCATAATGTATGTCAGAAATAAATAGATTGATTTTGCCATGCTATAACTGCTGTGGCATGTACCACATTCTTGAGAATGTAAATACTTTGTTTCGAGTATAGACCTGGGTCTAGATAATTATATGTACAGTGTCACCAACTTATCTGTGAACTGATGGGTGTCGCCATCGTCGTTTCAGTGTTGCTAATTAATTCCAATGTGCACTAAAGACGGGAAAGTCTACACATTTTTATTTATATTATTTAGTTTGTATTTACAAAAAAATTATAACACCACATTCATAGTGAAAAAACTGCTGTGTGACATAGGGATTCTATCTATAATAAATATATATATATAATGTTAATGTATAAGGAGGTCAAGGGTTTCAATCGTTTAGATGGAAACCTTCTTGTTAAAAGACCCATCTAGATATTAGTGGTCTAGGCCTACCACTACATTAAGAGATGTAAGTAAAAGAAAAACAAAAAAATTTTTTTAGGATTTATTGAAAACCCACGTTTGCATTAATTGTGGTCAAACGCAGTTTTTGAATGTGGAACATCATCCTGGTTGAAAGGCCATACTCCTCCCACTTCCATGCCGCACTCCTCACTATCAGAATCACTCTCAGTTTCACTGTCACTCACATTTATTATAAAAGGTCCATTTAAATATGAGTCCTCTTTTAAATACTCTCCTTCTAACCTATGAACATGTTTACAACTGTGCTGTTTCCACTCATGAACTGAAATAGCTTCAAATGCTTCTATTACCAGGCGAGTGATCTCGTCATTTTTGTGATCAATATTTACGCTGGCCACGTTTCTTTTCATTGTGCTCCATATTAATTCAATTGGATTAAGGTCACAGTGATAGGGGGGTAAATACAAGCACCTGTGACGATTTTCTGCCAAAATCCTTTCAATCTCGTATATGGGGGCTCAGGTTTGTTTCTTTTAATTATTTCTAACAGCTGGTGTTTGGTTAAATCTTCTCCATACTCGGTTTTATTTTGCCTAAGCCATAAATGCATATCTTTTTTTGCCCTTTCCCTTGACTTACACCTGTAACAAATGTTTTGTGATTAAACATGTGTGGTAGAAATAAATTCATTGTATTCATATATTTGTAAGAGCTGAGTGGCGACTGTGGATAGAGCGTCGTTATCAATAATTTAAATGATAATACAGTGACTATTTTAAAATACTAACAACTGATTTATAAATATATTATTGATATCCTACTTTTGAATTTGACAGAATTTGAGGAAATTATACCCTTCATAAAACAGGTCTAAAATAACAAATCGGCCTGTAGGTTGCTACACCCATCTTGTACAAGAATGTTTTATCTTATTATGTAAAAAAATGTTCAATCCTCATATTTGTCTCAATCCCTATTATCATTTTGGGTAACTTATTTTATAGTATAAACTGACAACACTAACCTGTTGCAGCCGAAATCCGTTAGTATATTTGATTAAACGGAATGATAGGAGCCTGCAGCCGAGCTTCTTCTTCAGAAAATGATTTCACCTTTAGAATAATACTCCGGGCATCACTTTATATAGCTTTCTGCATATTTAACGCTTAAAATTCTGAAGTATCGCAATAAAACACACGGAACACTCGAAAGTAGTAGACACTGACAGTCGAATGACATTTCAACATGGCGACCGTAGTTCCTATTTTTGCCACTTCACAGATAAGTTGGTGGCACTGTGTATGCCTTATTCTTATAAGCTTCTCTATGTATAAATATACTCTGTGATCAGGTGCCTGAAAAGACAGTCAATGTCATAAAAAATAAAACGTCAAAATTGAAAATAACTCCGCGCGTTACCGTATATTTGCGGTTTACCAATGGATCATTTCATTAAACTCTGTGCATATTAAAATCTTAATGTCTTAGTTACGATTATAACGATTATAAACCGAAGAATTTATACTACATAATTTCTCATTGTCCACAATAAATCATTAACTACAATATAATGTCTGATAACCTTTCTTAGTATTTTTATCGGTTTTCGTTTGTATATCCTTTAGTTAATCGTGATAAAATGCAAAAATTACAGGACAGCGTTTTTTCTATAATTAAATCAAACAACCTTTCTCCTGCTGTATTCAGTTTCTTGCAGCCTACTGAAGATTTCTCGGGTACGTGGAATAAGATCAATTTAATTTAAAAGTGTTAACTGAAATAATTACGATCAACAAATATTACAGATAAAACCCCTCTTGGCGGGATACTTCGGGATACAAAACATGGGTGGTTAGCTCTTGGTCCCAAATTTTGCGTTGTCGATCTCAGAAGTGGATTAAAAGTTGCGGCGCGGACTTTTGGCTCTGGTGTGAGGTAAGTCATCGTTTACGTCATTGATGTTCCTACGCATTTTTATAGGTAACAAGCAAGTTAGTTTACAAAATGATCCTATATGAATTACAAAAACATACAATTGCTTAAGCGCTTTTAGTACTCAATACAATAAAACTCAAAAGTTTAAACATATTTGTACTAACTTTTAAAAAAACTTTTAAAATTTTTAATAATGGAAAATTATACAAGGCAATATATACAATTGTTTCTATTATACTAAGGGGGGAAAATAATCACCATTTGTATCTATGAATAGGTAAATAAAAAGTGATAATATTTTGGATAACCATCTGTCTGTATTGGTCTGATTGAAACTTTAGCTGTATAGACTTGATTATATTAGATAGATTAGATTATTAACCAAAGATGCTACCAATCACTGATCTGTACCATAATTAGCAAAATTTGTAAACAAAAATTATTGTTATTATCTAATGCTGTGTATCCCTGAAGAACTCACAATTGAAATAAAAAGTATCTTTTACCCCATTCCATGACATAATCTTGTTAAAATTTTGTTAATATCTGTTCAATCCTTTAATGACAAACATAATAGGGGTTAAAGTATGAAGTTATTGCATTTCCGGAGTGGATACTTTGAATTAAAAACTAACCTGCAAGATTTTATTTATTTTAAATACAAAATTCAAAAACTATAATTAATAACATTCTGTTGTTTGACTTTCGAGATAAACATCAATCCTCAAAAATTTGAGTATTTTCCGAATCCAAGTTCCGAAATGGTATTAACGCAGCAGAGACAGCTCACAATATGAATGTTGTTTGGAGAGGATAAAAATAATGAATACACTGTTATTATTTTAATCACTTTTGTAGTTAAAACTTTGAGTAGAAGATTGAACCGTGATGAAGATCATATAATAAGGTAAATAACAATGAATTAAAAGTAATTGTGGAAGCCGATCCTTATCAAGCAACCATTGAATTAATGTCATGGTTTGACGTTCGTTTACCCGCAGTACCATACCAACCAATTTTTTTGCAAATGAGTGAAAAATAAAAAAAACACGAAAAATGGGAGCTTCCTGAATTAGCTGATGTACATACAGAAATTGAAACTTGCCTTGCTTTGATGAGTAGGTACAGAAATAAAGAGATTTTGGACGGGATTATGACGTGTGACGAAAAGTGGATACATATTCTCTAAAATAATTGCCAGCGAAAAATTCTATAACCAAATACAGGTCAAATCCAAAACAATAATCTTAAGCAAAGCTGGAAACTAACTAACTAATGGTTTGGTGGCCATTTCATGGTGTAATTCACCAGAGGTTTTCGAGATCAGGTGTATCAATATCAACGCAGATATCTATTGTGAAGAACTTCAAACAATGATGGTGTAAGTCTCAGAGAAACAATCCCGATTCATCAATCAATCAAGCAAGACCTCACACTGCTAGATTAACTGTATTAACATTACAAAACCTGCAATTAGAAATCATACATCTTCATAGACTTTGTGGAAAATTGCAATTTCATACTTTAAACTCTATTCTATCTATCTACACACTTTTACATTGGTAATATTAAGTTTTATTTGTGCTTTAAAACGTTACTCCCATTGGATAAAACATACCCTATAGCACTTCTGGAATCATAAGTAGCATTTAAAATTTCTTCCTATATAAGAGAAAATCGTACAAACCCCTGCCCCTCTCGGGTTTAATTAATATCCAAATTATTTTTATAGCACTAAAGTAGTGTATTTAATGAAATATCAGAAAATATTAAACTAATTATTGTCCACATACACTGTAAGTATTATTGATTTACATAATGAGTACTATTTTTTTATCCCTTTCCTTCCCTTTAGTAGCAAAAGTAAGAATAAATTGATTCTTCGGTCCCCTAAGGCTGTTGAAATTTATGGCTTTTTTTAAAAATGCAAAATATGCACTTTAATAGAATAGATAATAATAATAATATGTTTTTCAGCAACAACCGCATCACCGTTACAAGTGTAGTAGAATTGCCAACACCACTTACAGACAACTCGCGCCAACTGGTCATCAGCCTGGATTGTGATAATGTGTCTGGTATGATATGTGTGCTCCATGTCAATGGATCGCAGGTACTCCGATGCATACAGACTGAAGCTGTTATTACGGAACTTACTGTGTGCGATGGCACACCTGATGGACCATTTACAGCATTTGACAATATTGTTGTGGCTGGAACAAGACGAGGAGAGATTTTAATTTTTGATCTGAATAGAGCTAGTTTGATACAAGGTATTTGCTGTTCTATATTTTAAAAAATTAACATTTTGATTTTTTGTATTTACATGAACACTGCATATTGGAAATGTAACAATTATTTGTGTAAAAAAAGTTTGGTCCCAAGTAATAAAATTGATTCCACCACTCCAACTATAACTTGTGGGGTATAGTTGCAGTTGTGGAATTCTATTTACGAACTAGCTTCAGGATGCGATAATTCTGTATTAAAAAGTAGTCTATGTCCTTTGCCAAGCTTAGCAGTATGTATTTATCAAATATCATCAAAATCGGTTCAGCCATCTGTGCAAGATTGACTGACAAAACTTGTATATTCTAATTCATTTACCTAAGGTGCCACATTAAAAGCAGCAATCTAATTGCCACCAAATACTACATACGCCTTTCATACCTGCTGGTTAAAAACATTAATCCATCTTATTTACATTATGTTTATGTGAAAAAATTATTTTCTTTCAGCATTAAAAGACATTTCTCAAGGTTATGAACATTTAGTTATTAATGAAGAGAGTGCCACAAATATCAAATTCTTACCTCTCAAAAATTTACATCAAATTGAAGAACAGAGAGATTTGGCTTTGGAGAATGAGGACCACTTGGGTGTGATTTTAAATGAAGACTCATTATTTGATGGTCATTACTTTTTCCGAAATCCTGATGGTACTGTCCGAATGAAAGCCAGAAGGGACCATATTACTGTGACAAGTGTGCAGTATATACCACAATTAGGAAGTTTAGCAGTTGGATACAACTTTGGAGCCTTCCAGTTGTGGAATCTTCTGACACTGGACTTAGAATTTACATCTCAAGTCAATGTTGAATGTTTACCTGTCACTCATTTTGGATTTCAGGTGTGTAGACAGCATTTTAAGTGAAACAAATAGTTTCATACAATGTATAACTGAAAAAAATTATAAGTCTTATATTACAACTATTACAAGTCGGGTGAACCTTTTGTGTAACTCTCTAAAACTAGCATAGTGGCAAACTGTAATTTCATAATACTCGAGTGACCTGAGATCAATCCCCAGTGCCAGCATCTCTAAAATTGTTAACAGACGCTTTTCTCTTAGTCGCCTTTTATGACACCCATGACCACTTCCTTCTTGGTATTGACCACACAGCTATTGGTGTTAATTAATCTGTATTAGTCTTAAAAAATAAATAAATCTTTTTGTTTTAAGGAACCATGTGATGATCCCAGAGCATTCTGTTACCTGTGGGTTGTTTTCTCTGTAATAGACAGATTTGAGGAAGAAAAATTCCCATTAACAGTAATGTATTCATTGACTTACCAAGGAAAAAGGATTTTGTCCGAAACAAAATGTCTATATCAGGTAAACTTTGAAATTTTTTTTGTATATGAAATCACTTAAGTAAGTTTTGTATATAGCAATTCCTTAATTTTTAACAGGATTTCTCATCAGCAACAATAAGATTCCAAGTAGAACTGAGTCCTTCGGAGGATGTGAACTATCTTATAGGAGGGAGGTGTGTTTCCTGCCACACCTATTCTATTAGTTCTCCCTTGGGAGAAGAAGGTGAAGATAGTAAGTCCCTTCAAATATTATTACATATTACCATTCATTTAACTATTTTTTTTACAAGCCATTTCTAGATCATGTAATTGTATTTATTATTGTTCATAAATATTGAAAAAAAATAGAAAGTATTACATGTATTACCTTTATTAGTTTTGCAGAAGTGGAAATTTTATTTTGTATTAAAGAAAACGTTTTTAAATTAGACTTAAAGCCTGTTTCCTCCCTCCCTTCCTGTTTCCTCCCTCCCTTCCTGTTTCCTCCCTCCCTTCCTGTTTCCTCCCTCCCTTCCTGTTTCCTCCCTCCCTTCCTGTTTCCTCCCTCCCTTCCTGTTTCCTCCCTCCCTTCCTGTTTCCTCCCTCCCTTCCTGTTTCCTCCCTCCCTTCCTGTTTCCTCCCTCCCTTCCTGTTTCCTCCCTCCCTTCCTGTTTCCTCCCTCCCTTCCTGTTTCCTCCCTCCCTTCCTGTTTCCTCCCTCCCTTCCTGTTTCCTCCCTCCCTTCCTGTTTCCTCCCTCCCTTCCTGTTTCCTCCCTCCCTTCCTGTTTCCTCCCTCCCTTCCTGTTTCCTCCCTCCCTTCCTGTTTCCTCCCTCCCTTCCTGTTTCCTCCCTCCCTTCCTGTTTCCTCCCTCCCTTCCTGTTTCCTCCCTCCCTTCCTGTTTCCTCCCTCCCTTCCTGTTTCCTCCCTCCCTTCCTGTTTCCTCCCTCCCTTCCTGTTTCCTCCCTCCCTTCCTGTTTCCTCCCTCCCTTCCTGTTTCCTCCCTCCCTTCCTGTTTCCTCCCTCCCTTCCTGTTTCCTCCCTCCCTTCCTGTTTCCTCCCTCCCTTCCTGTTTCCTCCCTCCCTTCCTGTTTCCTCCCTCCCTTCCTGTTTCCTCCCTCCCTTCCTGTTTCCTCCCTCCCTTCCTGTTTCCTCCCTCCCTTCCTGTTTCCTCCCTCCCTTCCTGTTTCCTCCCTCCCTTCCTGTTTCCTCCCTCCCTTCCTGTTTCCTCCCTCCCTTCCTGTTTCCTCCCTCCCTTCCTGTTTCCTCCCTCCCTTCCTGTTTCCTCCCTCCCTTCCTGTTTCCTCCCTCCCTTCCTGTTTCCTCCCTCCCTTCCTGTTTCCTCCCTCCCTTCCTGTTTCCTCCCTCCCTTCCTGTTTCCTCCCTCCCTTCCTGTTTCCTCCCTCCCTTCCTGTTTCCTCCCTCCCTTCCTGTTTCCTCCCTCCCTTCCTGTTTCCTCCCTCCCTTCCTGTTTCCTCCCTCCCTTCCTGTTTCCTCCCTCCCTTCCTGTTTCCTCCCTCCCTTCCTGTTTCCTCCCTCCCTTCCTGTTTCCTCCCTCCCTTCCTGTTTCCTCCCTCCCTTCCTGTTTCCTCCCTCCCTTCCTGTTTCCTCCCTCCCTTCCTGTTTCCTCCCTCCCTTCCTGTTTCCTCCCTCCCTTCCTGTTTCCTCCCTCCCTTCCTGTTTCCTCCCTCCCTTCCTGTTTCCTCCCTCCCTTCCTGTTTCCTCCCTCCCTTCCTGTTTCCTCCCTCCCTTCCTGTTTCCTCCCTCCCTTCCTGTTTCCTCCCTCCCTTCCTGTTTCCTCCCTCCCTTCCTGTTTCCTCCCTCCCTTCCTGTTTCCTCCCTCCCTTCCTGTTTCCTCCCTCCCTTCCTGTTTCCTCCCTCCCTTCCTGTTTCCTCCCTCCCTTCCTGTTTCCTCCCTCCCTTCCTGTTTCCTCCCTCCCTTCCTGTTTCCTCCCTCCCTTCCTGTTTCCTCCCTCCCTTCCTGTTTCCTCCCTCCCTTCCTGTTTCCTCCCTCCCTTCCTGTTTCCTCCCTCCCTTCCTGTTTCCTCCCTCCCTTCCTGTTTCCTCCCTCCCTTCCTGTTTCCTCCCTCCCTTCCTGTTTCCTCCCTCCCTTCCTGTTTCCTCCCTCCCTTCCTGTTTCCTCCCTTCCGCTCCCGCTTCCCCTCTGTTCCCTTCTTCCTAAAACCCTTATAGGCCGGCAACCACAAAGTGTGGTTCGTGTGCATCGGTAATCACATACCATCAGACGAGCCGCTTGCTCTTTTGCCCCCTTTCCCCTAAGGGCGTACTGGGGACTGTCTATTGTACCACATCTTATTTCAGATTGTGATTTAATTATTCTAGCTGTTTTAGATTTAACCTTATGGCTACTAAGATCCCAGAAATAAAAAAAAGTTCTGCATGATATTTTTATATAAATATCCTTCCATGTTGTACATTTTTTTGCAACCTTAGCGGTTGTTGCGGAATGCTGCATGGAAATATATTGCTTTTTGAAGATATTTTCTTATTTCTGGTTATCCCAAATTTCTAATATTTAAACGTACGCTACAATTTAGTACGTTACAATTTTTAAAGTCTTAAATTCATTAAAAATTGTAACGCAATAAAATTTTAGTTATATGTAATTAGTACAAACCAAACTAATTATTTAATATCTTTATTTTGTATTTTCGTGAACAGTGTTTTTTGTCTAATGCCCACAAAAAACACTGGCGTTCAAGACTCGGTATTTGTCGGTTACAGACGACGGTGGTGTTAAATACAACACAATATGTAATAATATAAATAATGACTTTTAGGTATGTTAAACATGTGCCAACTGGTGTGGGAGTGTTGGGGTGAACATGCTACATCTGCCGCTCAATACGGCATGTTATTGTTTGATTTAGATCAATGGTATAAGGATCAAATGCCGGGTAAGTGTTGAATACCTATGATAATTGTGCAATCAGATAAAATAGCCTTTTTTGTTTTGTTATTTCTAATTTATTTTATCTTTATTATTTTTTGCATCACATTATAGTATAAAAGTTGATTGGACTATTTTCTCAAAAAAGACTTTCAAAGAAGTCTTTCTTCAGAATGTCTTTAAGTTTTTAGAACATTTATCCTGTTTACAGCGACTTACAGTCTGGAAAGTAACGCGTTTATGAGCGTGACGTGGTGCTCGCTGGGCTCGAGCTGCCTCACGCTGGACGTGCGACTGGACGCCGCCTCCGTGGCGCCCTACTCGCACGCCACTCGCCTCGAGGAGCATTTCTTCCCAAACTCCTTGCAGTACAGTGAGTATAACATGACGACGTTCACTAGCTTGACGTGCTACAAGCTGGGCCCAAGATGCCTCAAGGGACGTGCTCCTGTCCGCCGTGGGTCAATTCAAATCAGAGCCATGCCGCGCTCCTCATTTATATAAGATACATGGCACATTTACAGTTAAACATTGACTAAACCAAATATTAATTAAAAAAGTTAATGGAAACAGACTCGATTACCATCTCCCATTGCTTTACAACAGAATATATGTTCAATCATTAAATAATATTTATTATTCAATTCATTGTTTATAAATACGAGTATGTACAGGGAATTGGCCAAGTATTTCTCCATAAGCTAACCTTGCTTGCATACAACACACCCTGCTGACAGACAGATGATGCTCTGGCGGACGTCCGTCAAAAGACCATTCGAATATGCCGCACCACAATACCACGAAATAAGTAATTGGGTTTGGAGCAGCACCATTATTGCGACTGTGTCAAGACTGCGCTGACCATCTCCCCAGTCCAGCGTGGTAATTATAAAAAAAATCATATAAGCCTCGCAAACTTTTTTAGAGCTTTCTTGGCAAAGCGTCAGACTGATCAGACAGACTGGCAATGAAGATATATATATATATATATATATACTACAATCAATTCTATATTTATCCACAGACTGTATATGCCTGAACACATCGGAAGCCACCGTGCTGGGCACAGTCGGCATTCAGCGACAAATAATAAGCTCGATCGACATAGCGGGCCCAACCGCGCTGCTGTCGCCTGCTAGACTTTACCACGCCTGCGTGTCTGCTGGGCTGGCACCCTTATATGTAGATACTTACACGCATTCCTTTGGGAGGACCGTTAGTCAGGTCAGTATTACCTGGATAAACTTATTCGCGATAGTTTTTTAAAAATAAAACAATCGTAAGAAAATAACTACTAATATAAAATCAGTTATTCTGGTACATAACAACAAAATAACAGTCAAAGCCTGTCACTTATAGTAGTAGGTAGAGATTATGAATTTCTAATGTGCCACGACTCAGTGTCACTGAATATGCTTTTCTCATTGCTCTTTTCGACTCTTTGTATAGGACTGGCGTTTTTCATGACAGTTATACTTCCATCCGTCAGATGCCTTAGAGATTTACCCCTAGTCGATATTTACGCCGTGAGGTTCTATTAAACTGCAAAAAGACGGGCTTTAAGATATCGTTTTTAAATGTATACTAAAGCAATTGCATATGTTAAAAGAACACTTATTTAAATTAACAAAAACTTATTTAAACAACTACACCAATTTTGCTACTTAAATAAGCATTTGTTAATAATACTACTAACAATGTTTATTTAATTGTCCAAATACTTTATCACATGCAAATACTAATGAAAAATGTTTTTCTCTATTCTAATACTACTACTTTATGTAAGGAGAAATATACAAGGAAATATCTCCAAATTTCTATGTCACCCGCACGCGACACCGTGCTACTACGCTCTAGTCTTGTGTGTATGTTTGCAAACCTTTCAAGAAACGCATCCTCGCTTTTTGCTTTACTGAACATAGGCTAATAAAGAATGAAGAAAAAAATACCATTCTTTACTAATATATAAAAGTCTTTCTATGTTAGAATGTATGTCTGTACAGATTTAACTTAAAAACAATTTCAAGAATTTGATGAAATGTTTTTTTGCAATGTTCATCATTATTTCAGAAATGTTGGCAACTGCATTTTATTATATAGTAACTAGTGACCACGCGGACGAAGTCGCTGGTGTGTTAATAAGATAGTGCAATTTCTCACATCTTGTTCACAGGAGGAGCAACGCAGGTTCCTACTGTCCGTAGCACTGGAGGCGCGCCTGTCTCGCTTCCTGCAGCGCTGCGCACGCGACTGGGCCACCGGCACGCACGGCGGCCTGGGATGCACGCTCGGTTTTCTGGTATGTGCTCTGTTCAACTACCCTCCGGCCGGCCGACGTGCTCAGTGCTGCCGTCTGCTGAGTTGTAGGATTGAATTTCCTGAACAGATGTTTTCTTGTTGTATCGTTTTATATGGGAGGGTAAGCATGACTGCACTTTGGTTTGCGTAAATACTTCTGCTAAGCACCTGTCGATGCGATGACACCTGACATCGCAGATAATATACTTTATTTATGTATGGCAACATTAATGAGCATTTTTACTTTTTTTTCTATCCTTTTTATAATTAATTGTAATCACTGACAACAACTCAAATGAATTACCTAATAAGTCTGTTCAAAGGTCTGACACATTAATAACACGGTAATACTGCCATCTTTCGTAAATTACAAAATGTTTATGGCATTTCCATCGTCGATTGTTACTATTACTACTACGGGATGATACGGCGTAAAGATTATAAATGAATACTATTAAGATAAATGTTATGATTAAATTTCTTAAATAAAAAGCCTTAAATTACTTTTTTCTCTTAGGTGGACTGGTGTTGGAAACGAGCTATTGAACTAAA
This sequence comes from Bhutanitis thaidina, assembly GCA_029286595.1. Taxonomy (NCBI): domain Eukaryota; kingdom Metazoa; phylum Arthropoda; class Insecta; order Lepidoptera; family Papilionidae; genus Bhutanitis; species Bhutanitis thaidina. Next base: position 4,586,538 of record JAGSMS010000010.1, on the reverse strand, counting down.
AGAAAACGCCAAGGAACTGGCGGCCCCGTTGTTCACGTCCTCCACGTTGCCTGATAGGTACGTTCTTTTATATGACAAGAATTGTATTGCATTTCAACAAAGTTTATTTAATGAAATTGATCACCAAATTTAACATTTAATGTTAACTTTATACATGATACTATGTGATACCATGCGGTAGCGGCGTAATAAATAAATATAGTATAAACGAATACTATAATAAATATATCTATCACCCTCTTTTTTTCCCCATGGTTATCATAAGAGGTGATTAAGCACCACTAAAGGCTTATCAATGTCAACTCTAAAAGGAGATACGGTCACGCGGCTTGTCATCCGTTACGTGGTCTTCCGGGACTGGTGAAAAGAGGAATATTTTATTTGTACATATGCTACACGAAACATTTCATATTTAGATATTTACATTTTCTCAGGAACATAGTAAGGTGTCTAGAGCACTGTGTTCAACAGCTGACTCAACTGACGGGACTTTTGGACGCAGTGCTTACAAAGTGTTGCAACCTCGTTGTCCCCGATGGTGTGTATAACTTTCTTATTTATATAAAATTTCAGCAATGTCGTTTTCATAGGATGACTAAGCGTGAGTACTATGCCCAAACTCCAGAACGCAGCCTAGTATGCAAAAAAACCAATGCTTGTGCTTCAAGTGTACCTTGTTAAACTTGAATATTCTAAAATATATTCAATTTTTTTTTAGTTTAGTAATAATTAATGAAACAAATATTTTTTTAAAAAGATATCTATTTATATAATTTAATTAGAAACACTAATTTTCTTTAAAAATATTCTTCTGTTTTCTCTGTAGCTCTCAGTGAAATGGAGGAGAAATACAAAGGTATAGGCACTATATCACTGTACTTCCAAGTGGTGCAATGGTTCTTACGCGTAGGGTTGCTCCCCGAGCGACATGACGCCTTCGAAGCGCTCCCGTATCCAGCGCATCAACTATACAACATATACAAAAAGAGGTGATTTATTTTTCGTGTCACTTTAGGCGACAAATGGGCGTGAATACTTCTTTGGTATTTTTTTGTTAATGTTAACACTATTGTCGTTTATTCTATAGATACTGCTAGATATGGCCTCGTTCTAATGCTCAGGATAAAGTAAACGCCTCGCATGGCAGGCGGATTGGCGAACCGCAGTACCGAACACCTAGACATATAAAAGATATATAAAAATAACACTGATGCCCATAATCGATCTGAATAATATTTTTGAATGGGTAATGCTCCATTTTTTGTTGGCTACGAGATTTCACTGGAATTTCTATCACTACAGATTTACGACATCTATGGAATGACACAGAATGGCACATTCACCTTACACCGTCAATATAAACATAAATTTATTTTCTGTACCTTAAAACTTATTCCAGACGTTTGAAGCTACATCGGCTGCAGGATAATGCACCGCAAGAAGAGGAGGCAGCGCACAGATCATGCTCTCTTTTATATGTTGATCAGCTAATAGAGCATGAGTTCGGCGGGCAGAGGATACACGAGTAAGTTCTGCTCCCTCTTATTACTATTACTAATAAACATTTAAAATTAATCCTTGATGATGCGAGCAGTGAACTGTATACTCTATGGAGTGTTTATCAAAACTAGGATAATCTTAGAAACGATAGTCTGTCCTATACTGGAGATTTATACAAACAGAAACTAATAACGTTTAATTTGTTCTCTATTTACTGTACTATTTAACTGAGACTAAACGAATTTAACTATTTACAATTCTTCTTTTTATCTTTTACTACTTGAACTGGTGAACCAAACCGACTGATGAACAGCGAAGCTGCCAATGGCCTCGATTATATTCAATAGTTCCGTACCGCCACTCATTGGGTATAGCGCCACGTGACCTAGCGAGGTGGGAGGGGGGAAATGCTTTCTTTTCCAGTGTCTGTGTACTCACCGTCAATATTAATAATATTTCCTTTTACTCTTGGATCTTCAAATAAATATAAATAAATATGTCGCCATCTTAGTGTCCTGGCCATACATAAATATCTTAAATACGTTCACTTCACACAGCATCAAACTTTGGCGATCACCTGATCACTACAATATGTAGTAGCTACATCTTAGCACCTTCTTCCTACTACTGCATTAGAATGACAAACATCCTCATGAAGGTAAGTGTCTACTGCAGCCCATAGACACCATAAACAACTTAAATTGAAGAGTAGTAATTGTGCACTATCACCCCTGAGCTCTAAGATAGAATGCCTCATAGCCTGCCTCATAATCCCTCATATTATAACGGCTTTTGTTGTCTTCAACCAGAACAATACAAAGATTACACTACTGATTATCGACAGAAATAGGCAAGAGGATTATACCTACCCAGGCTTCTATGCAGAAAAGGAGTCCTACTTGTAAAAACAAAAAAAAAATTTTATCAACTCTATACATTCCTAATTACTTGAACCGCACGTCCTACCGACCGTGCCGCCTTTGAAGCTCGTTAGCTTCAGACGAGGCGCGGAACGGCCGAAACTTCATTTGCATATTAATACTAATTCGGAAACACGAAAATTGCCTAGGCGCATAACTTTAATCTTAGCACTGTAATAGTATTGAATTTGCTTGTTAACAGAATGTGGGTTAAAGGCGACAGCGAGTGCGGAGGGCTGTACCCGCCGCCCTCGTTGTATTCCTTGCTGCGGCTCTACCTGCTGCCCGACATAGCGGAGGAGCACAAGCACTCCCTCGTGCTGTACTTACTGCTGGATTACTCTATGGTTTATGATGAAATCAGGTAAATATAGGTATTTTTAAAAAGGTAATTAATTTAAGCGAAATTTAAATGATTTAATTCATTCAGATCATTGATAACTAGGTATATACTTTGAGAGTATTTAGTTTTAGTTATATTTTATGTGTCGGAAACATGGTGAATCTTTTAACTGAAATGTCCTTAAAAGTCATAATTCTTATAGCGTTTTTTTTTTTCAAAAAAATATTATTTTCATTTACACAGATATGAAACGGTTATTCGTAGACTGATGCAGTTCCCAACAATGTTTGGTCTGAGCAACACCGCCATCAAAGCAACTCAGGCGTTCTGGCATCTCGACCACAGAGATTTTGACGTAAGTGAATATTATTTTTTCAATGATTGAGACCTTCGATAGTAGCATGAAAATACCTATCATTTTTTTGGCTTGTATGGGTATGCCTTGGCGTTACTAAGGGTTACCGCAGCTCACTTTTCGCTTATCTAAGAGATAGAACGACACGGGATTTGTCGCTGGGTTCGCTTCCAGCGCTTGACATGATATTTTTAAGGCTTTCCTTTAGTCACTTCTTACAACATAATGAATGTTGAATAATGAAATAAAACATGATAGTACCTTCCCTCACTCTTTCTTTCTGAACCCGACGGATGTTGTAGAAGTAGAGGAACTAATACTGAATCGTAACGTGCGTAACGATAAAGCTCCAGGTATAGATGGAATAACTAACTTACTGGTTAAGCAAATAAGAAAATATATAATCCCACCTCTGACTGATACATATAATAAAAGTATTACAACTGGAATTTTCCCAGAATTGTAGAAAGTCGCTACCGTCGTGCCCATACATAAGGCTGGCTCCAGAGATCCTCCAGAAAACTACCGCCCAATCTCACTTCTGGTCGTATTTTCCAAACTTTTTGAAAAATTTATTAACAACCGACTTGTTAAATATCTTGAAGCCCGAAACATATTATCAAATAGACAATTCGGATTTAGACGTGGTAAATATATAATACTGAAGAAGCTTTATTGATTTTACTTACCAGAATAGTCTCCTACCTAGATCAAAACATCAGTTGTGTGAGGGTTTTCCTGGATCTTGCTAAAGCTTTCGACACTGTTTCAATTCCTATCCTTTTAGAAAAGCTCGAATCTAATGGGATACGAAATATTGCATTACAGTGGTTCAATAGCTATCTAACTGAACGGAAACAGTGTCTGACCGTAAATGGCATAATAAGTGATCGAAAAGTAGTACATTTTGGCATTCGCAGGGAAGCATAATAGGGCCCACTATTTTTCTAGTCTACGTTAATAGCATACACAACATTTCCATGAAAAACGCAAATATCGTATGCTATGCAGACGATACTGCCATAATTTTTCATGGCTCAGATTGTGAGGAAACAATCATGCTCATGCGGAGCAGGGCATGAGGTGCAACACTTGCAGGAGTAGTTGCAATGGATAATAATAATATGTCAAACGTTATATTCTCCCTTAAACTCTGCTTTCCTTATTAACTCTACGCCTGCTTTTAAGGACAAATGTTTTCCGAATCTCTTCGTGAGATCATCTCCAAATGTCAATAAGGTTCCATTTTATTTTGTACAATTATTCATATTTTTCTTTTCAGTTTGCATTAGACCAACTGCAATGTCTAACTGGCAACACCCTAGCGGACTGGCAACATAGCGTCGTTTTGTCATCTTTACTCGCGCAGAAGAAAACTCAAGCGGCCCTACAATATTTACACGTTCGGAAACCAGCTCCAATACAAAGACCAATGCGTAATAAGGATGGGGATATGGTCAATTATTCAAGGTTGAGTGACCATGATAAATTAGATGATTGGCAGTCATGTTGCAATTTGTATGTAGCAAGGGGTCTTGTGTTCGAAGCACTCGATGTTATAAGGATGTGTGTGCAGAATGCTGAAACCTCAGAGGAGAAAGTAGAGGTGTTAAATTTCTTTTTTAAAGGTTAGAATTTTGTTTAAATAAATGTATAGGTTCTTTACACAATATGAATTAAGAATTACGTTTTTAATTTTAAAAGGATTTTTGCAAAGCTAAATTCTACTACAATTCTAATTGACCAACCCAAGTAATATTTAATGTGTGCCCCTTATTCGAGTTAAGAGCCTAATCTGATTGATAATGAACCTAATGCCTATTGTCACAAGGTAGCATATCAGCTTCAGTAATATACTAGAGTTATTAATGGGCTAGTACCACGCCCTCAGAATATCATTGTAAAGTTGCACCATAACGGTGTCGCGTTTTATATTGAGTAGTCACAGGTTCAGGAGACCCAATTACTGGTAAACTAAGTATTACAACTTACGTTGCATTGATTACATCTTGACTATGATTGAATTATAGATATATGTGTACCACGGGGACCAATCTACCGTTAGGTAAACTTTGTGTTTGTTTGTTACTCTTAGTGGTACTTCCATTTCCATGTTACTAATAACATGTTGACATCAATTACGAATTATATTCATAAAAGTATAATAAGATAGTGATATAATATATCTGATCATTGATAGTTTTTATAGTACTCTTTTATGAGGTAAAGTTATTAAATGTTATCACCACAGATTGTCGCAACACGGGACAACTTTCGAAGATTCTGCAGGTGACATTATTGCCAGCTGAAGAGGAGGTGTTTATTAAGTATCTCAAAGATTGCAATGATGCACAAACATCAGATATACTTATCATGTACTATCTCCAACATTCTAGGTAAGGAATATAATACTGGAGAGTGATCTATAATTAGTATAAAACAAAGTCAATTGTCTGTGTATTTGCTAAACTTCTATATAGTTTTCAATGCGGTTTTTATCATCATTAAGAAAGCTAGTGTTTATTATTATAAGCGTTTCATATTTAGTCCATAGATGGAAAGAAACATCGATATTTTGTCACCAAGCAGTCAAAAAACCTTTTTTACGCTTACATGATGTACTCTGATCACTAAATAAACCATAAAAGTAAGAATAAAACCATAAGATTTCAAATTAATGTTCTGCACGAGTATATAGTGTATAACGAGTTCTTTTGGAAGTAAATTAATAGCCTGTTAATGCCCACTGCTAAGCAAAGGGGCTTTGAGAGGACGCTCAAAATATTTGAGATAGTTTTTAAGTTTTATGCAATTGCTTATGAAAGGAAATTTAAAATTTTGTTCCACTCCACTTCTTGGTAATATTTATAATTAAAAATTATATGAAACTGCATTTTGTCATTAAAAAGGTCAAGTTTACTCGATCGCATTCTGTGACGTACTGAGTGCGCGTTTTCTAGAGACTGCTGTACGCCACACCGACAGCACCGACCATGCGCAATTTTTCTGTAGTAAAAACTAATATTAATCCTTTAATTTTATTTTACTCTGCATAATATAATTATTTTACAGGTATCTAGAGGCAGAAGAATACAACAACAGCTTAAAAGAACAAAAAGGCCGCTCGAAGGAGATGTCGACTTCTGCAGAGTCCCTAGCAGAGCTGATGGAACGTTCCAACACGCGTGACATGTTGCTGGGTGCAGCTCGCGCCGCACTGCCCGCTATCGCTTGCCGCGTCGCGCGCACCGCCGGCATGCAGCTGGAGCCGCACGGTACGTACCTGGATCATACATACCAGTCTGCGACGCGCGCCCGTGCGGAGTGGACGTTCTCTCAAACAGCACCCATGTGCTCACGAGAAGCCAATTCAAGAGACAGTAGTAATAGTGTCCAGTGTTCGCGGGAAACCGCTGTGAAACTGTAGTACTACTGAACTCCTGCCCTGTAAGTAGTTCGTACACAATTCTCGCCTCAGAGGCGGCTATTTTTAAATTTCTGTGTCGCTTGTTGCGCTAGGCAACAGGTAACTCATCCCTGCGCACCTAAAAGCGCGGGGTATAGATCCAGTAGGCACACACCTCCCTGCCTTAGGTAGGGAGGTTTAGAATCCCACACACGCCATTCCAAATGGCAGACACGACCAAGATGCCGACGCCGGCAAGATGGCCGCCCATTGCGCAAACTCCAATGATTCCGAACTAGCGAAGTTCGTTAAATTCGCATTCCCATCCCCCCCCTCGGTGTTCGATCCCCGGCTGGGATCGAACACCGAGGGGGACACACAGGGAGACAGCGTGGCGGCACCCAAAAGAACGGTCGTAGGAAGGGCCCCGGGGCTCCACGGTCCCAACCTCCTGCGCCTGCCAAGCCAGCGCCTGCCAAAACGGCATCTGCCAAACCAGCACCTGCCAAACCAGCGCCTGCCAAGCCTGCGCCTGCCAATCCCACTGCTGAACTCACGCAGAAATCCAACGCCTGGGCTAAACCCCTAGCATATACCCAAAAGAGCGCGGTCGCTTCACGACCTGCGGCCTCCACTCCCGCGCCTCAAGGCGCTTCAAACTTCGCCGCCGACTTTTCGTTAGTATGCGGCTTCATCAACAACATTAACGTTGCTGATCTCACAATCCTGGCCCGCAAATTACGCGAGGCAGCAACACCACAGGACAAACTCATGGCCACCATTGAGCACATACCCACTATCGACGCGATCTGGGCGTTCCAATGCGCCTAAACCCGGGTCATGCTCAAATTAACACACTTTAATTGTTCCAATGGCTAACGCAATAGGAAGATTAAAACCGCGCTCTCTGACTGTCGCTGCATTCAACGCAAACGGCCTCAAAACGCTGAAAGACGAAATCGCTACGTTTCTTCGCGATCACAACGTCGACATTATGCTAGTGCAAGAAACCTTCTTGAAGCCTAGCAATCGCGATCCTAAAGTAGCAAATAATAATATAAACCGTAATGACAGGTTAACGTCCGCCAGAGGCGGCACCCTGATTTACTTCAAAAGGTCCTTGCACTGCATACCGCTCGACCTTCCCGACCTAATAACAATCGAAGTTTCCGCGTGTAGAATAGCGCTAACCGGCCACAAGCCGCTTGTTCTAGTATCAGCCTATATGCCGCCAAACAAAACCCTCCATTCGTCAGACATTAGGACGCTAACAGAGCTAGGCTCCTCCGTCATCATAGGCGGCGACCTAAACAGCAAACACATCAGCTGGAACTCGCGCGTCAATAATATAAACGGCAACGTGCTCGCCGACATACGGAACCGCTACTTGTTAGACGTAATCGCACCCGACTCGCCTACGAGATATCCGACGTATCACACTCACGCGGCGGACGTACTCGATATCGCGATTCTCAAAGACGTAAGCCTAGCTATTAACTCGATAGATACGCTTCACGAACTCGACTCAGACCACAGACCGGTCTTACTCAAGCTGGGCCAGCCGCATGGTGAGGTCCCTCAGACCAAAACCATCGTGGACTGGCGTACCCTCGAAGTCAAACTCGAAGCTACGACATCACAGCACCTAGACAAAACACCGGACAAGACTCGCCTGAAATAGCATGTAGGGCAATAAACTCACTCACAGACCATCTCAAGTCAGCCGTCGAAGAATCCAAAAGGACGGTCCCTGAGTCGAACTCTCAACACATGGAGCTCCCGGCAGGTCTTAGACGCCTAATTAGGAGAAAAAACGCAGCTATTAAAGCACATGACCGTTATAGAACGGAACAAAACCGCGAAACCATGCGACGCCTACAGAGGCAAGTAAAAGAGCGCATCACGGAATTTAGAAACACTAGATGGGATTCTCTCCTTGGAGACATCGAGCCATCGCATACTGCCTACTGGCAGCTGGCCCGATCTCTCAAAGTAGAGAACGTGGCAACAATGCCCCCGCTATTACGCCCCGATTTAGACACGCTAGCCTTCGACGACAGCGAAAAGGCCGAATGCCTTGCGGACAGTCTAGAGAGCCAATGCACCCCCTCGCGTGAACCAACGGATCCGGACCACCTGCGGCAGGTGGACGAGGAAGTAACACGTAGGGACGCGTTACCACCAGTGGACGATCCACTAGAGCCAGTGACACCCAAAGAAGTCTCTGAGATAGTAAGCAACCTGAAAAACCGGTCAGCACCCGGAATGGATGGTATAAGCAACAGGATATTTAAAACTCCCAGCCCCACTACTATGCCTACTGGCAAACATCTTCAACGTACTCCTCGCCAGCTGCTCCTTCCCGGATGCCTGGAAAGAGGCAGACGTCATAGGCATTCCTAAACCAGGCAAGCCCCGTAACCTCGCCTCCAGCTATCGCCCTATAAGTCTCCTCAACTCTATGGGGAAAATTTATGAAAGGATAATCCTGAAAAGACTCAGACAGTTTGTGTTTGAGAACAACATAATTCCAGACGTGCAATTCGGCTTCCGTTCCGAACACTCGTGCGTCCAACAAGTGCACCGCTTAACGGAGCACATATTAAAAAACCTAAACCGCTCCCCCAAGCCCAATAGCACGGGAGCACTATTCTTCGATGTCGCAAAGGCATTCGACAAAGTCTGGCATAAGGGTTTAATCTATAAACTGTATAACTTCAATACCCCAGACAAGCTCGTGCACATCCTACGAGCCTACTTGTCCAACCGCATCTTTCGCTATCGAGTAGAGGGCACGCGATCCTCAATCCGCCCTCTGAAAGCTGGAGTCCCTCAAGGCTCCTGCCTCTCCCCGATCCTCTTCTCACTTTACACGAGTGATATTCCAAAAGAGCCCCAGGTCAAACTCGCACTATTCGCGGACGACACGGCCCTATACTTCTCCGACCGTCACAAAGGTCGCGTCACCTTACGACTCCAAGCCGCTGCCAATCGTCTAGGCGAATGGTTCCGGAAATGGAGAATTGAGGTCAATCCCGAAAAAAGCGTAGGAGTTCTCTTCACAAGGGGAACGAACACGGCCAATCATAATTACGAATCTCGTAAATTAGGCACAATCACCCTATTCGACCGACCGATCCCTTGGGAAAGGAAGGCGAAATACTTAGGGGTAACCTTAGACGCGGCGATGACATTCGCCCCCCATATTAGGACAGTCAGGAACAGGGCCGCCTACATTCAATGATCTGCTCCTCAAGCAAGATGTCACTTAGACACAAAATACTTCTATACAAAGCTTGCATAAGACCTATAATGGCCTATGCCTCGGTAGCCTTCGCTCACGCGGCGAAAACACACATCGCCTCGCTACAGACCGTCCAAAATAAGTTTCTGCGTAGCGCCACCGGTTCAAGCTGGTACCAGCGTAACGACGACTTACACAAGGACTGTAAAATACCGACGATCAAAGCATTCTTCAGGGAAACGTCACGGCGCTACTTCGAATCGGCCGCCGTACACCCTAACCCGCTGATGGTAAACGCCAACAAATATTCCCCGATTTTAAACGCAACGGTGCGTCACCGTCGCCCGCGTAACGTATTAGACGACCCGGAAGACGTATCAGCACCGACAGACCGACAAACTAGTTTCGGTTAACACTACTCCACCAGAACACACTGTACACACAGTTAGGAGTAGAGACACGTACACAATCCCCCGCCGACACATAAGAGCGTATCGTGCAAACCGAACACCCGCGTACACACCGTACACCCGGGATTCAGGGCGGTCCTTACCGCCCAATACTACCGAAACACCACGACCGTCCGAGACGAGGCCCGAACCTCCCTCGGACGGTCCTTAGATTGCTTACCATAAAGAGGTAAGCAGTAGATGTACTCTTGTACATCTACTTAAAGCATAAACGCCCGCGGCCTCAAGGACGCAGGCGCAAACCTATGAAGCTGTAAAAGCCAAAACAACTAACAGCACTAACTTCATCGAATACATATACGTACCTGGATCCTTACGGTACGTAGATTTATCCGTACGGTACATGGCTGGATCCTTACGGTATGTGGCTCGATCCGTACGGTATGTAGCTGCATTCTTCCGGTACGCACCTGATGCCGCATGGTACGCAAATTATGCCGCACGGAACGCAACTGCGCTCCGCAGCTGGACCCGCTTTCACTCTCCCTCTCCCTCTGTAATATATATTTAAGCGGCGTTGAAGGTTTTCATTACATTGCTACATTACAATGCTGTAATATCTTTTCAGTTGTTGTACCGAAACCGATGTCAGTCTATGTGAAAGCGAAAGCGCCTAAAAACACTTTCACATATAAATCATCATTCATACAGGTAAGTAATCACATTAAAGCTCTGACTAATAAAAATTCAGGAATTTAATTTATATACTTATAATGCTATTAGAAAAAATCATATATCTTTTAAAATGGCTATTAGTTATGGTTATGTTGAGTCAACCTAATGTTATGATTTAAATAATTTTTTTGCTATTATACATTTATAGTCGTTGGAGTTCTAATTATTAACTCCAACTAAGCTTCAAAGTCGTAATGATGGTTTATGTCAGTAGTTGGATGGTGGGCTCGACTCTATTGACTTTATTTTATTAGAAAAAAATATCATCAAATATTTAAAGACATAATTTCATGCTAATTTCATTACACTTCTCTTCAAGGACACAATAGATAATGCAAGTGAAACCTGGATAAATAAGCCGAAAATGAGAAAAGGGCTCAAACGGGCGCTGGACATTGAAAACACGCCTTTTATTTGCACTCCCAAATTAATACGGACTAGAAGGTAAGAAAATGAGAGACTTTGTTACCAACAATTATTTTGTCCACATGTAGCTTTTGAAGTAGTGAATATATCGGTGTGAATGCTTGTAGCATTAAATAAAAGATAAATTTGAAAATAATAATTAGAAAATATTAAGATTGTTACGAAAATTTTTAGAGTGAAATAGTTTTCTTTCAAAAGTTAGTTATTACATTTATAAATTTAAAAACTAACATTCTGAGAAGTATAAGTTACTTAAATAATAATAATTCAATACTGATTTAAAAATAGCTTATCTTTTTTATTGATTCTATTGTTACTTATAATAATAAAAATCCGTCTGTTTAGTTTATTTTCGGAGCAAACTGGCAACGGAGCCACACCTTCAAAGCGTTCAAAATTCAACATCACGGGCAGCCCGAAGACTCCCGCCGTCGGCACGTACAGGACGAGCGAGAAACTCAGCGAACAGATGGCCACTCTACTGGACATGCCTGAAGTCCAGAGCCCCGGATATAAATACAATGAAAGGAGTGGAGCCGGAACTCCGCAAAGCATTTTGAAGGTACGTCCTTTATTTGTTAAGTAAGTTATACAGGCCACTTATGACCAAATGCCTGTGTGGGTAACAGACACTGAAAACTCTACAGTACTAAAATTGCGTTTGTTTGCACAGAGTAATGAATCACATAACTAATCTGTGCGACAAATTCAAATGAATTTCAGGCATCACCATCCAACTTCAAACAAAGAAGGCTACAGTTGCCGTCAACTCAAATAACTAGCAGAAGAAATGGGTAAAAGTGTGGTACCCTACCAAAACCAAAACTACTACTATATCAGAGAAGTAGTCTACCACCTGTTAGAACCAGTTTACTTGTCTAGAAGCCATTTGGATAGATAGCACCCTGTTATCCATTTCTGCCGCTTGTGTTCCGGTTTGAAAGGTATAGAGAGCCAGTATAATTGTGGGCTGTCAGGCATACCATTTCAGTCCTCGGTGGTGATAATCTGCGACCTTCTTCGATTGAGGTTGTTTGCTTGTGTGCATGGGCTGCTGTAGCCTCTTACCATTAGGTGCACTGTTAGCTCGTCCTCCTCTAGATGTCCTATCACCTAGTGGAAACCATGCTGCATCACATGGTGAAAAAACTGTCAATAAATATTTATTCTTCAAAAATAATATAAGTAGGTTGTCTAGATAGGTGCCACAGTATTGTTTAATATCTGTTGGACTATTTGAATTGTCACTCATAGTTACTACTTCACTAATAACTCACATTTTTTATGTCCAGACACGAAGGCATGAAATTATAGGAAGAGAGGCAGCAGCTTCCCCAACAGACTCCAGATACTTGGGCGATAGCGACGATGAGCTTTTGGAAACTGGAAGTAACCATACACATTACAGTGATTCAAAGTAAGTAATGAAATCAAAACAAATGAAATAAATAGAAATGTCTGTTTTGTCATTCAATATTTTTTTCGTGTGACATATTCATTAACCAAATCAAATATGGTTATAATAACAATCTTTGGCCATCTGACTCGCTTATTTCTGAAATGAAAAATTTTTCGATGATCTTAATCTCCTTGCCGTTTTCGACCACGGCGATATTTTCCAGTTAACAATGATATTTCACATAATTTCGTTTATCCAAGACATGGTTGCCATTAAATGAAACCATGTTTTGGATGTGGAAAATAACACGATATGATTTTATCGACGAATGTCATTACAAGGAATTTAAAGCAGTTATCTTCTTCATCAGCCTTTAAACAGTTCACTACTTGGCACAGGCCTCTCCCAATTGGAAAATTTGTTATCATCACCATACTTGTTGGCAGTTACAGGCCACACATATTTGAGATGGTTATTCCGCCATCTGACGGAAGCTATGAGATTTTTTTGTCGTTTCGTTTTGTTGACTTTAGTATGAGATGAAGAATCTGTCAGATTCTCTTACGCCGCCGCCAAGTGGCACTGTGGACATGCCTACACATAAACTCTACTTTTTTTTATGGGAACGGTGGCAAACGAGCAAGCGGTTCACCTGATGGTAATTGATTACCGTCGCCCACGTACATTTGCAATACCAGAGGAGCTTCAGGTGCGTTGCCGGTCTTTAAGGGTATTTGGGAGATGGGAAGGTGGATGAGAAGGAGGATGGGGAGGGGAGTGGATTTCCGGTTACCTCACTCACCGAACAAAACGCAGAAACTACTACTACTCCACGCCGGTATTCTGCGTGGCCGTGGTATCAATCCGGTCGAGCCGCCCCATTCGAGCAGCAGCAAAAGCCGCCGCTTGGTTCTACCACGTGTAAATACTGGTATTGTAAGTAAAATAATTACAGGCATGAATGTATAAGCGTGTGTATTACTTTCGCAGACAGTTGAGATTCACGATCCCAACGGCTTCGGAGTCTGGTTCGACTCCCTCCCCACCCATGGCCGTGCCGGTGCACCGGCCGGACAGTGAGAGGGAACCCTCGGAGAATAGAGAAGAAACGCAGGTATATTTAAATAATGTCACTCATATACAATCACCATTTTTTATTAGGCACGACACCTGATACGTCACTCGCATACATGTGTCTAATATTTGTATAACATATAACACAATTTTAAATTAATTGGCCGTTAAGTACATCCTTTTACAGAAATGAAATTTTAGTATTATAAACTTAGTGTAAATTATAGCAATTCAACTTAAAAATAAAACATCTAACTAGTTCGTATAATTCGCAATTTCAGAACGAAGTTCATCCTTTGGAGTCGCCGCCAAAGAAACTGGCTACTGAGGGAAACCTTAAATCGAGAAGATCTTATAAAGACTCTGTTAAATCCAGGTGAGTCGAAAATGTAATAAGTCAAAGTAACCATTAACTCTTTTTTTATTTTCAAGTAAATTTATATAACAAGTTAACATATTACACTTTGGACGTTTCCTTTTATTTCATAGTATGCAAATGACCTGGGTTGGAATCCCAGTGTAGGCAAAACTAAAATGTTAAATATGAGTATATTATTGTAACACAGTGTTCATCTATTCTTCCAGACGGTCTCTCTCAATATCAGCTAACAGCAGCCTATCAGATGATCCTAATGCATCAATAGAGAGCATCGCTGATATACCAATCACATTGATAAATCCACGATACTCGGGAGAAAAACGTCATACACTTCCAGAGTGCACGTCTGCTACAGAGGCTGGCAATAAAACCAATATGGAGGAGAAGTATTTAGAAATCAATTTGTCGGTCTGCGAGCTCAGACCAGTGCCTGCGACCCCAAAGGGGAGGAAAGGTATAAGAGAAATGACCAGTGAAAGTACACCATTGATTATAAGGTGAGAACACAAACCTGATTGCATATTAGTTTAGTACTTCTTAATAAGCCGGTCAGAATAAGGCACGCGAGTTTCATCATTTAGGTTGTGTATTTTAACTTCATTGTCAATATGGAAACAATTTATTTATTGAATAACAGTACAATGAAAAACATAGTCATGCTTATTTGCTATGGAGGTAGATGGAGAGTAAAATACATTGGTATTTAACTTTTCATCATACATTCTTGAATGTTTAGAGTACTTTTAACCTGACTTTTTTTGTAGTGCTTTCGCAACATATCTTTTCAAACTTTTCCAGCTACGGTACATGAAAATTTGTAACATGTCAATGTTCAGTATTGTTGCCCTATTGGACATGTCAATCTTTGGATTACGCCTTATCAGAAGGTGGAATGACCCTAGTGGTGGAGTTGCGATAGGCTATAATGATGACGAGAATATGTCACATAAATGCATTTACAATAAGATTGTTATCGTTTCAGAAGCGGCTCGGTGACTCCGGAGCGACACGACTCGCCCTCTGTCACTGCGTTGCGTTCAAGCAGAGCCACTAGGTACGTTCTGATATAAGTATGTAATGCACAGTAATTGTACGGGCCCTCTATACC
The DNA here is from genome assembly GCA_029286595.1 of Bhutanitis thaidina. Classification (NCBI taxonomy): domain Eukaryota; kingdom Metazoa; phylum Arthropoda; class Insecta; order Lepidoptera; family Papilionidae; genus Bhutanitis; species Bhutanitis thaidina. The sequence continues at coordinate 4,571,239 of JAGSMS010000010.1, read as the reverse complement.
TTTTAAACTTAACTAACTAACTTGATTTTGCCATCATTCTGGAGTCAAAACGTACCAACTTAAGAGTGACGATTAGTAAGGTTAAATTGATGCTTTAGTGTAAAAGTTCATAATTCCAAATTAATTTAACTTATATATAGTAGTTACTGGATATACAGTTAATGATGAGAGTTCATTTTCCGCTCCCGCGCTGTTAATATATTTATTAATGCAATTTGACTCCATTCCGCATAGCAACCATTCAGCATATTTGAAAAGTAATATAAACGGAAATAATCATACCTATTTTTATAATTACTTACACTACAAAGTTTTTGTAAAATGTTGCTCTTAGATTATACTTTTCTGTTCACGAGACTAAATGAGTCTTCTTATTGCGGATTACAGATAAAATTCAGATATGTTAAATGAGGCCTTGTCGCCAGGGAAACCACGGAAGCTCCACGATCTATGATCACTTAATCAATCTAAGTCGTTAAACAAATCACGCACTTTTCTCAAACAAAGCGAGGGACGGCCATTGTTTAAGTAGGAATACACACACCATATTTCAAGCGTATCTAATAATTTGTTACCAAAATAATACCTAATCAACTAAAATTGTATACTAGTTGATTTATATAAACGTTTATGTATGGCTGCAATTGTTTTTACGTTTCTTGTAAATAATTACATTATTTTTAAATGGAGGACGATGAAGGAAAATCTGCTGTGTGATATCTTTTGCCCGCTGAGCTAAAAAGCTTGTGCAGGCATGTATAAGCATTACACAGTAGGAGAAAAATATTTCATGTGTTAAGATCACCTAATTATACATACTTTTAAAGTTACTTATTCTTGTTCTCCAATAGGAGTAGATCACGCACCCCTGAATTGAGTCCCCGTTCATCATTGGCACCAATACCAGAGCAACCTAAACAAGAAGTTGAAAGTGAACCACATCCTATAAAGACTACCCTAAGTGCACACAGACGGCTCAGGTAAAGTGTTAAATTATTTTTACCACAGTTAAAGTATTTTGTGTCAAAATGAATAAATACTTAAAATCTCAAAGGCATACATACAAGTTAATGTTTAATAGTCTAATGCGCGGTTTCACCGACGTTTCTTAAATTTAAGAGACCTCTTAAGAAAATTTAAGTATTCCTTAACGTCAGTTTCGTTTTCACCAACGTTTAGGAAACACTTATGGCCTTAACTGCCCTCTATATTTAAGAGGTCGACTATTGACCACTTAACAAACATTTATCACTAATTACTGGTTTGACTTGGTTATATTCCGTCAACATTTTATTAAATGGTGGACGTTACTGATTATTTGGAAAGTGTTGAAGATGTAGAGACAGTCTTGGTAGTGACAAAATGTAGATTATTTAACCGACTACGTATTTACCGTAAAAGGACAGATTATTTTGTTAAATATGGAGCCGTGATAGCCTAGTGGTCACGATGCTCACTTTAGTTTCATAGAGCGCGAGTGACCTGGGTTCGATTCCCCGGTGCCGGCACCACTAAAATTGTTGATAGCAATTTTAAGTGCTGTATTTACCACTTGCTCAGCGGTGAAGGAAAACATCGTGAGGAAACCTGCAAAAAAATATATATATTATTTCGAAGATATGTGAAGCCCGCCAACCCGCACTGGAGCAGCGTGGCGGGCTCTTCCCGGCTCCTAATCCCTCTCTGATACTCGTATTTGAGAAGGCCTTTGCCCAGCTGTGGGCACTTATAGGCTACTACTTTACTTTACTTTTTTATTTTATGACGACAAAAACCGTATACCAGGTACCACTAAACTGTCTAATCGCTCTAAGAAATTTCCGCCAAATACAAGTTACAAAGCAACTGTCATCTAGTATTGTCTTGCTCTTATTGATTGTCTACTTTTATCGAAGGCCTACGGGATGGCACCATAACGAAAAACTAAGATTGAGAATGCCGGACATTCAATTGAATTTTCCCTATTACTGCATACATTCACAAGCACTTCGGATTGCTGCTTTGCAAGCGGTATGGATATTATACATCAAAACTCGAAATATACAGAAACAACATAATTCTTATTTAAAACAACTCTAATTCAAAAGAATCTTCTGTCTTACAATGTACACAAACAATATCAGAAATGACCATCACATTCCAGGTCGCTGAACTTCTTTTTAAATGGCAATGGTAATAAACAATGTACAGATATGATTTTAATGATGGGATTTATTTCATAACTTGATAAAAACTTACAATGAAACTTTAGAAATCTCTTTAAGCGGTTAAGACAGGCATCACAACGGTTGATAACTCAATTAAAGGTTGAGAATAAATTTAAAGATAAATCTAGTTTTGCTGCGTGGTAGTGGCGTAGAATCTGCCACTCATATATGTCTTCCCGCGGATATCTTGTGATCGTCTGCGATGTAATTTTAATTAAACTTTATACGCAGTAGCATAGCGTAGCAAACTTTATAGCAGGAAGGTTACGTAGGTCTAAAAAGTTATTGGAAAACGTTTTCGTAAAGCGACCAAGGGAAAAGCCTTTCCAATTTTACACGGCGGTGCTCGCCCCGCCCCGTCACGTTATATCTCCCGGCGAGGTGAGAACTGCAGAATTACTGACGCTGAGTTGTGCCAAGTAAATATCCGTAATCTGTGACAGCAATGCAATATTTACCTTACCATACCTTAACAGCCTGTAAAAAGACCACTGCAGGACATAGGCCTCTCCCATAAGGAGGATGATTTGACACAGTTGACTACTGTACTCACTTCACGAATTCTTGTATATTACAGAAGCAGATCTCGAACGCCTGAGTTGCTTGAGAAAAGTGTGATAGAATCTCCTAAATTGGAAGCAATCACTGAATCGCCGACGAAGTCACCTAATTCTGAGTCTCCTGCATCATCTCCTACACGAAGAAGCTTGAGGTACAAAGTGAGAGTATACAATACTTTCCTTGGATTTTACTTTGCTTTATGTATATATCGTTGATTCTCCTAAATATGCCGCGAAAGAATCACGTTGTAAATGCGCTAATTATGCTATAAGCATTATAATTATTAATACTTCATAAGCCTTCATATGTCCATATGTTATTAGTTTACGAAAATCAAATTTCAGGAGTCGCTCTCGCACCCCAGAAGTAGAAAAACTGCCTGAACCTAGTGTAAGCAGCCCCCGCAGTTTAAGGCAAGCACACTTGTTCTTTTATAACAAACTTTCATTAGCTAATAATACAACTGCTGCTTTTTTAATATTGGCTATTATTATTATTATCGCTTTTTAACACTTATTTATTTTGCCGCAAAATAAATAAATCGTATATGCAATTTGCAAATTTTTTTCATATACTTGTAACAGAGTAATAAACAAGTATTGTTTATTTTAGAAGCCGTTCAAAAACTCCAGATAAGCTTATGTCCCCTAAAAAAGAACAGGCTAGTAGAGGTCGAAAACCTTTATCTAGACTTGTATTAGAAGCAAACGCTTTCGCTAAAACACAGCAAATTACGGACAAAACTGAATGTGAGTCTAAAGAATTTACGGATAAGTCTGAAAGTACTATAGAATGTACACCCATGAAGGCGAATAAACCAACAAGTTTAATGGACGTCACGTTTTCGCCTATAGTGAACAAATCAATACTGCAAAGTTCCACGGAGAGCTTATCCTTCAGTGAAAAAATTATACGGATGGATGAGTCAAGTTCCAGTAAGGAATTAAAGCCTTTACCGGCATTTACTACAATAAATGAAGTTTACTGTGAAAAATCAGTGTTACATAGCTACGAAAGCAGTGTTAATGAATCATCTATTCAAGAAGACACATCAAAATTACCTGAAACTAGTATCCCCGATTCTGAAATGAAACCCCTCCCAGCTTTTACCACAGTCAACGAAACTGATTTCAATAAATCGGTACTGAGAAGCTTTGAAAGTAGTGTTGCTGAAAGCACAGTCCAAGAAGATGATAAAGAACAAAACAAGTCAGAAGAAGAACTACCAAAAGCGCTTACCGAATTCAAAGCATTAAATGAAACTGATTTTGGTAATTCGGTACTTGAAAGCCATCCAAGTAGTATTGCAGATTCTTTTGAAGAGGCAACAAAATCGGAACTTAAAGATGTATCAAGTCTTATGACAAGTGACAGTGATATTGAAATGAGAGATGATCAGAAATGGAATGTCAAAATCGACAGTGAGAACACAGCAAGAGTGATTCAAAAAGAGAAGGAGAAAATTGTAGAAATAGAGCGAGAAATTAATGAGATCGAAGGTGACATGTCGGAAGAAGGAGGCGAGAGTAGTGATGAAGAGATTGTGGAAGGTGAAGAAGTAGAATCTCTTGATAGTGAAGAAGGCTCTGCTGAGGAAAGTTCTAGCGAGGAAGTGAGTAAATTAAAGTAATACAATTAGAATAATAGACAAGCAGGTTAGGATTTTTAATTTCACACATTAAGGTAATATGTGTGGAAACTAAATCCTGTGGAACGTTAAGAATTATGTGACAAAAGTATTGACTGCTCTCTATGGGTATTGGGTATATAATAATATTGTATATTCTGTGACATAGCACTGCTAGATATATTAGCAATATCCGATTTAAGTTTATTAAAGAGAAAAACAAAAAAGTAATCTTATAGTGTAGGTACACTATAGGGGTTAAAGTATGAAGTTGCCGTTTTAATGGAGTGGCCACTTTGAATTAAAATTAAACCTAAACCTGGTTTAAGATTCACGGTTAAAACTTTTTTTACATAAGAACGGTAACATTCTAAATACAAAAAAAATATCTGATATTCACTTGATTGGCTTTGCGTTATTATTACATTCTGTATTTAAATTAAACATTGAGATCTCAAAAATTAGAGTAATTTTCGAATACAATTTCCGACGTGGTTCTAACGCAGCAGACACAACTCGCAATATTAATGCTGCGTTTGAAGAAGATACGACTAACGAACGCACTGTACGTTTTTTAGTTTAAATCACTTTCATAGTGGAAATTTGGACTAATGAACCACGAGGAAGGTCAAGTGAAAAATATTCTCCAGAAATGATACAAATTGGACTTTGCATTCCAGATTCTATCGCAAATACATTAATAATCTTCCCACGAATGAATGATATGATACGGCAGAATGTAAAGATAATGAGGGTATATACTTCGATAAATATATAAAGAAATATTATTTTCGTAAAAAAATGTGTTTAAATATTTCAATACAAATCGTAAATTTGATACTCCTTTTTTTTGGGTATGATTGAAAATACAAAAAAAAAAAAACAAACAAACGTGTTACCACTGCGCGAACAAAAGTTGATCAGCATTTGTTTTGGATTTCTGTCCGTATTCAGCATGCTGGCTACCTATAACTGGTTGGGACCAGTTGGGAATAGGGTTACTTAACTTGCGATGAACATGGAGCTGTTACATTACTTTTAAATAATCGTGTTTTTTTTAAGCAACTGATGCAGAATAGATTTAAAGTTTTTGAAATATTGTAGTTTTTTAATCACCTTTTTACTTTTTATGAAATATCTGCTTAAGTTATTAAACAGGTATAATTTACAGACCTCACATTCAGGCAGCGACGACGAAATTATATCTATCAATGATTCTGAAGAAGAATCTGAATCAAAGCAACAAACTGATGAGCAAACATCGACATATGTTCTCAATAGAGACAAAACAGATACTGAATCACAAACCGAAAAAGTATTTGAAATGCAAATAGACAAAATTATTGAAAAAGTAATTGACGGTGAATCAGAAAAAACGTCAGAAACTTTCATTCAAAGTATTGCAATACAACAAGAAAACACAAGTGAATACAATACAGAAGGAATTATTGAAGTTCAAATAGAAAAACCCATAGAAGAAAAAGATTGCGAAGTTTCTAAAGAACAGGAGCAAACAGCGGATGTTTTGAATCAAGCTAATATTTCGTTGCTGACGGACGATAATTCAGTCATAGATTCAGATGTCAACCTTACATATTCAGACGAAAGTATAAAGGATAAAGAGGAACTTAAAAACATCGGCGAAGCAGTCAAAGATGTGGAAAATGGTAAGATTACATACATTTTTCTTGCAACATTTTCTCAAAATAACCTTTTTTTTCATTATGAAATTATTAAAATTATAATTAATTAGTTTTTATGCATTTTTATACATATTCAGACGAAAGTAAAAAGGATCAAGAGGAACTTAAAAACAGCGGCAAAGCAGTCAAAGATGTGGAAAATGGTAAGATTACATACATTTTTGTTGCAACATTTTCTCAAAATAACCATTTTTTTTCATTATGAAACGGCCACCTCCTGTCTTTTTGTGGGTGTCGTAAGAGGCTACTAAGGGAAAAGCCTTGAAAATCGCAATGACTACCGACAGCTCGCGGGATTACCATCCCGAAAAATACTAGATCAAAATTAAGCAGACCGATGTCGTGCAGCAGTGTCTACGGTGTCTAGTTCTGCGATCACCAATCCGCTTGCCGAGCGTAGCGATTATGGCAAATCCTCCTTATGTGAGAGGTCTATGTCCTGCAGTGGACTATTTACAAGGCTCATGGTTAGGGTTAAGGTAATATAGTTAAGTGATTAACTCATATTTACATATTTCATCGCGCATAATTTAAACTATAATTAATTACCGAAATTTCGGAATCGAAATCAAATCAAATCTAAAACATAGCACGAATTCGAGATCATGGAAGCTCCTTCACATAGATTGTGAATATACAATATAAATAATGAAAGCTGACGGTAGCCCGGCTTCATTATTATGGCCATCAAGACAGCTAACACACCCGTCTCTCCGTACCATGAGAGCTGAGCTGAGATATTTCGAGAGCCCCCCGAAATATCTCAGCTCGAATTAAAAAGTTTGTATAGTTGTACACGAAACAATAATCTATAATCTTTCAAGTACTTACGTAAGTATCACAAATAATAATCTTCTATCTCTATTTTTTAATTGTTTGTTAACATTAGAAAATTAATTAAAATGGCTTAATTGCCATGAAGTAAATTCTGTTCATTTTGTACCAGTTACAGATTCTCCAATTGTGCAAGTAGAAATAATGGTCGAAGAAATCGCACCTGCGGACGAAGTCCAAAATGAAAACCAAACTAATTCTAACACACAGGATATGGACGTCGTTGATTCTACACAGGTCGAAGCTAAACCTCTTGCCATAGAAGAACAAATACCGGAAACACTTAAACCTGAGTTTGTTAAAATAGAAGATAGTAAAACTGAAGAAGAACCAAAAAGTACAGACACTAAAGCAATAAAGGGCTCAAGAAAACGTACTAAATCTATTTCAGATAAGACTGAAAACGAACCAGAAATTCCTGAGACGTCCGAAGTGAAAACTGCAGAACCGACGACTCCTCTCACTCGTAAACGAACTCAATCTACCTCATCTAACAAATCTACCACAGAATCGGAAATGAAAACTCCTGAAAATCAAACATTAGAAGCCACAACTCCGTCCTCTAGAAGGCGGTCTAAAACTCCTAACACTGAAGTAAGGAAAATTCTTACAAGACGCGCATCTAAAGAACTTGCTGAGAAAGGGGAAGAGATTGATACCGTGACATTAGATGAATCTCTAACACCAAGAAGACGTTCAACTCGTTCTAGAAGTAAGAATATAGATGACAACGCGAGTGTTGCTTCTGAAAGCTCAATTAAATCAAATAAAAGCAGAGCCAGTGAAGATGCTGGAGACGTTAAACCTGTACCAAGAAAAGGTCGAAAATCTATTTTAAGCACAAAGACTGATTTGTCAGTTATACCTGAAGTAACAGCCGAAGATTCAGGTATCAGGGCAGAAAACACACAGGAAGTTATAAATGAATACTCTACAGCAAGGCGGTATGTACTTATTTCTATTAGCAGAGAATCTATACAACATGTTATTTTAGTATTTTATTATGTAATTTATTTTTATTTATCCTAAAGAATTTGTATTAATAAATATGTGATTGATGCGACGCTATTGAATGTTAATCAAAATTTGTTCAATACTAGTGTACTTATAACAATAGATTTACAAAAAGGTTTTATTTAAAGTACAATAATATCAGTTCTGAACTAAATAAATTAACAGTTCAAATACAATGGAATAGTTATTACGAATATTGAAGTAGATGATGTAAGTTTTGGTAACAATTTCTAGATTAACACGTCATCAGAAATCAATGTTAGAATCCTGGCTACAACCGGCCACCCCTCGCAGCCGGCGAGGTAGTGCCGCTTCGAGATCTGAGGCCTACGTTGAAGAAGACCTCACCAACTCTGAGACAATAGACCGTGTTGAGCTCTTGGACAAGAACGATTTTGAAGGTACGCTGTCTAATTAATTACCTTTGTTGTTAGTAGGTCCCAATAAGGCTTCCTTTACCTATATGCACGGACACCGACCACGGAGAAAACTTTAAGCCTCGTTTGTGAAACACCGCATTGTGTACGCCGTGGTAGCTGAGTGGTCAGGGCGCTCATTTTAGTTTCATAAAGTGCGAGTAGCCGTGGTTCGATCCCCAGTGGCCGGCACTACTAAAATTGTAAATAGTAACATTTTAAGTGCTGTATTTACCACGTGCTCGACGGTGAAGGAAAACATCGTGAGGAAATCTGCATGTCTGAGAGATAATAAAAAAAATATTATTTCGATGATATGTGAAACTCGGCAAATCGCACTGGAGCAGCGTGGCGGGCTCAGGCTTCTCAAAAACCCTCTCAGATATTTGAGAAGGAGGCATTTTGCCCAATAGTGGGCACTTACAGACTGCTACTTTACTCAACTTTCTTTTTTCAATTTTTTGAAAAGTTTTAAGGTATGGATATATTTACACGACAACCCTGTACTTTATAAATTCGGAATTTTTTTAATATTTGTATAATCTTTTTATCATTCTTCATTACATTATGTCACTTTTCGGAATGGGGGGAATTGAGAATTTATGTAATCCATTCCTTGTAAGATGTTTGTAGTACACAACATGTATAGTGCGGGCCATGGGCATTAATCAAAAGTACACAAGCGACAGAGGCGCGACGCACAGCTCTCACTGCGCATGCGGCTGAACTAAAAATTACTACTGCAACGCTATTTTGTGCAACGTTGTTGTATACTTCGGAGAGGCAAAGTTAAAATATTCGTACTGTATCAACAGATTTCTTTTCTAAGAATTGTACTTACTCTTCTTTCTATGCCTGTCTAGCTTGTGTGTGCGGAATATACGTAAAGTTGACATTGAGTGCACATCACACTACTTTCGCACACAGTCTTCTGTGTATCCTAATTTTATTTTGCCGCTTTTGTACAAAATGCTATAAGTGGTTTGTAATTTATGTGGCTGTTTATATTATTTGCAATATTTCTAGCAGGTAGTTTGACGAGCAATTTTATTTGACTAATATACAAATTCTTTAAAACAACTACATCACATTAGTTTCATTGTAAGTTATTGCCTTTTGTAAAACGTTAAGAAAACTAATTATGGTATTAACTCTGCTTTTAATTTTGGATGAAAGCTAACATTCTTAGTCAAATAGCGGATTGCTCATCTGAATTCCGCAAACCCTTACTTATTTCCTGACTGTTACGGCTAACCAACGCTAGGGCCTCCCGACGCCGAGGAGTTCCGACGTGCTTCGCCAGTCTCCCTTGTTTCGGATTCCGATAGACCCCGACGTGAGTACACGCTTTGTATGCTTGTGGCAGTTTATTCAAAACTATTCTGTAGATTTACGTTTCTATGTACACAGACAACGATTATTCTAGCGCTAATGCCAATTAGCCCATAAGTTATGCTTATCTATGTTACTAAAAACTATATTATTCAATACTTTTGTCTGGCGCTTCGAACAAGAAGGCCGATTTGTGTTATATTGTAGGATTTCTTTCAATTCTTTTTTACGTTTAATTGTAGTGTGTTTAATAGATATAGATATAAAAAAAATATAAAGTAGTATTAAAAAAATATATCATAATAATCAATATGTAAAATTTTCAGCGCGTATAGCCCGTGCTGCCTCAGAGTCTAAAACGACCCCAAAACCATTAAAAGTCACACGACGTATATCCGTGGATATCGGTAAGTGAACATTTTCTTAAAATAGAAAAGAAATTAGAATTTTACTTTGACACTTTATGTGATTGTTAAGTAAAACGTATCCACCTATAAGCCCAATTGCAACTCATGGTTGTACCAATATGCCTTTAGTTGAGTATGAATGTATGACAACTTTATAGTCACCACTCTGCTCGATTCTATCATTGTGTCTTCTATATTCTAAGACGACCTTTTATGAAATTTTAAAGAATGTTATTAATAATTAATAATAGGTCGTTACAATAAGAAATCGATAGTCTAGTTGCAGTGCTGGGAAATAGTGAACTCCAATACCAATTTAGACGAATGTGATTTTTTCGATTGTTAAAACATCTCGGCAGCATACCTCATAAATCTGTAATGATTACAATGTAACGAAACATCTATAGTATACTTCACCGCCAATTTGTTGTGTCGATCGAAAGATTAAATGTACAATGTTCACACAATCGCCAAAATATTTACGTGTAAAATTACATTACAAAATGTTTCTGGATTTTGCTTTAGGACGACGAACTTTCTATGTAAGAAATAACAGATAGTGTAGAGAGAAACGCTTTGCCTTTTGAAGAAAGAGATGGCCCTTGACACCCGATACAACTTTACTGATTAAATATTTACCGTTTAATGGTCATTGTTAACATTTACAGCCGCGACCCCTGAGCGTGGGTCTCCCGCAGAGACGGCCAGTCCGCTGCGCGGCCGGCGGGCCTCTTTTAACCGCGCTTGTGAAGCGCTGCACACACCCAAAGGAAGGAGAACTTCCACCGATACCAAGGTCAGTTTCGAAGTTTTAAGGTTCACTTCGTTACATTATTTGTTACGATTTATTGAATTTACCACGTCATTTTAGATGAAATAATCTGAACTGTAGTTCTTTATTATTCATAGGTATAAAAAAAATTATATTCCATTTCCATGGATCATAGAGCGCAAGTGACTTGGGTTCGATCCCCGGTGCCGGCACCAGTAAGCTATTTTAAAAAACTGATAAAACTGTTAAAAGCTATTTTAAATGCTGTATTTACCACGTGCTCGGCGGTGAAGGAAAACATCGTGAGGAAACCTGCATATCTGAGAAATAATAAAAAAAAAATATTTGAGGATATGTGAAGCCCGTTAACTCGCAATGGAGCAGCGTGGCGGGCCATTCCCGGCTCCTAAACCCTCTCAGATGTGTGAGAAGGAGGCCTTTGGAGCTGTGGGCACTTACGGGATGCTACTTTGCTTCACTTTTTTTTTCATGGTTGTAAATAATTGTTCATAGTCCGGGTGTTTGTCCGTGTGGGAGTAGTTTTTTTTTTATTAAAGTATAATGTAATCCATAGAAAAGCGATACGGAAACAAGTCCAGCGCCGAGCACGTCGGCGGCCCCGCGCCGGTCGCGCCGCGTGTCCGCGCAATCTGACTGCGGCACGCCCGACGCAGACCCGGGCAAAAGGTAACTTCTATATCTATATATATTTGTATCTACGTTAAAAAGGACTTAACCATTTGAACATCACGCCAATAGGCGCATAAACATTTCCCTGGACGACCACCGTATATTTCAAATAAATATACGGCATAAAACGTAGGGAACTCCAACTATATAAGGTCACCACATACCCAACACGACTTGTGTTTTGTGTCATCTGACGGCAAGCGCCGACATTAGCGTGGATGGCACGTCTTTTAGACACGTTTCTCTGATTCGGCAGTGTTAGTATCGATTATTTAATAAGCAACATTTATGAACCTTTCGTTATTTTACGGACGGGGAATTTCTTTTTCTCTTTCAAGAAAAGATTCGATTGTAATAATTATAATTGCTTCTAAATTGTGAAGCAATTCCTCCTTTCCCATTAATTCAGTCACCCATTTTAATAACCACATCGAAAAATTCCAATAATTATTGGACGTCCCTGATGCCCTCTTGCTATGACGTCACGAGCCTGTCGTCTAATGCCGACGATCACGGACAGAGGACTGCCTAAGTGGTGTTGCGCGATTGTCTTACTTCACCACATCTTATTTAAGTATAAAATTTGTAACCACTCAGCCATTGCATACGCCTTGGTTTCTCTTAGAATAAAATCTGTGACCACTCAGGCTCCAAAACCTCACAAATGAGAGGACTTTAACAGCAGGACATTTGTAGCCTGTTGCTTTACTTTTATATTTCTATTGATATTTGTTATTGTATTGTTTCAGAAAAGCTGCAGTGGAGAAAGTGAAGGAAACAGCAGAGTAGCCAATTAAAACAATTTTTTTTAAGTACCCAGTGAAAGATCAAGTTCAGAATTTAACAAATAAAGTCCAGTTTCATAATTCGTTTATTTAATTTCGTTGGTTTGTTTGTAAATAAAAAAAGTTGTGTGGATTTGGTTATTAAAATATTTTATTTCTTCATTATTTACATGTAATCAGTCGACACAATTGTAATCTTAAAACAGCATGTAACTATTTTTTCGCAATCGTTATAAGCATAGTTATGAGATCAAGTTTCATTGTAAACAACATTAAGCATTAACAAAAGTTACTATAAATAATATTGTGTTTTATCTGTGAATTCAAACAACGCATGAATTTAAAAGAATGTGATGATTAAAATTTGTAGTAGTAATATATTAAAGTTAATGTTAAAACAATTATGGTATTAGTTATTGTACCTAAGGTCAAAGGCGTCTCTAGCCCATGTATCGCCCGTGTGCAATCATTACCCTAGCGCCCTCTAGTAAGTACTTACATTGAAAGTGCTAAGGCCGGCGCCCGTGTGCAACAACGCAACCCCTGCACCATAGGTAAAGCCGTCTCCGCTTAAGGTCATAATAAATGAACACAACTTATTTTTAAATACTCCATAAATATATTAAGTTTACACCTTTGATAAAAACTATACCACGACACGATTGTTTTAACATTTATACAAAGTTTTCGGAATTGATTAATCAGAACTGCAAAACGTACTAAAGCTAATAAAACCCTTGCTGCACTCAATTATATGTTTAACATAATATCATATCAACTGTTACTTGCTATGTCATACAAAAATATAGGTCCTGAACATCTTTCTCTATGACATTAAATAAAGTCTAAAACCTTTCAAGCTAGCTAACAATGAAAATACATTCGAATCCACTCATTCTTAATTTAATTAATTAATAAATTCACTAAAATAACATCACTTATTTCTGTCATAAGGTGTATTTTCCATGTTTTAAATATAATAATAATTAATACTTTTGTTTACTATCAATATGTATTAATTTTGATACAGATTCAGATATAAGTGTTGAAAATATAGTGGCATAAGAGATAGAGGTACTGAAATTTTAATTTTACTTTATGTAAATTGATCGAAATTTTATCAAAATGAGTAAACATAAAGTTATAAAGATAGAAAATAATCTACAAATATTTATGGTTATAGTTGAGTTGTTGGAATAATAATTTGTAGATTGTCGTAGATCGTTTAAAAATTTTGCTTTCATAGAGATGACAGAGGTCTGCCCTCTTCATTATAACTCTTGAGCGATCTCCGATGTACGATGTTAGAATGCATCGGTACATTCAAAGGTAAAACTATATCTAAATTCACATTATGACTGGGTATTAAATTTTCACAAATTTGCTTATCTTCCTGTTTCAACTTTGTTTTTTCTGTACAATCGACTTCCCTCTTCTGTCTGGCAGAGTTATGGTAATTTTCGTTACTTTTTACTACGTTCTCTTTAATAGCACCATTTGAATTTATCACAATATTTTGTGGGATACTACCAATATTATCTTTTACTTCAATTTTGTTTTGTTTTATATCAGATTCTGCTTTAATTTGTATGTTTTTACCTTGCAACTGTATTTCATTATTTGGTTGAGAATTACCTTTTAATGCTATTGGCAATGGTATGTTTTGGGCAATACTATTGCTAATAAGATTTGTATTAAAACTTTTCTTTAGCAAATCTTCACCTTGCTTATACGACTGCGGCTCATCGGGAGAATGAGAGTGTTCTTGATCAACGCTTAACTTTGCTTTCACTGGTTTTTTAAGCTCATTCGCGTTTTGCAATGGGTTTTTAACTTCATCATTTTTGTTAATTTCTTTTAACTGAACAGTTTCTTGATTATTGCTATTAGCAATTGGTTCTTCGTGCTTAATTTTATTTAAGTTTTGAGGTATAACTGGTGGTTCATTTTTGATTTCTTTCATGCTTATAGCTTGTGGCAAGATATCCCCGTCACGAATTTGTGGTGCAATATTATTTTGAACAGGTTCCATGTTCTCGTTAGTGTGTACTTGGATATAATTTTTGTTTAATTTTGTTTCATCAACTGGCTCCAGGGATTTTTTTTTGGTTTCTTTTACTTCCCCTAATGCTTCCAAAGTCTCCGCTGCCTTTTTGGCTATTTCTTGCACCGCCTTATCAGCTATCTTTTGTATAGGCTCCGTTTTTTTATCGCCTGTGTCGATTTGACCTACCGGTTTATCAGTAACGCCCGATAGACTTTGTATCGCCATGTTTGCAATCTTTTGTATACTTTCGACAGCAATCTTCTTTGCTTCAGTGTCATCTAATTCTTTTTTATCTTTCTCCAGCTCTTTCTTAGTCTTCAAAATTTCATGTAAAATTTCTTTTTGTTCTTTTATAAGTTCTTTTTGTTCTTCCCCGTGTTGTTTAATCGTCTCAATAAGTTTTTGTTTTTGTAAATCTAACTTTTCCTGGTTAGAGTCTGGTTTGGGGTTCGGTTTTTCGATCAGTTTGTCAATGTTTGGAGAGTCATCTTTGCTATTACCGTTAATTAATTTTGCTTCTTCTAATTTAACTTTTAAATCTTTTGGATGTGTTACAGGTATAACGTTAGCTGTGTCTTTGATAATGTTTAGATTGTCTAAACCCTGTTTTAGTTTTGAATCAGCCAGAACAGCAGAATTCGGCGATTTTTCATTAGAGTGAGATTCAGGCGGTATTGGGTTGGGAGGTTGCACTTCTGAGTCTTGCAATATTTCGTTCGCAACTTTGTTATCAATACTGTTCGGAACTATAGCATTGTTTACCTCTGCTTTCCTCATAATACCTAAAAAAAAAGACAAAACTATATACTGTACGGTATATAATTATAAAGTATACATAAAATTCAGTTTTCTGTTATGAATTATATTTTTAATGGGAGAATGTAAAAATGTTAGTTTCTTACGTTCGCTGACGGTGTCGGGAACCCTATTATATCATCTTATAATGTATCGTAAAAATCGACAAAGAAACACATAATACCACAAATGGCAAACGGCCTAATTTTTGACTTAATTGTTTACTTAACATTATAACTATAATTTACAAGTACCTTCGCTTTTCTCCTGTTTTTCGAAGAAGTCTTCGACCATTTTATCGATTCGCTCCTGCGTGATGTACTTGTCATCATACTTGCTCTCGGCAGCTTGCAAGTTGGCATATGTGCCTAGTACCAATATAATTAGACCGAGGACTAGAACAACCTGGAATGTAAAATAATTTATCTATCGCTTATGAGAATAGACCCAATTAAATTTTTCACACTGTAGTAAAATCTTAACACAAGTTTAAATAAATACTACCTACAGTTACACTTAATACACCGGCCATAGTTATCTTAATATTATTTTAATAGAAACGAATAAGTACTATTCTATATCTAAATAAACACCAGCTGTAATTGGTGGGATAAAAGGGATGTGCTTATATAGATGTGAGCGACATGTATATAAGCACACGCGCAAACACAAAAGCACACACGCAATTCACCCACACCCGCGAACCTTTTCAGCGTAGCACGCGGCTAGCCCCATCGCCGTGCAAATATGTACTAAAGTATTTCTGCGTATCCGAAATTTAAACTAGGACTCATTCGAGGATATTGTCAAGGGGGGCATCTAGTATATATCAAAGTTTATAGTACCTTAGCCAATATTCTCTCGTTGGTGTTCTTAAACGTGACACTGATGAAGCAAGCTGCCGGGAAGACGACGCATATCAACACCCCAATGGTGGAGCCCAAGAGTCCCAGTACCAGCTCAATGTTGGGCAACAATAGGCTGATGAAAAGGGCCACGGCGATGATTGCAACAGTTATGCAGCGGAACGTCGTCTCTGGGATGGAATGGTTTATTATGTGATCATGATGGGCGGGGTGCACCTGGAAATTAACGTACGCGGGGGCGGAGCACTCGCTTTAAATTTGAATAAAAAAAAGTTATGTATAAAGAAAACAAGGTCTTTTTTAAAATAAAGAACATCCTGTATGGTAGTAGAGCTGGGAGAGTTTCCCTTTGCTTCTCCAGCGCGTCTTACCGGACTTTACATGTCGGTATGGAAATCGGCTCTTTTTTTCAGCCCACAGCTGAACGTAGGCCTCTGAGAACTGAACTGAATATATTTCTTGAAAGGTTTACCGGCCTCCCTGCCCTCCGCAACCGAAATGTGGTCAGCCATAGGCCATGTCCGCCGGGAGCAAGTATGCGTTAGACATTTATGAAGAAAACCTGGGATTATTATGTCATTTTTGTAAGGCTAATATCAATATACTAGGTTTAACCGAGATTAAAAGTTAATCTTTTTTTTTCTTATTCTTTTAATAATAGATAATAACAATAATAATTATATGCATATAATGTATTGTAACCAGCAGCCCACACACTCAATGTATATTTAAACTTTGGTCAGTGTTTATGCACACACCTGCAAATGTTTCTGAATTAGTACAACTATTTTACAATAGGTGGCGCGCGCGAGTCTACAACAAATGAGGCATTTCAAAGAGTAGCAGCAGCAGCAGTGGAAGTCTCGCTGCCAAGATTATTTAACTGTAACAGCTGCTACTCGACATTAGTATTGTTATATATGAAACGATCAAGTATTTTGCTTCTGAATGTCACCATACGTTTCGTGTATAAATTATATATGCATACCTTTTTATACAGGAAGGAATACAGGCTGGCTCTGCACGGGAATATGATGAGCGGGAAACTGAACGCTAGCGACATGACGAAGCCCAGCTTGATGACGTCACTCGCAAACGTAGGGCTCAAGCTCATCAAAATGTTCCCTGTAACAGATTTGTCAAATTCTAATCACAGCGCCAAATCCAAATAAACATATTCTCTTATTTCTTAGACAATTTTAGGCTAAGGCCTAATCTAAGTTTGAATCCCTATGCAAGCACCGCTTAAATTGTTAATTGTAATTTTGTGCTCGGCTGACAAACTTAGAAAGTGAAGCTGTATATAAATAACACATGCCCTTGCTATGATAAAAAATATTATTTCCTAGATGAGACAGAGGGGGCTTCGGACCCTTCTCGGCTCCAAAATCTTTGCAAATTTGCAGGATGCAATTATACCTATTTAAAAAAAAAAAATTCTTTGTTAGAAAAAAGGTGCACAACTCTTTATGCGAAATAAATAAACTCTCTCCCACTGACCTGATATATTGTGCGAGCTGAACGCTACGTAGCCGAAGAACCCCAGCGTGAAGTACACCGCCGTGCAAATGTTGATCGCGTTTTTGGTCACGACGTTCATCTTCTCCAGCGACAGAGACGGCAACGACTCGAAGATTTCAAACAGTTGCCTTGGATGAGAAAAAACACATCATTTGCGCCGATTACATCTGTAATGATCTTTTGGTAGTTACCAGAAATTAATAAGAACTAGCTAATCAGTAGATCATGTCTATGGGTCATGTTACAACAATACTGGTAGTTGCTGGGAACAACGCTCGAAGTTGTCGACGAGTACGTTTTTTTTTTTTATGGATACGACGGCAAACGAGCAAGAGGTTCACCTGATGGTAGGTGATTACCGTCGTCCACATACAAACTGCAACACCATAAATGCTGCAGGTGCGTTGTCAGTCTTTAAGGGTATTTGGGAGATTGGAGGGAAGAGGACGGTAATAGGGAGTGGGAGTGGGCCACCGGTTACCGAACGAAACGCAGAAGCACAAATTGCCTCTACTTCACGTCGGTATTCTGCGAGGCCGTGGTACCAACCCGGTCGAGCCGGCCCATTCGAGCAGCAGCAAAAGCCGCCGTTTGGCTCTACCACGCTTACGTGTACGTGTATAAAAGCAGCAGTTTTAAATGCCCACAGCTGGGCTAAGGTCTCCTTTTGTCAAATATCTCAAAGGGTTTTAGTGCCGGGGAGAATAATATAGAAATAAAGGGACTCGAAAGGGGGGGTTGAAATAATATTTTTTATTATTACTCAGATATGCCGGTTTCTATACTACGTGTTCTTTCACCGCTGAGCACGTGGTAAATTCAGCACTTAAAATTGCTACTAACAATTTTAGCGGTGCCGGCTCTAAACTAAAGTTCTTTTTTATTATGAATAGGCTAATGTTTAACTTGGATGGGGGTCTAGGCTGGATGATAGTGATGTTAGCCTAGACCAGAAGATGTGTATTCCGTCATGCTTTCAAGATGGAGAGAGAAGGGCTTGTTTTTTTTAATATGACGAATCTGCCTATACTTACGTTTGACAAAAGAGAGCCATGGAAAATATGGGTACGCATTGCAAAACTCCTGACGGTTTCCAGGTCTCGATGCGTATGTGCCAGTCGGCGGTCACTAGCTGTGACGTCGCTTCCAAAATCACCTGAAAACAAATAGTATTTGTATCGCAGTCACATAGTAACATAGTAGTTATACAGTCCTCTACAGTCTAACGTTGCTCGACTAAACCATCGAACGCAACAAAAGAATACACTTTGAAATTTAAGTCGTAACAGCGTCTAGCATGCAATTCCTCACATTCACACCTAACATACTTCTTATCGATCTCATTTCCCTACTATTTATTTTACTTCTGTGCTTCTGTCATATACAACTTTCACTAACATACAGAGTAGGCTTAAAACATTATTATATTGGCACTTTTATTAAAGCTTTATTCACTGGCTTTACGTGGGGAGAGCAGCTCTGCACAGGACCCTTGTACTTCTCTGCAGTGGACAAAACCGGTCCAAACCTTTATGAACCTTCAAAATGTCAGTTTACTTGCCTCTAAGGGACAAAAACCTGAAGTACTAACTATACTCACTTTAATAACCAAGCAAAAGTAGAAACATATGGTTGCTGCACTGACGTTGCTCAGACTGTCGACATTTCTTAACAGTCCCAGAGGCAACACACACACCAGTGACACTATCACCATAATTGACGTCCTGAAAAGTTATTAATGGTTAATTTATGACTATCAAAGGCTTTTAAAAACCTTTAATGCAAAACCTTCGCAACTTCGCAATCAATTACAGAAGCTCCAAGTTTATTTAAATGTAACAATTTCAGATGCTACCAGATTCTTACTAATACGGCATGGTCAGACAAACAGTTTAAACTGTAGGTGGCAGCGCAAAAGTATTCATGACGGTGTATTGTATTGTATGAGCAAAAGTACATGTTCAGAATTGTAGAGAGGAAGAAAAAGTCGAAAAGAAAACCTCAAACAACCAACACAGATACTCTGAAAATTATAATAAATTTATTTATACATAAAAGTACACTCACCTTAAAATATCACTCTGGTTGATGTTAAACATCTTGGCAATTATCTGAGGCCCGAGGTCCCCAACAACCACAAAATAAGCTATACATGTGCCCATTAAGAAGCCGATGATGCCGACTTCTACAGCCAACTTGCCCGCTGGTCCAAATACATGGAAAGCTAAACAATGATAGAACAACATATTATTCAATGTTCAGCAAATGTCAGCCCATCTCATATTACAGTCATTGCAGGAAAGAACTAAGCGAAACGCTCAAACACTCAAATAATTGAACTGGGGACAGGTAGCAGCCTCTTTGGAGGGAGGTTTTTAGCACTGCAATCGCCAACCCAATAAGGTATTTTAGGGAAAAATATTGAAAATACCGGATTGCAAGTAACAATTTAAGCTTTTTCCCGCACAAGGAATCAAACCCAGATCACTCTCAAACTACGAAATTGAAGCCCGATGCACGATTCACCTACAAAATTTCAAATGAGTAAAACCACTGTAGGTATGTATGTAATGTAAAAAATGCTTTTGCTGCTTTTTAGCAGCTAGGCAGATCCAATTCAGATAATAATGCTATATAACTAACTTTCTACCTCTGTTACAGTCTGTAAACAGTCCATTGAAGAACAGCCCTCTCCCTTGGACTTGACATAATCACCACGCTCGGCAACCAGATTGGTAGTCACATTACCAGACTCTTCGCACCTAAAACCCGTCTACAGTCGTCACAAATTAAGAGGTCTTGACGTTTCTCAATTATCATAGTGAGCTAACTTTGTACAAACATTCAACATTCTTTAAGTTATTTGCATATCACAAGGATACATATAATTCATATCTAGTTAAGAGTTTATTGCAGCTAATATTTGTCCAAATAATTAATTTATCTTTTTATTAATGCCATGGACCATTGCCTTGGAGTTGTGACAACTTGAAACCATTTACTAAAAAAAACATGATTGATTAATTAATTTCGATATTCCAATAAACGAACATTAGTAGTGCCAGGCACACACAATACAAGTATGTAAACAGTAAAGTTTACAAGAACTTTTCAACTATTCTGCAATCTATAGGAACCTAAGCAATAATAAAACAAAAAAAATCAAATATATGAGCTGTTGTTAGTTGTTTCAACCTACTTTTTACCAGAGCTTAATATATAACAACATCAGTCCCATAGGTGATTTAGTACATATACTAACATGACAGTGGATGATCCTGTTGGTGTCTTAGTATTCAGACCAACAATAAAATTAGTTGATCAATTTCGAAAACCTGATTGGTATGAGTATTGATATCTTATCCAATCAAAATATAGAATAGGGGTCAAACTTGAGTCTATTGATTTGAAAGTAGATCTCCTAACCACTCTGCTATTGCAGCTAAAAATAACAACAAAATTATTACAATAGGTAATTAATATAAAATAGAACAAATTATTTATTTTCAGAACTAGCAAGACTAGTGCTAAAGCATATTTTACATATACACTTTTACTAATTTTTACACAATAATTATTTAACATTCAATAAACAAATGTTTTTGTTAATTTGTATATCACGTAATTTCAAATACTTAATCAAGTATCACATCATCCTCAGTACAATGACATTGACTCAAAATAATTTGCCAGTGGTATTTAGACTTATACTTTTTTAATTTAACACTGAATACCTCTTACATGTCATAGCATTCATTATTTTTGTATTCATTTTTAAAATTATTCTAGGCTTTGATTATTTTGTAAATAAAAGTTAATGAATATAATAAATTATCACATCAAAAGGATGATAGGAATACAATTTGAAAATACACGGAAAACAATACAAACAAATGAGTAAGAGTACAGACTATATTATTTAGATAAATTTAAGAGTCAATCTATAACTTAAAACCAATATGAACTAATAAATAATACAAACTTTAAGAATTTAAAATCAATTTCCATAATTACTCATTATTTAGGTAGCAGATATGATTGTTTCGCATCCCCAGTTGGAATGCAAAGAGAGTGTCAAAATGGGCCTCTTATTTTGCGATAACTATAGGTCAGTTAACGCTGTGCCTAAGCTGCAACACAATTCATCATAGGTATGAATTACTTGTGGAACAAATATTTGTATAGCTTAAAGATAATTGTTCTGGGTATAGCTAATTTCTATTTATGTCCATCAATGCTGGGTGCAATATAAAACAGAACCTTAGTGAGATAAAAGAAAAAAATATATAGATAATGACTAATTATTGTGATGATTATTAAATAAGATGAAATGACTCCTATAGACCATTATACCAGATTATACTGAAAAAGAAAACTGGAAATTAGAGTAACAGTTCCAATGTAAAGTTAGTTCTTACCTAAGAATTCAAATGTTCTTCTTCTGGTAAGTATTGCAGATTTTAGTAAGAAATAACAGCATAGTCTAGATACAAAACCCAATAGCAGGAGGATTAATGTAGCAAGCAATACACCACACTGAAACAAATAGGTTTTACAAATTCAGGTAAAGAACTAGACGAGACGAGTTTCGTGCTGTCGGTCGTGGTCGACCGGTCGGTCTTCTGTGATCTTTCAAAAGTATTTCACTGTGTTTACTTTGTAAGTTTAGCATTTGTGAAGCAGAAAAGTTTATATTTATACAATTTTATTTCCCAATATTTATAAGTTTTCCTCTTCAACTACCTGGTAAATTGCTAACTATATGTTTTTATTACGTATATCTACAATTTTACCTATTATTTATATAGCGTTCGCAAATTTATTAGATAGAAGGAACTTACTTGTTGAAAACAGAAAGGCATTGCCAGTATACCAACTCCTATAATACTATTAGCTAACGTAATTGACTGTCCTGTTGTTCCCATTTTTATAACGTATAAATATAATATATTTAATGTAGTAACCGATTTGAAAATAATTTATACACCAAATACAACAAAAGCAGCAACAACAGAACACATTGACGACGTATTGTTTAGACGTCTGCTACTTAGTGTTGCCAACTGACAAAACAAAACTTCCAATTCAATTCCCAAAAGTCACCAAATTGAACTAAATTCTTCGATTTAAAATTATCGAGAAATCGTTAAAAATTGTTGGATAGCCATCCTAATCTCGCTAAAGCTGACGTCTGGGATCTCATCAGAATAGTATCGGATAAGTTTGGCTTGTGGGTCTTTACTGCGCGTGCGTGCAGTTTCAACGATGATGTACACAGCTTTTCGTAAGATCTCACTTAAATTCTCAGCTCCAGCTGAGCAAAATTGCTGCACCAGTTTCGATCTACAAGTTGGGCCAGTTGGCTCTTTCCGACAGATAAATGTCTGGTCAACAGTATTAGATCCGCTCTATCGCTTCTTCAAAAGAGGCTGTATTGAATTTGCGTATGCCTCTCGCCTCTCGCTGATTTGGAGATCTGTATATTCAGTTGCCGATATGTTGTCGCACCAGTTGAAAACTGCAGCCTTATCTCACGCTTGGCTTCCATGACTTCTAGAGTGTGATCGGAGAGCATTTGCGGCTGCTATTT
Source organism: Bhutanitis thaidina (assembly GCA_029286595.1). Classification (NCBI taxonomy): domain Eukaryota; kingdom Metazoa; phylum Arthropoda; class Insecta; order Lepidoptera; family Papilionidae; genus Bhutanitis; species Bhutanitis thaidina. The sequence goes on along the minus strand of JAGSMS010000010.1, from coordinate 4,548,072 downwards.
AAGCTAAGCTTGCTTTTTGTGTCGTATCAAAATATCTAGGGATTAAAGGCGATTTTGCAATTCGAGCTGAAAGCTCTCGGGAGTGTCAACTACGAGGCCACGAGGTGGGTTTCGTCAGACAAAACAGCTCGAGCTTAATTTTAAAGTTAAATGTGTGTGTTACCATTCGTTGATCTATGCTGATTTACCCTAAAGATAGCAGAAACATAACTGAACAGCTGTCGTTTGGTCGTCATTATGAAGTCGCTCTCTTTTTTAGTGAAATTATCCGGGCTCAACCAGTCCACTTTCTGTGGGGCCGCTTCAGGTAAAGTGACTTTATAACATATAGTGTTCCTCCTTGGCCATACATTCGACCAGCTGTTACCCTCTAGGGTTGCGTTGCCCTATTAGCTCCTCGCCTTTATTCCTGCCTATTTTTTCGTCTCAAGTCAAGTATTCAAGTCTCTGATTAACACCGTGTAGTAAGTTCTAGAACAATGCATTGCTTATGTATGATCTTCAACAATTACCAATTGGTTATTCTGAGTTTAAGGTACACAACCCTACTTGACGAATTCCCAATCTTGATCACATTGTTATGACTGAGACTTGTAAACGATAAACCCAACACCTCCTTAGGACTTATGGTCGCCCTCTCGGTGGTTAAAACAGTTAGGAAATTCGAGAATCATCGAGTCCTCTTCCTGTCTTAGGACTTCAGATAGTCCTATAATACTCCAGTATAACTTTTTCGCCTCTTCTTCCATCTCCAGTATCTGCTTGTCAGTCCTCGCCGTGCTTGCGCTGTACAGGGCAGCAAGAACTCAACCGGAGATTCTCCAGCTTTCAGCCGCGCCGTATTACCAGAACTAGCGGGGTGCCGCGGACTGGGGCCCATTGATTTGTAATCGTAGGGTTTTTGCCACAGGTGCTGCGCCACACGTGAGCGGGTTGGTAACCGCAGTTTTTTTATGATATTTTATAGGAAGATGCAGTTGCACATCTGACATTTTTATATCCTTCTGACGGCTATTATGATACCCAAGTGACTAGACCAAGCTTCAAATTTTCTTTTACCATCGCCACATGGTAGTAAGTACAGGTAAAACCTGTATGATATACGAGTATAAGTTTTTATTTTATGGGTAATACATCTTATATTGTCCTGTTGACAGCTGCCGAAATATAAATTGTAAGTTGTCACTGTTGTCTAAATCGCCCAGATGTAATGATACATAGCTAGCTAGTATATATTTATGATTTATTTACTAATACCTAATACCTCTATTAGGTAAATAAATATTTGTTTTTAATGGTGTAAGAAGGAATATACAGTGCGAATTTCAAATAAACTCTCCAAAATTTTAAACTAATCGCGTTGCAGGAACCATATTTACAACATTTTTTTCTATTTGTGTGTAAGTGTTATAGTGAACAATGCCAGCAAGACGCGAGGGGTCTCATTTGAGCCGTCGAACGAATAAAGCAACAAACATGCGAAATAGTAGAGCAGAAAGAACAGAAAAACAAATCTAAGAAGATAACGAAAATATCCGCGTGAGCATGTCGCAATAGCGTACATCTCAATCACAAGAGGCACGAGCTGAACGAAATTAACAATGACAATTGGAACGGAGACAAGGCCGCCGGTTCATAGTTATCACACGCAGAGCAAATGACCGACAACGCCAACAAGTACATCGAGCATTCTATCCGCTTCGTTCCATCGTCTCGCATTCGAGTACGAGCCAGATATGGAATATTACGCTCATCCGAAAGTGCTATGGACAAAGAATGTCCCCAGGCGAATGTCAAGCGCTTAAGTTCAAACATGAGTCAGCCGGGATGTGTTGTGCATCATGAAAAGTGCAACTACCAGAAATTGAGACACCACCAGAACCATTGAACGTCTTGCTCTTTGGCACGGATCCAAATTCAAACCTGTTCCTGAATGCTTCCAAATGACTTCATTCGGAGCAACAGAAATAGTTCACAATACTGCGGCAAATGGTCAACAATTCAATTCAACGTTTAAAATCAAAGGCCAAGTGTACCACAAAAAAGGCTCATTGCTGCCAACGCCAAACGAACCACTTAAATATTTACAAATCAACTTCATTTGCGGCGAGGATATCAATAATGTAATGCACGTGTCGGCTACAATAACCTCAATTCGCCTAATGCCAGGCGCATCGTGGGCGAACTGGACGCCCTATTGAATGATCACAATGAATTATTGAAATTCTTCAAATCACACATGCACTAATTGCAAAGTGACAATCACGCTTGTCATCGATCCTGAAAAACACCAGCTGGAGACCACGTGCATAGATTCAATGCGCCTGTTGTTGACGACGTTGCTGGAATCATGGTTGGCGTTGGCACATCGACGAGAGAAATCGTGATTCGAAAAAGAAACAATAATCTGGACTTCATCGCCGACACACACCATTCATACGACGAGATGGATATAGCATAAATATTAAACAACGTGATCCCGCCACAGGTAATTCATGCATTATGAACATCATTACTCGTTTTGAATTAATATTTATGAATATGTTGTTACAGGAGCCGAAACAAACAAGAAAGTGAGCTATATGGATTTTTATGATGATTCGACGCGGTCAGGACATCGACATTCTGCGATGTCGTGAGCTATGCCAACAATTCATGGTCGACATGTACGCGAAGGTAGAGAGCGAACGACTGCGATTGCTTCTACTACTGCTTGAAATTCTTCAAGTGAATGTATTCTACCATCTTGGTACGTAGGCAATCCACGTCATATGCAAGAATACATACAGGTTGCTGTGATTTTCGTGCACCAGTACGGACAACCGTGTTTATTTATCACGTTTACACGTAATCCAAAGTGGCAGGAGATTACATCTTTGCTATCGGCAGGCCAAAATGCAATACATCGTCGTGATATTACAGTACGTGTGTTCAGACAAAAATTTAAGTCTTTAAAGAGCTTCATTACAAAATTACACGTATTCGGTTGAATGGCAAAAGCGAGGATTACCTCATCGACACATTTTGATTTGGTTAGTCAATTTAATACGCCCTGCAAAAATCGATAGTGTAATTTCGGCGGAAATTCCAGATCCGCCTACTAATCAACTACTGTTCGATATTGTTAGCACAAACATGATTCATGGCCCATGCTGTGATCTAAATAGTTAATGGCGGACAATCATTTACGCTAAATATCAACAAGGCAGACATTGACATTGACAATCGTTGATCATCAGAGTTCTTTAGAGGCGAATATGGCACCACCATGGCTGGGCATAACATTTAATGCTCATATTATTATTAGTTCGGTGAAGAGCATCAAATTCAAAATACCGATATGAATGCTGCTCGATTGAATAATAACAACGAAATAATGCGCTACCGATATAATACGAAATAATACGATACCGAATTGGCCGATAAATCAGCTCCAGTGAAGCTGTCTGGCGTATCTTTGATTTCCGAATTCATGAACGGGACCAAGTAGTTATACATGTAGCCGTCCATCTTGAAAATGCCCAGGGCGTATTCTTCACCAACGAGACAGCTATTGAGAAGGGGTATAAATCCCACAAAACTACACTCACCGAATTTTTCGAATTAGTGTAATCGTGCCTATACGTTCGGTGCCTTTGCACGAACACTACTCTATTCCGAAGTATCACGCTATTTCACATGAAATCAAACACAAAAAATGGATGCTCCGCAAACAAGGCACACCTGGCGACTGTTGTTGGTTAATGTCACCGGCCCATTGTCATTTTCAGATATACGCAAAGTGAATGGACAACCGTATCCAACATATAAAGATGCTCGAAGACAACAATAACTGGTGCGATATGCTTGCTGAAGCAGCATTGGGTTGTACAACAACACAAATTCGTCTACTATTCGCTATAGTGACTACATATTTTCCAGGACGAGCAGACACGTTGTGGGATAAGCACAAAGATTTAATGACTGACGATATATTGCATCGAATTCGTAAACGGTGCAACGATCTAACGATTACCTAAATTCAGCGACGCTATGTACTATGAAGCATTGATTGTTATCGAGGATCTTTGCGATGTCATTGACAATTTACCACTTAGTCATTCGGTATGAGTTCGCCAAATCGAAGTGCATCTGATTTAATGGACAACGAAATGAATTGTGTAATGCAGTGAACAAAAAATCATTTACGACCGCATTATGCTGGCAGTTTCGGCAGGACAAGGTGGATTCTTTTTTTTTTGATACCTGGTGGAACTGGCAAAACATTTCTCATATCGCTAATTCTCGCCGAAATACGGTCAAATAATGGCATCTCATCATCTGGCATTGCGGCAACTTTATTGGATGGAGGCAGAACAGCTCATTCAGCATTTAAGCTGCTACTGAATATTTAAATTAACCCAGACGCAGTGTGTAACATAAAAAATGGATCCGGGATGAATGCACTATGGCAACGACTTTCAGGTGATTTCAGACAAACACTTCCTGTCATTCCACGTTCACGTGATGAGATCAGCGCTGGCTTGAAATTATCGCCACTGTGGCGGAATGTTGAAAAAGTACAAATAAAAATAAAAATAAACTTGCGCGTCCAAACGCTACAAGATCCATCCGCTGACACATTTTCCAACCAATTATTATTATATTGACGATGCAAAAGTTGTAGTCTATGAAAATACTGGATGCATAAAATTGCCCACTAATTTCTGCACAATCGTTGATTGGTAAAATACTCTAATTGACCGCATATTTCCCGATGTACGCACACAATATATAAATCATGCGTGGCTGGCAGAGCCATTTTGCCAATTTGGACGTCGACGATTTAAACTTCAAGATACAGCAGTCGTTGCCAGGCGCCTTGGTATCATACAAATTGATCGATAGTTTGCGATGCCAATGAAGCTGCATATATCCAACAGAGTTTTTGAACTAACTGGATTTGCTAGGCATGTCACCAAACCTCCTACAACTGAACGTTGGGTCGCCGCTTATTTTACTTCGGAATTTGAACCCACCACGACTGGGCAATGGCACGCGATTGATCATTAAAAAATTGATGAAAAACATTATCGAAGCCACCATTTCGAACGGCAAATTCCGAGCCGAAAATGTTCTGCTGTCAGGAATTCCAGTGATTGACTGACTGAATGACAGACGTGCCAATTGAATTCAAACTGACAATCAATAAGTCGCAAGGCCAAACGATGTCTGTTTGCGGCATAGATTTGGGTACATCATGTTTTTGACGCGGACAATTACGTGGCATGTTCTAGCGTGGGCAAACCATCAAGCTTATTTGTGTTGGCTAAAGACGGACTGAGAAAAAATATCTTATACTCAATTGCTCTTCGAAAATACTATTGAATTTCTTTATTTTCCAACTTTAGGATAAAAAAAAATTACTTTATTTTCATTTTACATTATAAAGGTCAATGAATATGTCCATTACGTTAATGAAATATATTGAATTGAGAAAATTAATGGTTGGTGTTTTTCTGTTTTTATCGGCGGTCATCATACAAATTTAATGAAACACCTTTAAACTAAATTAAAATAAATAAATAAAACTCAAGTAAGCTGAAGCCCTCGACAGGGGAGCGGGTTGACGCCCGAGCGGTATCGGTCCATCGCAGGGTCCCAGCCGCCTTATATGTCCCGAAAGACTGACTGGTACTAACCCATTCGCAGATACAACAATCGGAATAATTTAGATCGACGCACCAACCCAGATGTCAGTATTGACGTTCCCACCATTCGGATGTCTTGTCTGTCTCGTCTTGGACGAAGTTCTCGTCATATGGAATAGTTATGTCGACCAAAAACATCCTCGACTGTGCCCGGGCCATCAGCACGACATTGGGCTTGTTCGCTAGAATCGTCCTGTCGTGTTGATGGACCGGTCCCAATGTTGCCTGGCGCGGTCATTTTCGAGCAAGTCTTCCGGCGAGTACGAGTACCAAGAGACCGTATTTCAGAGCGAGCTCCTGATGAAGAATCCTAGCTACATTGTATCTTTGCAGATACTCAGAGTTAGAAAGGGCCGAACAACCGGAGATGACTTGCCGAAGCGATTCCCCGGGACAGCGACAAGCAACATATATTAATGTATGTACATTAGACATTAATATTGTTGTGGTTATTTACAGATATTCTTATTGTAATTATAAACCTAAATAGAATATTCATAACGATGTTGGCCTTCAGCTGTCAGTTGTCTTTCAGAAAATTCAGCAATGAAAATTACTATTAACAATTTTAGTGGCGCCCAGGATCTCCCTGGTCACTCGCGGTCTTAGAAATAAATTAAATCGAGTGCCCTGACAACTAGGCTACCACGGCTCTAGCTAGCTGAAAGTATTCTTAAAAAAAAACAACATATTTTTAGTGACATTTATTTTATACGTAATAATTATCTTTGGTACTTAAGCCAGTATTTGAGATTTGATATTGCGATATTAGTCAGTGTTCTCAAATACTAACCTTAAGTGTATTTTATATTAGTAAGTGCATAGAAAATATCGTGCAGTTTGATAAACTTACTATTATCATTGTCTAAACTTTCCATAATCGGCTGACCCGTCACGTTTTTTCACGCTTTCTATGCACATATGAAGTTAATATTTGGTTACATAGCTTAAATGGATTAAAATATTACTATATAGTTATTTAGAAAGTTATAGTTTACACAATTTATTCATCTAATATTATCAATTACACACAATAACAAAAAAGATAAATGGCACTGGTGTATGCTCTATTTATATTTTTGAAAATAAAAACAAATCAATAAATAAGGTTCGAATGGGATAAAACATTCTTAGAGAAACTTAAGGTAGGCAATAGGGTTAGTTCTATAATCTATTATGAATGACTGTTAATAAATGAATGAATAGGTAGGCAAATACTATTTGGTGAAACACATTATTACCTAAACATGATAATCAATGGCACTAAACATTCTGAAGTTCAGAATTCTAATATATGCGTTATATATATATTATAAATATATTAATGAGAAACAAACAACACAAAATTGATACTAAGATCAAATTACTAAAAAACAAACAACCAACACTGAATCCACATTTTGTTTTATTCACCGATCGAAACTCTTAAGAAAAAAGTATTAATCAAAACCTTAGTAAAATAAGCGATAATAGTAAAAAATTTCTTTATAAATAAATAACAATAAGAATATGACCTTTGGACTTATCACTTCAGTTATAATGGCAAGCTATGTGGATATGTGTATTTTAATTATTAAATTAATGTAGATAAAGTCCCCTTTATAATCCACAAAATAAACTCTATCTTTGGGCCACTATCATATTTTTACTACATCTACTAACTATGTAAATATAATTGATTAAACACATTTTATTCTAATAGTATTCTAGTGATGTTCACATATTATGTTATACTGTTAATAGGTAGTAAGTATTTGTGGATAATATAATAAGTGCTACAATATAAATAGCTTATCAGACAAGTTCTTAAGCATCTTACTTATAACTTATTTTTTATTTTCATAAATAAAAACAAAAAATCTTAATGTTTGTAGAAACAATACTTCATGTTTAAATCAATTAGTTATTTTTCTTTTCATTTGTTAGTAATTCTAGTAATGCCTCTGTGGTCTTGTTTTCTTTTCGAAATTTTTCCATTTGCTCCTTCGGGACAGTTCCATCCAGCAGTATCTCTATATTGTTCCTAAGACGCTTCAAAGGTGACAAAGATTCGTCTCTACACGGAGTATGTCCCATCGCCTCAAGAGACTCCAAAAGTAGGTCATCTATTAGGCGCTTATTAAATCCTGTCAAAAACATTTAATTAAATATATAATTAAGGTCATGGTTTACTTTAATTTATAATTATACAATATCATAATGTAATTACCATGATAGGTAGCTGTTAAGGATTTAATCCTTTACATCATGTAATTATTTTTATTTTTTAATAAGTTTTATAGGGACACAAATTGATTTTTAATTTAAAAAAATTTAACCTCCACCATTTCGAAATTAATATAAATATGTACATTTTTAAATAAAGCTGGCATTAATTGGACTCAATGCACAAGCAACAACAAAATCCAACCCTTAAATCAAACCAACACCATCATTATCAACGAAATGGAAATGAACTCACTTATTATTATATTACCCATGATAGCTTCTGCTAAGTCGCCAGCTGCCTACAAAAAGATGATAACATGTTGCTAAATATCACAGTGATCAAGCCTTAAACTGGCTGACAAACAATCCAACCAAAATACTTCACAGAAGCACACATAAACACTTGCACACATTGTAGTGACACATTACGCAGAGTCGTCCAATATTAAATGTAACATTTGAACACACACATAAAACTGATGACTGTGCAAAAAACTTTATTATCATTACAGTGACCAAATGAATGCTTTGTGTACTTGCACAAAGTCTCGTTGATGTCTATTGTAAGAATTTGATTTAATTGTGAATAATTTTGATCAACATTGCATAATCTATTAAAAAAAATGAAAAATGTTGTATTTGTGGTCAAAAATGGATTCCTGTTATTGGCACACACACACACAGGAAGCAATGTATATACTAAGTAAAAAAACATCCAGTGCACTTAATTTTATGTAGTATGTGAATATTTTTTTAATATAAAATAAATGTTTACGCACCTAAAAATTTGAGTTTCTCTTTGGTTGCAATCATAGTGAGGAGAAGTGCCAGTAGAAATCTCATACGTGGTAAGCTCATAACAGATTCAACCTCAATTTCGTCATATAGTGATGAAGCTTCAATTTGTTTTTTAGATGACAATTCCTTTTCACCAGCATTACATAACTTAGTGTGGTTGTCTAAGTGTGCTTTCAACTTGAAGAATTGTTTACATTTCCCACATTTATATGGCTTTTCTTTGCCATGAATATTTCGCATGTGAGCCTTCATATGTGGTAATTGAGAAAAGGAAAGTGGACACATGGCACATGTAAAAGGCTTCTCTCCTGTATGTCTCCTAATATGAAGCATTAATGCATTTGAATGTGTGAATGGACGCCCACAAATCCGGCATGGATATGGTCTATCCCCAGTATGAGAACGGCGATGAACATTCAACTGTGTAGACTGAGTAAACCGTTGACCACAATCTTCACATTTATGGGGTCTTTTCTTTTCATGTGTACGCAAATGCTCAGTCAAATGACCCTTTAAGCTCTTTTTACAGATTGGACATTGTATAGTCATCCCAGCGTGACAAATTTGGACATGTCTCCTCATTGAATTAAGCCGTAAAAACTCTTTGCCACAGTGTTGGCAAACATAATCCTTGATTTTTAAATGACTTTTGATATGAAGGGCAAGACTACTTCTGCAATTATAACTCATATCACAACCAGTACACTGATATTTACCAGTGATTAAATGTACTCTTTCATGCTCACTTAGTAATACTTGATGAGTAAACTTCTTATTGCAAAATATACAAGTGAGTAAACTTTCGTTCTTAACATGTGACGTCATATGTAGATCTAAATTATCTTTTAGTAAGAATGGTTCTTCACAAATGCGGCAAACATAATGATGTGCAACCTTCATACCCTCTGCATGTTGCAGCCTAAGGTGAGTTTTCATATTTTGCTTTATAAAGAATCTTTTATAGCAGAAGTTACAGGAGTATGGAACCACTTTAAGATGTACGTAAATATGTCTGCGTAAAGAAGTTTTATTTATGAAAAACTTTTTGCAGTAATCACACTGATATACCGGCCTTTTAGAATTACTGTAGCTTAAAATTTTATTTGGATCTGTTGACTTTTTTTTGCATTTTTCACGATTTTTTTTTTTGGTTTCTCCGTCAACTTGTTTAGAACTTTTTTTCTTACTTCCTTCACTTAAAGATGTGTTTTTATCAGTAGTGGTACTATTACCATTTTGGTCACTTAAACCCTTATCATTATTATTGAGTCCATTAGATTCTGGAGATTTGGTTTTAGCTTGAGGCTTGTTATCTTGGATTCGGAACTCACTTTTTAAAATGTTATCGATAAGCTTTAAATGGTCTTTCTTTTTTGTTTTTATCCGTCCACTTTTTGACATCAACTTTCCTTTGACTGACTCAAGATTTGTATTACTTTTGGCTTTTTTAAGTTTGTCTTTTAAAAGATGACCATTTTTAAGAAATAATTGTAGTTTTTCTTCTACTATTAAGTGCTTTTCATTGCTCGGCCTTTTCATGACCACCTCAGAGTATGATGCATCATTCATATCTGTTGATGATTGATTTTTTTTACCCTTACTTTTATTTGAGGCATTTTTAGGGCCCTTTAGTCTATTTTTAACGTTAGCCATTATAAAGGAACACTTTATTCAGGTCTAATTAGTATTTCATCTACTTGACATAATATGATAAATGTTACAGGAGCAAGCAAGAATAACCCACCACCAAGAAGAAACAATTAGTACAGGCGTCGCTTAATATCAACGTGAAGTATAATTACTGGCGTTGGCTGCGTATCCGAAATATACTTACATGCACTGTTTGCATTAGGGTTTGGATAATCTCCTCAGCAATACTTAGATAATAATGGCTCTAATGTAAGAAGGACGAAGCCACTGTGTGCCTTTTGTCTTATACGAATATACAGTTATTACCTTGTGTGGTCGTGAAACATTGAATAATACGAATGATCCATTGTACTTAACACCTTGATCCTAATTTCCACTGCCGCACGCAACCTTTACACTTGTTCCAGTTTAAACAAACAAAATATTCAATTCACGAAACAATACGACACCGAGCGGAGATTAACGATGTCGCAATTAGAATTTACATTTTTATTTCACTGTTTCTCTTCACGAAAGAGACGCAATACACACGCTTGTCAAAGAAAGTGAAGTGACTAATGGCAGAAGCACTATTGTAGTGACATCTAGTAACGGGTGACAAAGAAAATTCATTATACACTAAGTGTATGTACTTATCTTAGATTATTTGCACACCTTTCTCTCTATTTATAAAATTATAAATATACAGTATTCTACGTTTTGAGATCCACCTCACCTCTTTGGCGATACATTTGTTAAATGACCAATCCCAAACAAGCAGTAACTCGGACCTACATTATATCCAATCGAACGGAATTTCACTGAACATGCGTATCAAGGTTTTAATAATATCAATACGAAAACCTTGCCCTTGGCTACAAAATGCTTACGTATGTGTATATTCTATACACTAATATCTGCCCGGGACCAACTTAGGACTAACACCGTTAATATAATTAGTAAGGTTATTACCTTATTTTAGGTATTTTTACATAAAATATGTATATATACAATTGTAGTCATTTATGTCTGAGCGAATTATAACACTGAACCTTTTTGTACAAATAGAATGTACTGATTGATCGCATTTAATTATAAGAAACGTATAAGTATATTTGCACTGTAGGTACAAAATGTATCTGCGATTCATCCACGTTTATTCAAAATAAAAAAAAGCGTAATTTGTTTTGCTTTAATACGTAGTAACTGTAAGCAAAAATTTCTAAATGGATTCTTTTAAAAAATCACTTTTAATGTTCACCGTTGATGTCTTTTTAATAGTTACCGCGCTTTGATATTAAAGACATCAACGGTGTATTTTTCCGGGCGGAAACTATGTAAATACATATTAATATGCAAGCAAATTATATTTATAATTACAATGCTGCCTCGATGATATAACAATGTTCAAAATTGCACAATTTTATAATCCTTTATTTTGAATTCGAAAGTTAAAATACTTTATTTGTATGATTCTACATGATTTGTGTTCGTTAGCATGTATAAGAGTTTTTCTTTGTTTTAGATTACTGTATGGGACAGTGTTTGAAAGAAAATGATACAATAGAGACGAGGGCCCATATGGCTAGGAAAACTGCGACTAATATCAAATTAATTACTTATTTTAAACTTGTATAGCAGCAAGTCTCCGCCTGGCACCCGCTAAATATAAAATTAGATCAAAATCAAAATTATTCTTATTATTATTCTTCGACTTACGAACATAAATTTTACGTTTCAAAAGTCATTCTTTATAGTTAAATAAATTCAAAATGTTTTTCACATTTTTGTCATCAACTGCATAGGTTCAGACATATCTATATCAAATTCCAAGTCTTTGTATCATTATGTTCTTCAGATAAGGGGTGAGGAAAATTAATATATCGATTTCATAATTGTTTATAGATTTGTCATAAAAAATATATGTGCTTTTAGTCATTTATTTCGCAGAATCGACAATTGAAATCAGTTTCGAAAAAATTTTTTTTTATTTATAATTATTTTGAACAAAAAGTTTAAACGATTTGAAAAATACTTTGACTTCATTTTTGTCATCAACCGCATGGGTTCAGAAGTACGAGTATACATATAAAATTTCAAGTGTCTCATTCTCATTTATTGTCGAGATAAGGTCCCCGATCTATTCAAAATACACTTACCTAATTTTGACCACCGCGTTATCCTCCGGTAATAATGGTGGAGATATTTACGCATTATCTTTTTTTTTATGGGAAAGGCGGCAAACGAGCATGCGGTTCACCTGATTGTAAGTGATTACCGTCGCCCACGTATATCCGCAACACCAGAGGTGCTGCAGGTGCGTTGCCGGCCTTCAAGGGTATTTGAGAGATGGGAGGGAGGATGAGGAGGGGGATGGAATGGGCCTCCGGTTACCTCACTCACCGAACGAAACGCAGAAGCACAAGATGCCTCTACTTCACGCCGGTATTCTGCGAGGCCGTGGTATCAATCCGGTCGAGCCGGCCCATTCGATTGTAGCACAAGTGATAGCAGACACAAAGAATTTGAAATACCTGGAAGACGAGATTGGGGGAAGCATCGAGACACATCGAGAGCTGAAACCCGTGATGGGCTTCGGCTGGATTTTAAACCCAAAACGCACAATTCACCAGGAAGATGACCGCTGGCTACGCTTGTTGCCAGGCACGTATCTAGGTTACCTGCTAGCACCTTATTTATTATTCTTATGGTAACATCTATACGCTACATCGTCGAAATCGAGACCAGTGTTTCGTCTCACAATAAATTGAAAATCGTTACTCATTTGCAATCGATTAATTATCATTGAGTATTGCAGAGTTATGATTATATTAATTACGAAAATTAAATGTGTCGTAGTTTAGGTCAATGCTAACATATTATACTTTGTATGTGTTATAATGTAAAGAACACTTTTCGAAAATCTTAATTTTCCAAAAAGTATATAATAGACATTGCCCCTCCATATTCTTCTGAAGTTTTTAAACAAAATTAATTCGTATGAATATAGTTATTTAGTAAGTAAATGCCGAAGTTATGTGCCGGCATCATAAGAATACGTCATGGATGATGTCAACACAGTAATAGAAACGTGAATTTCATGGCCCCAAACATCATGCTCGTCCGCTCCATAATATAGTAGATGCTTTCTCCATTGTAAGTGAACAATGGGCTTGCACCACATCCAACGGGCGAGTCCGCGCACCAATGCGCTTGCTCAACCATTTTCCACACGATGACATTTGGCTAGTGTCATTTTGTATACCGCTTAATTACTTTAACCATCTGTGTTCCGCTAGTGTATATATTTACTTCGTAACTACGTAATATTTACTTGTTTTATTACTTTTATTTTGTAAAGGGAAAGACAAAATCATCTTCATGTGTCCGTTGTCATGTTGTGGTAATGTTAAAAGATCTGCCACATCCTGCCACATCCACATCCTGTGACGTAAGAGTCAATTAAGGGAAAAACCTTGAAGATCTCAAAGATGGTTAATCTGTCATTGAACACTACCGCACATTGCCAAACCGTAAATACACGGAACGATGACAAGCTGCGTACGCGTACGACAAACACGATTAACAAGCTTGATGATAATGGAAAACCCTCTCATTGGGTGAGTCCTATGTCCATCTGTGGACTTTTACTTCTAAAAGTCCACCCCAGAATGTGCTGGTGATGATGAATACGAAACTGCAACTACGAATATTCCCATTGCACAAATGCACAATGCCCATTGCATAAATGCACAACGCAAACTGATTTGGACTCTGCCACTCGTGTGATGAGACGTAGATAGATTACGATGGTCGCAGTTTAATATTATTTCTTACTCTGTGTCATCATGTAATGTGAAATCGAGCCCTCAGTATTACCACAGTCTTAACATTTTAATACTGTGGTTATACTTTAGAACATTTGTAAAGAACTGCTCACTTTCCTATTGAATCATATAGGTCTTGTCTTATGTTATGAGATTTTAAAATTTATTATGAACGAAAGAAAGGAAGAAATATTTTGTATCATGTTAGTTCGTTTGTCACATCAATCTAATAAAAAACTTCAACGACATAACACTATATATCTCTATACACCTATCGTTGTCTGAGGTCACCGTCACTTTAACGCGCCTTTGTCAGTTATCTGTGAAACTTTTCAAAATCACTTAAAGCAAATAAGAAATCCAAGATAAGGCTATCATAGGAATATCATTAAACCCACTTTCTATGTAAGTATTTGTGTTAAGCAATGTATATTATCTCTTTTTTTACATTTTGTAACTATTTACATTGCAATAGTCGTGACATTTACCTACACCAGATTTCGTGTTTCACGGAAACATCAAAATGGTTGTTTGAAACAATGAATTGTGATTACATAGAACAGTTTGAAATTGTTTTGCTTCTGGGCCAGAAAGTAAAAGTAAAAATGAAATAATTGAGCACATTAAGAATACAGTTTTCGATTTTAAGTAATGCTAAAGTTCTTGTCTGCTGAACCCGTGTAGTTTCTTTGAATGAAAAACGTTACATTGTATCCGTACTTAACATAGAAAATGGAATCGGTCGTTATTTGCAAAAATCCATTATTTTAAAGAAGTTGACTAAAAATTACTTCGTACAATTCCGCATGAAAAAAACATTAATATGGTATATATTACCTTCCGAAGAGAAGAAGAGCACCACCACTCTCTCCATAACTAATACCCACAGAAGAACTACACTCGACACCAAGGTAATATATACCAACCATTTAATACGCGACACGTGTCTCGCCTTACAAGGCATTGTCAAGTGATTAGATTCTGCGATGTACAACCGCCGAGTCTCTGAAGTGACTCTTCGGACTAAGTAATATAAATAATTTTATTGTGGTTTTCATCCGGAATTGTGCGATGTAATTTTTTTCGAACTTCTTTATACATTCAACAGCTTAAAACTGTCCCTCTGCTGGGCACAGGAATAAATTTATTTTTTGAAAAGGTTATAGAACCGCAGAAAGATATATACGCTACTCTAGTGCGTTAGCAAGCCACATGTTTTCAAAACGTATTTTTTTTTATGTTTTAATCACAGAGTTACTCACAATGTCTTCCATCACAGCCAAACACATCATATTTACTAGGAGGAACTACTTTTCTGTCAAGGAGTCGTCTGGGTAGATTCTGGGTAGATAGATCCTCTTACCTATTTCTACCGCCAAGCGGCATGAACAAGAACAAAGTATAATTTCGTGTAATTCAAAAATACTATACTATTATTATTTCACATTGCATAGTTGTTAAAATATTTAATGACAGAGTAGTTGTTGTTTAAGATCGTATAGATAAAATAAAGTCATGAAATGATTGTTTACTTTTTTGGTTTCGTTTTTCATTTCTAACTTTAGTCGCTCGTTTCAGATGACGTTAACATACGATAAGGTCTATTAGCTTATCTCGAACTTCCTACGCTGATAAGACCGCGTTGGCTTCGGATTGTAGTCTGACCTAATTTTACAAAGATCATTGGACTTTACTTTGTCCATACCAACGTTTTTACAGGACTGTTATGTTCATAGTCATACAATTCTGCTTAAGATACCTACCATTTTTCGGTTAATGATAAGAAATTATTATTTAAAATTATCGTATATATGGAAGTTGTATACTTAATTGTTAAACAATCATAACCAACATCCGCCAGGGGCGCGAGACAAAAATACGCACAAGAGTAACGCCGATTCGCGCACCTTATAATATGGTAACGAATGTCCGATAACGTCTTGTCAACTCTTACGTATTTGAATGACAAGTCAAAAGTAATGTTTTATAAATTACCAGTCGATGTTAACGATACTTTTTGATAGGTAAATAAGGGTGTTTGAAATATAAGCTTATTTTCTTCAATAAAAATTTAATATTTTCTAATATATTCGAATAATCGAAAATAAAAAGGCGTTCGACATTCGGGACTGCAAAGGGGGCATTGAAGCGCGCTAAGTACAGTTCAGTGGTGGGGTCCGAAGTAAGAAGAAGGGGAAGATCATGAAGAAAAGGAAGAAAAGAAGACGAAAGAGAGGAAAAAAGACTAGAAGTGAAGGCAAAGTATCCAGTACAGGTAAAAGTAGAGGATCGGTTAATCTCAGGAAGACCCGTAGAATATCACGTGCGAAGGATAGCACACTCAGGAAAAAACTCTGTAACCTTCGTAAATGGATAAATAAATAGAAGTTTAAGATGCAGCTCGTAGCAATATTATTACTTATATTTTGGAACTTCGGATAGATAATGTTGATATGCAACATTGATAGTATACTATGCTGCATGTGAGTGAATGTGTAAATATAAGTTATTATAAACATATACTCGAAACGGAGGTAGCCTCTGACCACCCTATTTTTTTTGACATTTCTTTTAGTCGTTCAACACACTTTCTTACAAAGCTTAATAGGAATAACGTGGCAGGTGGTGAGCCTTTTTTTGCATTTTATGCGTAAAATCTATTGAAAAAAAAATACATAAAGAGTATCCCTACGCGAGCTTTTTCACCTGCATCTCTGTCAGATTTTAATTTTCATTGTTTTATATTTACATCACACGTTTTGGTAATTTTATTGCAGGCCGTATTAGGAAGCTCAGCGGGCTTTGAAAAGGGCTATGCTCGGTTTTTCTCTGCGCAATAGAGTCTATAACGACGATATCCGCAGCAGAACTACTGAATAACAGACATAGTTTTTAGGATCAGCCAGCTGAACACTCATGCAACCCTCCTTAAATACCCTCCTCATAAAAGCGCTTCATATTCCCACTCATTCTCTGTGCATGCAGTTAGATTGTGGAATTCTCTCCCACCAAATATACGTGACTGCAAAACTATTTCTGTATTTAAGAAAAGAGTCAAAGATCACTATATGTCATTGGCAGTATGAACTATTGGCACTATTCTATTATATATATATTTATTTAATTTTGGGTATTTATCTATATATTTTTTTAAGTATATCGTTATGTAAAAGTGGGTGTATGTAGATTTATATAGAACGTTTCGCATATATGTATGTTTTTTTGTATTATACGCGCGCAATCTACCATTGACTGGCTATTCTCCTGTCGCAGGTCTGCTGGATGAAGTTTAATAAGAAATAAGCTTTTTAGCTTTTAAATCTTTGTACAGACCATTTCTTCCTATCATATTTCTTTTTTTTCTGTTTTACTTGTGTGTACATACATTATTAAATAAATAAAATTAATTATTATTGTCAGGCGTGACTAATTATCGCGCCTTGGGGGTTTTATATCATTATGTCATTACATTACCATAAAGCTTGGCAAATAAATGACCTACATAGTATTCGCGCTTATATTCAAAGTGAGCACTGATGGTTTGCGTTATTTTTATTGTAGGATTTACAAATTTAAAGGGCTTGTAAGATAAATATTCCATCGTTTCTCTAACCCCAGTGGGTTAACAAACGAGGTCTGGGGTTTCCGTATTATTGACGGAATTTAATTCCAAAATTGCTTTATATTATCTATCTAAAATCTTCACATTTTGTATGAATGTCTACAAATCAAAACAGCGCACTTCTATTCATCGCTCACGGGCTAGGCAGAGGTGCCTCTGATTGCCATTAATTCCATCTGACAAATTTATTTGTCGACAGTTAGACAGTTGGCCAAAAGATAATGTTGAGATATGACACTGCCGCCTTTCTGATGATGCACAGAATATACAATAACCGCGTTTCGCAAAAAAAACTTATAGGTTTTTGGGTGTGTTTGTATTGTGCTGTTTTGGATCCCGTGCCTAACACTACATGTACGTACTACGTACATACGGAAAGGTGCTACAATAGCCTACAATATGCTACAATATCTACCTGCCCATTGTAACTCTTAGCTTAAAGATGTCAACAATTGGCTAGAATCTAAGACCGACAACATAAACGGAGCGAAACGAAGCGCGTGCAATATTAAATACGCCAAATATTATTAAAAAGTTTTTTTAGAAAACTTCTAATCATTATTTGAAACGAAACTATTATATTATTCGTCATAATAATCGTTTAATTAGAATTTTTAAATCCCGACGTTTCGGGTGCTTTACACCCCGTCGAAGGACTAAGGTGTCAAAGGTAGCCGGGTTAACTATGAATCAGTAAATAATAGTTTTATTTCAAATGTCTAGTATTCGCGTAAATACAAGAAATAATTATTTTAATTTTGCGTGGTTGGCAAATTTAAGCCTCGTAGTCAAATACAAATTACCATTGTTCGTAATTAAGTTTAATCAGTAGTTTAACATCTCCAAGTTTCCAATAAAAATGTGAGGCAGGCCTATGTCCGCGAGACTGCAATTTGTAACGCCATAACCTAATTTCTTTTCATAATTTCGTTACACTCTAGTTGCAACATAGCGAGATTTGATGTCGTCTTAGATAAAAGCATATCTACTTTGTACATATAATATGATTTAAAAAAACCTAATGCATGTATTTATTTTAAATAATAGCTTAATTTAAACATTATTTTAAAATATATTACAAATGGTTGTGTTCATTCCCTAATAAATAATCTGGTACTCTCATTAAGTTAGATAGTGCTATTTTTTTTCTATGATAAACGTTATCTCATTCGGCTACCTTCATGAAAGATGATATTACATTTATTAGAGAATATTATATTTTCACTAGCATATCAGCCTGGCGCCTGTAGTAGTAGATCATGCAAAAGAAAATCTTAAATAAAAAATTAAAAATAAAGTTTTTCCGTATCCGATTTCTAATCTCTACTTATCTCATTTCTTTGTTGTGGCAAAAAATTCTCAGGGATTTTATACACATAGATAGTATTTTTTTCTTAATACATCTAAATCAGTTTTAAGAAATATTTGCTTTGACACACCGCCAGAGTTAGGAAGTACAAGTGTCAGATTTGAAGTTCCTATCCCATTTCTTTCGATTTCAGTGATCTTATAGATTAGTGATGAAATCTTTTGGAAAAATCTGATCTTGAACTTCTAATCGTAATATAAACACTGTTGTACTCATGCTAAGTGTTTGTTACAGAAGGACTGAACGAACTCCTTGCCTTTTTATTGGTGCGGGAATAAATTCTATGATGTAAGGGAGACTGTACTATAACTGTTACTTCAAATTTCAACCTCACTAACATGCATGCCGCCGAACTTAAATCCCATGGATAAAATTCAAATGGGATCGACCTCGAGTCTCCAGATTTAGAGATCTCCCTAACCACTAGGCTATGATGGCTATAAATAAATATTTATTTTTTATTGACAAGAATTTTAAGATACATACGGTCGTGAGAGCTTATTTTTTGTTGATACTGATGAAGTGAGCAGGCCGTATCTATATTCACACAGAACATTGGTATATCTACCAATGTACTGTGTGAAGGAATCCGTAATAAAATCATACCGTGTCACTTTTCACATCCGAGACATGGTTTCGTTTATTGGACACGGACAGTCACATGGAATTATTGTGAAATTGCTTGTGGCATAGCGGATAAGGCTCCGTCATGGGTAATGCTAGAGTACCGTTACTTCCAGTAAATGCATGCCAACTTTTGAAGGCGCTTCAGTTATTAGTTATAAACTTAAGCATACTGATAAACAAGATGATTTATTTTTCAATAGTAGCTATGTTTTTTGTTATTAGATGGGGGTGACGAACTAGTTTCAATTGTTCAGGTGATGTAATGCAATGGTAAGTGGCTACTGCAGAAGGAGGTTACAAACAGAAGACAGAATTACTCGCGGCCTGGAAGACTACTGGCTCAATATGACTTTAAAATTGGAATACAACTGATTGCACTGCTGCTTAGCGGAAAAAAAAGGTGTGATGGCTGTAGATACCCGCCCAGACGGAGAATAATATTCGTCGGGGTGGGTAACAGTCATCATACCTGTTTCTACATCATACATAAATGTATACAGAATCATTCCATCCGGTATATTTAATGTGAATTTTTATTGCCTAACTTAACATTTGTTAGTATAATTCTCCTTACAAGATATACGTTTACGCATGTCAATAATTATTTGAGTAAATCTGTTTCTCAGCAATTGCATTGTGCAACATGCACAAACTAATTATTCAATGGAATACGTGAAGACATCTCAAATTTTTCGCTCTACTAACCTCCTAAGATTAATCTCTGTGGGACTTACAATGATCAAGTCCACCTACATAGGTACAAAGGCACCCGTCGCAAAACGTAAACATCTAGAAGTATGGTGGCTGGCTAAGAATGGGGATTAAGTTCCACTGGTTGCATTTCTTAAAACCAATTTTATTCCTCGTCTCGACATCACAGTGAATGGAAGCCATTGTCTTTTCGCGCCAATTCAATTTTGACAGTTTTCATTTTTAAGTATCATTAAAAAACGCGTTAAGCAATTCGAATCAAACTTTTAATTTCATGTTTGCTTATGGTGAAAATGGTGAAATTGTGGTGGATGTTTATATTTTTTGCGAAAACGGCATCGGCTAATGATAATAGTCTGACTGATGAAGAGCCGCAAAAAGGTAGGCCTAATATTTGATATAATTTTGACTTATTTTAACGAATATACCTTTTAATCGATTAAACAATTATGTATATCGAAAATGTAAGTAAGTTTTGTTCTATATTTCTTCTATTGCTGTAAAATGTCTATTAATTTAAAAAAAAATTAGGTAAACTAGAGTAAGGTAGATAATGTGACTACCATGTATAATATAGTAATACGAACCTGCTTCACACGCTTTCTAAATTCAAAAGGTCTTGAAATGTTAACCCGTTTAATGTATCTTTTGTTCGTATAATTAATAATACATTAGTATATATACATTGAATAATTTTTAAGTTTACAAACATTGGGGCAACTCGTAGAAACATTTAATTTAAATATTTTAATGCAATTCCCAGTTACCTATGTTAACCTACTATTGTTTTACGGTACTGAGCATAAGACAATGGCAGAGAAAACAAATTAAATTGTAGGATAGTTTAAAGAGATTACACTACAACTTTCAGTTTCTATTTCTTTATTTTATATAGTCTACGAAAGTTGTTTGTAAATTATAAATAAATGGCGAACTGTATCTGATTTATCAGATATTTTGGGTTCGGCTTTATTTATTCCTAAATACAATACTTAAAATTGCTATTAACAATTTTATTGGTGCCGGCCACCGGCAACCGAAACCAGGTCACTCGCCCTCTATGAAACTAAAATGTCACCGAACAGAGTGTAATTAGTTGATATAAACAGCAACACAATGTGACCGATTCACCACCGCTCTTCTTATCCACCAAATAATATGCAATGGTGTTAAGCATATTTGCCATGTTCGACACCATGTAAAGTCGAGAGACTGCCAACTGGGTTACGGAAGACAGTGGCTTCGCGAGTCATGCCAAATAGAACATCTCTACAATCTCTACCTATATGGGTGGCAGGCGTGAATGCTTAATATTTATCTTGTCAATAAAACTGATTTTTTATTTAGTATCCTTATAGCCTATGAGAAAAACCATAAATAAACCCTTAAGGTTTAAGTTACATTTAAACTCCAAAGAAGATAAATATATAATAAAACCGTAGTATCATAATAATCTGAACTCGGAGTGGTGTATAAACCACTTTTGATTTTCTTCTCATTCTTTAATGTTTGATTATATACATATATTTGTAGGTCTTAGACTTAATTTTATTGTTTCAGAATCGCGATTCCTCCCATTGTTCGAAGTTAAGCGTTTCGATAGTAGACCTAATCCCGGCGTGGCTCCAGGACCTGGCGGGCTACCGCCGTTAACAACTATGCCCATTGGAGGGGAAAGGTGTTCCTCTCGGCTGGAATCTGCCTTAAATCAACTGAAACGTCGGAAAAGGAATCAACCCAAGAGTCTTGATATACCTCTGGTAAGATTTTCTTTTTAATAATTTAACGCCACGTCTCTATATATTTTTATAAAAGAGAGTATCTCTTCACGTTGTCACTTTTCTACTACAAAAACTGTGAGTGAATGCCAATGAGTGATTTCAGTATTATCATAGGAATACAGTAATAGTAGAAAATTGTGACAACACGTAAAAAACTTATTACCTGAACGAAATGAGGGCGGATCGTTAGTATTTAAATAGTAAGCGTCAGCATCCAATTAGTTTAGAGCGCAGACGCCGACGTAACGTCACAGGGTCAAACCCACCATTCGACTATTTAGCCAGAACCATTATCTAATTGGAGTTTTTTAATTGGAGCGATTTACAGGACACACAGTTAGTATTATTAATAAATATAGTACAGTTATTTAGTCAGCCATTGATCCAGGACTAAATATTTTTTCTTTCTGTTAAAAGAAAAGTCTGTAACAATAAAAAAAGTATTCATCAGGTCAGAGGTTTGTTTTGGTAATTTCAACCAGAGCTTATTTGGACCAACGCAATGTAACGGTGGTGAGCCTGGCGTCGTCTGTGTCCAAACTCGACAAAATCGTACAGAAGTTTCGAAGAAATCCTTAGTTCACATGTTTGTACGAGTCCACAACTTCACGTAGAGGATGTATTATTTGAATAACCGCCGTGAACCGTGGTAGCCTAAGAGCCGTGGTAGTCAAGACGCTCGCTTTAGTTTCATAGAGCGCCAGTGACCTGGGTTCGATTCGTGGTGATTGTTAATAGCAATGTTAAATGTTGAATTTACCACGTTTTCCTTGTGAGGCGAAACATCGTGAGGCAACCTGGATGTCTAGAAATAATAAAAAATATTAAAATAAATAATGTACTGTGCCACTATTTGTACTCCGTATGCACATACTCTGGACTATGACGTTTAAATCCTTTAAATTTTCATTTTTTTATCATGTCTTGTCTAAGTCTGTTTTGTGTATTATAATAAAATTAAAATAAAAAAAAACTTCGAGGACATGTGAAGTCCGCCAACCAGCACTGGAGCAACGTGGCTGACTTTTTCCGGCTTCAAAACCCTCTCAGATATTTAAGTAGGAGGTCTATGCCCAGTAGTGGGCATTCGCAGACTGCTACTTTTACTTTACTTTATGAATAAATACTTTTCAATATTAATGTATTAATTTGATGTAAAACAATATTACTGAGGCTACGAAATATTTCATTACAATGGCATAATTATCTTTTTTAATCTTTTAATTGGTCTCTTGGACTACAATACTGGAATCATTTACAATTACAGAGTCAAAGCATCGATCTGGATGGGTACAGTCTGCATCAACAAATGAGGAGCGCCCCAATCGATATGTACGTAACGAGAATGCGCGTGAGACTGCCACAGAACAGCAACTGGGTACGCGTCGAGAAATGCTACTTTGATCCTAGAAACGTGTCTTTAGATACAATGTTGTTATTCCACGACATTACTATTAGCGGCAACGTAGATTTGTACGACGCGAACGACTTTGATAGAACAACACCTAGTCGAAGACTCCGACGAAACTACCCTTTACAAGAAGCTCACGCTGACTCTACCCCTAGTTACCGAGGAAACAACGGTTGTAACATGATACTAAGGTTAAGAAAGGCCGGCATAGGATTCCACACGACGCCCTTAAGCCAGCAACCTGGAAAATTCAACGTCAAAACTGACTCGGAGTTCGTTGAACCTGGATTCATTAGCGTCTACGCTTACGGATGTGAAAAGTATATTAACAGAAATTCTATCAGGAATAAAGATAATCTACCTTTAAAGCGTAGAAAGCGATCAGATGAATTCACATTTGATCCACGTTTGGGAAATACTTATTCAGATTTTCTAGAACAACCATCCGATGTATGGAGTACGTACGAGCCACGTAGCAGAGTTAATTATGCAAGAAGCAAGCTGTTCAGACCTGACGATGATTTGGACGAAGTTGAAGACATTTCAAGGGAAATGGAAGATATATTTACTAAAGGAATACGAACTCTTTTAACCACATATATGAAGAAAGAACTGCAGCCAGCGATTAAGGATACTCTAATGAGAAACATGGGTTACATAGTATCATATGGTTAAGAAATAATGCATCTTAAAAGCGTAAATTTATACCGTAAAATATGACTGAAATATATAAACTTGTTTTATTATCGTGAAATTTCTCTTAGTTAGCACGACAAGAATTTCTCCCAATTTTTTAAAACACAATCGATCGGTGTAAATGAAATGCCTTTTACTTTAAGAGTTTCGTACTAAAAATTAAACCATTTTTATAATTACAATATTTTTTAATTATATATTTATTATATCAAGTGTGAGTGACATGTCTTAGCATTGCAATGTGGAGTCAGAAATTTTAGTTTTTTTAAAATATCTTGGGTTTTTCAGTTTTTAATATCTATCCAATGAACGGGATTAAGTTTATTAATTGACGGACACGGGATCTGAAAAAAATGCTATGGCTCCTTTTTAAGGCTAAGAAGTGAGCATTGCGTGTGCTTAGTGACCGAACAATGCTGCAGCAGCTTATTGGGTCATTTGGATTATTTCGTCATATGAGGCGACAAAGATCTGAAATTTTGAAAGAATTATTGATATCAACATTAATGAACAGGTAAGTATGGGGGAGTGCAGTAAGATTACGGATTATTATTTATCACGACTCAGTATAGCCAAACTGGCTTCCGCACCCGCGTTCTCCTCTGCATGAGATGCAACGTTGAAGAACGGCATTGCTGGGTTTTCACCCGGACATTGCCATCAGATTTTCAAGACTTTTCTCCTTGTCACCTCTTACTATATGGAACGTGATAGTTGGCCAAGCCTTTTTGCAGGGTTTGCTACTGGATATTGCAAAAAGATCACTCTTATGATACCCACGCTACTTTTAGCCACCCAAAAAAATTTACGCATGCGGGCACAGAAAGCTCTTTTTTGTTACTTGATAACAAACATATACGGGATCTTGCATCCAGTATTCATTTATCAATTCAGGTCCAATGGTTTGATCAGATACGGCCCGCAGTTTCGAAGTATACGGGACAAGTATTTGAATAGGTTACTAATAAATGTTCCGGCTCTGGGGGTTTGTCCAAGGCGATTCCTATATGTAAACTCCTTGCCTCCACGACCCAGGACAAATATCTTACAGGATAAACGTTATTATTAAAATATAGAATCTCAGCGCTGCTTTGCCGTTCGTATTTATTTGTAGTTTTGTTTAGTTCGCAGATTATTGTCGCGTGGTGTGTAGAGTATTCAAACTGTGTCATAATTTTCTATTTACTAATAAAAATCCGTTCTAACAAATGATAATTCTAATAGGTCAGGGATAAATTTAATCGTATTTTATAAATTCAAGAATTTTTTTATCACAGTTTATTTACATTTTAGTATAATATGTATGTGCCATTTTGTTCGATTCCATTTGTCGACTTGTCGTGTAAAATAAAAAATTTTGATATTATGGGACTTGTGATCAAAAAACTGTGTGAGGTATATATAGGCAAATGAGTACACGATTCATTAGGTTCCTTTCAGGAGCTCGTGAGACACCCAGATATCGAGCTTTTTTGTATATCCAGACTTTATCAAATGGGGCAAAACTATTTTGCGCTCATCCCCCAGCTCTTCAGCAATGTCGTAACAACTAATAATAATAATAGATCTTACTCCGCTTTTTCAAAAATAGCATTGATTAACTTTCCTGTTTTTAAGTTGTTATCTATTTAATGGTATCAAAACCAGCCAGATAAAAACAGTACAACTAAAGAGATTTTACTGCAACTTTTTACTCAAAAAACAAGAAACAGCTTTTTTCCACGACCTGATATGTATTTATAGGTGCATCTAAAATTTTGCAGATATTTCTTACGAACCTCATTATATTATAGTGATAAACATATCACAAGGTAGTTCTGCAGGCTTAGCTTAGTCTTAGGCTGTTAGTTACGTCACTCATCACCATCTCTTTGCGCCAGATGTCTAGCGTGTTCGAATGCAGTCTCGGAGACAAGGGACAATTGCAAATCACAACACTTGATGTATTTACCAGTTACAAAAGACAAAGTTCAAGGGACCAATAATTCCTTGATGTTTTGAAACAATATAAATTCTACGGTGAGACATGAAGGGTAAAGCTGACGTTATCAGCTTTTCTCGGATACATAAAAATATATGACTTATTACTTATTACCTAAATATTTTGTAATCATTAAAAAGCACCAGTGACGCTCTCAGCAAAAATATGTGAGGGCTACTGTATTGATTGTCCGATCTCCGTCAGGGTGACCTCTAATGAAGTTAATCTACCGGTTCCTAACACGAAACGGTGGTAAATTGTTAAAAATATAAGATTTGACATATGATAAACAAAATTATCTTTTTTACGTCGAAGTAACTTATATGCGTCGAAGATTAAAGAATTTTCTTATCAATAGCGGCGATCACAATATGTGTTGCCAGGGCGGAGCAGACGCAAATTAATAAAATTAATACAGTAATTTGTAGGTATTTTTTTTAATAAAAACAAAATATTATATTCAAACCAATTGTACGGAATTTATCATATTTAATTTAAACTTTTTGATTCATGATGATTCGGACGCTTTATAACACCCGTGTAAACGTCCTGCAGCTTTTAATTATTAATTTTGCCAAAAACAAAATAATGAAATAAAAGAAAGTTGAAATTCGTCTAAAATAAATAATAATGCCAATTTTTAAGATCTTTGTTGGTTTGTGGTATCACTAATGCCTGCATAAACCATTGTTTTAAACATTGCAACATCTGTCTACAAGGTACTATCAATTGGCTATGAAAAAATATAAGCAAATTTCTATGATCACATTCTTATAATAGACAAAACAGAACACTTATGCTTAATACGTAAATACTAGACAACACAAGACAATAGAAGCTTTTTTTAACAGATTATTAATCAAAAATAACTTTGGTAAAAAAACTAACACTGCCATCCACCATGTCATTGTTATACAAGTATGATAGCATTGGACCTTTGCTACTTCACTCAGGGTCTCTATGAGCAAGATAGAACCATGCTCTTGAACTGCAATAACTCAACTCGTTTATAGTCAACAGCTAGTATCCTACTGTGGTTTTCTAACAATTTTTTATTTTAAAGGAAAGGTAGCAAACAAGCAAGCAGCTCACCTGAAGGTAAGTTATTACCATTGCCCATGTACATCTGCAACACCAGAGGAACAGGTACATTGCCAGCCTTGCTGGTTCAATGCCAGCCTTTATGGATATTTGGCGGAATGGATAAGGAGAGGGAGATTGGGAAAGGGTGGAGTGCGCCTCCGGTTACCTCCCTCTCTGATTGAAATGCAGAAGCAAAAGATGCCTCTACTTCATGCTGGTATTCTGTGAGGCCATGATACTAATCCAGTCGAGCTGACCGATTCGAGCAGCAGCAATAGCCGCCACTTGGCTCTACCACATACAAAATTTGTTTAAATTATGACACTAATGCTGCAGTCTCAACATAAAATATTTGATTTCATCATACACTGCAAAATGTAGTGCCGAAACTAAGATTGCTTTAAGTACACTTGGTCCATATCCTTTATAAAGAGCCAGGACCCCTTCATGGGTAATGGTAAGCTTTATACAGTCAAATAAGCCACTGCAATACATTTGTTTCCCAAAACTCTTTCTGTGCTGTTGAAAGCCTTGAATCTGGAGTCTTTTTTTCATAACATCAAATGGGTAAATTGCACTTTTAGCAACTATACCAGCTATACCACCAGATAAAAAGTTTGCTAGCAAAGATGATTTAACAGTTTCCCCTAAGCTTGAATATCTTTGGAAAAGCTTCATTTTATTAAAAACATTGTCCGTTAGTAACTTGTACACAGCAAACTGGATTCCAGCATATGGTGCAATTTGCGCTAAAGTTGGTAATAAACCTTTATACAATGCTTTGCTACTCTCTGTCTTAACTATTAAAGAAAAAGCATTCAAAAATCCCTTATATACTTTCTGTGTTTTTTGTTCAGCTATTAACCTTGTTCTTACAGTATCAAAAGGAAAGGAGACTATTGTTGCAACAGTCGCCGCTAAAGCACCATTGGCAAAGTTCAACCAATGCTTATGTTCATTATAGAATTCTGGATCCGATCTCTTACATAGCACGGTAAATTTTTCATAAGTTGAAAATTGTAAAACACCATAGGATATCGAAAGCCATTGAGCTGGAATATGCCCACTCCAAAATGCTGAGATACCTTCTTCCTTAATTATTGATACTAATGCTTGGACAATGGAACTATACTTTGCACCTGGTTTTATAGGTTCAAGCTGTAATTGAAATCTTATCTTCAATACATCGAGGGGTTGTGCGATTGCTCTTGTAAATGCACCTGCTGCCCCACCGGCAAATGCAGTTTGAAATTCTGTTGGCAGCCGTTCTGCATTTCGTTTATTAGACATAATGAAATAAAATAACCTTAAAATTGCGTAATAAAAAATATGATCGCCATATTTGACGCATAACCAATTCTGAACTTGCAATTACTTGACTTTCCTATTAGATAAATTGTGTAAGTAGTACATGCCTAAATTGTTTCAATAAAATTATGACAACAAACAAACAGAGACCCTGACCTTCACACAAAATCCTGCCAGCAGCACCTTTTCGTTATCTGTGGGTTTCACACAGACAACATAGTGGGTATAAAAGAAACTACTCTATAGGTTGTTTCATTTATTTTGCCAAATCAGGATAGCATAACGGAGTTACGATATACTACCGTCATTAGCTTGATTGAATAAGCAATTATTTCCTTTGGTGACCAGGGGAAAGAGTGTTAACTGAAGACAGTGATCGGTAATGGCGGTATACACATTATGTGCCGGTTCGATTATAACCCCACGGAAAGGAGATAAGATTACGGACTCCATAGAATCAGCAACTCAATGTTTACATTTTTGCAACCAAATCCCAGTAATTGTGTATAGTTTTCTTATTGTGGGTTCAAAGCTCATCATATATATTTGTCCAACATTCCAAGTGCTAAAGGAATTCTGCATATATTTAAGCCAATTATATTTTACACACTTTAGGAATATCTACAATACACCACTTACAATAATTATATTTTACCTCCAACGTAGTAAAAGATTGTCAGACTTGGAAATATTCGAAACGGGTTCTAGTCTAATGTCAACGAAATCAAAATGGTACAAACAAAAAGTATATATAGAAAACAAATATTTCAAAATTGTGTCCCTATCAGTCCGCCAACATCATCAACATTTTTAAACATTTTATTATACAACGACTTATAAAAAGTGCTAAACGTGGTAGATCCAAGCGGCGGCTTTTGCTGGTGATCGAATGAGCCGGCTCGACTTGATTGGTACCAGGGCCTCGCAGAATACCGGCGTGAAGTAGAGGCATCTCGTGCTTCTACGTTTCGTTCGGTAAACGAGGTAATCGGAGGCACACACCCCCTTCCCACCCCCCTCCTCATCCTCCCTCCCATCTCCCTAATACCCTTAAAGGCCGGCAACGTTCAGCACCTCAGATGTTGCGGATGTACGTGGGCGACGGTAATCACTTAGGTGAACGGAATGCTCGTTTACCGCCATTCCAAAAAATAAAGTGTTATAATATTAAGGAATACATGATGACTAACTGGAACTGAGTTGATCTCTCCCAACCTGATTCTAAAAGTTGTATTGGTATATTGTTTGGTTGACTAAATAAAAAGGAAAAAGTTATACCTACGGAGTTTCTTCAGTTTCGCCTGTTTCTTATCGGCCAGAGTTTTATAATGGCAACCACATGGAAACTTTGTAACCACAGAGTAAGACAAACATTAGCAACCCTGATTGCAACTTAACAGAAATTGGCAACCCTCGTTCTAATAAATATAAACACTAAGTGCTATTTGTTTTACTAGGATTAAAATTGAAAACAAAAATTTCAATCCTTTTCTCTTATAATAATGTCTTCTCCTCTTGAAAATTTAGAAACTCAATTAGAAATGTTTATAGAGAATGTAAGACAGATACGTATCATTGTTAGTGATTTTCAACCGCAAGGACAAAGTGTTTTAAACCAGAAAATGTAAGATTCTGCATTACTTCTCCTTCATCTTATTTGCATATTTGAAGTCCACAGCCTATTTAAAGAACATAGGCCCCTTCTAGAAAGCGCCAGCAAGCTGGCATGCATTTCTTGGTGGGTTTTCTTACTACGCTGACAAAAGCACTTTGTGATAAAACCACTTGAAAACCATAAAACCATGTTTTAAATATTACATTTTTTATCATACTCCATCCTTCATTTTTGAAATTTACTTATACAAATTTATTACATTTCATGATTTTTTTTCAGACAATCACTTGTTACTGGACTTCAAGAAGTAGATAAGCTGAAATCTCAAGTTCATGATATTCATGTTCCAACAGAGGTGTTTGAGTAAGTCTTTAAATTTTTTGCTTTGTTTTAAAAAAAAATTAAATAAAATTTTTACTCCTAAAATTCAATCAGTTCAACTTTTAAATGTAATTATTTTTGATTTACAGCTACATTGACCAAGGTCGAAATCCCCAGCTGTATACAAAAGATTGTATTGATAAGGCCTTAGCGAAAAATGAAGAAGTCAAAGGAAAGATTGATTCATACAAGCGTTTCAAGAGCCATCTACTTTCAGAGTTGTCTAAAACATTTCCTAATGAAATAGCAAAATATAAGGCGATAAGAGGGGGCGAATAATCCTATTTTATGAGTGGTTCTTGTTGTTTAATTATGTATATAGCATAATTTCATGTGAAATAGTTTCATTAACTTAATTTAAAATGGAATTTGAATAAAAAGAAATGCTAAATATATACAAAAACGTTTGTAGCTTTCTTACACTGCAGGTAGTATAAGTGAACCAATGCTGTGGCAAAGGTATCTAATTTTTTGAGTCTGAAATAGTTCTTTCTCTCAATTTGGATTATTGGACTTAAAATTATCATTAAAATAATTATCAAATATGCTGATTTCCTTGTCATGATTTTCACTGCAGAGAATAAGGCACTCTAACTTGAACACCAATTATAGTATTAGTAGTATTAGTAGTGCATGATTAAACTGTGTACTCATAATCTAAAATTTAGTTAAATGGCATAAACCTATGCCTTGAGTGATCATTTTTAACTAGTTTGAGTTTTCTTAATAATTTGCATGAAAATATATATATATTTTTTTAAATTACTGTATACTTTATGTTGCTAAATGAATACTCCAATGTCGTGGTAGCCTGCTAGTACTTAGGGTCCTCACTTTAATGTCAGTGGTGCTTTAGTTTTATAGTGAGAGTGACCTTGTTTTGATCCCTGATACCAGTACCACTAAAATTGTTAAAATCGATTTTAAGTGTTTACCATATGTTCGGTGGTGAAAGAAAACATTGATGACACACACAACGACAAAACCTGCATATTTTAGAAATAATAAACAATTTTATCCCAATCCACTGGTGCAGGGTTGCAGACCCTTCCCGGCTCAAAAATCCTGTAATATTTGTGAGCAGGCCTTTGGCCAGCAGTGCATATTTACAGGCTGCTACTTTAAATTACTTTACCTATTACAAGGAACCTTAAGGAACATTTTACTTATTTGCCATCCCATAATATAATCTTTAGAAAGGGGGCTCAGATAAATGATTGTTTTCTATTAGCCTAATACATACCTTAATGTCAGAGTCGTCTTGACACAAATTGCAAGAGAAATCAATGTATATGTCTATATACATATTGGATTATTGTAATATTAAAAGAGTAAAGTAATTATTGCATATAATTTCATTCAACACATATATAACCACTACATCATAGACTTATATAAACATATGGGAACAATAGGTTTTAATTTAATGCTTTTCAAAAAGAAGAGTTTAATTTAAAAACATTAGAATTTATTTTTATTTACTCACATAGGTATATTGAAATAGGTACATTTTAATTTAAAACATTGAAAATAGACTTAAATTAAAATAAAATAAAAAAGTTTAGACAAGCATACATTAGAAAAATATTGGTGAAAATAATTGGATGACCAAAGAAAATGAAGAAACACTTTTCTTCTAAAAAGCGGTTTCAATATACTGAAATTATAATTGAAAAGGATAGTACAGTAAAAATATTCTGAAAAAATATGTTAAAACTTATGTCTTAAATTATTTGAATATAAATAAAACAAAGATCTTTCATTTTAAAAGTCTAGCCTAAATAAAAGTAATTGTTAAAACATTTGATGCTATTTGGCATGTTTGAATTATAAAACATTTGTAAATAATTCATTTCGTTTCATAAAATATTATCTTACAATTATTCATAATTAAATTAGATTGTATTCTCAACTGGTGTCAGCTCTGTACTAACAAGGGTCTCAGTGTCTATGACCGTCTCATACTCTCCACTTTCATCTGTGTTTTCTTCTGGATTTTTAATTTCTACAGTTTCCGTGTCACTGTCATATATTATAGGTTGTAAATCACTACTGAACTCATTCCACATTTGGTAAAACTCTTTCTTAATTGGTTCAACTAGTTGTGGCTTGCTGGTGATGTACACATAGTTCCAGTGGTCACATGAACGGTCATTGCCCCAATTCAGCGTGCCTGTCATGAGAGTTCTGTCATCAACTAAACAAAACTTGTGTTGCATTTTAAATACGGGTTCATTTACTTTGCATTTGATTTCTGCCCCTGAAAAATAATAATAATTACTATGTTAAAAAAATGTAGTAGAAGTTTTTTTATTAGAGATTGATACTCGCAAAGCAAACCACTTGCCCAGCCCTAGCCTATTAACTGGCACTTTCCTGGAGAGGCCTGTGGTGCGTTAAAAAGTAGTAATAAGTCGTAGTAGATGCACGCATCTGTAGGGGTAGAGTAGACTCCTTTTGAAACATCTGAGTAAGTACCGCCCTTTTACCTATTTCTGCTGGCAATCAGCAGTGTAGCCACTGTTTGGAAGTTATTGAGAGCCAGTATAATTACAGGGTGTGAGGGATTCTATCTTAGTCCTTAGGGGTAACAACGTATCTGTAGACTACTACGATCGAAGGATTGAAGCGTTTGGCAGGTGTCCATGTGAATGCATCACACCTTATTTTGTCACCTTAATTTAATAAGAAGCTAAAGTTGGCAAAAGGAGGGTCAATGCTTCACGCGGAAAACTTTAGTAAACTTTCATGTTTTGAAATATTTTGAGCTTCACCCGCTCTAGAGTAGCTTGGCGAACTGGCGTATCTTTTTAAGCGTCGTATGACGCAGCCTTGTCGGTTTTATCTCAGTACGCACTGTACACTTATGGCATCACATTACCTACCCAGTTGACAACGACCACGAGAACATGGTTTCATTCGAATCTATGTATAATAAAACTAGTGAATCTGCCAAACTGTCCTATTCCGGAGGTGAGTCGTAAAAGTCTATGAACGCCAGAAAAATTGGATGACCTCCGACAGCTTAAGAGGGAACTATTTTAACTAGAGCTAAATTATCGCAAGGAGTGAAAATGTACGAGGTGTTTGGAATGGTAAGGTTTTAATTTTGGGAAACGGTGATTCTTACATTCACAAGAGATTGAATTAAGTAATTTTGACTATGATCGGCAATCTGCCTACCAAGACTGGCAGGCTGTTCTTTCAACTTGGGAATCTTATGTCCAGCAGTTCATTGTTAATATGATAAGATACATTAAATTTACCTACCAGCTTCAATAAGTTCCTTAATGAAAAATTCCGTAGACTCGTTATATCCAGACTGGTCAATAATTATCCGAGCTTTGATGTTTTTTTTCTTTATCAACTGTACTAAGCGGCCTTGAATTGCTGGGTTATGAATTCCAGGCATGCATACACTAACACTTTTCTTTGCGGCATCAATGAAACTGATAAGTTTGTCAAAATAGTTAAAGACGTTATATTGTAATTTACAAAATACCATCACTTCATTGACTTCCGTATTGCGGCTTGTGTAAAAATATGCCGCCGCGGACACAACACAAGTTAATGCAATAACTGCAGCTGAAGACAGGACACGTGGATTTAATCTCATTTTATGTAATTTCAAACATAAATGGAACAACTTCGGCACTAACTGAGACCTACCTATAATTTTATGATTTGATATAAAATACAGAGGTCCTGTGTAAGAACACCATCACTTGATGAGGTAAAACGAATCTTATTTCACTATTACCCTCATTTTGTAAATATCTTCCGATTCCTTTTTACGTATGCTAAACTTGCAGGTCAAGAGCTTTAGATCTTCATAGGAAATTATACTAGTAGGGAGGTCTTTCGTACGGAACAATTTAACATTAGAGTAAAAATGGTATAATGCAATTTTATAAAAGTTTTAATTCTGCTCTTTTGTGTAACCAAGTCAAGTCTAGTATAAGTATTAGTCCAAGTCTTACTAGTCAGCTTTGTTTAGTGCAAAGCATTAAATTGAAAGTTCGAGCGGGTGCTCACTAGTTTTCGTAGTTCGAATAGAGCCCTTAATTTGGTCAAAGTAGTTGATGAACAAGGAACTCTCATGATATTTTGCCAATATTTATAATAGTCCATTTTTTGAGATTTTTGGTTAATCCTCCATCTGTCGGATGCGATGATTGTCAAGACTTTTCCCTTATTCACCTCTTATGCCACCATTAAGAAACCCTCTGATGGTGAGTGATTACCGTCGCCCACGTACATCAGCAACACCAGAGGTGCTGCAGGAGCGTTGCTGGCTTTAAGAGTATTTGGGAGATGGGAAGTAGGATCAGGTAAGGGAGTAGGCCTCCAATTACCTTACTTACCGAAACGCAGAAGCACAAGATGCCTCTATATTCTGCGAGGCTGTGGTACCAATCCGGTCGAGCCGGCCCATACGAGCAGCAGCAAAATCCTCTTGGCTCTACCACGTAAAAAAAACTTAAAACAATGGAATTTATAATGAACGAAACGAAAATTTTATTCTATCCATCTTTTTATGCAATACATCTAATGGCAATTACGAGATTCTTTCAGTCTGTTAATGTCCACATTCAGTCTTGGACATGAATCTGGTAATTATGGTTTACCAATATGAATTTATATTTTAGCTTAAAGCTCTATAGCCAACGCCACGATCAATTAAAAAAGATAATGATAGAGCGTTTACAAATAATGTTACAACCAATACACTTTATTATTGGTATGAAAACTATAAGTCTACATATTTATATTTTCCACTTTTTCTTCTGAGTTTTATTACTAAGACAATCATAAATAAGTTCTCAATGTGTTCTATACTTTGTTCTGTTAATAGGTTAAAGGTGCTA
Organism: Bhutanitis thaidina; assembly: GCA_029286595.1. Taxonomy (NCBI): domain Eukaryota; kingdom Metazoa; phylum Arthropoda; class Insecta; order Lepidoptera; family Papilionidae; genus Bhutanitis; species Bhutanitis thaidina. Next base: position 4,512,467 of record JAGSMS010000010.1, on the reverse strand, counting down.
TCGGTTCTGCTTGTGTAATATAAACGCACATTTTAAATGGCGCGAATATTGACAGTGATTGTGACTCAGACAAATAATTTGTTTTGATAATTTTGTGATGGCTTTTGAATTTGAAAGTTTAAGTTAAATACTCGAATTATAGTAGTGTTTTCTATAAAATATACTATGAATTGAGATAAAAAAAAGTTTTAGAGGTGCTGTGTTGGCTCTTTAGTAACCAAGTATGGGTATCACAGGATTAATTCCATTCCTCGAGAAAGCCTCCAGAAGGGCAAATGTTAGTGAGTTTAATGGATGTACAGTTGCAATAGATTCGTACTGTTGGTTGCATAAAGGAGCTTTTGCTTGTGCCGATAAATTGGTCCAAGGTGTTGATACAGATATGTATGTATTAATCATGTTTGACTGGGATTTAATAAATGTATGCATGATTTATGTTCAAGTTTAATTAAAGTCCTAAGTTTTAACTTCTCTTTTGGACACATGATATTGTAAAATATGTGAGATTCCTATTAACATATATCCTATTATATATATTGGACATATTTCTTTCCAAGAAAACATCAACAAAAGCTAACAAGTCCTGTGCTGAACATTTAACCATACTCAATACAGGGCACCTGGCTGCAATATGATGCCGCTTCCAATGACTAATAGTATTTGACATTTTAAGTAGATTTTATGCCATTAGTTGATTGCCAGGCCCTGGTCTGTTAAATAGCCAGCTATATGCCTGCTACATAAAGTTGGGATATTCACTCTGACACCCCCATATTGTTTATTTAGAAAATATTTTTATTTTTTTATTTTAGCTATGTTAAGTATTGTTTAAAGTATGTCACAATGCTGCTTTCCAAGAATATTAAGCCAATATTGGTCTTTGATGGGCGTCACCTTCCTGCTAAAGCAATGACTGAATCTAAGAGGAGAGAGTAAGTTTATTAATTTCATCCTAATATTTTTGGCACCCCTTTAATGATTCAAACACTGTAATTGTTTTTTTAATTTATTTAAAATGCATTTTCTTTCTTTGTCAAGTTTCTCAGTAAGGAGAATTTTAAAAACTCAACCATCAATATACTTGAGTAATAGTACAATTTATAAGTTACAGTTAATTTCACCTAAAAAACTCAGCAGGTCTAAAGCATTATTTGTGACTGACTTTATATATGACTGTTGGTTGTCTTTAGTGTATTTTTTTCTTTGGTGTACAGTAAAGTGTATTGTACTATTATGTTAGAGGCTATGATGTTTAATGTAAAACTGGTCACATTAAGAATGAGATGTTTAATAGTTAACAGACTTTTTTTTGGTAATTATGCCTTCATATTATCAATTTGATTTATTATAGGTCTCGACAAATATCTAAAAAGAGGGCAGCAGAACTACTAAGCTTAGGAAAGGTAATTTTTTTTTACCATTGTTACATTTATTTTAGTATAAAATGTATTATTAGTTTATGCACTTGAGCTTGAGTCTCTACAATAGCCATAATTTGGGTCATAAAAAGTTATTCATTAATTCAAGAGCCTTCAAAAAAGGACTTAAGATAATGAAAAGAGTGCCTAGTAGATACTCTGCATGATTAGTCCTCAGCTTAATAGGAACAACCAAATGGATAAAATTGAATGTCATTGTTATATTCCATTAGATAGATTTTTTGTGTTTCAATTTTGTTTGCCTTTTAATATTCTAGATGGATGAGGCCCGTTCATACATGCGGCGTAGTGTGGATATTACTCATGAGATGGCTCTGGCGCTAATAAAAGAGTGCAGGAACCGGAATGTGGATTGCATTGTTGCACCATACGAGGCTGACGCACAGCTTGCCTACCTTAATATAAAGAACATTGCACAGTTAGTTATTACTGAGGACTCTGATCTAATTCTGTTTGGATGCACCAAGGTAAATATTGATGGTTCCATGTTTCTGACATTATATCTGATGCTTGTTTCGATCATAATGCTTAAGCATTACATTGGATATGAAGAAGAAGCCTGACAAAGTACCTATGTGTATTGTTGAAAAGAAATGCTGCAAAGACAATGAAAATTCATACAGATGAAATCTTAATTTTTACTGTTACTTGGTTATCACCAAGGACTGCATTGCTACTTAACACCAAGTGGAGTTGTGTTCTAGCCTCTAATTATGTTAGTAAAGTAAAGTAATAGCCTGTAAGTGCGCACTGCTGGGCAAAGGCCTCCTTCTCAAATACTAGTATCAGAGAGGGTTTAGGAGCCGGGAAGGGCCCGCCACGCTGCTCCAGTGCGGGTTGGCGAGCTTCACATATCCTCGAAATAATATTTTTATTATTTCTCAGTCATGCAGGTTTCCTCACGATGTTTTCCTTCACCGTTGAGCACGTGGTAAAACAGCACTTAAAATTGTTAATAACAATTTTAGTGGTGTCGGCACCGGGGATCGAACCCAGGTCACTCGCGCTCTATGACAATAAAGTGAGCGCCCTGCCCACTAGGCTACCACGGCTCCTGTATGTGTAATTATGTTAACTAGGTATAAATAAAGTTATTTAGGTGCATTTATTATGATCAGGTGCTTTTTAAAATGGACCTCGATGGAACTGGAACTCTAGCAGAGACATCAAAATTGCCACTGGTAATGAAGTGTGCAATAGAGAATTACACGTTTGACAAGTTCCGACAAATGTGCATCATGTCAGGGTGCGACTATTTGTCATCGCTGCCCGGCATAGGCCTGGCTAAGGCGCGGCAGTTCGTGATTGCGACACAAGACTCAAATTTCGCTAATGTGAGTTATTTTATGTTCTCCCCTGCACCATCTTCCCCCAATGCTTAGTAAAAATCCAGACCTACATAACTGCATCTAAGGCTCAGGAATACCGACCAGAAGGTAATCTGCCCAAGTGACTTTAACAATTATTCCCTAAACTAATGGTTATTACTCTTCGGCTATATTTATTTTAATAAAATACCACATTTTATGAATTATTATTTTATCCTTGTTTATATTACAGTACAAAAACATATTAGAATCTGATGCTTGTGAATAAAACAATATCTTTATTTTTTCTTGTATTGTACAAAGCATAGACTACAAAAATTCACCATAATTATTATTATTTAAGTAATTAAGTGAGGTAAAAATGAAGTTGTATTACAACCTTTAAAATCTGTAACTGACTATTTATTTTATTTACTCTAATGTGAGTAAATATATAAATATATATACAAGATATATTTTTTATAATTAACCACAAAATTTATGCAAAACAAAATAGAAAAACACTCATAAGCTCATTGACACGCAAGTGCTTGTTCGTTTGCGTGTAGATTAGCGCTGCGCACACAATCGCAAATTTGTGAGTGTACCTATGAATTCGTGGTCAATGATTAGATTAGCTTCTGGTCGGTATAAAAATAATACCTGTAACCTAACATCTACTTCCTGAGATCTGTTGTGTGAAGTGTCATGGCTAACCCTCCCCATGGTATATGCCTATGTTCACCTTTATCTGTAAATGTTTCTTCATTGACACTTACATTAGTCATGGGTCAATGTGGGCAGATTCTTAACGCTTCACATATCATATCAATAGATTTTCTATTGCTGCAATATAGAATTATCACATTGAACACAAGATTGAAAATATTTAATATTGAGTACATCGTATCAGATTAAGTATTTACCTTGTACTTAATTAATTTTCATTACATATAACACATGTGTGGTTGTGACTGTACATACCGACAGTTTATTTATTTTATGCAGAAAATAGATAATTAAAATTATTTAAATGTTTAATTGGGATTAGAAGAAATGACACTATTGCATTAGGTTTGTGCGACTGTACATATGGAGAGTTTGTTTACACAGTAAATAATAATAAAAAGTGATTTTAATTGTAACAAATAACACTATTTGCATCAGTCGCTATTTTCAATGTATTTTTTTTTTACCTATGATAGTCATCTTTAACAAAGGTAAAAATTATAAAATCTTTCAGGCTTTAAGAAAACTTCCCAGCTTTTTTAACAGGTCAAATCTCGTAGTAACAGACGAGTATAGAGAAAGCTTCCTTAAAGCCGAGGCGACATTCAAGCACCAGTATGTTTATGACCCTTTAGAGAGGAGGATGGTGCGGTTAACGGAACCGGATGATGAAGGTACCGTCTCCACTGGACTGTGGTCCTAAAGATCTATTTTAATTTTTAACTAAGATTTTAGGCTATATAACAACCCTAAAGCTAACAATCATAATTTAACTTTAAACGTTAAGAATTGACAAAAATGATCCTTTTCTTATAGGTATATACAACTTTTATAAAACACTTTCTGTTATTATGCTACACGAACAGAGGGCAGTGGTAGCTTAAGGGTCAGGCGCTCATATTAATTTCACGATGCACGTGTGACCTGCGTTTCGACACCTAGTGGTGGTATCAGACATCAGAATTTTTAATTTCAATTGCCGAGTTTACCATGTGCTTGGAGTGAAGAAAACATCGTGAAGGAACCTGCAAAAAGTATTTCGACAATGTTCGATAATTCGCGTTTTAGCAATGTGTGCGCCTTGTGGTAGGCGGTAGGGCTGCATAGGGCATATCTTTTCCTTTTCCTTTCACAGTAGCTGCCTGGGTAGGTATGACCCCCTTACCTATTTATGCCGCTAAGCAGTGCAATCACTGTCATGTTCCGGTTTGAAAGGTATATCGAGCCAGTACAATTCCAGGCTGTGAAGCATTCCATCATAGTTTTTAGGGGATCAGTAAACTTCTTCAATTAAAGTTGTTTCCAGGTGTACATGTGTTACAGGGGCTTCTTACCATATGGTGGAATGTTAGCTTGTTTGTGACCCCCAATCAAAACAACACTTTCTTACAAATGAAGAGCCTTTCTCCCAGTTGTGATATTTATAGGTTCTTACTTGTTCAACAACAAACCGTTAATAAATATATTTAACTTATTTTTGATGTGGTAGAGCCAAGCAGCGGCTTTAGCTGCATGGATTCCATGTGAGACGATAATCACGAAGCATCAGGTTAGCCGCTTGCATTTTCCCCTTTTTCCATTAAAAAAAAAAATCAATCATGTTACCCTACGAAAGCCAGTGCTATTTCGTCATATAACATATGTTCATTTGTCGGTATAATCTGGCTTAAATGTGTAACTTAAGTTCCCGTGTCATTCTTCCTCAATTTGTGGCTTCTCTTGGTAGAATTCTGCCAATGTCTAGTCGGTCATGGTAGCGACAAGCATGATAATTATAAAAAATGATATTCAAAACCAAAGTTACGTGATTTACGTATCAGTAACCACCACCAGGGTTAATTAATACTTTTACAGCTTAATGTTTTTAGTATGATCGAATAAAGTCATACAAAATATAAACAGGGAGTATATATACACTAAGGACACCAGGTACGGGAAGCCATCCTTCTTCTCCGTCATTAAGACACGGCGGCCGATTGTAAAAATTATATGTCGTTTGGTGAACATTTGAAATTACATTAAATGAATAATTTTTATTCATTCATATATTAATTTCACGTGGCTGGCAATGGAATTCATATGAAGCCTAGTAGCAATCACAAAATAACTTGTAGCCCGTGTTCCCATTTCAGATATCGAACAGGCGTTGTGCGTCAACGCCGGTGAGTTACTGGACCCTGAAGTTGCTTATCAATTAGCACTTGGTAATTTGGAACCTTTCAGTTTGAAGAAAATGGATGATTGGGACCCGGACAAACGCAGAAATGGGGTAAGAATATATATAAGCATTCACGCCGGCCTTGCTTAGGGAAGACGAATTTCCATTAGGGAAGAATTACCCTCTTTTCGCCTCTCCGAGAGATAGAACAAAACAACCGTCGTTGCCGGACTTGCTGCAAGAGATCCTATGATATTTTCATGGCTTTTCCTTTAGTAAACTCCTACAACACCCACAGAAAGAAAGGGGGAGAATATCAAATTTCTTTTAAAACCATAGAGAAATGATAACGTTGTTGCCAACAGCTTATCTACCTAAGTTTTTTTTTTCATTGCATTCTAAAATCACTAATGACTTTTAGCAATTACTTTACATGGGAGCAATTGGAGGCAAATTTTAGGTCCTTATTGTAGAAAAGTTGTCACTCTTGTCCCTATTTTCTTTTCTGTATATAATTAGTTGACAATGTTTGTTTAGTTTGTATCAAGAGATTTTTCAAATTGTATTTGATAATTAAACATACACCGAATGAGACATTATTCACACACCCAAAAATTCAAAAACCGCAGCCATGCACTACTTATGTATACATTATATATGTTATACTGATTATTTGTTTGTTTTTAGGCGTGCAATGTTAAAACAGGAGGCTGGAACGAAAAAGGCTCTTCTAACCACCCCAGCATATGGAGTGAAGATTTTACAATGTACCTTGATGAGACAACACCTTGGCTGAAAAAAAAAAAAAAAAAAAAAAAAAAAAAAATCAATCATGTTACCCTACGAAAGCCAGTGCTATTTCGTCATATAACATATGTTCATTTGTCGGTATAATCTGGCTTAAATGTGTAACTTAAGTTCCCGTGTCATTCTTCCTCAATTTGTGGCTTCTCTTGGTAGAATTCTGCCAATGTCTAGTCGGTCATGGTAGCGACAAGCATGATAATTATAAAAAATGATATTCAAAACCAAAGTTACGTGATTTACGTATCAGTAACCACCACCAGGGTTAATTAATACTTTTACAGCTTAATGTTTTTAGTATGATCGAATAAAGTCATACAAAATATAAACAGGGAGTATATATACACTAAGGACACCAGGTACGGGAAGCCATCCTTCTTCTCCGTCATTAAGACACGGCGGCCGATTGTAAAAATTATATGTCGTTTGGTGAACATTTGAAATTACATTAAATGAATAATTTTTTATTCATTCATATATTAATTTCACGTGGCTGGCAATGGAATTCATATGAAGCCTAGTAGCAATCACAAAATAACTTGTAGCCCGTGTTCCCATTTCAGATATCGAACAGGCGTTGTGCGTCAACGCCGGTGAGTTACTGGACCCTGAAGTTGCTTATCAATTAGCACTTGGTAATTTGGAACCTTTCAGTTTGAAGAAAATGGATGATTGGGACCCGGACAAACGCAGAAATGGGGTAAGAATATATATAAGCATTCACGCCGGCCTTGCTTAGGGAAGACGAATTTCCATTAGGGAAGAATTACCCTCTTTTCGCCTCTCCGAGAGATAGAACAAAACAACCGTCGTTGCCGGACTTGCTGCAAGAGATCCTATGATATTTTCATGGCTTTTCCTTTAGTAAACTCCTACAACACCCACAGAAAGAAAGGGGGAGAATATCAAATTTCTTTTAAAACCATAGAGAAATGATAACGTTGTTGCCAACAGCTTATCTACCTAAGTTTTTTTTTTCATTGCATTCTAAAATCACTAATGACTTTTAGCAATTACTTTACATGGGAGCAATTGGAGGCAAATTTTAGGTCCTTATTGTAGAAAAGTTGTCACTCTTGTCCCTATTTTCTTTTCTGTATATAATTAGTTGACAATGTTTGTTTAGTTTGTATCAAGAGATTTTTCAAATTGTATTTGATAATTAAACATACACCGAATGAGACATTATTCACACACCCAAAAATTCAAAAACCGCAGCCATGCACTACTTATGTATACATTATATATGTTATACTGATTATTTGTTTGTTTTTAGTATGATCGAATAAAGTCATACAAAATATAAACAGGGAGTATATATACACTAAGGACACCAGGTACGGGAAGCCATCCTTCTTCTCCGTCATTAAGACACGGCGGCCGATTGTAAAAATTATATGTCGTTTGGTGAACATTTGAAATTACATTAAATGAATAATTTTTATTCATTCATATATTAATTTCACGTGGCTGGCAATGGAATTCATATGAAGCCTAGTAGCAATCACAAAATAACTTGTAGCCCGTGTTCCCATTTCAGATATCGAACAGGCGTTGTGCGTCAACGCCGGTGAGTTACTGGACCCTGAAGTTGCTTATCAATTAGCACTTGGTAATTTGGAACCTTTCAGTTTGAAGAAAATGGATGATTGGGACCCGGACAAACGCAGAAATGGGGTAAGAATATATATAAGCATTCACGCCGGCCTTGCTTAGGGAAGACGAATTTCCATTAGGGAAGAATTACCCTCTTTTCGCCTCTCCGAGAGATAGAACAAAACAACCGTCGTTGCCGGACTTGCTGCAAGAGATCCTATGATATTTTCATGGCTTTTCCTTTAGTAAACTCCTACAACACCCACAGAAAGAAAGGGGGAGAATATCAAATTTCTTTTAAAACCATAGAGAAATGATAACGTTGTTGCCAACAGCTTATCTACCTAAGTTTTTTTTTTCATTGCATTCTAAAATCACTAATGACTTTTAGCAATTACTTTACATGGGAGCAATTGGAGGCAAATTTTAGGTCCTTATTGTAGAAAAGTTGTCACTCTTGTCCCTATTTTCTTTTCTGTATATAATTAGTTGACAATGTTTGTTTAGTTTGTATCAAGAGATTTTTCAAATTGTATTTGATAATTAAACATACACCGAATGAGACATTATTCACACACCCAAAAATTCAAAAACCGCAGCCATGCACTACTTATGTATACATTATATATGTTATACTGATTATTTGTTTGTTTTTAGGCGTGCAATGTTAAAACAGGAGGCTGGAACGAAAAAGGCTCTTCTAACCACCCCAGCATATGGAGTGAAGATTTTACAATGTACCTTGATGAGACAACACCTTGGCTGAAAAAACCTAAAAGGTCGGAGCCCATTATTGCAGTTCCACAGACAAGAGTGAGGCAGAAGATTGTGAATTTAGTTAGTAAGCATGTCCCTGAGACTCAGGATGACAGGTATAGAATACATTATTGTAATGGTATTATGATGATCAATGAGGATATATTTTAATGATGTTAAATAATATTATTATTTATAATATTATTATAAGTCTATGCATGTATGGTATCGGCGTAAGAATCTGCCAATCTTTCTTTCCGCGGGTGTCGTAAGAGGCGACTAAGGGAAAAGCTTACTGCAATACCAGGCCGATGATGGGCAGCAGATTACAATGTAACCACTACAAAAATTATCAGACTAAAATTAAACAGATTGATGACGGGCTGCAGCGTCTAATATGCGACGTGTCTGGTACTGTGATCGCCAGTCCGCTAACCCAGCGTGGCGATTATGGCAACTCCTGCTTATGCTCGATTGTCGCAAACTACATTTTGGGACTAATTAGAGGCTGGTAAGTTAAGGTATAATAATTCTTGGACTTACGACAGGCTGTAATGAATAAAAAAATATTTGCCATGCGATGGCGGAGTAAGATAATCAGTTCTAACCTTTTTATATATCTCTTTCAGTTTAACAATAGAATCATTAAGCAGCATGTACTGTATGGAACCGGCATCCAAGAAGCAAAGAACAAATGTTACACAAGAGAGTGAAACATATACACAAACTCAAAGTTTGCACAACATAGCATTGAGTGATGAAGATATTCTAAACGAACTGTCTGTACATAAAGAAAAATCCCCGATACTGGAAAATAAAGAGAGATCTTTCAGGAAATGCCTCAATAGCGGTAGCTTTTCGGTACTAAAACGACTTAGCAAATTTCCACGGACAATTTTGAGTGACAATGTTATCGAGAGCAAGTTCTTTAGTTCATCCTCCAATGAATATTCCGCTAACTCTCTAAATTTAAACAATTCACGGAATGCTTCTACAGAGGAATCGCCAGATACATTAAATAATGCACTTGAAATAGACACACAGTGTTCGGAAATACCTGATTCACAATTGGACAACTCGCAGAAAGAGAACTCTCCATTCAATAGTCCAATCAAATGTAGGAAAAGTCCAATTTTAGAGCCGAGTCCAAAAAATAGGAACCCTTTCAAAGTTAGAACAGAGTCTCAGTCGACGAATTATTCATCGAGTCAAGATTCCGTGATAGATAATACATATCCGATGGAGACACTCGTGACTCCGGTCGATTCTCAGGTGATAATTTTTCGTATTTTTTATCATAACGCAATACAATTTACAATTATTACATGAGCGAGCCGTGGTAGCATAGCTTTTAATTTCATAGCCAGCGAGTAACCTGGTGACTTGTGGTATCGACGTAAGAATCTGCCTATCTTTCTTTCCGCGGGTGTCGTAACAGGCGACTAAGGGAAAAGCTTACTGCAATACCAGGCCGATGATGGGCAGCAGATTACAATGTAACCACTACAAAATTATCAGACTAAAATTAAACAGATTGATGACGGGCTGCAGCGTCTAATATGCGACGTGTCTGGTACTGTGATCGCCAGTCCGCTAACCCAGCGTGGCGATTATGGTAAACCCTCCTCGAAATGGGATAAGCCTTAATGTCTAACTATGGACTATTTATAGGGTGTAAAAATACTATTTAAGATAAGGTACTAACTTAAATTTCTTTTAATTATTTTATTAATAGGAATTTTAAGTGCACAAGACACTAAAATTTAAGAAAAACACAAAGTCGGCATGACCGATAAATGATAAAAGAATATTATTTTGAGAACATGTGATGTCCGCCGACCCGCACTGGAGCAACGGTGCATATCCTTCCAAGCTGCAAAACCCTTTCAAAAATTTATTGATTTTGTGTATGTATTTCACCATAATAATTATGTGCCACAATTATAAATTCTTCTCCATTTCAGATTTCCTTTGGTGATTCTCCTCCAATACCTAATTCTCCACAAATCACGTCAATATTAGATAAATATAGATTAAATAGTAACGAAAATAGGAATGGGTTTAAGTCTTCCGCCTGCAAAGTGTCAGGCTTAAAGAGGACCGCGTCGCTGCCGAGCAATCAGCCGACCTTGTTGAGCAAGTTTGGTTTTCAAAAAAAGTAAGTTAAGTGACCGACACACTCATGCAATGCAAGTAGTCAGTTAAAGTTGCAAGTAAAATATTATATTAACTATATCTTAAATGTTTGAACCATCGTAAGGTACAGTAAGGATTAGGTACTTTAAAAAAAACGACGCGATTCACGTAGACACACGCTCACACACATACATACGCACACACATGTATGTGTGACGCACACACGTACTCACACGCATCACAGGTTAAGCCACTCCGCTAGTTGCTTATTCTCGTCTTAAATGTCGACTACTGGAAAAATGTAACAACAGTCTTGGATCTTTTCTTCTTCTACAGCTTTATTTAGTCCATTGCTGAACATAGGTCTTTCCAAGGAAGCAACCATATATTTTGAGTGTGTTACCACATACATGCACGTGTGCCCTGCTGGCCGACAAACGAGGCCCCGGCGTTTTTGAATGAATGAAATGAATGACAATTATTAATTCACCTAAGAAATTAAAATTTCGTTAGTCAACTCATATTTTTTTACAATCTACCTCCGTTTCTTAATAAAGTTCCTCTGACTGAGAAGAAACAACCGATAGAAGCTCCGTCAGTCAATCGTGTTGACGGAACGTTGTTACTACTTTACTTGACAAAGAAGCTATTAAAAGTTTGACTGCTGTTTTGAGCCTCTGTATATCCCTTGAGAGAGATTACAGGTGTAAGTTGTGAGTCTCTCTATTTTGATTATGAATTGCTCAACACTAATCGCGCCATATGTAAATAAACTTTATTGTTCAAATAAGTGTTTTTTTTTTAGATCCATCTTGAAGAAATGAAGATGTATCTGCAAGAACATGTTGCCATGTCGAAACAAGCGACTTATCGATTATGTTAATTGTAAAATGACAATGAAAAGAAAACTGTTTGTATATAATGTAATAAGAGGTTAAATTATCATTTTAAGAGTAAATATATTCATTATCATGGCTATTTATAAACATATTGTTAAGTTTAAAAAAGTCATCGTGTTGTTAATTTTTAAGTTACAACACGCATACTCACTTTGTAGCTTTAAATAGTTGTCACATGTTTTCATTAAAACTAATATATGTTGCATATTTTTTTTAAATACATTTTAAAGGTAATCGATACCGGTTACTTTTTTATGTAAGGGTTTTATTATGATGATGTACTCCTAACCGATTTCGACCACTTATCGGCAGGTGTCAACTAAGCAAAAGATCTTACAGTGTCGCAAAACAACTCGACCAGACCCGAAAACCAATAATTTGTGGTTTTGCACAGATAATAAAATCAGCTACGCCGACCACGAGCTTACGGAACGGAAAATTTTTTTTTTACGAGCGACGGAAAAAAATCGTAGCTTCTGACAGATGACTGAATCATCATCTAAAATATGTATATGTATACTTTAATTATCCAGGCCGGTGACGGGCATCTAAGATGTGCTCTAAGTCTAATCCTACCAATATGAGAAGCTGTTAAATACAAGAAGATAATACTAGAAATATTGTTTATGAGCTGGATTTATGTGTTATTTGTAAAAAATCAGGATTGATTGTAAAAAATCGTGCACTGTTTACATTATTTCAGATGTGCATAGGCAAAGTTTTAAATAAAAAGAAATGGTTTTCTTTTATAACTCCAAATTCTAGTATTTAATATGTTAGAAAGAAAAAAAGCCGAGACCTGATAAGAAGACGAACTAGATATTAAATATAGATACAGAATAGATGCTGCGCAGTCATCATCTCAAGAACCCAAAGTGTTGTGGCAATGCATACCACAACACTGTTCAATTGCCGGATTCATAGCTGTAATTTTAATTCATTCGTGATTGTCAGGTATATTGTGTTGTCTATTCTTTGACCTAAACTTATTGATTTTTGCAGTGGAATTAAGATTTATTTGAAATAATAGAAGCATTTAATGTGCATTTTTTATTTGATGTTAATTCGAGTAATGTGATATTTATGTGTAAATTTTAATCTTATAAATATGTACTTACATGATTGTGACAAAAAGTAAGTGCTTTTAATAAAAATAAAACATGCAATGGTGTTGAAATCGTGTTTTTGTTTAATGTAAAAAAAATATATTATATATTTATTTATTTTAAATCTCTTAGGTACCTAACGGAGAAGGCGAAAGAAACGTAAGGAACAAAGGAATGTAGGTATCTAATTTTTTCTTATAGACGTTAATTCTTACAATATAATTTAGTCCTCAATCTTTACCTACCTATGGACAAGGTGGTTAATAATTCAAACTATAATACAAATGTTATATTTTATTAACTGAAGCTTTCAAAACATCGACAAATTGTTATGGTTTATCTTTTGAGCTTCTACTATTAATTACCTTCCTAAAGTACTCCTTGCGCGTGTTTTCTGTTCTAAATTTAAAATATGGCTTCTGAAAATCATTATCTCTGGCTAATGGGGTGACGGGTCCTTTTCACTACATATTTTTTTTACTTTGCATAATATTCTGACGATAAAGATAATGAGACCTAATTTGTGATCCAGGCTTTGATTTTGTGACTTTTTTTACAAGCTTATTGGAAATATAGTCTGATTGAAAGATCTATCTGCGTCGTCAACATTCGCGAGATTGTTTTTTACGATTTCAAACTTTACCTTCCTACTTCAATAATAATTGTTCGACTTCAAATGGCATTTATGGATAGAGGTCCTTCTAAGGCAACCGTGTAGGTACCGCTGGTATAACAAGTATCAGCGCGGTCGACTAACTTTGAGAGTTTGAGAACACTATTGAAGAAAGAAGCGGTCGCCCTTTGACGACTGTTACGGAAGGAAACGTGCTGGCGGTGAAAAATGAAGCGTTCATGAGATTTCACACGAACACCTTCGCGTGTGGAGGATAGTTTCGTGATGGATGCCGCTGGTGCCGGACGACCACACCGAAGCTCTTGACCAGGCCCACGTGGTATGGTGCCGTGAAATGATTATTAAATCTGAAGCAGGCTCGTCTCGGCGTGTTTACGATATTATTAGAGGTGGTTATGAAGCTTGGATACGGAAGCTTAGGCTTATTTTATCAATACGATTCAGATCGTTTCTGGCGCGAGTCGACGTTTAGGACTTTTCAAAATGAACCAATGCCTACCAAAATGACTCGTTTTTCTGTATTTCAGCATTGTGTTAAGTGCTGTGAGCAACAAGCAACCGAGCACGGGGCTCCGTGGGCTACCGTTGCACTATTACGACGCGCCCGCTCCCGCTGTGCTCAAAATGTGTGACTTCCTGAACAGCACGCTTTTGAGTAACCCTCCTTACAGCCTTGGTTTAGCACCGTGCTACTACTTTATTCCCTAAAATAAAAAAAAACAGTTGAAAAGGATACAGTTTTCATCGTCGGACGATCGATGGCAGCGTCCGAGCAGACCGTAGAAGAGGTGTCTGAAGCGGATTGGAAAGTGTTTCAAAAATTGGTACAGATGCATGAAACTTTAAAGGTGGGAGAGAATTCCTTAAAATTATTTAATAATAAAAACTTTAATCATAGAACTTTTTTAGTTTCGCAAATTTTCTGAGTGCCCGACGTTAAAGTAAAGTAGCAGCCTGTAGATGTCCCACTGCTAGTCAAAACTCCACTCCACATGTCCCTGAAATAACATGTTTTTATTTTATTTTTCACGCATGCATGTTTCCAATGGATCTGGATTCAGGCATCGATTACAGAACCCAGGTCACTCGCGTACTAAGAAATATAAAGTGAGCACCCTAATCGCGAAACTATACGGCTCATCATGCAAGCATTCCTACATAAACAAAGTAAAGATGTAGATAGCGCCACAGGAACGCTATATAGGTACATCTTTATTAAGTGGTATAATTAATTTCGTGGTATAACAGGAGAGATTTTTTTTTTATCGTTGTTAAGAACTTTCACTTGGTAGTCGGTAGAAAAGTTGTACCTACTCTTAGAACATTCTCGAACCGTGTGCTCACAGTTTTAATGGAAATATTGTAGGTTATCAAGATCAAGTCTTTTTTTATAATTATTTATGTAATAAAGTACATTGTGAAGTGAATGATGAAAGCAAACTATGCAGGGAATTGACAAGATGTTTCATCCATCATACTGTCTTCACAAAATCCTCTTCAGGCGAGCGAACAGTGAAAACATTGCCAGAAGAACCGACTTAGCAAATAAAGAAATTGTTAGTGAACAATTATAACTTCAAAAAAAGGTTTGCGTTTGCAGTTATGCTCCATAATAACTAGGTACCTTACGACTAAATTACACAAATAAAAAGTACAATGAAAAGAAAACACACTTAAGTATTTCATTTATAGTACCATTATGTATATGTGAATATATTATATGTACGAGTATAGTATTCATTAAAGTCAACATCAATCGTATAACCGCAAAATCACGGATACAAATATTGGAATTTGCATTTGCAACCGTGATTGCGTTTCTTATGAAAGTATAGACAAACGATAATTTATAGCGGGATTATACCGCGGGAACGGGTGAAAGCCAATATGGCCACCGAAATGGGATTAGCCGATGATTTAAACAGAGCATCCAACCCTCTCGTCTCTAATCTATTGTGCTATGAATCATATTTAATTTACAGCGCATGACTATGCAAAAAAGGAAACCTTTTATAATTGTATAATAAATTTTACTACTATTTGTCAAAACATAGTTTCGCATTTGTTAAGCCAGAGTAAACACAATAGATATTTTGGTTAATAAATAAACTAGCCTAACAGATTAAAATCAACAAATCAGATTTGTTTCGACGGTCTAGCAGAACGTTCACAGTGGTTATTTTTGTAAGAACTGAGTTTAATTTTTTTTTGGTTTTAACTCTTTACCTTTCCAATAAGAAGTCGAGCATAACATATAAATTTGAGCTCAATCGATCGAATGATTTGCGGGTGTATAAGGGACAAACAAAGAAACATAATTTTTTATATAATATATAGATGTTCGACAACACCCGAATGCATCGGCTGATATATTATAGTGCAACAAGTAAAAAAAAGGCACTCGTACGTATTTACTTTGTTAAGGGTAAGGTCAGATGCAGTATTATTGAAACTGGACGTATCCAGACCGGATGAACTGTTTTGGCAGATTCTGTTATGCTGATTCTTTTACTTAATATTAGCAGTGCTCGTGACTCATGACCACGACCACTTTATCCATATCTAAGTACACCTTTTCACATTTAATATTGTAAATAATAAAGTTTGTTTAGGTATTTAAATTTTATTTGTGCCTCAATCGGCCCCAGAACTGAACGGATTTCGATGATGATGGTAGGCATACTGTGTATACTTTTACCGCGGGAGAATATGCATACCTAGGTACTTTGTAAGAAGTACCTGATGTTTTATATATTTGTGTTAATATCAAAAAAGAAAAGGTTAGGACGTCCCGTCTTAAATTGCATCATTATTCGTCAATAATTAATTCATCACTCACCATTAGGTTAGCCGAGGGATAGAAGTCAGTCGCAAGCTCGTGGAGCATAATAAAATCATAGCTAATGCATTATGCGACATATAATTCTTGGCTCCTGCTCTGTTATGGTGGAGTATCCATCTTCAATATGTGAAATCTAAAATCTAAATTAAATTGGCGCTGGTAGCCCGTAGCTTTGATCAGGATTTGGAAGAAAACACAGACCAAATCACTACTCTGCTCTGTTACAGTTTTATATAACCCCTCACATAAACCCTTGTATGGAAAAAGTAAACCAGTTTTTAGTGTTTTTTTTACTGCTTACTGTATGTCCCCTGTATTATCCCTGGTTACAGATTTAATTATGTAATGCAGAAAAAAATTGGTCAGGTCTCCTATCCTAAACACTAATAATTCCAATATGACACCGACGAAGTCACGGGTTTTCGCTAGTTGCGAAATATGACATCGCTGAACTGAAACTAAACTGGCTTGAAAATGGCATGACAACAAACAATTTTAGAATTTTATTTGAATAATACCTGTAACGCAATTTGCAGTATTAACACAAATGTAACTTCAAATTACTACCATTCCTTCCAAAATAAAAAAAAAGTGTAAGACCAACAAAAATAATAACTATAAATTATACTTTAGCCAATTGTATTAAAAATGTAAACAAATGGGAATTAAAAACCGTAAAGGGCGTAATAAATTACAGATAAAATATCAACTCAATAAAACATGTTAATTAACCCAAAACCTAATTATAATTATGACACGTGTTATCATAACAATCTATCTTTTGCGTTATTATGGTACCCAAAGCACTTGTAATTTTATGTTTACATAATACGCATCCGAAATGCTAATAATAATTAGAAACATATTTAAAAAAATATATATTTTAATTTTATTTTCAGATTTTTTTTTTATGTTGTATTCCCCGTTTTCTATCTAACTCCAAATGTCAATCTCACCTGTCACAATATCAGACTTACATATTGTCTAAGAAACTGTTATAGTAAAATTCATAGAAATTTCTTAGTCTTGTGATACAGAGCAGCATCCCGTCTCCCCAGCGTGATGACTGATGAGTATCAACAAACCTTCTAAGTAATGTATTCTGGTTTTTTCGCGCTCTCCGGGAGGGGCCTACGTTCAGCTGTAGACATAATTATAACGTACTGATAATCATGAAAAAAAGTTCTTATCAAAAAGTATTATGTGAGATGCTATTATTATCACGTTTCCCTTATTATTTTCGTCTAGCCTATTAAAATAAACTTTTTAACGCACGCTGTAATGAAAAATTTACACTTAACGGAGAAGAAAAATTTCGAATGAAAAATGAAAAAATGCTCGCTAGCATGTGAAGCTCGTCAAACTGCATTGGAGCAACACTTGTGGCTTAGTTGGAGTGCCTTGGTCCCCCATGGTAAACGAAGAAAAATCTGCATGGTCGGGTGGACGACGTGGGGCGGGCTGGCCCGATGTGGCTTGGTAAGCCCAATTGGGATGCGAGTTAGTGGACTTGAGCGGAGAGGTTAGGCGTCGTTGCTTTGCAGTCCCTGACAGGGCAAGGTATCAACTAAGCTTTTGGGCTGGGAATTGAACAGTGATTGTTGATCTTTCTGTGTAAGGTTATGTCTAGTAGATTTGATGCACCAAAATTTACGCATATTACTATTTTAAATATTATAAATAGCAAATAATATCAAGTACATTGCGCTTGTTAGTGTTAACGTTAAATAAAATACTCAAATCGTTTTCTACAATTTTTTATTTTTATTTTCATTTCAATCAGATTAAGAAAATGCAATGTTTTGAAAACGTTTGCATGGTCATATATAAATAAACGTATATTTCTCAGATTATTTAGCGTAAATGGTTCAAAACCAATTTTGCTAACGAAATAGGATT
This sequence comes from Bhutanitis thaidina, assembly GCA_029286595.1. Taxonomy (NCBI): domain Eukaryota; kingdom Metazoa; phylum Arthropoda; class Insecta; order Lepidoptera; family Papilionidae; genus Bhutanitis; species Bhutanitis thaidina. The sequence continues at coordinate 4,494,162 of JAGSMS010000010.1, read as the reverse complement.
AGCCGATGATCTAAACAGTGTATCCGACCCTCGTCTGTAGCACCTCGCTTCGTTAATCATTTTTTAATTAATGTCAGTTTGGGGCGAAGCAAAAAAAATAATTAAAATACGAATTTGCCAAAACGGTATCTCCCTAATTGCTTACAATTTTAGCTAATTTATGACTGCTGTAATGTCCTGAAAATAATTTACAACGCGCCAGCCAAGTAACGAGTCAAATTTTTCACGTCATGGATATCTTGAAATTTTCACAATTCTGTTAAATTATAAGACCATATACGATTCCAATATCTTATTTATAAATGCATGATTTAAAAAAATATGTTCCTCTTTATGGTAGGTAGAAAAAAAATAACTTTCTTTAAAAATAATAATTATAATCCGAAGAGAGCAACCCATTTTAGCCCCAAAATAAAGCATTTATTTTAAATTGAACATTGTTAAGATATATATTGTTATTAGTTTTAGATTATATAAAAGATAGAAAAGGTATTTATATTTTTAAAACAGGTCGTTCATTTGAATAAAATTTTCAAATTCAAAAAAAAAAACAATTCGTCTAGAATGAGAGTGAAATTTTCTCAGTTTCAATATGAGATGGTAAAAAACGTTGAAACGGCGCCAATTTTCCTTCATTTTCTTTGATTGTTTTCGCCTCCTATTGGAATTCATTAACATACGAATCACGTGGGAATGAAAAAAATAATTTAAAAGAATCTGACATATTTTCAAAGAGTGTTTATAAACCAGTGGGAATAAAAGGTTACTACTTTTATTTGTATAAATCCACTCACCTAAGACCGGAAGATAAGGTATCCTATAGTGGGGCAATATTTTTTTTACAAAGAAAGTATTTCCGAAATTGCTATGGCAATTTGTTATTTATTCGGATTTACATTAATTCCTTAAGCCGCGATAGGGTTAAGATAAATAAATGTTTGTTTATTTCAGTACACCTAGTGTGTGACCAAGGTATACCAAACCCCAGTTATTTAACCCAAAATTCATTTCTGAACGTTGTTCGATTCCCGTGAATATTCATCAGGGTTTTAGGTCGCTAAGGTAGGCGTTGCTCCTTGAATTTGCACTTCATTAATTTACTATACAGCTGTGGTCTGCGATGCGTATGGTCTTGTTTAGTTTAGGTTTGTTCAACATTATAGTTAAAGACTTCACTTTTATTGTAACAGATACTTGAGATAACACAAACTTAGCTGCTTTATAATCTATGTAAAAATGTTTTTCTTTTATAAAGTTGCTATACGACACAAAACATAAATAGGCACCACATTTCTTTTAATCGACAGGGCTCGAACCGAAGAAGATAAAAATTTAAGTATAGAACCCTTATTCTTGACATAATTGTTGGTTATTTATAATATAACGATATTTCTTTTATACTTACAACAGCATGAAACAGTCAAGCCAAGACAGGATTAGCCACAAACGCCCCGCTCGGCAAGCGAATTGGCGATCGCAGTGCCAGACATCTCGCACCTTAGACGCTACTGCCCGTCGGCAGGTCTAAGGTCTAAGGTGAAAAGGTCTGTTTATTTTTGGTCTAGTATATTTCTAGATAACCCGCCATCTGTCGGTAGCCATTGCAAGTTAATTCTGTTTGACCGACAAAAATACAAACTTTTTATTTAAAAAAGCTCATACGAGCAAATGCACAACACTATAGCTTTTTAGTTAAATCTGTTTAAAGACACGGCTACATACTCGTACATACAAATAATTTTTTTATTAGCTTAAATGAATATAAAAATGTACGTCACCCAGTTCTATTGGGCGATTCTTATATTAAATGTCAGTAATGCAACAAATGTTTAACATAATAAGCGCCTTTTTTTTCAATTATGCTGATTCTCAATTTTTGGTAGGAATTATTAAAACAAAGTAATGCTCGCAAATGTTCCGCCAGCGAGAGGGTAACTGTCACTAGATATAGGTATATATACTAATTGGATTTCCTTCAAGGTGAATTTCCTCACTCAATTATTGCACTGCATTCTCTAAGCAAGAATAAACATTCCTCTTGACACCAGCGGCCTGTCGCGTGGGAGTTCTGCACGTCTGATACCTACCAGAACGTAACTTTAATTTTAGACATGATTTTTTGTATGGGAATGGCGGCAAACGAGCAAGCGGTTCACCTGATGATTAGTGATTACCGTCGCCCACGTACATCTGTAACACCAGAGTTGCTTCAGGTGCGTTGCCGGCCTTTCAGGGAGGATGATTGGGAGGATGGGGAGGGGAAGTGGGCCTCCGGTTACCTCACTCTCAGAACGAAACGTAGAACTGTTCTGCGAGGTCGTCGTATAAACCCGGTCGAGCCGGCCCATTCCACCAGCAGCAGCAAAAGACCCGCTTGGCTCTACCATGTTTAAAATGAACCATATATAAAGATGAATTGAAATACGAAAGCGTAGAGAAATGATTTCAATTAGAATACGTAGACAATGTCTTCATGAAATCAATCGTGAGCGTCGGTTCGATCTTAATGAATATTTATTACGTATTCAAACTAGCTTGAATATGTTTAGCATTCCGGGACCCTGCAAACTTATACGGCCTGCTAGCGTAATGTAATTTACTTTACGAGCCTGGCGAACTGTCACGTAACGGAGACCTAATAGAGGCTGTCCTTCAGTGAGTGGACGATTAAAGGAGTTAGAACGAGTGAGTTACAGCTAATTTAATTTTTCATCAATATGTAAAAAGTATGCGCCGAGGAGATTCCCTCAGCCGCTGCGCAAATCTCGCGAGCGTCATTTAGATATGTTTACACCTAGTCTGCTTTCACGGGACGCACGAGATGACATTGTTTGGTATAAAATAATTTGTGCCGCTACCGGTTGGATATAATTTAAACATAAATTACAAAGCTTTTTGCTGAAACAAGAACCTCATATGAAAAGCTCTAACTAAAAGTTGCATTTGTTTTGTAGCTTCGCAACTTTTAATTGGTATACCGTGGAAGCAATAATTCAAAGGGCTGTTGTTAATTATATAAGTGCAGTGATGAGCTAAGAAAGATAAGTTATGAATCGTGAAAGTCCATCATTGCTTCACTTAAGCTATGGGGTATCCTAATTTCTTTTTTTTTTTTTTTACAAAAATCGTTAAAATTCAGACCGTGGCGCTTTAGTTTTTTAGTATGCTAGAGATTCTTATACTTGTAATTCTATTCTAAAATCGTATCTCCATAGAATCAGTAATTCGTTAATCTTCTCCGACAGAAGAAGAAGAAACGATGGTAGATAAAACAAGAATGACTTTTGATCACTTGTCAATTAATGTTTCTATATAAGAAGAAAGATTAGGATTTTGCTATGCAAAGACCTTTTCGTAAAATCGCCATTTAAGCAACGTTTCCTTGCTCAAAACCCCTCTGAAAAGTTGGTCAGAAAGACTTTTGCACCACGACACCACATGACATGTCACTTCTTGACACGTCACTTCATCTAGTTTTCTAGTTTTCCGTTAGTGTAAATCATCACTCTACACTGCCGTTGCTACTTGAGACTCGACAACCATACTTTTATAATTATGGTCGGTTTTACGAGGTATGTAGCTGGCCATTGTCACTCAGCTCACTCTCTTGATTGATTCTAGGATGCGGACATACGATGAAATCTGTCAAATTGAATGAAACTTCTGTAATAGTGCATATTAGTTGACTTATAAAGACTATTCTACAATCTTTCTTTGTCTGCCCGTACATGGGATGTGGACAAAATGCAGGTATTTTACAAAATGTTGGTCTACGTGTATATTAAATATCAGTAATAAATCGAATAATTATACAACTACGAATCATATCTGTATATGTACGGTATAAATATTTAAATAAAAGCTTTGATTTGATTTCGATGACGATCATGGAATGCAACAACATCAAAACTAAAATAATATCTTTAACCGTGACTAAACTTAACAATACTTAAATACCATCTGAATTGTATTCCGCAATGCATTGTTTTTAAGCCTCTTCGAATGAGTTATAAGAAGAATGGTATGTCGGTATTTTTTGGATAGTCGTGTGGGTATTTATAGGTATGAACGGATGAGAATTGGGGAGGGAGGGGAGTTGATTGGGTGCGAGAACCCTACAGACACCTATCGCTTTAAGGGAACCAACGACAGATAAATGTATACAGGAAGGCTTAATACGTCTTCTCATTTCACCAAGGACCTTTTTTTTAATTTAAGCGTTACTACATTTTTTTATTTTCGAAACACGCTGTATATCGCTTCGAAATATTTATCTAAACTCGCCATGTAGGTAGGCATTCCTATATATTCCTCCTTATGTTTACATTTAATAAATAAAAACAAACAACGTCTCGTATTGAAACAAAAGTGATTTACCTCTGCGAAGTAATATACTCAAGTGACATACAAGAGCTTTGCAAACAAAAGTAAACTATTGTATTTTTCCCCCTGTGCTCGAGAAATAAAAATATGAAAAAGTCGCAAAGGGCCGAAGAAGATTATTAAAAAGTGCTTCGGTTCCGGCGCAACTCTCGTCTGACACCATTCTTCATCTCTTTAAACATTCATTCCTAATCTTCTTGCAAGTGAAGTTGACAAAAAGCCATGCCTTCTTAGGTGAATCTGACGGTGAAAAATTGCGCAAATACACAGGTAACCTATGATATCGCTTATGCGATGAAATCGGACGAGAGAAGGATATAGTGCTATGCTATGGTAAGTCTTTGCTCTACAGTGGGCTAATTTGGGGCGGACGATGATGAGGATGTCTGGCCGTGACATTTGAATGGATTTTAGAATTCAATATAATCTAAACCCTTTATAAAAACATTATCAACAAAGAACAAAGAACAAAGAATATTAGCATTTACGTACTCCTCATGCCAATGTCTGCCGCTTAGTCGCAGTGTAAAAATTTTGTGTTCCGGTTTGAAGGGATGGGTATAAGAGATATTTTATTTTTAATATTTTATTTACAGAAGTATGTATATGCATAGAAATAGACTAAAGAACTCGAATAAGTCGGCACATACATTTGTGTACTAAAAACTGTACTGTTTACTAAGGTTAAGGTTAAGGTATACTCATGAAACGTTAAATATAGAACATGAACATTCATGTATAGAAAACGTAAGGAGTAATCGTAACCGATTTTTACCTTACCGTGCACAAAGAAGCTTAGTCCTATTTTCAAGTCCTACTGACTACTTATTAACAAACTGCCCTGATACAAAGAGGTAATTTATGCACAGCTGCTGTACCTAATAAATTCACAATAATAACCTCAAACAATTTTAATTTCATCTACAAAACGCACATTTCAAAAATGTACGTGCCATTGTTCCCTATGCCTTTCACTTTAACGACGCCCGCGGGTCGAGCCGGGGTAGCATATTCTCTTATTCTGTCACCGCGCAGTAGAGTGGAAAGGTGTTAATCATATTTGTCATTAGTCGCCTTCTTCGAAACCCATAGCTTAGATTAGATAATAGTAATAGTCAGATAGGGGTGCAATTCATTAATTACGATAGGAACACGGAATCGCAAGCTCAGTTTGTCTGCCAGCCGGAAATAGTGAAGAAAGTAGTGCCACGGGGTTGGTATTTGTATTTTGTAGTTGTAGTTGTTTTTTTATTCTTTTTAACTGCAAAAATAAATCCATCTGTAGAGGCGTGGTTGTGATTGTGTGTGTGTGTGTGTGTGTGTGTGTGTGACAAAGCGACTGTTTCAATGAATTTAGTATCTACCTACAAGACATCGGGTTGGTCCTGCGTCTATATCTATATAGATCTCAGTATACAGCAGACGAAGTTTCCTCTTGTCTGTACCTCTCGTTATGTTTATTCAGCCTTCGACGAGTGGCGAGTTGGATAAATCGCTAATACAGCTCAGTGCTGCCAGTCGTTTAGGCTAGTTTGTTTAGTTAAAATTTAGACTATTCGTGCAGCTACGTTCTCCCTCTACAGTATTTAAAATGTTCTACGACAATATAGACACCTAAATAAAACTTATAAGTAATCTTCTACGTTCTTCTTCTTAATCTCCATGGCCTCTGGGACTCGGAGAGGTCCGAAGCTCACGTGGGTTTGGAGGCTGAGTAGATAGGTGCGTCTGTGTTCTGGCGCGTCTAGCCAGGACGGAGACCGAAAAAAAAACTGATTCGTGACTTGTGTTGTGAGATTGATGGCATTATAATCATCTCATAAAGTGTCTAATCGGAAACACAAAGATTTATTGATAAGCAATCAGTCTAAGGTGCGAGATATCTAGTAATAAAATTACTAATCGTCATGATTACAGCGATGGGCATGGAATCAATGAACGAGTTTTTAAACAGCTTTTTATGATAACGTATTTGTTTTCCATTGCTTAAAAAAAACTAATGTCATATATGTATCAAACGAATTGTTACGAAAAACCAACTCAAATGAAAAAGTTTTTTGTTTCTAAAATGAAACAGTTCTAAGCAAAAAAAATATTAATGTAGGCGAAAACAAAAAAAAAATAATAAAAATTCAGCAGTTTAAAAATAAGTTATTAACGAAACGCAGATGCCGCCACCCGCAGGGTTTAGCACGCCTTCTCTCGCAATATAGTAAAGTAACCTGTAAATGTCCCACTGCTGGGCAAAGGCCTCTCAACATTCTAGATTTACTGCCTTTAAGTTATATAATTTTTGTCTATGCTTCGGTCTAAAAGAAGGTATAACGCTTTACTTAAAATATTGCATGCTCAGTGCAGCCTTCTTAAAATCATACTGTGTACAATTCTTATCGACAATGGAGAAAACCGTCAGATCGTCCTTCAAGAGCGGCTAAGCTGCCACTGGTGTCAGGTCCCAATTAGTGACGTTATTGATAGCGGTATGGCATGACCAGAACGTTACGACCATTCAGGTCAAACTCTCTGCCATAACGGCAGGGAAGTAGCTTCAGTTTTTACTCCTAAACTCTTCTAAAAAATGTATTACTACTTTTGTTTACTAAAATCTAGTGGTTTGTTAAGAAGACGACATCCGCAGCAGAACAAGGATATGCGACACGTTGAAGTGGAAATGGGCCGGCCACAAACGAGCAGCTCTTAGTACATTAAATTATTTATAAGTGGTAAAAAAATAAATTGTCCTATCTAAAGAAAGAAAGAAAGTAAAAAAGAAAGAACGATTTATTTGGTATACATATTTATAACATTAGGAATACAAAATATATAGATTAAAAAAGAAACAGAAAAAAATTATTATAAAAATATAACTTTTAACACAGTCAATAAAAATGAGTACCAAATAGGTCTCCAACTCAGCGTAATGCTGCAGAGGTTGCAGCGCTGATTTTCAGTTGGGAACACATTACTACCAATATGATATATCACCTAAATAATATAGTATTTGCTTACTTTGTAAAGTCAAATTGTACACAAAAATTTAACAATAACCAATATATATCTAATATAATCATATTTTCAATGTATTAAATCCAAGTTACTTTATCAAAAAGGAACCTAAATAATATGAAATAATCATCAGAAACTATGTTGTACAAACATTTGACATAATATTTACATTGCTTTCGAAGCGGAAGGTAAGTTCATTATACTTGTTGTACTAAAAAATGCTACTTTAATTTACTTTTAAAAGTATTCAATGTTTTTAAGGAACGAATTGGTGGTGGTAAGTCATTCCAGTAGCACTAAATTTAAAGCTGCGTTGGAAAGCAGCGGTACGGTGTTGTATTATTACGAGTGAATGGACGGAGGCTCTTGTGTTATATTTATTTTCATCACGGGCCCATTTCAACTTGTGAATTAAATATTCCGGTCTGTGCTTTACTATGATCGAGTATAGTAGGGTTGCGAGGTGTAATTTTCTCCGGGCATTCATCTTAAGGAGATTGGCGTCATTTAGATACGGTGTTACGTGACTACGAGGACGGACAGTAAAACAAAATCGGGTCCACCAGTTTTGGTTTTAACTTCGAAAGTATTAACGATTCGAACAAATCTAAACTAAGGTACTGCCGAACTCTATATGGTAATTTTAATAGGTAAAAGCAACTGCGCACACCCTCCAGTACATGACTCTCAAATCGCAAGTTACAATGGAATATTACACCCAGATTCCGCGCCTCAGAAACTTGCCCTTTGGGTTCATTCTCAATTTTAATTACAGTCTGGAGGCGTGATATCTTTTGTATAATGTTTTTGGTTCCTAAGATTAAAAACTTTGACTTGAGTAGATTCAAAACAAGAGTGTTGTACTTGGACCATAAAGAAATACGCTTCAGGTCTACATATAACTTATCCACTGCTGATATACAATCTTGAGGATAACAAGATTTATATATTTGCAAGTCATCGGCATATAAGTGAAACTCGCATTATTTTATGCAGGTAATTTCTGAGGTATACAAAACAAACAAAATAGGACCCAGGAAAGATCCCTGTGGAACACCGCGACTGACTGAACATGGATCACACACATTTGTTTCGCCGTTATACTTTGTTATACTGACAAATTGTGATCTACTTGTTAAATAACTGAAAAACCACTGAACTGTAGGAGTATCAAATCCATATAACGATAAGTTAGATAGTAGAAGAGTACAATTAATCGAGTCAAAAGCTCGTGAGAAAACCAGAAGAGTAAGTACTGTACCCATAAGGGATAATCCCTGATAAGGAATTATCCTGAGATGTTAGTATATTGTCGACATCAATAATTTCTGTTGCTGTACTATGATTTTTACGAAAGCCTGACTGTATCGAGGACAATATATATTTAGTTAGCTGTACGCAAACCACTTTCTCAAGTACTATTGAAAGACAAGGCAAGATGCTTATAGGGGGTAAGTCTTTTGAACAGGTAGGTTTTAGGAACGGGCTTAATCACAGCTATTTTCCAAAGGTCAGGAAACGTTGAGGTAGTGATCGATTTATTCACAATAGCTGTAATAACTTTCAGTGTACGAGGTAGGGTCATCAGTAACATATCAATTGTTATCTGATCCACGCCTTGGCCGTTAGATTACAAGCTTTGTATTAGCTTAGCAAGCAAGCGAGGATCACATAATCCTCGCTTGTAGGAGTTAGCTGAAAAATATCTGGCCCAAATCTGCTAAAGTCATAGAAAGTTAAGTTTGACAGTTCTATGTTACCATTGCCTGGAATATCCAAAAAAAAATTATTAATCATATTTGGGTCATCATAATGATCCTTCAAAGATCCGAGATAATTTAGGATAATTTAAGTTTTAATTTATATATGACACAAAATATGCTTTTTTTTTTTGGATTGCAGTATGAATAAGGTGTTTTTAATCTTGATAGGTAGTATTATATTTCTCTAGTTTAGTTTTTTATACCGCATGTGACAATCATTTCGATGCCTCATCATAATCTTTACCGTATCTTTAATCAATGGATGAGTTTTATATTTTAATTGTATTAATTTATTGGGGCTATGGAGGTGAAAGAGCGTTATAATGTATGAATTAAATATTGTTACCATATCATTAACATTGTTAAGATATATGATACTATCCCAGTCAATTTTGTTTACATCTGCGTTAAAGTTGTCAATCAAAATCTCTTTTAGTGTCTTTTTAACACTCACGAAGTCTTGTTAACACTCATAATAATATTTCAATTATTTCTAAGTTGTGACGCAATTCAACACATTCAAGTGTTTAAAAATTCAGACAGTTAATTCAAATCATATTAAAAAATGTTTAATTCTATTGAAGTTAAGAAAATAGCGGATTTATAGAGAATGTCTGTTGAAGTGGCTACCTCAATAATAGAATTAATTGCACCGCATTAGGCCATTATTTTTAATAGTACTGTAGAATCGGGTGTATTTCCTGATCTAATGAAATATAGCAAAGCCTTTTATTACCAAGACTTAGAAATTTTGGGTCATTTGTTAAAGTATTTTAATTTAAATAAACTTATACATCGTAATCAATTTGGTTTAACAAGGGATCGCTCTACAACCGATACTGGTGTATAGTTGACTAAGCATATATTTTTTGAAGACGGAGAATTTACCGGATGCCTTGAGTTTCTTTTGTGATCTAGTGTCTTTGATTGTGTGCACCATGAAACAAAGATCAGGAAACTACATCATTATGGCGTATTACTTGTTTGCGTTTAAAGTTTAAGAGCTTAATCTCGTATTTAAGTAAAAGAATTCAAAAAGTTGTTATCAATGGTGCGAGTTCTTCCGGGTCGAACATATCAATGAGATTTCCTTAGGGCTCAATTCTCGGTTCATTCCTATTTCTTACTTACATAAATGACTTACCGTACTTTCTATGATGATGTGAACGTTATTAATGCAATGACTAAAATAGTTAATTGATTTAACGTTAATAATTTGCTTATAAAACTAAATGTATAAAATAGTCTACACCTAATGTTAAACATTTAGTTACCAAAGTACTTACATATGGGGAGGAGTTAGGCCGTGTGGATATCACTGTTTTTGTTGGAATAACTCTAGATGCAATGCTTTAACGGGGCCCCGATATATCCAAACTTGTTAGCAGACTTTGCTCTGCAGCATACACTGCAAGAAAAATAAGACAACTTTCTAATATTGAAACTATAGATAGCCTTAATTAATAAAAGTAAAATATCTTAGGGATAAAATTATAAAAATATATATTTTATTCTTGACTTCTCAATACATATATGAAAATGTAATGTATGTACATATAAACTTAAATACCTTTGTACTTTTTACAAAAAAAATTGTAATGTTAAAACGTTTTGTTTGAAAATATATTTATTTTGTATTTTTCAGAAATATTATCTATTATAATGAGATGTCAGTCAACATTATCCACGATTGGCAAGACGCCATAATGTGGTAATTGGCAACACTACTCCCGGTTAGCAAGCGGCAAAATTGTATCGCTTTGTTGCTCTTTCCTTTTAAAAAGTTAACACTAAAGACAAGGATAGACTATTATTTTTGTAGAAATTAAATTCACTGTGCGGCTTTGGGCGTCCATTTCTTTGCAAGAGTATGTAAGCTACAACACAACATCGTATTAATTTAAGCATTTGAGCAACTTTCAAGCTTTCAACATGAACAGGTTAAGAGTAATAAACCTTTTTCAATCCGTGTTCAATTTTGTCAAATTTATCGAACATCTGTCTCATCGGCCAACTCACGCGTAGAAATATTTTTTTTACATAAATATTTACAATTTATAGTAAAACGTTATTGTTGTCGCTATTATTATACAACTATTTCACCCGGGGACGCGAAAAGTTGGTTACGCTGAGTATAGTGTTATACCTAATGCCAAATGGAAATTCATTTTCTCTGCCTACACCTATGGTAAAGCATGAGTGTTAATGCATATATATATAATTTATATATGTATATACATTATTTACTTACCTATTATGTTGGTTGAAATGTGTGTATATTTTATTAAACGAGTAATGAAAAAAAAATACTTGTTTGCGTTTAAAATTAATAACAATTAGTTGATTATTCATTTACTTTCATTCAATAAATCACGTTCGTCGTCGATTGTCATTTATTCGGGACAGTTTATAATTTGTTGTTATTTGATTAAGATAGATTTATATTGATTAATTAAGATACACAAGATAGATATAACATCTGTAACATAGGTTCAATTGTTTAAAATTGATACAAAAACATTAAAGTGTTATTATATAAAATATTGAATTCATCACGACCACGTTAACGACACGTTCATAAAATTATATTATTATGATAATATTACATAATTTTTGTACGTGGCGTAAAATAGTACTATTTGATTTTTTAACGACTGCACGGATTGGCATGAAGCCAGCGTTTGGCTTATATAGTCGCAGAGTGCAAAAAGCCAGCTATTGGCTCCATATGCGGTGTCGTATTTCGTGGAACAATTCTCAGTAAAAATCTACGCTGTGCTCTAAAATAATAGCTAATTGTAATGTTTATACCTATTTTGGTATACTTTACGAAAGCTAACGCGAGACATGTACAAAATGGCCAGTGAATTTAGGTAAAATAATTTTGTTCAAAAACCGTGCGTTGGTCCAGGTATATTAGACGTGTAATGCTAAGATAGGGAAGACATCATAGCTTTAGTGACATGTATCAGCCTACCGCAGCCAGAAAGATTCTGTGAACTACTGCTTTACTACTTTAAACATGGACAGGTACATAATTAAGAGCTTCTATCGATAAAATTTGAATTTACTTATTTTTTTTTGAATTATATTTGCCGTCTCGTCGGCCATCTTATACAAGGCGGCAATGCTTTTAATTATATAGTACCTAATAAATTGCTGTTATCGCCAGTTGAACTAAAAATTCACTTAACTAAAGCATGTATCAAATAGTTGAAAAGTTAATAAAAAACATAATGCATGATCGGCCAGTATCTTGCTTCCGCGCCACACGGGGTTTTGCCGGCAAGGTCAACAAGTGTCGAGTATAATAATATAAGTAAATTTTGTATTGGTCTTGATTTATACCTGCTAATCATTTTCACAGTTTGTTCTTCTAGTCTAATCTTCGTGTCGTAAGATTAAAATTATTGTTCAGAAGTTTTTTCACACTTTAATATTTGGTGATTTTCCAAATTATCATTTCTGAAATTATTTGGTGTTTCAAAGGCACAGCCTGTCACAAGTCCACTGCTGAAAAAAGGCCTCCTCCAAAGATTGTCACAAAGCAATAGGATATTCTTATTCTAGAAAATACATACATTCTTATTTCTACGAAAAATAACATAATTTACTTAAAAAATGTGTTAATATAAAACTTGTAGTGTTGGTTCAGAGGTGCTAACTTTAATTTTATAGCATGTAATTGACCTGGGTTTGAATCCTGGTGATGGCACCACTAAGTCTGTCACCTGACTGGAGCGTGGAGAACATTTTCCACGCTCCAGTCTGGAAGACCATTCTCAGCTCCCAAAACCTCTGACAGATAGACAGAAAGCTGTGGAAATTAAACTAATATTTGTGTTGTTTTAAAACATTTCATTTTATTCTGAATGTTTTGGGTACTTTACAGAGTAGAGCGAATGTGGTAATACAGCAGCTACCTGCTGTCTGTGGCCGGATTCACTAGGTACCTGTGTAAGGGAAAAGTTTGAAAATAGCAATGGCTACCAATAGATGGGATAACCATCTCGAAAAATACCAGACTAAAAGGCAGTAGAACAATGATGGGCAGGAGCATCTAAGGCATGAGGTATCTGGTACTGCAATTGCCAATCCGCTTGCCGAGTGTGATGATTATGCTAAATCCTCCTTATGGGTGAGGTCTATGTCCCACAGTGGATTGTTACGAATGACCTTTCTCTTCAGTCTTCCTTGAATAAATCCATGACAATGGGAGATACAGGATGGTCATCGCCATAATACCTACATGCTTGTAAAACTCTATCCACAATACATAGCCAGATAAGTGACCATGCATTAGTAATATAACATATTATACTGCCATATTGTCTGCTAGCATTCTAGTAGGTTTGACCCTTACACAATATGGTAACTGCAGCTGTGCGTCATATGCTGTATCTATCAAAAGTGTATGCTTCACTCTGCGCTGTCAGCACAAAAGAGTTCCATGTTATTGATGGTTATTATTTCTGTTATACATAACTATAGTGGATGTAACGTTGATTTACATTTTTGCTAATAATAAATTGTTATTATGTTATTAATACTTAATCTTTAATAATATTTGTTATGTTATGTACCCTGTTACTTTTATGTAACTGCTCAGAAAGCTTGTTTTGAGGGCAGCTAAGTAAGAAAAAGAAAAAATTCCCAATAAGTTGAGTCCATGTATTGCTAAGTAAATCGGACCAAATTTTCGAAGTAATGGAGCATTTTTCTTGTATATTTTATGCTGTTGTGATAAGACCTTTATACGGTAACCCATATAAGGTTACAGATATCGCTGGTTATTTTAAGTGCATTAGTGCTTGGGTCTGTTTTAACCTTTTTGTACTTTAATGTACTTACATCCGTCAAGTCCATTAGAACTGTATTATAGTATAATATGCATTTTTTTTATTTGCGCTGAGAATTGTAAGCTCAAAGCTGATTTCATATTTAGGGATTAAGTCCTCCGTGCCGATATAGTTTTTAAACAGACAATCCTTGACACAAGACAAATTTTTCCGCGGTACTATAGGTAATTATTGCCTTTTTGTAATATTTTTATTATTGGTACATTCGGTTTAATACATAGTTTGTTATTATATGTTTTGATTTTGACAGATTAGAGACTACCTACTGATCGAAAAGTAATTTTTGACAATTTGTCAGTTTGACGGGTGGCGCACCCTTGTCATTAAATCATCATATTGAGTTACCCACCTAAAAACTAATTATTCCACATTGGATCATTATAAAATGTTCTATTGGGAAGTGAAAAGTAGAGAGGCTAACAGAGAACCACAGTCTTACTGGTAAAACTTAATTTAATAAATGAATACACCTACTACGGCTATCTCTCCAACCCATGGGTTGACTGGGAGAGAATGCCAATAGGCATTAAGTCCGCCCTTTGTAACCTCCAATTGGGGTGTATGCAATAAAGTATTTTAAATAAATAAATAAAATAAAATAAACTGTGTTTAGAAAAAAAACACTAATAACATTCTACAACGACATTCTCGTCTGTAATACAAAAATGTGTTACCATTTACACGAAATAATAAATATTTTTATTGCAAAGAAATAAATAACTGACTCATGTCATGTCATGTCATGACTCTTATGAAGCATTACAGATACTATATATTATTGTCGCTAACCACTAGACATGATTTTTTTATCACAATTATGGAAGTATTCATTAGTGTGAGATATAGGATGTGATGTTATTTATTAGAAGACATTTTTTAGTATTGTCTAAAAGCGATGACCCCGATCAGCCAGTACGCTAATCAGCACGGCCATCTTGGACCGATCAATGACAGAATGTAAACTGATTGTAAAGAAATGCTACATTTCAAGTGCATCATGCGATGCTGGTTTATTTATCTACTGTGTAACAAGCATATTTACTTACGAGCCAAAATCCAGTCTGCTCTGTGTTGTGTTACATTCATAACATTGACATTAAATTTGGAATTAAACAATACTATTTACAAAAACTTAATTTTTGTGAAAAATATTTACATTCGTAACTAAAATCAGGAGATAAGTACCTAATTACGTGAGCGTTGCAAAAGTAATGTGTGTGTCACCGGTAAAATACTCTCCAAAATGTGCCGGCCGCGCATGCGACAGCACGCATTATCTCTGCTGCATACGTCTTTATATTTCTTTTTCTTACTTTAGTTTAAATAATACGTCTTATTATTATTTGTGACCCTGCCAGTTGATCTCTTCGTTTGTGATTTTTAAATACAGGTGGTTGTGAAATGATTTATTGGCAAAGTATTTGATAGCTCTGTTAATATATATCTAATCTATATACGAAATAAATATAACCCATATTATGTTGAATATGTGATAAAGTAATACAGAAAATGCGTTTTCGTTTAATGTCGAACATGGAGCCACACATTTTAAATACGTATCTTATATAATAAATTATGCAAACGGTCGGTCAGTAGGAAGGACCTTATTTCACTCTGAAGTAATTTCTAAAGACTTTTTTAAATTCTTGTGACAACCTCGTCTCTGGAGTAAGTTCCTATGCGTAGGTATACTCAATGGCGGCATGCGATCTCGAACCAAGGTGTGGAACTACTGGTGGGAGATTTATTTTAATATTGTGGTGTTGGAAAACTTTTCAAGAAATATATGCTGGCCTTTGCAGACGCTTCCTTGGCGTTCGGTGTTACAAAAATTTAGTTATTTTTGTAACTTTATCTACAGTAAATATAACTTAAATATAATATAATTTAAAGTTTTTTTAAATAGGGGAATTTCTCCGCCCACCAAATGGTGCAATCAACAAAATTCAATGTCAAAAAAAAGAGATGCTTTCGTAGCCTATAACTAGATAAATGTACTTACTTACTCATTATTTTAATTGTATTACTAAGTATTTTATTTTAACAGCTCTCGTGGAACAATGTCCCTTCCATTGACCCCCCTCTCAAGTCTGGACTCTCCACCGCCCGTGAAGAATAATATCAAAATGGAATATTCTATTGAGAGCGAGATTAAGACAGAGTTTTTAGACGAGAGTGAAGCATCACCTGGGTGTCCATCTGACAGCGCGTGGTAAATTGTTAACTTTTCTATTCATAATGCTAATTTGAAGTCATAATGAATTGGAAAATTAAAAAAATGTTTTTATTTAAGGTTTATGGAAGGTAGTGGCAGTATAGCAGGTACTCCGTCAACAATGACTGCACAGCGTCTCCTTCCTCGGGATTCTAAAATTATAGATAAGTTATTTTATGGTGAGTTAATGGTTTTTACAATAACTTTTGTAGAAAAAGTCGAGCCTGTAACATAATTTTTAAACGCTATTTTGACCGTTTGGTGTTGCAATTAGAATAGAGTGTTTTATTTTCATAGCAGATTGCGCCGCTACAGTTTGTGGTAAACAACACTTCTAATCTCAATATCCTGTGACATTAATGTAAATTATGCACCTACTTATCTGAAGTACCGAAGACTTTGTTATAGTATTATTTACTTTTCTTAGGGTAAAACCGCTTATTGTGCAATTAGAGTATAAAACACTCATGCTCTGAGCTTACTTATGGCATAGTCCAATCTCTTAAAAACCAAAATCAGTATGTATGCTCTAGACGCTACTTTTAAAGGTTTGTTTGATTGTTTGTTTACCTATCATTTATTTGTGTTAATAGGGAGCGAATCCGAGTCAGACAGTGATGGCGAAAGTGCAGTGGCTCCCATCAGCGTGCCGAGAGCAATGCGCATTATGTTAGAGACGCGTGAAGATGACGATACTGCTTCTGCACCAGGCTCAGATGCTGCTTTAGGCTCAAAGGCTACTTCGGATTCAACTGCTGTTTCGTCTGCAACTAGTGAGCAGGGACCTTCCTACCTACCAAATAATTTTTATGATTTTCAATGGACACCGTTTCCGGATCCCCCGATTTCTCCTGAATCGAGGAGGGAAACGTTTTCTAATAACAATGTCGGTCCGGTGGCTCCTAGTGTTGATCCATATGATACTTTTGTTGCCATATGGGATCGTCAATTTATGGAGCACATCGCCACAGAAACGAATAGGTACGCTGAACAGCTGGTACTTAACATGATAAATAAACACACCCTCAGTCCCACTAGTCGCATATGTCAATGGCAAGGCACATCGGCAGATGAACTCTATGTTTATTTTGCGATCGTGTTAGCGATGGGAATACTGGTTAATGGGAGGATTCAAGATTATTGGTGTACCAATAATGATATATTTTCCACGCCTGGTTTTCGCACCCAGATGTCTCTCCGAAGATTCCAATTGTTAAGTAGGTGCTTGCACTTCAACAGCAATAACGACATATGTACGCAAGAATTGGACGCTTCCGAGGCTAAAATTTATAAAATTCAACCGGTGCTGTTATACCTCAATGGAAAATTTCAAACCATGTATAACATGCGCCAAAATATAGTTATCGACGAGTCCCTATTGCACTGGAAGGGTTGGGACATCAACCAAATCATTACTTCCGCCACAGTAGGGATAAAAAGTTATGAGGTCTGTGAATCTCAAACAGGCTATTTGTGGCGGTTTGAGATCCACGCTCATAAAAAAGCTCCAACTTTGCCACAATTACACCCATTAGAAGGGTTTACGTCGGCAGTTGTCTTGAGGCTCGTACAAGGTCTCGAGAACAAGGGGCACACGGTTTGGATGAACAACTTTTATAGTTCACCAGCTCTGGCCCGACGGTTAAAAACCCTGGGGTTCGATTGCGTGGGCACGTTGAGAACCAATCGGCAGTTTGTGCCTGCAGACCTAAACCAATTGAGTACGGCGAACATGCAGCCCGGTCAGATCAGCGGCTACACCTGTGGCGATGTAGATTTGTTTGTATGGAGAGATTATAACCGAATGGCTGCGATCTCAACGTACCATAGTAATTCCATAGCCCATATCGGCGAGGCGGCAAAGCCGATGCTCTTTCTCGACTATAACATCGTTATGGGTGGTGTCGACAAAAAAGACCAGATGCTGGCAATGTACCCCATAGAGAGGAAACGCACAAGGGTGTGGTACAAGAATTTATTTCGTAGACTCCTGAACGTATCAGTTTTAAATTCTTACATTTTAGTGAAACAATCCTCTTCTTCTTTGTCACACCGCTCTTTTCGAATGTCTTTAATCCGATCTCTTCTTCAAAAACACTCCTATTCTCCAGTCTTTATCGCTGTCTGTCCAGAAAACAATCACTTCGACGCTAAACATCACCACCTGGCGGAGTACCCAATGCCACCGGGCAAGAACGCACGGCCACGGCGCCTATGTTGCATCTGTAAGAAGCGGGTACATTTCTACTGCGTGGGTTGTCGTAAGACTGTTTGTATTACCCCGCCATGTTTCGCTTCCTTGCACCAGTAGGTATTTAATCTATTAGCAGATTTATCTTCACATCGTATTATTAACGAAATTTGTACCATCATAATTTTTAATAGTACACGTTATTAATTTAGCTTTATTATAATGTAATTCAGTATGTCCTATCTATAATGTGGCCAAAAATCATAAATTATTCCTAAAAAAATGTTTAAGAGTAAACTAGGCTAGGTCTTATTTTTATATTTTAATTTAAGTATATTTGTTGTTATTAATAATTATTGCCCTAATAATACATTGGTAAATTGAGGCAAAAGTAGTTAAACTAAATTGATAGAAAAAATAAATAATTAAATTAATGAATATCTGAAAATAGTCATATTTAGATTATCTTACATGTCGTGTGCTTCGGGTCAAGTCATAAGCACGGTGAAATTTCTAATAGCGGCTACGACCAGCCTCGGCTATATAATTCCACTACTTGAAGTAGTCGCCGATGACAAGAAGTGGTTTGTTACGTCGAACACCATTCAGCGTAATTTCAGCCAGCATTCTTGGTATCATGACGAGGAACAGGCCTTATGGTGAATTACAATTACTTGGTAATTTTAATTATTAAATTGTAGTTATTGTAAATAAAATTGTAATGTTGATTGTATTTTAAAAATATATATAAATATGTTGGTAATATTGTTATCTCGTATTAACGTATTAAAACAATAAAACAACATTTTATGTTTTGAATTGAAAATAGTTGAATCATTAATTTTATTGTTAATGTACGAGATTTAGAACGTATGAAAGGATACTGCCGGATATTTTACCCCTTCTATCGTTGTACTGGAGGAACTAAATAGCTGCATACTATTTGCTTAATTTGTAGCCAGACCAACGAGATTTATTGTATATTAACAACAAAGTTGTTTTGTTTTGACCGACTAGTCGGTCTCACATAGTGTGACATTGACAACTTACAAGAGCTATCTCTCTCTTTTACGTACTGAGGCTCTGAGAAATAGACTTTAGATAGCTATAGTATTTATTGCTATATTTACTTCGTTAGATAGTTTTGACACATTGATTTACAAGATCAGCAACAAGCTATAGCTCCGTTCACAGATTATGTACTAATAGATGTAGTAGTCGTGTAAGTAAAATTAAAGTAAAATTAAATAAAAATTAAATCTTAAAACAAAATTTATTTGAATTTGAAGTTTTACCATAATTTTGAATACCTAAATTAAACGGCTTAAAATTACCTGAGAATTTTTACATATCTATTTATTTTGTGTTTGCAAACAAAGCGAATGATACATTACGCTAGTCCCTGTAGTGAACAAAAGTTTGTGTAATCTGGACTTTGATTTGAGGTTGTTGCTTTTACAAATACATAATTATTTTTAACTTTATTTAATCTAAATTTAAACCCTTGTTTCTGATTTTTCTGTTCTGTTTATCTGTTGAATGTCTTTATAATTTCTTTTATTAGCCTTTCTTCAAGAATAAGTTTGTAAATAAATAACACTAACAAAATCGATAATTTTTTTTTGGAGGTCTACTAACTGGTTTTTATTTTAATTTAGATTGCTTCGATGCTGTGTGTAAATCTATGCTTTTTTATCGGAAAGATGGTATGTGTTTACCGACTCCACGTACACCTGCAACACCAAAGAAACTGCAGGGGCGTTGCCGGCCTTTAAGGATTTTTGGGGAAGGCAAGGGGAGTGAAGGGCAAGTGGGCTGCTCACCGAACGAAACGCAGAAGTCATTCTGCGAGGTATACGATCGCGCCAGGGCATTGGAGCAGCAGGAAAAGCCGCCACTTGGCTCTACATCGCCTCTTGGCGTTTTTAGGTTTTACATAAATTTATAGAATAAAACATTGAAATTATAATGAAAAATAAATTGGAGTAATATCATATTTTAAAACATAGCAACAAAATTCTTATCACAATGAATAATTTTTAAAAGTGCAAAAATTTCTTAATTTCTAGACTCAATGGTATCTGACAAATTTCAAATGCTTAATTTTTTAGAATGTAATCAGTATATGATTTTTTTTTAATATTTACATGTAAAATGTAATCAACCGATACTTTTACGTTTTCAATGATCTTTTGTAACTAATCAAACTGGAGTCTGCTTGCCTGTAGCCAGCACATTGAACATTCACTATCTTGTACACCATTGAAATACTTGTATGCTCAATGTATTTAAGCTTAGTTAACGAAATAGTCAAAAACGTATATTGGATAAAGTGGCGTGGCCTTTTTGTGTCAAAAATTTTAGTTAGCGGACTGGAAACAATGGTTACGCCGATCAACATCATCATAATTTGAGTCCTTTCACAAGTCCACAGCTGAACATAGGCCTCCCCTAAGATCGCCACAAAGCCCTGTTTTGAGCCACCTGCATTCTCCGACTTCCCGCAACATTGTGCAGGTCGTCACTCCATCTTGTGTGGTCATCCCATACTGCTTTTGCTAGTGGTTTCCACTGGATAATGTTTCTTCCCTAACGGCAGTCAATTCTCCGAGCTATGAAGCCGACGCATTGCCTCTTCAGCTTGCTGATTCTGACAGTTATGTCGGTTATCATTGTTCTGCTACAAATAGACATTGCAGACTATCGCGCAGGGGAACACCGACACCGAGTATATTCTTTCTCTGAAAGAGCTATACTCGGTGTCGGTATTACTCGGCCTGCAGAGAAAAACCACGTATCGGTTCCGTAAGTAAACACCATAAGCAACACACACTGGTTGTATGGTGTGTTGTCTCTTGAGGTTTTGAGCACTAGAGATGATGCTCCCCATCTGTGGGATTTGGGACTTAGCCGGATTGATTTACCGACTACGGACGGTCGCCAGAGCCTCGTACGTTAGTGGGCAGGGTGCACCGCTTCCGGTCAGGTTGACCTTTCGAGAAATAGATAGTATATGCATAATTCATATTTATAGTCAATACTAACGTAATAACAAATATTATAGGTAATTAAGCATACGTATAACAAATACAGCACGTTAAGATCAACTAATTGGTGGTTGGATTGTTGTCTACTTGTGCCTGTGCCACTATCGCTCCGTGTCGCTTCAGTTTATCGTCAAAGTAAGAACGTTTTAAGGATTCTACACACTGTTTCTGATAACGTTTCCATTTCTTAACTGTGATAAAACTGTCCCTCCTTGGCCGTGAGTATGCTCCTATTGGCTTCATTTGAATCATCGAGCATGCGCAAGTTTACCACCTAAATCTTATTTACTGGCGTCAGTATGAACGGTGGACGCCTTGCAATCATACCCAGAACCCAGAACTAACATTTCGATTTATTTATTTATTAAACTTGAACGAATCTTCTCGGTCTATTGTCCACTGACAGGCTACGTCTTTTTTTTTTTGTTCGTTTGGTCAACGATAACATGTCCAAACCCTCGAATAAACTGCCTAAATTGCGAGGAAGTTGTCGACGTGGTCGAAATTCGGCCAGAAGACAATCATTTTCGTCGTCATTAGTTATTGTAAAAGAACGCTTCGGGCACGGAACTAACAGCTCACGAGAGGGGACGGTACCAGGCGCTTGCTTTTTGAGTTAGCAATAAAATAAAGAAGTACTAGGAAGAACTTTTCACTGAGTGCTACGGCGGATTGCATACGTGTCTAGTTTCGCCGGGCGCCGCCGGCCGGCATCGTCCGGCCCAAGTGAAGTGCTATATGTACGGGTATATATCCTATATATATATTAGGTTAGGTTTTAACTCCGTTCTGGTTCCTTATCTGTTGTGCCACAGTTTTTATTGAGACAAGCCGCTTGACGTAAGTGTCTGCGCGCCGCGTCGCTTCGCGTCTCGATGTGAACCAAAGAGTGTGTGTGTGTGTGTGTGTGTGAGCTAACCATAAGTACAAAGCGTAATCGCTTTCGCATGCAGCCAAATTTACCCGAAATTAATTGTACCCGAAAGTTCCCTGTTTTAGATTCCGAGTTAATTTGAATTTCATCTCAGCGTGTAATTAAAATTTCATTCGCTACAATGAGCTTCTATTGAGTTTCCTATTGTAAAACTTTATTACTATTAACTGTAGAGACATATATTTCACAGTACCTAGTAAAATAAATAATATAATATCTTAATTAATCAACATAATTAATTAGCTATCTACATAAAATATGTCCAAATGAAATAGGGACCCAAACTATTTTAGAAATTTTTGCCAGTTCGAGCATCACACAAAATCTACTGAATTTACATTGGTGCAATTTTAACTTTTAGATATTCTAACGTTGAAATTGGGAACCGATGAACATAATAACATCACGGTATGTTAACAAGAAAAAGCAGAGTAGGTATCAACCGATTTCACGCAAGCGAAGCCTAGGGGAAGCTTCTGTTCTTTCTCTAGTATTGACAATTACGGTAAATCGTGAGACTTACAACACTCAGTAGTAGCAGCCACATCATCGGCAGCTTTGTTGTTTCGGAAAAGTCGGCTATGATGGTATGGTCACGTACTTCGGAGGCACAAAGTGTATGTTACGAACGGCTCTTTTCTTTTTGTTGTTTTGCATTACCATTCACCGAAGACGGTGACTTATGTCGCGATCAAACATTTAAGATGTTGGAGCGACTAAAACCCCCACAGTAGATACGCCGTTGGCCCGGTGGCCTTGACAGCCTTGCGAGGCCCACAAGTTAGGACGAACGGTTGTCTGATCTTGAGTTGCCTCAAATGCTTCATTGTTTTTGTTGGTGCTCATAGCACGAAAGCCGACCCTGGTTCTAGCCGGGATAAGGCTCAGGAGAGAACAGTAAACTGTTTAATGTAAGAATTTTAAATATTGTTCATTTCATTTCACACGATGTTTTGCCCCAGCTTGGTAAATAATACTCGGTAAAAAGAAACCCAATTGTAGTTCTAGTTTCTTATCATTAGATCTAGGTCCTGGGTAGAAAGAACACCAGCAGAAAGCTTCGCTTTAGGCCATTGTTCCTGAGCTCAGCCACTGCATTTTTCGCTTGCGATTATCGTAGAGAATCCACCTTATCAAAGCATGACAAGCTTCAACGGGTGCTCCTCTATGCACAGCAGTTGAGGCATTTGATGATGCCTCTGGCATTATACAGGTTTTTTTTTTAACAATTTGTAGCAAATTAGTCATTTCCTTGATTGTTTGATAAGGATCGGCTTCCACCATTACTTTTAATTCATCGTTATTTACCTTAGTGTCTGGTCTTCCTCGTTAATTCTTAAAATCGAAGTTCCACTACGGAAGCGATGAAACGTAAAACGCACACTGCGTACGAACGCTAACAAGCATATCAAATAGCTAACGATAGCTATTTGCTATGATTTTCAAACGCAGCATTGACATTCCGAGTCGTGTCCGCTGCGTTAGAGAACCACATCGGAACTCGTATTAGAATATTACTTTTTTGTTTATGAGGTCTCAATGTTTAATTTGAATACTGAATGTACAAATAATTTAAAGTGAAACAATGATTTTTTTAATTAATAATATTTCGGGTTTTGAGTAAAATAAATTTTAATCACGAATCCAAGATTCTAGCAGTCTAGCAGACCTGGATTCGTCAACTGATCACGTAGTACGATGTTGGGCATAGTCGGCTGTCCCAGGTATATGTACTCATCCCCCCCGAACGGGTTACCGCGAGGAGGCCTGGCCTGAGGTTCCCTTCAGAACAGGATTGGTAAGTTCACTTCGGATGCGGGGTGTTGGACGCAGGAGGGTTATCGTCGTTGTTTTGCGACGCTCTCCATGCCTCTATGATGGCTTCGTTAAGCTCTTCTTGAAATAGAATTGTTTGTTTGTTAGTAGGTGTTTTTAAGACTGTAAAGGGTACATTCTCTTTTTTTTCCAAAAGTCAACCTAACATGCAAGCGGTGCATCCGAGTGGACGAACAGATGAAGTCCCGGCGGTCGGCAGATGGCGATAAATTCATCCAAATATCCCAAAACCAAATTCCATTGCACTTACCAACCCACTTACCTGGCCCGCAGGTGCAGTGGCAAGTGTGGGGTGACCCTTCATGAAATGTAAGCCTGCCTGGTAGCTATTACATTACATTGGTACATTACATCCTATTAAGATATAGTAGTAAGGAGTTTTAAATATATCTAACTGTAATTCGTATCTCGAACTATGCAAGAGTTATTATATCTAAGTATAAAACTTTTTATTATATTCACTTTATATCAAAACCACAAAAAAATTAAAACACATCAGTTATGGTCTCACATAAATTTATTTCTCATATACATTATGTATAATTTTGCGAATCCACTGTGTCCCGACACGCAGCGCGGGATTTAATTTTTACAAAATAATCGTCTACAAACACCTACAATAATTACCTTCCCGCCGCCCCGCTAGCCATATTGCGTCCGACTTTTAATTGCTCTAAAATAAAAATTATTGTTTAAAGCTATACCGCTTTTAAAATGCATGAATAGATTCCTTGGCAAACGAAAATATTAAAACGCAGAATGGCAAGTGGTTACAGTTTTGCACTTTTTCTTTTACAAGAGATACAGAAAGGTGGAGGAATATTAGAGAAATTGTAGACAGGTACTTATTGAATAAAATAATTAAAGAGACTATTTCGGATCAAAAGAAGAGTCTTATTGCATGTGAATTATTAATTTCAATAAAATTATTAAAATTTGAACGTTTAGTTATTTTTTCATTAAAAATAAATTTAAAAATTAGAACAGGAGGTATTGTAGAACAATTCACAACAAAAATCATTAATATTTTTTATTTAAATTTATTTCTATCTGCACACAATTATATTTAAAGACAATTGAAAAAAAAAGAACACAACGAAATTAGTGGGTATATCAGTCTTTTACATTCGAAACAAACGTAACAGTCGAGGATCACGAAATAAAGAAATTACACGAGAATAGTACATAAGTAAAAAATCTTTTTGTACTAAAACAATGGAATTATTTCTTACAGCACCTTTGTATGGCATGTCGTAATACAGATTAAAAATTATTCAAACAACATAGGTTATACGTAAAACTAATTAGGTTAAATAACACTGGCGCAAAATGTAGGTATGGAGGAAATTCCTCCTAATGGAATACGCAACGGCATCGCTACGTTTACGTAAAAATACACAAATTCTGCCAGTACCATCCTACAGTTGCCATACGTAAGTGCATGTTATTTATAACTTACGTAAACAATTATCTAGGCAGAATAAAACAATATACCTTAGCTTAAAATAGTTTGACATTTTGTATAGGAGATCGATTATGTGTGCGTTCGGAAGCGTTAAGGCATATTCACGATGCTTGATGGGAACACGTTAACTGATCAAGCCGTTATGACTACTTTTTGAACTTATTAAAAAACTTTTTGAACAACGAGATTGGTCCTATTAAATCGCTAACGAATTCAATATTATATTTAATTCAATATTATATCTATTGATAATATTTGCTACCGATTTATAAGGACAATCGTTACAAATATATTTATCTGTCAATTTTAAGTTCTTTGAAAATAAAAACAAATAGTAAAGGAATTGTTGCGATAAATAGCTGAAGCCCATAAAAGTAAAGCTGCCCACTATAGATCAAGCTTCCCATTCTGTTGCTTGATAATGCCCACGGACCTTGGCTAAATACATGATTCATCAACGAGTATTAAATTTTCACTATCAATTTAACAATATTCTCATTAAATCTACGTACGTTTTCGTATTTTATTGATAATTTTAAAATTTCATTACATCTAAGTGAAACGATTGGCAGTAGATACCTTCGCGATAGAATCTATTGTAAATGTTTTTGTAATAGCATTTGGAGGTAGTTTGCAGTTGCGTGGAAAGCACGAAAACAGTTTGTGACGAAAGAAAAAAAAAATATACGATGCACTCGTAAATATTACGAAGGTAAAAAGCCGCCGCGTTACTATTCCGATAAGGATATTAATTTGATAAACTTAACTAATAGGAATACTATAATAATGGGACCACTCAGTGTTAAGGAACGCTATTGATTTAAAATATCTAGTTTTTGATTAAAAGGCATTAAATTAAAATTTACAACGGTTTTAGATTTGTCATCTATCTTATGACAACTTTCCACGCACAGCGCCATCCAATATTATTTATATCTGATAAGAATAATTAGGATCACGATGTAATCAAATTTAACTATTGGTTATATTGTAACTCGCAAAATCTCGTTTCGTAGACCGCAATCATATTTCCTTTCCTATCTTACTAAGTTAAAAGCTCAACTTTAACTTATAAGTAGACCGATACAAGTAGTAAGGTATATTGTATAAAACGAGTGGAAAACCTAAAAATCCTTATTCGATACTAGGCATGGGGATTATTGTAAAAGATTAAATAACATACTACACTTAAAGATAGCTTAAAATAGTGTGATGAGGGATGCGACACGTCATTATTAATGGTCATAATATAGTACGTTGTTATAGCTGCTCGAAAATCAACAAAAAATTGTTATAGATACATCCGTAAAAGTAGAAAAATAAATTTAAGCTATAATGTAAGAAGTTCGGAAACGCGCAGTGACTCGAAATCTCATTACTATTATGCCATACCGATTCGCTTTTCGAATTTTCAATTCTATTCAATCCGAGTAAAAAGATCACCCGAATTGTACCATCTTAAGATAATAGTACACATTCAAAACATTTTATCTACCTAAAAATTAGATATGTCATCGAATCACCTTCGTCTCTAAAGCAGGCAGTGATTACTAAAAATATCGCACTTAACCTAATTACGGAAAAATATAGACCTTTAAATTTTATTAATAATCTGTCTGTTTGCTCTGGCCGTAAAATAGACTCAAAAATACGCGGCATATTACATACTGATTAATATTATGTTTTGTAATAGTAAATTAATATCACTGGTCTGAAACTGGACAACTGATTTAAAAAGTTAGGAAGAGTGACAGATAAACAAACGTTATAGCATTGGTTACTACTGCTAACCTGTACGTAGATATTTTGCTAAGTTTAACACCTGGATACAACTACATAATTCGTCACTGCGATCATAAGTTTGGTGTTGACAGAAACTGAATAAAATTTGTACCACAATTAATTTTTATCTGTCAACCAAAACACTTTATTAGCGGATAAGAGCTCGTAATATATGCTATACGGCGAAAAATAGCTATTTACATAACACTTGTAACTACGCACAGGACTGACATATAATTTTCACACGACACAGCCGATTCGTCTAAAATGTTGGTATATTGCAATAATGAAACAAGTTACCACAATTTACACTACTTAACGTACGTAACACCCGATATGAAAAATAAACTTCTAATTACAGCTGCAATAACTATTTATACATTTTACAATTGTATCGTATATATATAATATGTGACGATCAGAATTGAATATTATATATAGCGTAGTTACTTTATAATCTTTCTAAGCGACTGTTTTTTCCATTATTTACTTTTAATAACAAATCATAACTGCAATGGCGTTATAGTTGAACAGATAGGATTTTTAATAGTTTTTTTTATTTAAATTTGTTAATTAAATGCATCTAATTGTTTCAACTGGTTTTATATGGACTTTAGCAATACTGTAACTGTTCTGAATAAGACTCCTTGTTTAGAGCCATATTTGCAACGTTATAATTACATAGTGTTTAACATTTTAGCAACGTAAAATGAGGGAGCGTATATTTTTTAAGACATATCACGGTGAGTGATTTTTCTGTAAGATTTTGTCGAATGAAAATGAAACAAATAAATTGAAATATGAGTATAACTTTGTCTTTGTTGTTTATATTTATTTATCTCAACCATATCAGTATATGAGAGTAACAGACAAGCTATTTTACCGATGTAAAGGATCGATAAACAAGGAGCCTAAGTGTCATATGGCGCATGTCAAACAGCCGTCTATATAAGTAGATTATGGGATGGTAAATAGTTTATATTTATTACCCTTCCGACTCACAATCATAATTATTATGGTCAAAATCGTTAAATTTACATCATAAGTTGCTTTGCCTAGGCACTGACACGTGATTAGCCTCAAAGTATATAATATCGAAGTTAACTGCGATAACGAGTTTATACTCGTACTTCGTGGTAACATCACTACGCTAAACATAAAAGCTTCGCGGAGTCCTGTCGATACTGCATTAAAAAAAAAAAACGAATAAACCTCCAAACACGAATCTTTCGCTACAGTAGTTAAACTAAAAAAATATATTGTTTATGGCAAATGTTCTATTGTCTTTACACTTTAAAAGGAACTTGATATATTTTTAAGACAAGCCAGTGTTGTGTTGCCATTAAATTTTTAAAAGCTGTTTAATAATAGCTGTCTGTGTTTATGTCAATTTCAACGCAATATTATTTAAGTACATAGAAATGATTTAAGGTGAACAAACGACAGGTTCCGTGTGTTGGGATGCTTAAACGAGCAAGTCTCAGCGTCAGTTGACGTAGTGGTCGAACGAGCCGAGGTACTCCAATGCGGCACGGTAGCAGAATTCGTACTGGTCCTAAAAAACAGACAACCAAAATAAACACATTTGCAATTAATATATTATTTACTTTTTAAAGTGAATCTTCTGTGGGCCGCGAAGAGTGTAAAATTTCAAGGTCGAATTTGAATACACCGTTTTCGTGCAATGTGTCTGTTAGCTGTTAAAAACGCACCATACTCATCTTGCATTTTGTATGATGAATTTGAAGTGTGTAATATTAATTTGCTTATGTAGTGTACGTATTTGAACAGTGAGTAATAGTTATTGTTAATTATTATTTACTGATTAATTAAAATAATTGTTCACATCTGACAAGTGTACTGAGTCACACGCGCTCTAACCAATACTGTGTTATAGCTCCAGAAGCCGTGAATCGCAGTATAGTGTTAACTGTTGTGCGCATTCGGCTTGTCTCGATCGACTCCTTGACGGTGCTCTGCTTGTACATGGTCTGGTACAAGTCCAGCATGTGCGTGGGTGTGTCTATGAGTGCGTGTGTGAGAGTTTGTGTGAGGTCGGCTCACCTCGGTCTGCACCATGGCGGGACGCTGGGTGCGCAACGTGCGCACGGTCTGGAACACGTCCAGCACGCCCTCGTACTGCATGCGCTCCAGCACCGTCGACAGCGTGATGAACACGCCCGTGCGCCCCACGCCCGCGCTACGCACGTCACCACAGGGATATAGGTTTAGATAAGG
Organism: Bhutanitis thaidina; assembly: GCA_029286595.1. Classification (NCBI taxonomy): domain Eukaryota; kingdom Metazoa; phylum Arthropoda; class Insecta; order Lepidoptera; family Papilionidae; genus Bhutanitis; species Bhutanitis thaidina. Next base: position 4,464,443 of record JAGSMS010000010.1, on the reverse strand, counting down.
ATACAGTTCTGATACAGATACAGATATAGGTATAAACACAACATATAAATATACTAATTGTGCTAAAACAAATTATTAGTTTTTGTGTCCCGTGTCAGTGACCTTGCATCTTACCCTTTTCGCATTTAAGCGTTACATGGGATATGAGAAAGTAACAGTTCGATAGTAATCGGAATTCGCAAGTGTACATTAGAAAAGAATATTACTTCATCGTCATCGCCGTCGTTATATGCGGAAGCACACACCTGCAATGAACTGTGATAGGTCCGTCCTGCCCGAACTGCTCCTTGGTCTTGTGCACCTGCCCCAGGAAGTCGATGAAGCCCTCGCCACTCTTGGGCACGCCCTGCTCGGGCCAGTCCGTGAACTGGAACTGACGCACCGTTCGCGAAGCGCCATCGCGGGCGTCCGTTACCTGTAAGGTAATACACTTCGTAAACTACAGGTGCGATACCGAAATATTAAAAAAAACTTGAACTTTCAGAAGGAGTCGCTCCGACGTAACCGTATCTCTTTAATATTGCAATGAACAGATCTACAATTGAGATGTGCGTAGGCAGTTTTAGGACGGATACGTGAGATGTTTAAAAAAGAGCCTTGTATGTACTTATGTACACGCGATAGAAGTTATATAGTCTTTGGCGTAAGAAAAAGGTTTGCAATAAAAAGAGTACTTACCAACAATTAACCTCAAATACGTAAATACACTTAAATTTGAAAATAAAAACAAAAGTTTATAACAGATAGACAACTTTATCACGAATATTCATACTACATTATCATTCAAGTCCATATATAATTAAAAATCACACACATACATGTATATTTACATAAGATTTAATTTTTTATTCCCATTAATATAAAACACATGTGTTAAATATTCATAAATATTTAAATAAGCACTTTGAATATAGTTACTATGGAGACTATACACACCATAATAGTGTATAGTCTCCATAATAGTAACCAAACCTAATTAACGAGACATTTAGAAACCAACTTCATTCTGTTATTTTTAGATGTCGGTGTGCGCGCGCATCGTAAATATTCACTGTCATCATTTTTCCAACACGCGCCAAAAGAAGTATAACTTCAAAAAATATAGGCTTTCTCCACCCAAATTAATAAGAGCTTCTTTGGAACAACGTGACAGGTGGTGAGCCTGACGCCACCTCCAACGATAAATTCCGCAATAATCGTTATAAGTCTTGAAAAACTCATTGGTATAACCGGCGTAAACTTTGCGGCCGCTGTGAAGTGTGCGACACGACGCGGTTTCGCAAAAGTATAGACAAGTTGACAATAATCCTCTATCCGTTGCTTACGTGGGTTTGGAGGCCGAGTAGATAGGCGTGTCTGTGTAAAGGCGTAACATCGTCGGATTTTGTTCCAATGCAAGCTCGACATAAACTGCCCGCCCTTGCCCCCACTAGTTATTTCCTTAAGAAAAGTAAAAGCCTATGACGTTTTTTCTGTTAAATAATTAGCAACAGTAACAAAAGAATTATTACTACGAATTTGACTATACTTGAACAGAAATCTTAGTTTACTGCGCTGCGAACTTCACCGCCGCCATAAAGTTTGAATTGGGTTACAAGCCCTTCACATTCCCTAATCCTAAACTTTAAGAGAGCAATTCTTGTATAATATAAATATGTAATTGGTTCTTCGGAAACGGTTTCAACAATTCGAATGAAGACATGTATTATAATTATTGTATAGATGATGATTTGTTTTCAAACTTTTCAAACAAAAAAAAAATTAAATACTTATCTAAATTGATACTCAACAACCGATGGCGCTATAATTAAAGATAGAAATCTTTTAAAATTAGAAATGAATATAAACTAATTTTCCCGCGAAAGTTATCACATTCCCGCGGCAAACTCGAAAGACGTCGAGCGAATATCACTTATCCACTAGCTATCTCTTTAATCTAAATTAAAATATTTTACATACCTTACATATGTGAAAAGTAATTCCTTCTAACATAAAAACTAATAACTTACCTTGAATTCCCTCAAGATGTACTGAGGCATGTTGTACTCAGCGATCGGATCGACCACAAAGCATTGATAGCGAACGGAGCGGTCAGATGGCCAGTACTGATGACATTTCTCCTAAAAAGATAAAAATAAATGAATTTTTTCCATTAAAATGTCAATATACCAAAAGAAAGCGCAATTATATCTTACCCTGCCCATTTCCTTTAATTTGGTCAGCATTACGATGATTGTAGAGTTATGTTCCCAGAGCATTCGCCAGAAATCATCGGTGGTGTCAGGCAAAGGGCCTTGAGTTGCGATATACGCGGCCCGGTACCTATATCCGTCGACGAAGGACGCATTAATATAGTCGGATCCATCACGCGGGGTCAAGCAGACGCGAGTGGATTCGAAAGGCAGAATGTGAACGAGCCTATTCTTGTGCTTATTGCATGGCAAGCTGGCTGAGACGAAGCGACTGGAATCGGCTTTCATGTTCGCAAGTTTTTTGAATTCCAGTTCCATTCCATTTATATTCTCGATGGTATCGACGCGCATCAGTTTCTGGATGTGTGCGTGCAGGTTACGAGCCGGGACTTCAGTGTCGCCGCAAATAACAGCCTCCAATAAAGCGTCGTGGATGAAAATGTACTGGTCCTCCGTTTGTACCATGTAGTTGCGCTGAGCTCGGAGGCAAGTTACGTGACCATAGATATCGACTGTACGTTCGTGCCTGGCCCTTTCAAGCATGGAATCGATGACAATGAAGCAGCCGGTACGACCGACACCAGCGGAACAATGAACGACTAATGGACCAGTGTCGGGCGGGTTCAAGGCGCGAACGCGACGCAGGAATTGCAAGAATGGCGCCGGATGGTCCGGTACACCGTGATCGGGCCAAGCAGTAAACTGCAGTTGCTTTATCTCCCTACGTTCAGTTCCTCCGTTTCGCGTAATTTGGAATGTACGGATGCAATAGGTAGCTAATTCCTGTACTTCTGCGATGGTTACAGTCATCATGCCGTACGTTTCGCTGCCCCTACTAGGCCAGTATTGATCGCATTTGATTCTAGTCCTCTCTTCCAATTTCGTCATCATTACGATTGTGGCTGTTCGTAATTCCCAACACATTCGCCAGAAATCGGTTAAGGTTTCTTGCAGGGGCCCTTGTGTCGCAACGTACGCGTTATGCTTACGATAGCCATCGCAGTAGTTGGCATTGATGTAATCACTTCCAAGTATTCCATCGATCGGCTGCAGAATAACGCGACTGTGATCGTAGGCAATGACATTAGCGTATCGGTTCTTAGGCTTATTGACTTCCATGTTGGAATGATCCCATGTGAATTGCTGGCCAGGTTCAATACTTTCATATTCCTGAGAGAACTTTAGGTTATCATTAGCTTTTAGTCTGTCAATATGATCAGCAAGTTCCGATATAGGAATAGGCGGATGAGATATCATTGCTGGAGTTTGAAAATTTAATCGTCTCATTTCTACAGGATCTGAAGGCGCTCCAAAACCAACATCAGCTGACATCAAGGGTCTAGTTACGGCTGCTTGGTCAGGAGTTTTACAAGGCTGGCGGCGTCTTTTCATAATAAATAATAGTACTAAACACAGAGAGAGCATTAATGCTGCGATTATGGGGCCAATGACCCAAAGCATGCCGGCTTCTTTTCTATTTTCTTCAATTCGTATTTCTGGATCTCCGTTAATGTCTTTGGGATCAGGTCGACTTGGTTCTTCCCCTGGAGGGGCTTCACGCATGTCTAATGATAGATATTCCGAAAACGGACTGGAGGTATAAAGATGCTTTTGTGGAGTGTCTACAACAGCTCTGACGAATACTCTGTATTTTTTACTCGGATTTAGTTTTCTATTAAGAAATCCTTCGTACAACTCATCATTGCCAAGGTGGAATGTATATAATATATTTCTCTGTAGGAATTTTGCCGCAATGTACGGAGCGTTTTCGTCGTCTGTTCTTGCGTTATTTTTTATCAAATCATCTGTCAAAAACTGGTCAGGGTGTTTGTGATTGTGTGTTTTGTCGTCAGGAACTACAACTAGATAATAATGTGAAATAGGACCATACTCTTCCGAGGCCTGAGGAAGAATTACAAGTATTTCATTTTCAACGACCCCGTAAAAATCTGGTTTGACCATTGGTTTGGGAGCTGCCATTTGTGTTGTCACAGTAATTTTAGTAGGCGGTCTGTATGAATCGTCATTGGGAATTGCGCTGACATTGACGTTATACGTTGTAAATGGAGATAGATCGTTGATAGAATTGGACGTTTTGTCGTGCTTAATAATAATTTCCCTTTTGGGAATTTCTTGCGTTTGTGTCATACCAAGCGAGTCAACAAACTCCTTGATAGCGTTATATGAAATCTTATAACTAACAGGATTTAAGCGTAATGGGGGTGACCACGAGAGCGTCATCGAATGTGTAGACACGTCTTGAGCTCTTAGGTGCAAAGGCACTTCTTCTGGCCTTACTTTAACCGTTACTTTCTCCGACAATCTTCCCAAGCCATCCGCTGTTTTTGCAGCAACTGCAACTGCATATTCGGCAAATTTCTCCAAATTTTCAATATCTGCGGAATGCGTTACGTGAACTGTCTTCTGATGCCAGTCATCTAAGTCTTCAACTGGCGTCATCGTATAGAAAATCACATAACCGATTACCTTTCTTCTTGATGGAACCATTTCCCACCAAACTTCGATACCTGATTCCGATGTTGCAACAGCTTTTACAGACATAGGTGCTCTACCGATATCCCTTTCAGTGTGAGCCGTAACGTCTTTACTATAAGGTCCAGCTCCTTGATCCGTGTAAGCTCGGACTTTAAAAACGTAATGGGCATCTTCTTCCAGGCCAGTGAAAACGGCTTTAGTTAACTCTGTTGTTTTCTCTACGACTGATGATGGATCACCTCCTTTATAAAACTGGATATCATATTTCTTAATTTGGCCACTTCTATCTGCTCTTACTGGCGGTTCCCATGTAACGCTGATAATATCAGGCGTTTGAAAATGATATGTAACATTTGTTGGTGGACCCTTTGGCGCGCCTTCAGGCGTAAGCCAATATTTAATGTTTTCTTGACCTACGCCGATATGGTTTCTTCCAGCCAGTCTAAACTCATACTGGACACCTCTTTCTAAATCTGTAAGCCTGTGCGAGCTAACTTTAGTCACGGCGAAGTTCTCTTCTTGCAGCAATTGATCTTTGATGCCATATCTTAATCGATAACCGAGCAAATCACCATAAGTTTGAGTCGGTTTGGCCCATTCCAATTCTATAGAAACTATCGGGTCCCGCTCCAAAACCCTAAAAGAAAGAAGTATTAAATATATCTTAAGTTGAATAGCTCATGACGTATTATAACAATAGAAATTGTATTGAAAAGAGTCTTGGGAAAATTTTAACCATTTTTTTAAAAGATAATTAAAAGAAACAATATGGTTAATGGCAAATTCGCATATGTATTATGTTATGTGAGAGACATAAGTATAATTTCTTTTAATCAATTCTTTTTCCTAAAAATGACGTTGATTTATTTTTAAGAGCAGTGGCGGCACCATCGCTCTAGAGATGCTGTTGCTCCTCACTAGTCTGCGGGAATTTAGTTCGGCCTAGTCTTATGGATTTTACGCGATCGGACGGTAGCCTTTATTATGTTTATTGTACGATTGTTACCATTTGGAAATGAAACCGCAACCGTCAGGTTCTTTAAGAATTGACCTGATACTAAATATTTTTATATAAGAAATATGTGGTGGTGATCTGTACAAACAATAGTATAGTACATCTAAGTTACGTGTACAATATGTTTGCTACTTGTGTCTGTATAACTAAAAAAGCTTACAATCCACTTCAGACTGAAAGTATTCACAGTCATGAGAAGCAGGCGGATGGGTGACCGCAGTACTAGAATTCTCACGCCTTAGACGCTGTTCAGAGATATGGGACTGAATTATTTAGATTTAATATATGTCATCTGTTTGAGTGAAGTGATAATTTTACGCCGCCACCATACGATGTAAGAAATATGGATTCTTACATCGTGTCTTCATAACTCCAAATTAAGGCATTGAAATATTCTGCATACAAAGCTGAGGGTTGCAAGTTCGAATACCGTTAGGGCTGAATATGAAATTTTGTACTTGTATCTATTAATTTAATATATCATGACTAAATTAAATTTATGTAAATTTATCATATCACTATACAGTTTTTGTCTCGGTGCAAAGGGAATCCTTGTTTGGGACTGGACGACGTGTAATGTATATAAATAAAATTTTTGCGTTTCATTCGAATTATTAAGAGTGTGTCATTTGTTTTTGTTTTACTACTAATTTATCTCTATTTCCATATAATTATGAGTGCCGTACCATCCAGTCTGTATATTTAATAAACTACCTGAACCCTTCTACGGCTCGCCGTGCCTATTTTTGTAAATAAAAAAAATACTAGATGTTTTTTTTGCGTCGAACATAAGTGGTGTTCGAGTCAACCAGTGACACACAGACTGACATTGTTTTTTATGTAAATAAATACTAACTTGAGATTAACGGTGGGCCTGTTGGGCACCCCGCCGGGCGTCTTGACGGCGACGGGCGCGCTGCGGTCGCCGTCGCCCTTGCGGGTGAGCGCGGCCACCTGCACGCTGTAGCGCGAGTCCGGCTGCAGCCCCGACACGTTCAGCGACAGCGTCGTCTCGTCCATCACGTTGAAGCGCATCGGCTCGTTCAACAGGCCCTTGCCCTGGGAGGTAAAGCGGGTAAGTATGTCCCAATGCTGAGTGAAGGCTTCAGCTCTATATTTGAGAGTTTGGAGTCGGGAAGGGTGTCAGCCACGTGGCTCCAGTGAGAGGTTGGAGGACTTCACTTGTCCTCCTGGTTTCTTCACGATGTCTTCCTCCACGGTCGAGCACGTAAATTCATCACTTCAAATTGCTACTAACAATTTTAGTGGTGCCGGCACTGGGGATGTACCACGGTCACTCGCGCTCTATGATAGTAAAGTGAGCACCCTGACCACTAGACTACCATGGCTCTTCGAGGTATTCGTTCGACATCGACATTGATTTTTTTAGTTTACAAAACAAGAATAACTTTTTATAGGAAAAAGAGGCAAACGATTAAGCGGATCAGCTGTTGGTAAGTGATTGCTGATGCCGGCGGACATCTGCCACACCAGAGGAGCTACAGGAGCGTTGCTGGCCTTTAAGAATATTTGAGATGGGAGAAAGTGGGAAGGCGAGGGGAGTGGGCCTCCGGTTACCTCACTCACAGAACGAAACGCAAAAAGCACAAATGCCTCTACTTTACGCTGGTCACAGTGCAGCAGCAAAAGTCGCCGATTGGCTCTAACAAGTATAAAAATATATTTATTCGTAGCATCAAACCTTTACAGATTGTCAGCTCATCGCTACTCTTTTGCACACCATGCGATAAGCATATTTCCTTATTATTCGCCTTCTAATAATCTCACTCAATCTTCTTATTATTTATATTTTTTCTTTACGGCCTAAGGTTTCCTTAAAGCGCGGTCTTGAGGGATTTGCATCCATCGACTTCCCGCAACACTATGCAGGTCGTCAATCAACACGGTTGACGTGTACAAGGTTGCCAATCGAGAACTTTTCTTTCCCAACGGCCTATGGTAGTTTTAAATATTTAATTTAAATAAATTAAAGTAGAAACTTTTTAAAGAATCTTCACGGTCTCACCTCTTCGCGAACTTCTTGCACGTGGACGTGGTAGCCTCTTATGATACCATTCTTCTCCTTCTCCGGCGGGGGCTTCCATGTCACGTGTATGGACGTGGAGTTGATAGCGGTCACCTTCACGTCCTGAGGCTCACCGGGCACTGTGGACGCACCAGTCTCACATTAGCCTCTCAACCGGACCTGCGCTACTGCCGACCTAAACTCCCTATCAGCATCTACGGAAACGTGCTAGAGAAAATTCTACCTAAAGCAATTTGAATTTAAGGGATAAAGCGTTGGCGTTAAAGGCTCTTTGGTAAGCGTCGCATAATTTAGAACGGAAGTTAATATCACCGAAGTGCGGTCGGTAATCGCCAGCATCGTCAGCAATGCTGATAGAGTATTTGGGTCCTCGGCGTGCTTTCACAAACGCCATTCAGCATCTCGATCGGGCATTTGAATACCAACACACACTGTTATATTATATTTACGCCCTTTCACATCATCAAAACAATTGAAATTCATTACCTTCCAATCCACATCGTTTAGATCAACTAAAATCGTCAAGCTTTTACAAAGAATCAACACTTGTTAAATACATCTATAGGTTTATTATAAGCCGCAGATCTATCTCTAATATTTTTCTTTACAGGCTGCAAGGGATCATGCCTCGTGAAATAGACTTGGGCGGTATCAAAGCTCGGTTTAGTTTCATAACACACCAAGTCACTTCCAAACCATCTACAGACGGCAGAGACATGCGTCCTGCATCCTTCAACAACAACCACTTGCAGTTTGTTTCAGAGTTAGATTGAGATGCTAGGAAGATAAAAACTACATAAAGCTTAGGCACAAGCACAAACGCACATCGATACAAGCACATAGTAATTTATACTCACTCCTTACAGCTGTACGGGTTACCAGCGGCCCATACAAAGTCAGTGACGAGAGAAAAAAAAAGAGAAAAACGCATTCAAGTACATTTAAGACAAATTGTGCGTACATTGCAGGGCGAACGGAACTACTGAGTGAGAGATTACGAGAGTAGAACGCTTGTCGGCAAAATGGGGGTACTCTTATTTCGCTTCCTTATGTACTCTGAGCTCTTTAGGAGGCGCGTTCCGGTTAAGCGGCTCGGTACGCCGGCGTCGCTCTAAGTTGTGCATTGCTTTTTCCTGTTCGTACTAACGCGAATTCATTTCCTTGCCAGGACGATATATTACTATAACATAACAGTCGCTAAGTATTATGTTTTTGGATTACGAACAGGAACAGGCTTAGCACATCTTGACGACTTTTCTTCGTCTTTAGCGCTTTTAAGTCACTCACACGCACATGTATTGATTAACGCGACGGCGCCGATCTATGTATGTGTGCTTCATCAGTGTTATCTTGTTGTCAATGAGCGCCCATCTTTGCGTCGGTGTGTGTGTTGCTTCGCTCCGTTGTGTTTCTATCTTCTGTGAGTTGTGACAGTGTCTAGGTGTCATTGCCCGCTGGCTGTGCTCTTCTAAAAAAACTGTTTGGTTTAAAGTCAATATTGTACTTTAGGACTGTCATTATAAAGATGCCGAATAGTCTCGCTGCGTTCTTCAGATACCGCGTTTAATTGCAATAGCGTACGTTAGGCACAAAGTTTTCTGTATATTATGTAACAATATCTAGTGTGCATGCACGACGAAAGTTTGATAGAGAATACAGAAGAAGGAAGAAAGGCGAGAGAATTTGCTACTGGCGAGAAAGTGTAGCTTATGAGCGATTTAGGTAGACAGAAAGAGAGACAGAAAGACAGAGGAGTAGCGCGTAGTCTAGTCTGAGCTGAGCAGTCGGGGAATACAGGCGAAGTGCGTTACGGATCTGATCCGTCGGATCTGTTTCGTACCAATTGGTTCACGGTTCAAATTTAGAATGGATCCTCGGGACACTGTCGCTTCGACCCGCAGCCTTCCCGCTAAGAGTACAAGTTGTCAGACAGTACAGTCAGTACGGAAGTAGTAATTGTGAGTAGTACAGTAGCATGCGCGCGTGTTGTGTGAAGACGGTATTGGTATTCAAATGCGGCGCTCGGGCCGTGGTGCGTGTCCGGCTTAACCGCGCGACGCGGCTCAAACGCAGGAGGCGTTTGCGGTCGCTTCGTGACGTAAACGTAAACTACAACGGGTACAGTCCGAGCCACAAGTGAAACATTAACACGGATCTTATTTACGTCACGAAGTTACCACTGATGTGAGTGAGCCAGTCGAACGGTAGTATGCTTCATGTGTCACGCACTCGCTCTCTCACCTCGTGTCGTCGCTAGTTGTGCTGAGTGCTCCCTAAAAGTGCCTGTTTGCCCCGCGCAATTGCATCGACGAATCCAACATCAATTGCGTGCAGCAAACAGTTGTAAACCTAACTGGTGCCCAGTGAAATTAACTGAACGAAAAACAGTGCTGTGTCGTCAAAGAAAGCATGCAAAATTGTGTCCATTGCTAAATACTCAATAACTGTGCGTCAAAACCAATAATATAACGGTGCCGTCGACACTATATCAGGTGCAGTATAAACTTTTGCATTTCAGTGAGTGCCATCTTTAGCGATTTGACAAATAACTGATCGATGGGACGCGTTATCAAAACAAATCATTACATGTGACAGTGAGTGGAAAAATCGATAGTCGACACTATGCCGCTGAAACCAGCGACTAAAATACAGTGAAATCAAATGAATTGCGTGATGATTTATAAATAATAATATATACATTGAAACTCATCGGCAAGCATATTTAAAACTTTGTTACGAGAATTAACCTCCTTGCTTAGAATCCTGCTATATGCTCACGAGAAAGAAACAAAAGAAAAAATGACATTAGTATCTTTGATATTATCTGTGGCGCAAAATGTAAGAACTATAAAATATTATCGGACAATTTGTTCATATTTAAACCCACCACCATTAAAAGAATATTACAAATAAATTGTAATTCAAACGCGGTAGGAATGGAAATATCCTTCAGAGTTGGGATAATGAACATCTTCATTACGTAACAATATACTTCATTGAAAACCTAATAATAATGAAAAAGTATTTTATTTCCGTTCGTACCGCGGAACTGTTAATATAAAATCATCCATATTGGATTTAAGAGACTATGAAAGTGGGAATTTATTCCATATGACAAAAGATTAGATGAATGATTTTACTAAAAACACCATACCCAATCCCGCAGCAGTTTCACAAGTGTTACAATTTAAAAGTTTAAAAACCTCAAAAAGTATGAATGCAATATCAGAGGACAGGACATAATACAGTCTTATTTATGGCGTGATTTTAATATTTATCGAAGTAAGAGATTGTGCTAGTTTTGTAGGAGTTGGTAAGAGCCTTGGTTATTCAAACTTTTGCCTCTGATATTACACCGACAAAGAGGTCTGTTAAGTTAGACAAAGTTGGAGAGAAGTGTTTATTATTAGTTGTTATTTATTCATTTGTGAAAAAGGCCCAACTTTATGACTCTCTTGATAAATGATTGACAACTTCAATAAAATTTTAATTTGAAATGAATTATGCAGTTCTAACGTAGTTTGTACAAAATTTTTCTGAAAACAAATTAGTTTGGAAAATTCAAAAGTACACGACTAAAATTTCATTCGTCATTTTAATTATTAATTTAAACAACCTAGAAGGATTAGACAAGTGATATTCTAAAGGCTTATGTTCTATATGAAGTCGATACGTTAAGTTTTCGGGCGTAACCGTAATTACATACGTATTGCACAGACAGACTAATAGATGATAATTTTTGTTTTTTTCATACGGATTTTTATTTGAATATTTTATCTAAATGAAATGTTTTGAAAAGTCTCAAGTGTAATAATTATAATTTATGTATATATATGTTATGCTGTATAAAATTCGGAAAAACGATTTAGATAAAAACGCATGACATGAAAATTCGATAATAATATACTTTCTCAATCGTTTTCGCGTTCTGAGGGGTGCAAAATGTAGCTATTTATATAAGCTCAGTGGAGTCGAGATTATTTTAAACTATCATGAACGTCACAGATCTACTACAACTTTTAAATACTGAAGTTGTGCTTTTTATTTTTATTTTTAAAGCATGACATTTTAAACATAATTCTAGATACGCGTATAGTACAAATGTTACAATCTCTCAAACATTTATAAAAGTTATAAAACGCGCGCATAAAATTGAGCCCCCGTACCACGCAACGTTAGCAATGTGAATGCGACACGTACCGTCTTCGTGCGTGCGCACCGTGACGGGGTAGGAGGCGGGCCCGTCGCCCACGCTGGTGCCGGCCAGCACCCACACGCGGTACTCGGTCCAGCGGCGCAGCTCGTCGAGCACGAACGACGTCTGGTTGAGTCGCACGACCGTCGCCTCCGAGTCGCCGCGGCCCGCCTCCACGCACAGCAGCTTGTAGTACGCGATGCGGCCGTTGGCGCGCTCCGCGGGCGGCGGCTGCCACGTCACGCGCACCGCCGTCGGCGAGATCGCCACCGCCGTGACGTTCATCGGCGGCGCGCCCGGCACTGAACAAGGCTCGCGCGTCAGAGCGAAGCGACGCCCCCGCGGCCCACGAGGGACTCACGGATGCGCCGCTTCGCACCGCCTCGTCGCTTCGCTCTCCTCCACCACCGGAGTCCGAGCTAGATTCGCTTCGGGGGAAAAACAAATGACTATCGAACGCATCGGTTCGTCTCCCCTGAGCATTCACAACAACAGTTCGGTGGACCCGGTGGATCATCGCCGGACGAGACAACGAACTAAAACGCGGCGTATCGCGTTACGAGGACCTAATCGATGCAATCACTGAATGCGATCAAAGAAAAACAAAATGTGCCCAAAACGTAAAGAAGAGACAGACATGAATCGTCAAAAATAAATTAATCGAGCATGCACATAGTTATCGATATCTGTGTGATGTAAATGAAGTGTCCGCTCGCCCATACATTTCTAAGTATCCGTCACACTTTCTCCTGTTGGAAGAAAATTGTGAAGATTATTTTGTAAAATAACGACGCGAGGAACACCTTTAGTACTCTTTAAGTAAATAAAACGTTAAGTATCGATCCAGTGTTCATAATGCCGCTAGCAATTATAAATATTAAAAAGTAAAATTCGTTTAAGTAAGAACCTCATCAAATAAAACTTAGACATACGAACAACATAAAGCTACTACTAAGGTATTTTGTACACGCCTTAAGTTTTAATTGTAAACTTGGAATCAACTAACTTATTGCCAACAAAAATTGGCCGTAAGTTAATACTTCGCGCTTATTATTTCGTCGGATACAATGCTAAGGTGTTGGTTCATAAAGAAAATAACGGATAAAGGCGTGTACGCAAATCCGTTTCGACAAGTTAACAAATACAAAAACACATATTATTGTGATATAAAAGTTGGTGCTTGTGCTTGTATTACTGGCAGCGTGCCGGGCAGGTGCGTTTATGTGAAATATTACAGTAGAAATTACCTGAAAAACCCTCAACAGGTTCATAGACTTTATTTTCTTTCATCGTTTTTTTTTTAATCGGCTTGGAAGGAATCCAGTGGTTGCGTTGATTTTATGACGTTGATTAAAAGGATTCGCAATATAGAGGGAGTATTAATTCATGTCCAATATGACACTGTACTCCGAAATGTGATCAATTAACTACCTTTTTTTTTTCATTTGAATTTATTTATTTCTTGGCCCGCTCGGCGAATCGCGTGTATACATATATATTTTTGTTCATACCGAAGTCGTTCCAAGCCAACGTCTACTGTTCACCCGCTTGCCGTGTCGTTAACTGTCACCGTCCCATTCGCGACCACATACCGTATTGCTTGGTTCGGACGGCGATGGGCGGCGTGGTGGCGCCCTCGCCGCGCTGCGAGCGTGCCGCGAGCCAGATGTAGTACAGGGTGTTCGGGTACAGCCCGTTCAGTGTGTAGGATTCCGTGTTTTGTATCCGTCTAGGATTTTGGAAAGATTTCAGTTTGTGAAACTATTCTAGAAAGTTTAGTCGGTAAACGTCATTATCGGTACACGGTCTACGAAGCTGTGGGTCGCGGGTGCGAATCATGATAGGGGAGAACATTTTGTGTGATGGATTTAAATGTTTGTACCTGAGTTATGGATGTTTATTATATATACAGATACATGAATATTTATCTATTGACATAGATAAATATAACATATTCCTGTTACTATGTATATCCATCGTACATAATTTTCACCAACCAGTTACCAAGACACAGGTAATAGAAATTTGAAACTGGATGTCGTGTGTGAATGTCTGATATATAATATTTGCTATATAATTATGTATATTTTAATGTGTATATGCATTCAGTTTATTGTTCATTATAGCCACCTTAAAATATAATATTAAAATTGGCAAATAGACACTTAGCTTAGACTCTAGAAGCTTAGATATAAAAACTAAACTTATTAAGGTTAAATCAAATTGATTATTATAAGCGATACTAGTTCAAAAAATATTTTTATTTTCCAATAGCAAGCTCAGTAACCCAAGTTAGCTTTTTTTTTATTTAGCTAAAGGCAGTAAATTATTGTTTTTTTTTTCAGTAGTATAGATCATACTTCCTATGGTGTTCCTTAGCGTAGGTGTCGTTCCAATAGAGTTCGTAGGAGACGATGTGGTCGCCGGCGTGTGCGGGCTGCTTCCACTGCAGCGTCACCGACGTCTCGCCCGCCTCCACCGCGACCAAGTTCGACGGTTGCGACGGTACGCCTGCATCGAAGAGAATATATATTATATTTAAGACTAGTAAGAATATTGTAAAGTGATTAACGATAATCAACATGATGCCATAAGAACTTCTGCCTCCCCCTTTTCTCTACAATGCATTGAAAATCTGACGACGTCCCACTGTCGGCGGATTTTTCATCTTCTTCATCTACCTGAATAATCTAATGGTCATGGCCCATGAACAGATGATTATTCAGATTTGTAATCCCCATAAAAATGCTGACATAGACTAGCATGCCTATGTATCGAAGATTTGCCCATTCTCTCCACGCTGGGCAGGCGGGTTGGTATACTTAGTACGAGAGATGCTGCTCCCCATCATTATTCTGTGAGATTTAGATTTGGAATATTCGGATGGATTTTCCGTCATCAGTCGGTCACCTGAGCACCTGGTGGTATATTCCCTTTCACCCCATGAGCGGATTACCTATCTTAAATATATCTGGCCGAAAATACACAGACCGATGACAGCAGATCTCTCAGTTTCCAAGTGCTAGACGTCTGCTACTTAAATCGCCATCCCACCGGACGTCCAGTTAACGTCCAGCAGTGGATTCTTGGCTGGCTGATGCAACAGACGTCGAGTGAATATGTACTTAGATCTACTAGTTTTTATTTTCGTTTTATAGAAAATTAAAGTACAACATTCGTCCATCTATCTATGTGAGAAAAAGAAACGAACGTGATAAATGACACCCTGGTAGTACAGCATCTGCCCCCACCTTTCGTCATGTGGGTGTCGTTAGAGTCGATTAAGATATAGTGACATTTATGTCACAATTTCCAAGAAGGGAAAAAAACCCGTACAGTCTCCGGGAGCAAGCCCGGCGAAGAAGCTTGCCACCCGATGTGTCCTATCCCCGGAGGTGGTCACGAGAGGTGAAAGTTGGGTTATGGAAGTAAATTTGCCTGTACTGAGTTGTGCCAAATGGAAGTTTAGAATATCTACTAGAATATATCAGGTCAGAACGGCGATCAACTGTGACAACTTAACACAGATTGATGCTATATGGATACTTTTATTTAATAACTCATTTAGCTGTACACGCAATTGGGGCTAGCTGTACATATTTGTACTTTACTTAGTGTTTGCATAGATAGACATTGCATTGTGTTGTTTGGATATAATCTGGAACGATGGATAAGGAAGGGAGGTAGTCTGATAATTCTGCCTTGGAGTATTATTGAGTTTTCAGACTCTAAAAATTAGAAAAATATTAATATAACTAACCTTGTTGCGTTTTCACTTGAACGGGCGCTGACACCGGTCCGGGCCCGACCGAAGTGAATGCTTGCACGCGTATGGTATATACCGTGTGGGGGGTCAGCTCGTTTATCGTCGTCAAGTGGCTGTTGTCCAGCTGTGGGGAATATCAGGCTATTAATGGATAAACCCACCTTATTGAAACGTTAATAATGTACTTAAATGTTTGTTTATTAGTCAAATGTTATATTTCATTATTAGGGAGTATATTACATATATTACATTATTACGGATATCAGAGATTAGTTTAAAGTCATTAAAAGAGTAGCTTTTTGATCATTGTGTTTATTATAAAATAACCTCAATAGAGTTCACATATAACTTTCGTTTAATAAGAGATATTAACGAAGGGACTCGTTGGCTTTTCTCTACCCCTCAAGGACGGAAGTTGCGTACAGAAGCTAGTATAAGCATATTAAATATATCACCATCCAGTGCTGAAAATACAGGGTACTATTCTTGTTTTAGAATGGACGACGTCTTGTCTTATATGTTATTGTAAAATAGGTAAAAATCAGAATTAATATTTAGTTTGCTCACCATCTGGGAGTACCACGACTGCAAAGCTTGCGACGGGTCCGTTGTGTAGTAGATTTTGTATCCCTGCAACAAATGCATCACGGCCATATTGTAATCGGTCATTATAAACGTCACGATGCTTTGGTTCAGTTGGATAAGCGCTATTCACATTGTTAATAAATATAGTTGTGTTTAACACTATCATATTACTGGCCCCGGCTGAAGTTCCCAAAGTAAAATGTCATTGTTATATGTCATATATTCTATTCCGGAAAACGTTTCCTACCGCAATCTATAATCGACACAAATAATATAGAAGGCCTCGCTAGCCGAGTGGTTAGAGGATCTACTTCCGAATAAGACGGCTGGAGTTTGATACCCACCCATACGCGCAGAGCTCGTACCAATGAGTTTTTTTAAACTTATGTACGACTTGGATCGTTGACCTGGAAACTAAGACGGCAGCAGGCCGTCTAAATAAGATCTGGTGCAAAATGGGTTAAAATGGCAACAATTAATGTTTTTTTGTTGTCAACAAAGGCGGTATCTTGTGCCTTTGTTCTGCGAGGTCGTACTGCCCCGGTCGAGTCGGCCCATTCATTAGGATATGTCAGAAAGAAATGTAATGTAGGAACTAAGTGTCCAGGCATACAGAGAGGCACACATTCTTCTTTACCTTTCCGTATCCGATATAAAGCTTTTACGATAAGAACTGAAGCGGTCAGAGGCATAGGGCGCAACAACCAGGCCCAATTTGTTACTAGCACAAATATAGCCTTCGGCTGGTATTAAACATAATGACCCCGTAATCAGGTACACTAACCACTAAGTCACGCGGTCATTTATAGTATTGGCGATTTTGTAACAACCTTAGAACTCTTCTAGGGGCTACAATGCCATTATGCCACACACGAAAGGATGACATTTAGAAAAACGTTAAAAAAATTGATCCTGACACTAGCTTAATATATTTAAATTCAAAACCCACGCGAACAAAGTTTTTTTTTTATTTTTAATTTCAGGTTAAGGAACCGCAGCGCTGCACAGGGATAGGATGCATACTTAGTATCGTCGAAATATTTTTTGGTTATCATAAATGGGTATCACCACGATGTTCATCGCCGAGCTCCTAGTGAAAACAAGCATTTAAGATTATATCTACATATAAATTTTAGTGGTGCCGGTACCGGGGTACGAACCTAGGCCACTCATAATAAAAATAAAGGTGAGCACCCGGCCCCTTGACAACTACGGCTGACTAATAAACAGTTTTTACCTTTGTACTGGCAATGGGATATTTATAAGCTCTTATCTAACTTATTGTTTTAATTTGTTGATGTAAATGCTGTAAAAATCGTTTTATCGACAACCTTTTGTCTCTATTTTAAACGAATACACAAAGAAAACTCCAGGAAGGCATCTTATACTAATGAAGCCCTCTTAGCGCTCCAGCAACCACCTAAATATTAAGAACCTTGTTGAATATCGCATAAAACTTTACAAAGCGGATTGCTACTTCTTTTGAAATTGTTTTTAATGTGACTTCATTCGGCACAAATTCAATATTTGTTTAACATTTTTTGTGTGTGTGTAATTTGTAAGTTAATAAGCCGTTAAAAATCATTGCCCTGTCTAGTTGGCTAGATTCTACCAAGTTGCCAAATTTACCCTAATCGCCTCGCACAGCGGGCAGGTTTTCGATGGCAGTATTAGACGCCTATTAGACCGTCTGTTAGCCACCGATCATCTGTGTATTCAGTCCAGTATTTTTGCGTCTCGAAACGGAGCGGGGTAGATTTCCATATCACTATATGGAAAATGTGCAAATTAACTTGGTGTATTAAGAATAAAAGTTTTTTACCTTTGTTTGTTGGCTAGAAGTAAACTTAAAACTATTAGATAATCTTTAATGTATCCTTCAATGTTTGGCCTCATTTGCTGGTTACATGGTATATGCATAACATCTGTATCAAAGTTAAAAGAAATTTAATATCTCTCACTCTCTCTCTCTCTCTGTCTCCCTCTTTCTCTGTCTTTGTCAAAAATTATAGTATAAGAAATTAATAACAGATCCTTCTGTCATATCTCCTGGTATAGCCAGGAGATATGTCGCACTGTAGTATTAGTGAAAGAGATTTTTTTTTCAAAACGTAAAGAAATAATTATTATTTACAATTTAACTAAAATTGAACGTACTGTCACTTGACCGTTAGGCGTCTCAGGCTCCTCCCATTGTATGACCATAGTGCTCGAGCTGAGTGGACGCACTTGAACGTTCCTAGGCGCTGATCCGGGTTCTGTACAGGAAAAAAAAGGTAAATTATTGTTAAGAATTTGTCTATGCTGCCTAAATAACTTATCTAGACAGGGAACGTTGTTTGTTCCTCGGTGAACATCAGATAAAATATAACTTACAATGTTACAAGACGCAATTCAACTTCGTAACACAGTCGTGAATGACGATGATAGTCCTAAAGTAAAAGTGGCAGTTTGTAAATGTCCACTGCTGGGCAAAGACCTCCTTTCAGATATTTGAGAGTTTTGGAGCCGGGAAGAGTGCGCCACGCAGCTCCAGTGCGGGTTGCCGGACTTTTCATGTCCTCGAAATATATATTTTTTATTATTTCTTAGACATGCAGGTTTCCTCACGATGTTTTCCTTCACCGCTGAGCAAGTGGTTAGCCAATTGCTATTAAAAATTTCAGTGCTTCGCACCTAGGTCACAGAAGTACTATGAAACTAAAATGAGCGCCCTGACCACTGGCCTAGTGGCACCACGGATACAGTAGGGCTACCTCGGTTACAATCCTACAGAAGGGCTTAAAGATAATTGTCTCTCTTTTTCAGTTCACTGGGAGAGCAATCTACCACCTCCCGTGGCCAACCTTTCTTTTATATGGGTCGAATCTCCGGATAACGCCCCGGTACTCCGAGGATTAAAGTCAACAAGTATGTTTGCTTTTCCCAGCGTGTTTTCTTGAGTCTCTACAAGTTCTTTAATGCTATCCTTCATTTGGCAATCTCCCTATTGTGGACATAACAGCACAAATGATTAGCTGCACTGGGAGAGCAGAGAGATGTTGTGCCGTGACCCTTTACCCTTGTAAATCGGGTTGATACCGGACACCTCGCCCCTGAAACCCTTCTGCCCGTCACCTGTTCCGAAACTTAAGGTCTTGGATACCGTTGGTATGCTAGTCCTTAACTATAGCTATACTAACATTTGTCGGAATCCCTCATATTATATAACCAGCCCGTGCCCGGTTACACCTGCATTTAAATTTATATTATTATATACATGCCAGTTTCATACACATAATGAATTATTTATTTAGTTATTGGTTATTACTCTGCTCCTATGGGTCATAGTGTGATGTTGCCATCCTTTCTCAGCAAACGGGCTACATAACGCAAATCTCATTTTTCAAATTTGATCGGTAGTTCCTGTGATAAGCGCGTTACATACAAACTCATCAGCATTATAATATTATATTATAGACTATATAATAATATAATTTAACATTTTGCTGGCACTTCCTTCGGTCGATTTTAAAATCACTCCCCTGGATGGATGAGAATGGGGTGACAGGTACTCTTAATTCTTTATTACATGTCAAAAATTAGAGTTCATATTTTTGTGATCTGTCTCACATCACTTCCGGTGGTCAGATACAATTTATTTCAGTAAGACAACGCATGTAGGCCAACCGATGGTATTGTGGTTTCTCACTGTTTTGCTCACTTAATTGTCCCCAAATGTACTGTAAGGACTCTACATGACTTACAAAAGACCAGTAAAAAACCAGTTACGGAATTCATCACTGAAATGACAGTACCTACAAGCGCACCGGCCTCGTCTCCGCCCGCCATGAAACTTCTTATAATATTAGATTTTCACGCTGTTACTTTTTTTTGCTCTAGATCAACTAAATGGAATTAAAATGGGATTCGAATAGCTTAGTGGCAAGGCAATGGGATTTGAATAGCTTAGTCGCAATACTTCTTATCATTTACAAGTCTACTGCTGGATATGGGCCCTGTCAAGAAAGTGCCAATAAAAAAAATTAAGTTTTGTGTTCATAAATGGGATAAAGCTAAAATAACTAGAAATTTATTGAAAAATTGCAACACTTAATAGTTTTCTTATTTTTAAGTTTTTTTATTGGGTATCAACTGAACTAACAGCCAACATGATTGTAGGTGGCTGGTAAAGCCTATTTGCACCTGCATACAACTTCGATCGTAGGAGGTTACAGGTGCGTTGTCACCCCTGAGGACCAAGATGTAGATTCCACACAAGACTGTAATTTTACCGGCTCAGTATACCTTACAAACCGGAACTCATTAGTGGTTGCACTGCTGCTTGGAGACAGAAATAGGCACCCACTTAGACGAGTCCTAAATAGAGGAGCCTATCACGTAAGATGTAGTGTGTAGAGTGAGTGAAGAATAAACAGACACCTTCAAAGTTTGTTTTTAACTTTTTATTGATAACATGTTACTCCCACTACGGTACCCTCTCCTGAACCGTAATTCATGCAGATACTTGGTAGTCAAACGCGTTACGTACTCCGAGCCGACAAAATTAATATATAAACATAAATATTAAAAAAATGTGCCTAAGTTAACAGAAAATTGTTGAAAGGCACCTGATTCAAAGTAATCAGAACTTCAAATAGACAGAGATTACCTTGTAAGTTTCAATAGAAACCTCGAGTGGTTTACTAATCGAAGTCAATTTTATGATTTCGGCAGAACTTACAGAGGACCTTTGCTCAAATATTTATTTAATATAAAATTCATAAGGAAGCCATCGTAAAAGCAATAATACGAAAGCAACGCGATATAAAATTAAGATGGCCCCTTTCGTCTCAATTAAGTGCGTGAGGAATGAAAATAAAAATACAATAAAAGGAGCGGTTAGGCTACCGGGGGCACAAAGGCATTAATAATAGGATTTGTAATTGCGAACCTCGACAAGAAAGAAAAAGAAGGCGTCACTCAATGAAATATCTCTGTCTCTCCGTTTGTAATACTCGGAAAAGGCGAAACAATAAAAGTTTTTCCAAAGCGCCGTATTATTAAAAGGTAATAATCCCGGTGTACGGGTCGGTGGCTCTTCTCAAAGTTTCTTTTTGGTTACGAGTCCATGGACAATCTTGTCGCCGGAGAAGTGAAATGGCGACTACGCTCTGATTATTCTAACAAGTAGGCTTTTGTAAAACTTAAAGAATACCATATCTTTGGAACCTTCTAATAAAGAAGGAAACTACTGGATGTTACTGGAAGTTGTCAACACGACCATGCCCACACAGACACACTGTACACACACACTTATTTACATTGAAATAGGCTGTCGTAAGCATCGGGCAATCACTTACTTTTCGTAGGCACTTCTAGAGGTGACTAAGCTTGTACTCTTAGTCACCTCTTACGGTCTTAAAATCTCATGGCAACCTCCGCGACAAAATCCGGTGACGAAGCTCGTCACTCGTCATCTGCTATCTCCGAGGAGGCGTAATGTAGTTTGCGGGAGGCCCGTTTGGTTACGCTGAGTCGAGTCAAATTGTATTTTGTAGCATATGCCTAGGCTTATGTGTGATAGTGAGAAAGCTTTTAGTAGATTACGAACATCTAAAGAAAAATAAACATTTTAAAATTGTATTTGGTCGTCAGTATAATTTAATAGCGCTCTTGTTTCTTTGACAAACAAGCCTTGTTAGGACGTCAGTTGATCTCGTTTCTCTGTTTGTTATTTCCTGTTAGAGAGCCGATCGGATATTACCTTTCACTGAGAATTTTTTACCATAAAAAATAAAGAGATGCGAAGTGAATATTCTCATTTGAATATACATACATTTTAGATACTTTGAACAGTTAAAAGCTAGCAGTAAAAGCTAAATCAATTATTTATGGCTTGGAAATCACCGTACCTACATACTGAAGCCAATATTTCAAATATAACAGAATATATCAGACACAAGCGTGAAGTAACTGTTACTTAAGGAACTCGTAGTACTAAGAGAACTTACTAAGGTTATTGTCCCACTGCCGGCCTCATTATTTAACGTCGGCCTCCTCTTGTTCTACTGGGGCTTAGAGTCTGGTAGAATTAGGGTTGGTGTACTTTTTTGGGCGGGAAGGTTTTCCCTCACTCACCGGATAAAACGCTGAAGCACAAGATTCCTCTGATACTGCTACTAATATTACTTAACGCCGGTACTCAGCGAGGCGGCAGCATAAAGCTCCAGTTGGCCCTACCACGTATAGTCTTCTTCGTACTTATAGGACTTCACGTGTTCTAGAAATATTTTTTTATTATTTCACTCGCCGCCGAGCCCGTGGTAAATCGTAAACATTAGTTTTAAATTCTCATTATTTTTTTAGTTAAATTCAACTAAAACTAAAACTCGAACTAACTAAAACCTATGCGCCCTACTCCTATGCTAGCACGCTCACGTAAAAGCAACTATAGATTGTCTCTAACTGTTATTTTCATTATCATCTCATTAGTACGCGCAGTCTTTTTATTTACCACCGCTTCAAATAATTTTAGATACGATAGACGTCGGTGAATTTAATATTTCCAACGCCAAATTAGACGTGATAGCTGTTTGACAAGGCCTCGTTAAAGTAATATGGACGGGGGGAGCGCAAAATTACATCCTGCCAAAGACCAATTTGAAAGCAAGTGTAGGTCAAACATTAAATATTATTAACTTTTCGGTTTGGGTAAATACCTAATGTGCCTGCTGGTGGATGTGATTTCATGATAATTCTTTAAGCAGTATTAATCTCGCTTACTTAGAATAATTATAAAAATAAGCTCTGTGTCCGTATGGTCAATATTGGAGTAGTTAGAGAGGTCTAGCCAATAACTGAAATCGTTTGAACCCTCTCTACACCGGAGCTTATTAGGAACAACGTGACAGATGGTGAGCCAGTCGCTTGTTGCTTAGTTTTAAAGTATTTTAATAGTCACTATTAAAGAAAATTGGAAATACAAGACAACAGTTTTAGTAAGATTTGTTGATTAAAATCAATTTCGTAGCTTGGTGTAATTTGAAACATTTTAAATTAATTTCAATTTCGTCCTCACAATCATAAGTTGATTTAATATTAATTGAAACCTATACACGACCAAGGAGGCAGAATACGCAATTAACAAATAATATTTAACAAAAGGAATGTTTCTACCGTATTTTAGGGAATCGATTAACATGTTTCATATAAATGATTTGCTGTAGGTATCTTTGGGTACATAACGTGATAACAGCATAGTTGTAGATAGATATCTGTCGAGCACTCGGATTCTAACGGGACAGACACTGGGTATAAATTTAAGATTATATGAAATTAATTGTTTCAATTGAGTATTATGTAAATAAGTTCAAATTTAGATGAAAAAGTAAACTAAATAGGAAATAGCAAGATTTTAATAACATAATTGGACTTAAATAAAGTACTACATACGAAAAGTTATTTCTATTATAATGCAATACTATATGTAACAATATGAGCAACGTACGGACATGTGGTAAGTCCAACTTCGACTCAGAGGTCAATCGACGAATCCAACTCGGCTGGGCTGCGTTCGGGAAACTAAGCCATATCTTCTCGTCGAGTATACCGCAAAGCCTCAAGACCAAAGTATACAACCAGTGCGTGTTGCCAGTGATGACATACGGATCCGAGACTTGGTCCTTCACTGCAGGCCGTATGAGGAAGCTCAAACTTGCTCAGCGCGCTATGGAAAGGGCTATGCTCGGTGTTTCTCTGCGTGATAAGAGTCTGCAACGATGATATCCGCAGCAGAACTAAGGTAACCGACATAGCCGTAAAGATCAGCAAGCTGAAGTGGCAATGGGCCGGCCACATAGCTCGCAGAACTGACAACCGTTGGGGAAAAAAGGTTCTCGAGCGGCAGCCACGTACAGGCAAACGCAGCGTAGGCCGACCCCCCCCCACAAGATGGAGTGACGACCTGCGCAGTGTTGCGGGAAGTCGATGGATGCAGGTGGCTCAGAACCGAGCTTCGTGGCAATCTTTGGGGGAGGCCTATGTTCAGCAGTGGACTTCTGATAGGCTGAAATGATGATGATGATGACAGACATGTGTTTTCAAAGTATTCGTAACCTTACGTATCAAGTGATGCGATAAGTATTGTATTACATTTAAAGGCACTGTCTTGCGCATCCCTAATCTATGTGTACACCGACCGCCTACACTTATTAGGTTAGTAGGTAGTTGGGTGGTTGATTGATTGATTGAGCCGAGGGCGGAGCCGGGAATCCTTGCAAAAACGCGGCGTTAATTCACGCTGGGACAGTTACTTACGCAGACAGTTACCCTGTACAGGTTCAGTCGTGTGTGGAATATTGTTTTTATATTTTGGCAGGCGCTGCCAAATATTAACAGGCAGAGTTGGTATTATGAGTGGCGTGCCAACCTAATTGGACAAGCTATTGGTCTGATTGTCAATCATCTCGGCCTCGAGTACAGGCGCGCAGGATGACAAGCCTTTCGGTGTGTTACAGCAATTAAACGATTAAAATCCCCCATCCCCTTTTACCACCTTCGGACATCTAAATCGCACGGCTGGTTACTATCTTTTTGGTATTGATATACCTCGCATTCGAACGATGCGTTATGCTTCAGCATTTTTCTATTTTGTATTCGGCAAAGGACTGGAATAATAATTTGCATGCCCCGATGTTTCCGTACGTTGTCATTGTGAGCGTCTTTAAGAGAAAAGTGAAAAGGATTACGCAATTTTTTTGTTGTTGTAAAAACGCATTTTTTGACGTTCGTAAATATCCAAAGCACCTAAATAAGGTTTATCCTGAATACCTAGACATTTTTAACATATCTACGACTAAATATTAATTATGTAAACTTAATTACGTAGGTAGTTAGTAGTAAGATAGTACGTTACCATTAAGGGCTTCATCATCATTTAACACCTTTTAATTAATTATGAAATAATTATGAAAGTGAAGCCCTAGTAGCTGAATATGCTTAATAACATCAATTTATTAAATCTCTGAATAGATAGTATATTATAATGGCGTATAACAGTAATAAAAAAAAGTTGTTTTAAAATTCTCTTTAGTTTTTGACATTGTATTTTAGGTTACCGCATCCCCAAAGGGTGTATACGGAGCCCTATGACTTAGCCAACTCTGCCCGTTTTGTTATACCCGTCCGCCTGTCAGGCCTGCTTTAGCTCATAAACGTGGTGAGATATTAAGTTGAAATTTTGACAGTTTATGTATTGTTCTGCCCCAGACTGGGAAATATCCTATAAAATGATATAACCAGATAGAGGCTCTCTGTCATGTTAAAGTAATTACGAGAAAGAGTATTTTTTGTAACTGGACATGTGGTGTATTAAACAGTTGATGTTTGTTTGCTGATTTCTAGCTAAATACTTACTAAAAAATATATAATTTGCCGTCGACAATCAGTATAACTATATAACTTCATACTACAAAGGAATGCTATGGTACTGAATGGTTCATTCGGAAGCCCGATTTGCTAATGCGAACCTAATGGTCAGTTCCATAACTTTTAAAATTAATTCGGGATCATTTGGGACCGGAAAGGTTTACCTACATAGGTTTAAAATAATAACTTGTAAAGCGTATTGAATAGGGTACACTAGAACACACTCGCAAATATAAGAAACAACTCAAACGTGATGCCTAACATAATTATTTGTTTTATTTATATGTGACAAAATGGTTTCGATAAAAAATACCGTTTATATCTAACAGTAAACAAAAAGAAAAAAACAATTTTGGCGAAAAAAAAAAATAAGTGTATAAAACATTTTTGCGGCAAGCTTTAATTTCACAAGTAAACATGTAACATCGATGTGGTAATAAATTAAAGCCAGTTTCCCGTTTAACTTCGTTTCAAAAAAGCATTACACGTTGTATCGTGTAGCTTAAAATATATAATTAAAATACGCCCAAAAAAAAAACGGTTTAATTGTGTTTGCGTAAGCTGATTACAGACAGCGTAATAACCGACACCGAGTACAGCAATTGCACTGCAATGACATGCCGTATAATTGTGGGGTAGAATTTTAACCACAAGAGTATAATCAGAAACTTCTACATACAGGCGTTAGTTGTGTGTGTGTGGGTGCGTTTGCGTAACTATTGAATATTAGTTATAGACATAAACACTAACTTTTAAAATTAAACTATTATTTACGGATTTTATTGCGTTCAGTATTAGTTTTTGCGAGTATGTCAACTATGTTTCGAGTGTTTTATAGCGCACCCGTGGTCACGGGGAGACTAGGGTGTTAGACGTCCCGTCGTCGTTGTTAACTCGGGTTAGCTAGTCGTAATTATTAATTTTGGTCCGATCTAAATCAAACACGATAATATCCGTAAATAAATTTAATTTCAAATGTATGTATTGTTCGCGTAAATACAGGATATCATTAACTTTTAATTCCATTAAAAAAAATGGATATCTCTAATGTCGTAGGTAAATATTATCAAGGGTTAAAGTTTGTAGAGAAATTCGTTAGAATTGACGGAGAATTGTTAACATTATAGGGGGCTAAGCAACTGAATAACTGTTTTTTTTTACTAAGGAGTTGTTAGCAGTGCCATCACCTTGCAAACTCCACACAAGCAATTTTCATTAAATAACTTCTTGACTACAGCCGATATTTTGTTCTTATGAATTCTTTTATGCCCTGACTACAAGGGTAAAATTGCTTAGGTGTAACCAATTATTTCTACACGAGAGCAAGATCTACGATATTATTTCTGTACTTACTTGCACCTCCATACAACGAATCCACTGCAATGCAATAAAAATCACTGTTAGTAAGCGAGAACTCGATCGCTAATTATTCAAACACATACGAGTACACTGGGTGCCGTAGAAAAACAGAGACCGTACGTGAGTCACAATCAAAATTACCGCATCCGTAATGGATGCTAATCCTAGAAACGAAATGGTGCATGAGGAGCTAAACTAACAACGAACTCATTCTACAACTACCACGTAAAAAAAAAAGTGCAAATGAAATAAAATAAAAAACAAAATAAGGAACACGTAAATTTAGTTCCAATTGAACTTACATCAAGCAGCGGCGATGCCATGTCGCAAATAACGTTGGCATGAAAAAACGATTAAAAAAACCACCTTAAAACTCAGAGTATAGCGTAAGAAAAAACAAAGAAAATATTCATTCAAAGAATTTAAAGCGATGATAAATAATGACTCGATTTTAAAATTTGAAACGATAGAATAAAATGTAAAGAAGCATTTTATGAATCGATGCTGAGACGGTTTTTTTATCTTTCCAAAGGTAAATTCAACACAAAGAAAACAATTTTTACCAGAATTCCCAATTTTTTAAGTTTTAGTAACAAGAAAAATATTAATTCAAAATCAAATAGGCTTGTTATAAATTAATAGTATTTATTGACAATAGACGTCTATTTCGTAATGAGTTAGGTAATATAAGAGTAGTATGACAGTTAATATTTCTACCTGTTTCTCCTGTGGTGATGACTGCCGGCGTGGAAGGCGCCCCCCTACCAATGTTGTTGACTGCAATGACGTACATCTCGTATTCGGTATAAGGAGACAGATTGGTTACCGAATAATATTGAGTAATAACACCAGAAATTTCGCTGAAGGCCTGTTGAAAATTTTTACATTTATTATCCTGCTCGAAGGACCAGAAGTTTTATATTAAATTAATGACACGAATCAGTCTATTAAAAGTATATAAAATACAGTAAACGTCTTTATGTTCATATTTAAATGCACTGTAAAGATAGACTTACTTGATTGGCGTATTTAGGTTTGTACTGTATGACATAATATTGGGGTTCTTCAGGACCATTATAAGTCCATGCCAAGCGAACAGTTGTAGCTGTGATTTCCGATGCTCTTACTTCCGTTGGTGCACCGGGTAAGGCTGCAAAATAGGCACAATAATTATGCAAGCTGTCAAAATATATACAAAAAGATTTTTTGATATACAACAATTTCTTAGTTTTAATTGTAGGAGAGGTCTAGTTTCTCTGGCTTGAGTCGTCTGAGTAGGTACCACACTCTTACGCACTTCTCCCACCGAACAGCAGTGCAACTACTATTGTGTTCCGGTTTGAAAGATATATTTTTACATAGCGAAGGAGAGCCAGTATAATTACGGGTAAGGAAAGAATAACCCTTTTTTTAATGGGAATGGCGGCAAACGAGTACACCTGACACCTGATGGTAAGTGATTACCGTCGGCCACGTACATCTGCAACACCAGAGGTAGTGCAGGTGCGTTGCCGGTCTTTAAGGGTATTTGGGAGATGGGAAGGAGGATGAGGAGGGGGAGGGGGAGGGGGAGTAGGCCTCCGGTTACCTCACTCACCTAACGAAATTCAGAACCACAAGATTCACAACCTCTACTTCACGCCGGTATTACCGGTACCGACCCGGTCGAGCCGGCCCATTCGAGCAGCTAAAGCGGCCGCTTGGCTCTACCACGTTTAGTCTCGAATCCTTCAGAGATCGAGGTATTGAATGAGTGTCTTTAAAAAGTGTGAGAAACTAGGCAGTTAGTAAACTGAGTTATTGTCCAGTTGTTAACCTAGATCGACTGATAAAGGGGAAGATGTCGTAAGGTATATGAAAAATTCTTCTTCTCTTCGATAACTTAGTTCAAGGAAAATTCACTTGAGCACCACTCATCAGCTCCACTGAACGTTGTAACGACAACACAAACAAGTGGTGTCAGCTTGTATCTATTATGATTTGCGTATTCATCAAAATTGCAAAAGATAATCGCAAAATAACCTCATCCACTGAATTCAGAAATCTGACTCCACGATTCTTACGCGTATATGTTCAGCTGTACAATATCCAATAGTTACTTCGGATAGTAAACAGATTGTGCCAAAATTGGAGAGGAGGATAAGTGATGAGAAGCAGCCGCCTCAAAATAATTATTTACAATGTTGACATTGTAACTGACGCATGTAGTTACATATAATTCATATTTTTCTTACTATTGTGTCCGAAGCTATGAAAACGGACTAGTTAAAAATGTATCAATTTACGAAAATTAGGCTTTTCCAGAACTATTTAATTTAGTTACAGTAATTTTAAATTGCCTAAGGTACCTGCGTTAGGTCGGAAATAAATATAATCTGTTAGCAAACTCAATTAAACACGCACATCCCTCTTACGTCGTAACGTACGTTAGTAACATAGAACTATCAAAAACTTTTAATAGGCGGTCTATCGCTACTCGATAACTAGGATCACGGGGCGGTTTTAAATTAAATAGGGAAAATCGTAGACGGAGCAACAACAATTAATCATTAAACAGCTCGACATTCATTTGTCTCAAAGGCCTAAAGCAACTTGGCACAACCCTTTCAATTATGAATTATTATACTAATTCATTGTAGATGTCTCCGCGACTTGACACAATTTATCAAATTGATTTTCTTTAATCTACTCCTTCTCCAACAGTCTAAAAGTTATTATCATAAATTAGCAATGTTTGTCTGTACAAATTGGAATTGGCGTCTGAATCGTATGTTCACGATACAGACGCTCACTCTTCAAAATGACTATAATTAGGTTTACCTAACTAACTAACCTATACTAAGGTATAAATGATAATAAACATCGCACACGTGATCTTTATTTTTGTCCTAAGGAAACTTCATTCCTGTATCCATAAGTTTTTTTAGACATTAATGAGTGACAAAGTATAAGCGATTGCATTTGTAATATTATATTATTATAAAGAAATAAGAGAACACTCTGTCAGCCTTTGTACTTTTCATGAACGTTTCTCATGTTACCACCCTAGTTGATCCCCCTTGGGTATCGTAAAAAAGTACTAAAGGAATACCCGAATCACAATATCCCTTAACGTGTCACAACAATAGAAATTACATTAAAAAAAATCGATTCTTGCAACACATCATGCAAGAATCGAATTTTTTTTACCTTCCGACTAAACATGTCAGAGTGGTGGTACGGAGTCCGACTTGCAAATGGCCGATTTTTTTAAAAAAAAGGAATAGTACCGCATGCTATTAATATTGCTAATATTCCTGTTAACAGCATGCCACTTAAATTCCGTGTTTCCAATTAGTTCAGAAATACCCGAGAAATAGCATCGGAGAACGAACCTCAAAAATAAGATTCCGATCGAATTTGGAGCCTCTTCCATATTTGAAGTCTGTTAAAACAGCTACGGTAGGGAAAAATGCTATTCAAAATGTAGTCTTTTCAAATATTAATTCATGTCACAATTCATGTAACTGTAACACTTTCTTAATGTAACGAGGTAATGAACTAGCAGTATGCAGAGCACTAGATCGTTATCGTTATTTTAATAAATAACGGCACGCAGTTAATTAAAAGTGAATTCAGATTGAAATAGCAAAATTTGGGCGCAAAACAATATAATATTGGGCGCAAAGTGATAATATTACGTAAATAATCATGCGATGCTCATCAGTTGTATCCGATTTTAATTAAAACACAAATTACCCTACTACTACTACACCAGTCTATTTTAGTCCACTGCTGAACGTAAGCATCTCCGTCAAGGCGTCAGCAAGAGCCAGGGTATATTTCTTGGGTGTGGGGTCCTTCTGACCGATTTCGATCATGTGACTTGTGTTTGTTTGTTGTTTTATTATCTTGTTAAATTGTTTTGTGATGTTTCGGCTAAAAACTATTTAAATATCACGTGTACTGTATATCGTAGAAAGAGGTGTGTGAATTACGACAAAACAAAAGCACTTATTCGTTTTTATCTTCAATACCAATAACACAGATGGTACTGTACAAAAAAATATTTATAACACTAAAATAACAAACGAGGTAACGGTCCACCTGATGGTAAGTGGCACTTTAACGCATTCACACCTTCAATTGAACTTCAATAACAGAAAATTACATATCCGTTGTCACCCCTGAATGTACCTCACAACCTAGGTTGGGAATTAGGAAAAGTGGTAGTAGTATACATTCGCTAATAAGCTAGAAAACAATTTGTTATTCACCATTTTTTAACTTGTAAATTTGACCTTTCCTTCCCGTGGGCGTCGACTAAGGAAAAGCCTTAAGCTTGTCGGAACGATGCGTCATAATGATTAAGAATTATCATTTGGGGATACATCCTAAATTGGGCTTGTCCCTACGAAGTTGCCACTCAAGTATCTTGCATTCCTTACGATTATCAGTTCTTGAGTTATGTGGTTGTCACTTCGGCAAGCTGATTCTTAAGGCTATGTTGTTTACCATAGTTCTGCTGCGGATATCATCGTCATAGATTCAATCACGCAGACAAATACCGTGTGTAGCCCTTTAGATGTAGCTCAAGTATCATTGAAAATCTCCGAGCTTCTTGATACGGCCTGCAGCCATGGGCTCTGAGTCTGAATCTTAGATGGAGCCAAAATTTTTGCTATACTAAAATTATAGCCTTTTTCTGGTTGGCTTGCGTCCCGGGACTCTGACACTGCAAATGTCTTCCTCCGAATTTATCGCGTAAGCGGTACAGATTGGCTTCCGCTGAGATTCAAATTCACTACCTACGGCTACATATGGTACGCTAATTGCTAAGACAAACGAGACACGGTCGTCATTATACTAATATTACCTACGGTTTTAGTAAACTAATCAGATATTCGATGTTCCTTATCAGTGCTTCTAGCAGGAGGCTGGTTGGTATGCGGAATTTCTATTATTAGCATCTAAATGGTCAGGTAACTAACATGTATTTAATATAATGATTAGCATAGCACATGTCTCAGATAATTATTGGTGTGTATGCAAATTAGGTCTATCTGACCGCAATGGTTTAGGTCTTAATGTAGTTTAATCGTTGGATCAAGTGTATATAGTTAATTGTTATTAACCACTATCTGTCTGCCTGTACACTGTGTTACTGCAACATATTTGTTTTACAATGTCAAAACGAGAGCTTTGTGTTAGTGAGTTACTTACTTCATTAACTTACTTTCTAATCATAAGGAATAATAATAATAATAATTATTTATCGAAAAGTCAGATTGCAGTACTTAAGTACTTAAATAAAAAACAATACAAGAATGTAAAGAAATAAAAAGGCAGAGGGAAATAAAGCATGCATTCTGAAATACCACTACATACAATTAGACTCAGTAGTGCTCCGTTCACTTCCGATCTCCAGTATCTTCTAAGCGAGCCTCTCAGCTCTGCGAAGTTAAAAGTTCTGAGCTCATATTAGACCTAAATTATGACTTGCTAACAAACGATCTGATCGGAAAATCCATCCGAGGTGCCCGAACCCTAATCCCACAGGCAAGCGATGGGGGACTCGCAGAGCGACACTTGTGTGAGCAGGTACCGGCATCGAGCTGACCAACCCCGCTTGCCTGGCGTGGTACCGTACCTTATGTATGGGCAAACCTTAATGATTTCAAATATGTTGTCTTAAACTTTAATTATTAATAAAATAGGCGGGAGGGTTCCAATCCCAGACGCAGCCAATATTCGTGCAATACACAAATTATTGACTGTCGTCTGGTTGTATTGTGTTGTGATCTACGGTTGAGATGTAGTGTCGGAGATACATCTCTGACACTGTATCTTACTCTGATCTTATCACTTAAGCGTTACATCGGATACGAGATGCTAAGACGAGTGGGGCGCCGTCGTGTTTTCGTAGTTGACAATTGCAGGCATTATTCGGTGGTTATCGCACTGGTTGAAATCGGAAATCATTAAAAGAAGCATTTTCTTTAACAGAGGTACTTACACTGCACTTTAACCTCAGCTGTGGCCTGGATGACGCCGAGAACGCTCGCCGCTTCGCAGGTGTAGTTCGCCGACTCTCTGATATCTTCCAGGATAAGTGTATTAACACCCAGGGGCGGGTTATCTTCCGGTGTCAACCATTTTGTAAGTCCTGATCGGGGGTAACATGAAGTAGGTAATTAATTACTTGAAGCATATTTATTGCTAGATCGTTTAGTTATTTTAATAGTTACGTTACAGTAAAGTATTTAAAAACAACGATATTTATAAATTAGCAGATTCAAGCCTTTAAAAAACGACAGTTCAAATAACCTTTTTCCAAAAAGAAATGTCCAACCAACAAAGAAAGAGAATAGCCGCCGATTCACACAAATCAGCTGCTAAATGTACCCTGAAGGCAATTTAGTGGGAGCACCTTTCTCCATAACGAGTCGAGTATGAAAACGACTCACCTTTCCTCCATTTGACTGTCGGCATCGGCGACCCGAACGCGACGCATTTCAGGGTCAGGTTGCCACCGAGCATGACCTCCGTTTTCGGAGGAGGGGGTATAGAGAATTGCGGCGCCACTCGCCTCACTGTGGACAAAAAAAAAGACATTAGTGTCGATGTTTATCATAAAACTAGCAATAAATTATGGGAATTTTTTCCATATTTATATAAACGATAACATTCGAGTCTTTAATGATGTTTTTACGAGTACAAGAGTGGGTGTTAGGGGTAATATACTAACTTTTTTAATCTAAGGTCAACCTCGGTAACCTCTCCTGCCCGCGGTACGCCCTGCTGATTTTAACGGTCGAGGCTCTGGCGACCGATAGATAGGGGAAAATCTATCCAAATATATTGAACTCTAAATCTCCCATACTAGTTAGTGATGGGAAGCGGCATCTCTAGTGCGAGGGCATCGATCCTGCGCTCATCTATTTAGTTGTGGTTAGCTCCTTCTCTGTCTATGAGTCGTCTGGGTGGGTCACCCTCTTACCCATTTCTGCCGCAGAACTTACAAGTTTCCGGGCAGCGCTACCTTCTATTGTGTTTCGGTTTCAGAGGTAGAGAAAGCCAGTATAGTTACGGACCCGGGCATCCCGTATTAATTCTAAGGTGTGACAACGTATCTGTAACCTTCTTCAATTGAATGATTGTGACCAGGTGTCGGTGGACCGCAATATCCCCATAGCATCAGGTGGATTGTTAGCTCGTTTTTCACAATTCAATGAAAAATGCAGAGGTCTTTACAGGCTGATGAAGTGAAGTGAAGTCATGAGTACATTAAAGCTACTTCAGCGGGTATTTTATTAAGATTGTCGTATCATAAGATACCATGCTAGAATTACAATATACCTCGATAGGTAGCAACAGTGGGATCTAAGGCGCGTAGCATATGGTACTCCGATCATCGAACCTAACGCCTAAAATCTCCTGGAATTCGAACCCTCTTAATAAGCCAAAGGCGTACCGTTAACCAGTACCGTTATCGCTGAACAGTAAACCACTCCTATGCAACATTTAAAAAAAAGAGGTTCATATAAACTGAAAAATCGTTACCTCTCATAAGAATTTTCATTGTAGGATTTTTCTTGTGTCTCGAGTAACAACAACAAGTCTTTCTAACATAAATAGCATAGCACAAACTATCAGATCCAGAACAATTACTTGTACGTACAAATATTAATTCATTCTCTGCGCCAACTGCTGTAGTGACTATGAACCAAGCTCGCAACTTCATTTACGTAAACCTTAGAATTTATGAAACTCCAAAAACTTTTAAAATATTACGACAAAAGATGGGTAAGGGACTAACATATTTTTCATGTATTTTCAGAAACGCTTTTTGTTAAAAAGAAAATTGTAAAATAAAGTTAATTGTAAATTTCATATTAATAGAGTTAACATTTTTTTTTTTTTGCATATTTATGTATATCTTTACGAATTGTTGAATACGGAACTTTTGAGTACAGTGGTTAACAGTACCGTTACGTCGAACAACGGCTCCGGTTTAGTGTTACAGATATCTATATACCCTAAATAAAACTGGAGGGCTGAAGACATGTTGTTTCGTGTTAAAATTATTCGCTATGAACCCGCACATTCGTCATAGCACGAGCACGCTCCAGTGTGGACAAAATGGCACGCGACACGGCAATCACGTTAATGATGTGACGTGGAGAGTCGAGCGGGCACGGAGCTGCGACGCTACGAGAGCAATTGACAATGGTGAATTTTTCGCGTGGTCGTATTCACACTAAATTTAGTTAGCTAATGTAATGTGTGAGAAGTATAAAGGTATACGGACTATCGATATATAATATACACATTTATATCTCGATGATATTAACGATTGATTTTAAATCTCTACATCCGAACCCTACTAAAAACGTATCATACAAAAAAATTGCAGCTTGGGAAAGGCGTATATTTAGCAGTGGACTGCTAAATATCGAATGACGGATGATGGTCCTGTAATCATCATCATCTTCATTTCCGCCTGTCGCAAGTCCACTGCTGAACATAGGCCTCCTCCAAGGATAGCCACAAAGCACGGTCTTGTGCCACATGCATCCCGCAACAGTGTGCAGGCTGTCACTCCATTTTGCGGGGGCTTGTCCCACACTGCGTTAATCAATGCCTGGCTGCCACTCGAGAATCTTTTTTCCTATGAACTCATTATTCAGCAAATGGTATATTCATCATAAGGTCATATACCATCTCTATCTTCAAATGCAAACATCACCAGTACGCAGTGCACCCTGCTAATAGACAAACGAGGCTCTGGCCTTGGTCGTGCCCAAATGTGTACCCAACAGACTAGTGACAGGGAGAAGCATCACAAGTACGAGGGTATTAGCGCTGCGCTCACCAATGCGCTCGTCCTGCGTGGTGAGTATGGTCAAACCTTCCAAGGAATATATTTCGGCTTTTGCGGCGCTTCCTCGGAGATAGTCAGCAAGTTGCCTGTCGAGACACTGGTTCGAAATATCAATCGCTGCTGCTGATACTGGTCAATAGATTACCGAAACCACTGTCGATTTCAGTTTTGAATGGAAGAGCCAATATATATATTTTTTTAAATAAAAATATACCTAATAATATACAATTATACAGGAATATACCTAATAATATACAATTATACAGGATGGAAGCGACGTTACTATGGATGGAAACTAATGTTCTACAGGTTATTTCTAAGCCATACACAAAATTTTAATTATATAAGTGTTACAATTAGCTACTGGTTAACTAGGCCAGTATATAATTTAAATGTTGAATTTCACAATTTCCAAATAATTATGACCACTCACTCATAGTACTATAAAATATTTCATTAAATGTCAATAAAGTGTTATCCAGCCTGTATATTATACATATTCCGATCAATATTCAAACTCGACATTGTTTTAAAAGCTAAATATTTTTTTGTACTAAAGAAAACATTAATAACTTTAGTATTGCAACATAGTTCCGCTTTCGTGGAAAGCAATTACATTTTTTTTTCAATACACGTCCACGACAACGGTTCTTATTGCCATTAAATATTACGCTTAACGTGGTGGCGAGTGCGAGCAACTCAAGTGCCCGCTTTGTAAACGCCACAAAGTAAGAAAAGATAAAGGTGGAAAAACATTTACCCTGTGGCCGTTATGTTAATTAGGGCACGCGTGCTTGCGCTAGTTGCGCCATGTTACCATGCAAATTTCATTCTTAATTAGATGGCAAGTGGCCTAAAAATTGCATGAATCTCAGAGTAAGTGAGGGTTTCGTTGTGTATTTAACAGACTAATGTTAAACACTCCACTATTTGGACGGTGAGCCTCATTTCGAATTCCCATTATACCTAACACATATTATGTATCACTGGAACATGAAGGTAATGAAGTTTATTGCTTTGCTTTACGAAATAAAATGGCAGGTATGTAACTGGAACCCTATGAAGTACAACTATTGGGCACAGTCCTAATATTTTTATACTCTCTGTTTCTCACCTTTCTTTCTGTGTATAAAAAAACAACGAAAATTCGGGTCACGCTGTCGGTATATTGAGATCTGAAAATCTATGACTCGCTTCAGCGGGATTTAAACCCAGGACTTATCGCCGAGTTTGCACAAAAGCTAATTGCAAAAGTAAATTAAAAATAAAAAAAAACTTTCACATGAGCCTGTCGCCGTCTTAATGTTTAGGTTATGGGCCTTATTGTAAACTTATTGGTAACAAGCCCTCCGTCCACAAAGAATCGAATTCGATCGGATCTCTTTATTCAGAGGCAGATCCCTTAATCATTCAGCTGCCTTTGCTTTTAATGTAATATGTCGTAAGTATTGCATAAAAATTAAGAAGTAACAATCACACTTTAAATATACATTAAAATGTCACATACATTAACTATAAGCAAGCATAAATAATTTTACACAGTTTTTGAAACAGGACCTAATTACCACTTTAATCTTTCTATTTAAGAGGATATTAATTACATAAAACAAACAACCTCTAAGACGGTATCTCCCTAAAACCGGGCTGTATTAATTAAGGTACGACAGAAACGTTTGGCGTCGACCCGGATAAGATCACAAGACCCCGTGATCCAACGCCGGCTTCATCCCTCACTGACATCGTCTTTATATAAGACATAATTTACAAGCTTAGAGCGACTTACAAGTCAAAAAAGAACATAGGTAATTTTGCTTTCAAAAAGGTTGCATACGTGACGAGGAATACTAATTATCCCATCTGTGAAGTTTGTTACTAAATCGATGACGTAACACACTTGCTAAATGAGGGAGGAGGCCATTTCAACGGCATGTGTGAACTAGGTTCTTATGCGAAAAACTTAGTAGTCATGGTCACGGAGCATCGCAGCTTCTCTTTTTAATTTTTCTTCATTAAGAACCATACCAACCAACCTGGCTTTTTCTCTTCGCCACTGTCGCACTCTAAGGACTTCGCTCAGACAGCGGATAGGCGCCGTACTAGAAGTAAGTTATGCAAGTTTGGTTCAGGTGTTATAGAATCGCATCTTGTATTTGATAATCAAGATATTATACGGAAACATAACGATATTTACGCAGCTTTGAATAATTAATGTTCTATGGCATACGAAGCTATGCCCGCTTTTTCCTTTAACTTGGATGCCACGGCTTATTGCGTTAAGCAAAATTATTCTTTTGTTGTGAAACTTCCAAAACGTTTCCCTACTTTGTTTTCGCGATTAATTAAAATTAGTCGGGACGAAAAATGCTTCTCGAGGCGTTTAATATTTTTGATGGAAGAAGAAGTAATGAAGGGGAGTGTAATTTATTTTTTTCTTCTACCACTTTTTAAAACGCCTGTGACAGTAAGTTACTGTTACTACCTGTTGTATAATTTACACGAATGTATTATTAATGCAGACTTGTCGACTTATTATATAACATAAGGCCTTTATGTTTAACATAAAGCTTTTACAGTAATGAGCATACAAAGAGTAAAATAATAATAATCAGATTAAATTTACAGGCACGATG
Source organism: Bhutanitis thaidina (assembly GCA_029286595.1). Taxonomy (NCBI): domain Eukaryota; kingdom Metazoa; phylum Arthropoda; class Insecta; order Lepidoptera; family Papilionidae; genus Bhutanitis; species Bhutanitis thaidina. The sequence goes on along the minus strand of JAGSMS010000010.1, from coordinate 4,425,887 downwards.
ATGTGATTCGAATATATATATAGTACTCGTGTATCTGTCTCCAATAGATATTAGAAGATAGATGTTTCGGATGTCCTTTAGGCACTATGTTTTATTAAAGCGAAGAGCGAGTCCCGTTCCCGGATTTGTTCTCGGAGGTTGTAAATAGATTTCAAGGCTTTACTCTTAGTCTCCATATACGACCCACGGGAAGAAAGGGAGTGACAGATTCTAAATATTTAAATATTTTTCTCACACTGCCTTAGAGCGACACCTTTGCGATGTTTTTTTGTAATTCTAAAAGTTAAAAGTTAATTGTAATTCTAGTGGGCTTTTTTATTTATTTAAGTCATACAGGCTGTAAACGAACATGATGTTCTCGTATTTGCGTCTATGGCATCACGGCTGAATAGTCAACTTGTAAGTATTTTTAACAGTAAGGTAAGTTACTTTAAAGTATAGTTTAATAGAGCCTTATTTATTCAAACATTATATATGTACTATTATTTCATAAAGATACAGCATGTATTTAATCAAATTATAATATTGTGTCAATGTCAATGAATCTAGTAAACTGGTGAACTTTAAGCATTGCAAAAAAAACTGTTTAAAATGAATTCAAACAAAGTGACATGGAATGACCGAAAATAAACGACGAGGATTAAAACTGAAAAAGCCGCCGTGAAAAGGAACGTAACGCTCTGCTTCGCATCCCACTGACACTGATGGAGGTAAAGCGTTCGAGCCGGCAGCAAAAAAAATAATACTGTTTTTGCTAAAAGACAAATTCAAAATCCAAGCAACAATACAATAATTTGTGGCGAGAAGTTTCACGCTACATTCGACAACCGAAATTTAATCCACTCGTATTTTTGTGACTCCTGGCTTTTTAATGGATTGGGGTGACAAACGAGCTAACACGATAGCCCATGGACACCTAGAAACAAATTCAAACATAGGTTGCAACGAACATAAAAAAAAACTAAGTGCTGGCAGGATGCGACTTTAAATTTAACCATATTTTACAGGCCATTTCTTGGTCATACACCAAATATCAATTACATAAGTAACATACAATAAGTAGGTACCAAATGTTAATGAATGAGATGGAATTGGTGGCAGAAATAGGTTTGAAGGAGGTACCTACATAAACGGCTTTTAGGCAGAAAAGGAGACTCTACAGCCTAATCGTGTCAATGTTAGGAACACTTAAACGACGTATAGCGAATCAGTTCGGTTCGAGTCTAGGCCCAGCTTGCCTTACGATTCTGTAACAATGACATTAGCGTTTCTGCTGTCGTTGAACGCCTAGAAAGTAAGATTTTTAAAGCTTTTATCGCTCACGACCCCCACTCTTTCTTCTTCTATTTTTTTACGAATCTTAAGTGATAAGTTATAACACCGCACTAATAATTTTATTATCAATCTTGTCCTTGCAATACACATCGTACGAGACGTGATGCTGATATCCTTACAGCGATTCCATGCGCGACTAAAAATTCCTACTAGTCTAAGGTTTCCGATTCAGCGATACGGTCGCCCATCGGAAATTTATTCTTTCAAATTAAAAAAGATCCCTAATATTTGACTTACGTTTAATGTAATATGCATACCTAATGTATATTCACGCACATGAATCCGAAAACATGGAGTGTCTTTGTATCGTTAATCATGTCACAATATAAAAGCATCGGCCTCACGAGTGTGGTCCGCATCGTCCTTCACACGGACAATCGCAAAGCGTTAAATAAACGTACGTTCATTTGATAATGTCTATGTGTGTCAGAGACTCCTGCTCTTCCATAGCCATAAACGAGTAGACATATATTTTTTTCCAACATAACCTTACTTAATGTTATATTGATTTTAAAATGTATTTAAGCAGAGTGTATTTGTGGGTGTGTGTGAGTGTGTATGGGTGTATTATGTAAGTATATACAAATATTACCACACCAAAGAAAACCTAAAATTAGCCTAGGATTTATATTAATTATACCTTTATACTATTCTATCCTTTATTCTATTAAATTAATGTCTGCAGTGTATGCTAGGCTGTTTCAAACGTATTAAGTTCCTGTGTTGTACGTAAATTTCACTTACGCTACTCGTAGGTGTCAGAGCGAGCTGTTTATGCAGCGTCTACTGCGTGAATTATGAATTCATCAAATATAATATTACGTTCTGTTGCTTGATATTATCTTTTTGTTACTTTATACGACAATCGCATCGAATCGTACATTACAAACAGGCTTCACAAACTGTTTATCAAAATAAAATCAGTTATGAAATGGTCAACGTGAATAACAATTGATGCAATTTTATAGATTTAAAATTTGATTGAAATTGAAAAAGTATAATGATTTCTTGTATTTACGGGAACACTACACAAAAAATGTATATTTACACATTTAAACGTTAGCTTACGTAAGAAATGACAGAAAAAATTGCAAAATGAATATTATTCCATAAAGATGATAATCATGTGAAAAAGCGATAGGCTTTACTAGATTTAATTTTAACGCAAAGTAGGGAATGTCATTTAAATTTAAAATAGGCTAAAATATTATTGGCCTTACATGGATGAACATAAGGAATAATATCTAGGTGGTTTATACGTTTGATTTCTACGCCCCTACAGGGTTAGAGTAACAATATAATGGTTATTAGCATTTGCACACTCTGTATATGTATAGTAATCAAATTAAATTGAGCCGTGGTAACATAATTGTGAGGGCACTCGCCTTAATTTTATAATACGCGAGTTCGATTCTCGGTGCCGGCACTACTAAAACTGTTAATAGCAATTTTAAATGGTGAATTTATCACGTGATCAACTGTGAAGAACTACATCGCGAGAAAAGCAAAATGTCTGAGGAGTATTATAAATATTAATTCGAGAATATGTGAAATCCGCGAACCCGCACTAGACCAGCGTGGCGAAATAACAACCCTAAAAATCTAACTTTCTCCAATATTTTTAAAGAGGAGGCCTTAACACATCAGTGGGCATTTACAGGCTACTTTACATTTACAATTGAATCTCTATTAAAGTAATTACAATAATTAAACACCTAGTTATTGAGGTTCGCATACGCCTCTCGGAAATTAGAATCTAGCTTAACCCGCGTCCGGGGGTTATGTTACATTACGGTTACTGTTTTTTCTCGGAAACCGTGCAACGTTGAAACTAGAAATTTGGCGTAGTAGCAATGACTGTTAGTCTCTGGCTAGCTACTATCTCTACCCGTTTTATACTTTGGCCAAATGCCCACGCGACTAATACTAAAATGCGCGATTGTGTTTTGCTCGTTTTCTACTTCTTGTGAAAATTCTTCAATCATAAACAATTTTTGGGAAAGAAGTTAAACGTGTACCTGTTCTGAATAAAAATACATCTGTTTATTTGACGAAGATCAAAGCACCTTGTAATGAAAAGCCCGCACATTTTCGGGATTCAGTCGACGACTTCACGAATAATGAAACGAAAACAAAGACTTCATTATGCCTTCGAACAATCGCACGTCCAATCAGGACAATGATTAAAATATCCAATAAATGCCAGTTTGTTCCATGAGAAAAAAGCGTTGTTCAAAGGCATCGAAATTACAAAAATTACAAATTGTACGCCTTACGTCGAGCAGTCGCTGTAAAAAGCGTAAATTTGGTCCCTACAATTACAATCATGCAATAGCTATCTGAATCTGCCACCATCTTTCATCCCGTGAGTTTTGTAAGGGGCGACTAAGCGAAAGACTTTGGAAATAGCAATGGCTACCCACACATGGCGGGATAAATAAATGTCCTAAAATGAAGAAGATCGATGATGGGCAGCAGCGTCTAAGTACCGCGGCGCGATGTCTAGTACCGCGATCGCCGCTCCGCTTGCCGAGCGTGGTGATTAAGGCAAATCCTCCTTGTGGGAGAGGTCTATGCCCTGTAAACTATTTGCACTGTTAAGAAGTTAAGAAACCACACCAAGAAATAAAATCGACAGAAAGACTTAAGGGGTACTAACCTAGATGGCTCGTAGGCAGATAGGGAGCCTCTACCGCCTAGTAGTACTTTAGTAGTTGCATTAGAACCCAGAACTTTTCATTGAATTTATCGATGACACTGCGGAGTACCTAAGTAGGAGAATTCTGAAAAAGGATCCTTGCCATTTCAGTACCTTATCGTTTGCTGTAAGTTAAAACCATAATTTTGCTCAAATAAGACTACTTCGAACCGTGTTTTATACATGAGTTGAATAAGGCAAGCCCTTCTTAACGAGCAAGCGGCTCACCTGAAGGTAAGAGATGACCGTCGCCCACGTCCATCTGCAACACCAGAGGAGGTGCAAGTGCGTTGGTAACCTTTAAGGATAGGGGATGGGAAGGGTTGGGAAGGGGTTTTGGGGAGGACGGCACTGGGCCTCCGGTACCTCACTCACCGAACGAAATGCGATAGCACAAGATACCTCCACCAGCCGACCCATTCGAGCAGAAGCTAAAGCCGCCGCTTGACTCTCCCCGGCAATACATACATAGAAAACTAAAATGCCGATATATCAGGTATTAACTTAGCCATGTGTAACTTTAAAACCAGATATCCAAAAATAAGGTTTCAGTTTTTCAATCTTTATACATATTATTGCATTTTACTATAAGATGTATGTTCGATCAGACATTAACAATACTACTTATTACGAATAACATCTATCACCAACGTGTTGAAACAATAGAATTTCTATTGTTATGACAGGTGAAGGTATATATTTTTATCTAAAACAGAGTCGAAAGTAACGTGACTTGTTTATAAATTACAATTATACATGGAAAACAATTTTCCATGTTTGGCAAGAGAAAATTATTATGTATACAAATAAAAGTACAATTATAGTTACAAATGTCCACAATTAGAGAAATAAATTGTTGTTTAATGTTTATTTCCATCATTGGATGACACGTAAACACGACCAAAATTTGAACAGTGTCTTGATTGATTTATGTCTGCCGGTGCCAAGTAAACTTCCCCAGCTATTTACTCGATCGAGCAGGAAGTTAAAGTTAATATCAATAAACATTAATAATACTTTGATCAACGCTTTGGCCAAACTGTGACCAAACCAAACTTGGCCGCCAAGACAAACGAACGACGGAATTAATAACAAATCGTTTGCCCACCTCCCTTCTTCTCTCCTAATTCCGTTATAATGAAGACACATTAATTCTATCAAGATTTGTTGACAAAACCTTATCCTAGAAATCCTGATGTTATTTAGTTAACTTTGTAGTCAGTAAAGTAGCGGCCTGTAAATGCCCGCAGCTGTGCAAAGGCCTCTTTCTCAAATATCTGAGAGGCTTTTGAATCCGGGAAGTGTTGGTTCCCTTGCTCCAGTGCGCTTTGGCCGACGTTACATGTCCTAATAATATTTTTTATGATTCCTCTAAAATTACAGGTTTCCTCAAGATGTTTTCCTTCACCTACACGCGCGTGTTAAAGTCAGCACTTGCCAGTGGTGCCGGCATCGGGGATCTAACCCCGTTACGCTCTTTGTAACTAAAGCGAGCGCCCTGACTACTAGGCTAGGAAACCAGTATTTGATACTAATACTGTTACCTAGGTTTCATCATAATACGGTATCATATAATACTTTGCCAATATCAATCAAGATTTTTTCCTTTCCTTAAAAACAAGTTGTTATTTATTATGATCATGTTATAAATTTTAAAAAAATACAAAAGATAAAGTTAAAGTACTTAATACGACAATCATTAAAGACGCACAATAATTATAGGTACAACTCGTTCAGACTCCGTTAATGATATTTCAAAGGTAGTCTATGGTTCCTTTTGTTTCACTTTGTCCAAGGATCTTTAGCTCTAAATATGTGATAAAATCGGCTTGAAGACCTAACCTAAAACTAAAGTCATTTTGTTGCTCAGCTGCCCATGAAGGAAATATATGAGATAATTGCCCGGATCAACATCCTCTATTTACAAACAATAGTTAACTAATGTAATGAAAAACTTCTATAACAAGCTTAATATTGTTTCGATTGGCATGCTGTATTTCAGATATATTTCTGCTTTATAACTGCTTTTTTTTGTCATGTTGACTGTTTGCAGGATTTATTATTCATTGCGTTTCGTTCAATAAAAAGTAAACCGCTATTTTAGAAGAGAATGGATGACGTGACACCTGTCAAAACAAAAATATAATCCATTTAGTAGTGCCACTACTGGACACTAAATAATTTTTTGCAGTTTTATAAACTCCATAAAACGTATTTGTAGAAAACATTATTTATTTTCATTTTCAAACAATATTAACCTGCAATTTGTCCACTGTTGGTCATCATAACACACTATACCTATTGCTAACTCCAGATAAGCCTACTGTCCTATATTTAGGACAGTAGAAATAAAAAATACCCTCTTTATCTAAGATTATTTAGTCTTATGATTTGCAGTAAGAAACTTTATTAGAAAAATAAAAAGACAGTTATTTTAACAGTTTTTACCTTATAAGTGTGTAATAAAAGTGCGTTGCAGACATGGCAAATGACAGGTATGTATAAAAAGTTATATTTTACTCGTGAGTTGTTTTTTTCTGTGTTAATATCTAGTTGATAACCTTAACTTTTGTACTAAATAAATATTCTAGCAAAATAATATAAATAAATTACGTATAACTTGTTACAAATACTAGCGTACTATATATAGGACAGTAGGATAATATACATGATTTTAGTACAATAATACAACTTTTTCTTTACAGACCGTTAGCTGCGCATGAAATTTTAGATGCTTTAGAAAATGTTTCTGATAATGAAGAAGATTATAGAGAACGACTGATATGTATTCTACCTCCTCCTGTTGATCCTGACTGTCTCACTGACGAAGATTCGGGTGAAGAAGATAATGTAACTTTGAATAATTTGCCACGAAACATTCTGCTTCAACCGGCTGAAGTAATGATTCAAGACCAGATTATGGTGAGTGATACAGAAGAAGAACCTTCTGATTCTACAGGTCGAACTAAACGTAGGCGTACCTACGCATGGAGAAAACGGGACCTGGCAAAAATCCCGTGAATTGGCCAGATGTTCAAGGCGCTTGCCAAGATAAGCGCCCAATTGAGTGGTTTGAAAACTTCTTAGATGAAGATGTTATTTCGTTGTTGGTGTCAGAGAGATATGAAATGTTTCATCGGCATATTGTTGGTTAGTGGTTATTCATGGCTCCCCCGTAGAAGAATGTATTGGGAAAACTCCCCTGATACAAAGAATCAATTGATCAGCTCGGCTATGACTAGGATAGATTTGACTTTATTTTTCGCCACCTTCATGTCAATGATAATCTGGATTTGCAAGACAAATACACAAAAGTACGCCCCCTAGTTACACTTCTAAATAAAAAGTTCTTAGAGTTTTCTCCTCTTGTAGAGCATTACAGTGTAGATGAGGCCATGATCCCCTACTATGGTAGACATGGCTGCAAACAGCACATAAAAGGTAAACCTATTAGGTACGGGTTCAAAGCTTGGGTTGGTGCTACACGGTTAGGGTATGTTTTATGGATGGAACCATACCAAGGTGCTACAACTATGTGCAATCCAATATATAAAGAATTGGGGCTGGGTGCAAGCGTTGTTCTCACTTTTTGCGATGTGCTGATTTCACGTGGCTTCGACCTTCCTTACCACGTAGTTTTTGATAATTTTTTACTGGGACGCCCTTGCTGGAAGAGATAACAAAGAAAGGCCTTCGTTGCACTGGGACAGTTCGAGTGGAAAACAGGACCTGGCAAAAATCCCGTGAATTGGCCAGATGTTCAAGGCGCTTGCCAAGATAAGCGCCCAATTGAGTGGTTTGAAAACTTCTTAGATGAAGATGTTATTTCGTTGTTGGTGTCAGAGAGCAATAAATATGCTGTCAAAAGAATTTGCCTGGAGACATAACCACTGAAGATATGAAATGTTTCATCGGCATATTGTTGGTTAGTGGTTATTCATGGCTCCCCCGTAGAAGAATGTATTGGGAAAACTCCCCTGATACAAAGAATGAATTGATCAGCTCGGCTATGACTAGGGATAGATTTGACTTTATTTTTCGCCACCTTCATGTCAATGATAATCTGGATTTGCAAGACAAATACACAAAAGTACGCCCCCTAGTTACACTTCTAAATAAAAAGTTCTTAGAGTTTTCTCCTCTTGAAGAGCATTACAGTGTAGATGAGGCCATGATCCCCTACTATGGTAGACATGGCTGCAAACAGCACATAAAAGGTAAACCTATTAGGTACGGGTTCAAAGCTTGGGTTGGTGCTACACGGTTAGGGTATGTTTTATGGATGGAACCATACCAAGGTGCTACAACTATGTGCAATCCAATATATAAAGAATTGGGGCTGGGTGCAAGCGTTGTTCTCACTTTTTGCGATGTGCTGATTTCACGTGGCTTCGACCTTCCTTACCACGTAGTTTTTGATAATTTTTTTACTGGGACGCCCTTGCTGGAAGAGATAACAAAGAAAGGCCTTCGTTGCACTGGGACAGTTCGAGAAAACAGGACATCTAGTTGTCCTCTGATTACATCGAAGTTACTGAAAAAAAAGGAACGTGGTGCTGTCGATTACAGAACGACACATGACAACACGTTCATTATTGCTAAATGGCATGACAATAATATATTCAGTATTGCTTCTAATGCTGTAGGAATAAATCCTAAACAATCTGCCAAACGCTTCTCACAAAGTGAAAAGAGAAACATTGTCATAGAAGAACCACATATGGTGTCCATCTATAACAAATATATGGGAGGAGTGGATCGGTCTGATGAAAATATTTCACATTACCGAATTGGTATACGAGGTAAGAAATGGTACATGCCGTTGCTCACACACATGATTGATCTTGCCGAACATAATGCATGGCAGTTATATAAAATAAATCATGGAAAACTGGATCATCTTGGCTTTCGCAGAAGGGTAGTAATTGCTTTGATTGAATCAAACAGAAAATGCCAAAAGAGGGCCTAGCTGACCCTCCCATCATGAACATGCTGATAGTCGTAAAGACCAAATGAATCATCTGGTTATTCCTCAATCGAAGCAAACACACTGTCGTCAATGTCACAAAATGTTTGACACATTGCAAGAAATGTGATGTTGGAGTGTGTGTCAAGTGTTTTGAAACATATCATTCATAAATAGTGTTAATCTAGTAAATTACATATAACAATGGGTAATATAATCAATAGTTATCTAATAAACTAAATAATGTAACTTTTTCAAAATTTTCAGAAAATTTTAGTTTCAGGCTTATCTGGGTTAAGCAGATATAAGCATATAGATACCAAAGTTAACACGACGTCTATTTAAATTGATAATAAAACACGGATAAAATGAAAAACTTTCATAAAGAAGTGAATTGTTTCAATAAAGGACAAACGACGTTTAATTTTGGAGAGGTAAATAATCGTAGTCCATCCCTTCAAGTTGGAAATTAATTCAATAAGACTCTACCGCGCTCTAAGTTCTCTTATTCTATTATATGGCGTAAGACATGAGATTAAATATAAAGCAAGCGGTTTCTCGTACTATCCAATAAAGCTAGACCATGATGGTTTGCTCTTTTCATTTTATTCATAATTACTGTCGTTTCTTTAGTCGTTAGTTATAATAAATATACAAGAGCCATGCGACCTTATAGACATTTATTGAAAAAAAAATTAGTTCTAGTGGTCATAATTGTTTGGAAATACTGAAAATTATTTTTACGAAAAAAATAAAAACTACCTTATAATTCAAAAAAAAAAATCATAAAGGCCAAGGTCATTAAACTAATAGTTTAATGACCTCGGCTAGAGCGTCGACCACGCAGAAATCAATTGGCGACTTCAAACTTTCTTCGGTAAGGTCTATCTAGTAGCGCAAATATATCTTGACGCAACATAAAAAAAAATTAAAACATAATTTTTTTTTTATATTGCGTCAACTGTAACTTTACTTACATAAGTTTGTTTTATGAATTAGAAATAGTCTGTAGAATATGAGGTTTAATCAAACGTTGTAACGTTGCATCCAGACTGTATAAGCACGCGCTCAGTATTTCCTACAAATTAACTGATGATAATAGCATATTAACTAAGGTATTTTATTGAAAACTGAATGGTTAGGAGGAGAGAGTCCGCCAGTATTGCGGGCACTGTATAGCACAAAATACAATTTTAAAAATGATTTCATAATCAAATTAACACATATTTAAATTTTAACATCCTTTAACTTGTACCATACCAAATGGTACCCTAAGAGAGTGACTTAGATAAGTGTTCTAGCTCAAATGCGTTTATAATTAATCTCTAATTAAACGATGTCGTTATTATTTAACACCGAATTTACATTGCGGCTTCACTTCAATATAATCTAGGTCTTTAAGTATAAGCAGTGCACTTAAATGCATATTTTCAATTCCATGGGTGCGGCAGGGGTTTTTGCGTTTACACACTTAGAAAAGGTCTGCCCTAACCTTAACCTACTGTGACAAAAATGGTCAAAATCTATTAAATTCCTTTTTTTTAATGAATTGGGGTGAAAAACGAGGGGAGCTATCAGTCCCCTTTATGGTAAATGGCTACTGTATTCCAAGAACACCTGCAAATAACTTCATTCGAAGAAATATACAGATGCGTCGACACCCCCGAGGACTCAGATGGAATACCTCACCGTCCGTAGATATACTGGCTCCATATATACAGTAGTTGCACTACTGTTCAGCGACAGAAATGAGAAAGAGGGTGGTACCTACTCAGATGACTTCTTGGCAGAAAAGCTGTCTACCCCATATAATATGTTTCATTAATATGTCCTTTTCATTAATTTATTTAATATAAATTATAATTATGACGATGAAACTAATACTGCCGCAAACTGCTATGCCAATTAACAAAACCCTACTAGTGTCATTAGCCCTGATATGACACATGACAATAGAATTTTAATTGTTTTAATGACTCAAGCGGCATATGCCAAACACTTTACCTACATAATGTAATAATCTCAATATTATAAATCGCTTCAGAAATTATGCGAACTTACAAGATAACGAATAATTTTTAAAATGAATAAAATATGTTATTAAGAGTGTGTAACTGTAGCCGATTACATTACGTAAGGAGAATATACCATCTCTTTTTCCAAACGCCAACCTCCCCTGCACGCGGTATGTCCAGCTAGTAAACAATACTGCCTTTGACAACCTAAGGATGTCGCAATATCCATGCGTATTTGCCGAACCCAAATCGACGGTGCAATGGTATTGACACTGCGCTCACCAAGCCACTTGAACAGCGTGCCGAGTGGCGGAGAGGCCTTTATATGGCTTTGTAATTATATTTGTGCACTAAATTTATGCAGTGGTTGATGTAGTAGTAAAAGTATAAATAAATAAACAGGCAAACAAATATTTTATAATTTTATTTATACACCTATTCCCAAAAAAGTATGGGTAGCGGGCTCGTATGTGCTCTTACAAATGTAATGGCACGTCGCGACCCGTACTTATCTAAATGTTCCAGATAGTTAGCGAGCCGACGTGTGTGGCGTGACACTATCTGCGAATATATTGTGCATTATTATTACAGACCGAGCCCTCGCCGTGTTGAAAGTGGGCAACACCTTTTCTAATAATAGAGAAGTAACGATCATTATTTTGTCAATTACTGTGTTGGTATGAGTTTAAAGTGTTTTCGTTTTACAAGCCTAAGCCAAATCTCAGTTTATCTTCTCCCGTGTATACCTAAGGTGTTTCACAGGATTCGAGTTCACGTAAATAGATTTGTCTACGATTTGTATGAATATGTATCCTTTCGACGTTCCTTGACTTTGAAAATTCCTTTTATGGAAAGAAAAAAAAACTTTGTCCACGAAATAAGCAGTAGTTACGGAAATTATTTCGAGTAAACCAACTGTCCGTAGGCGTTTGTTTATGCTAACAGAAAAGAGACTGTCTCGGCCCCCGGGTGTCTATTACCATACTGAAGGTAGTCGTTAGAGTTGGACGATACAACTTACGATTGAAATATAAAATTAATTTAACAAAGTGCCCAGAACTTGTGCTGCAAGGCCACGCCCAGGCAGAGAAGAGATTACTTTAACCACCTGTTAAAGTAATATTAAGAGTTTGTCAATCAGGATTACCTGAAGAATTTAAAGTGTTTGTAAATCGTATAACTAGTACTGGAAGTGAACAGGCCTTTCTGTAATTTTTACCTGAATGCAATTAGTTCACAATGACTTCGACCACATCAAGTTGAACGTTAATCGAAGACCATTAAGCGACATGACCGCAGGCCCGCCTCAGTACGACCGCCGTTCGATTGCTCATCGATATTGAGAGAGTAACAGTATTACAAATACTTTCAATATTTTAAATAAATATTTTATAACACTTGCCTGATGAATACCCTGATAAGGTCGCATAAGACCAAATCATAGAAAATCTGAATTTAAAAACCTAATTTATCGGAATTTAGTAAACCTCTCGAAAGCTCTTGTGTAGACAGTCTTAGTAACAAGTTAATTTTTAAAAGTAAAACAGAACAGATTTCGGTTTATCTCAATAATATTTTTAGCAGAAGCACAGCATCATCTTCAAGTTCAAACATCTGGATCACATTTTGATAAAGAATTACCACGGTTCAACTCTTTACTTTTCAAAACTATTACATTTATTTTATGAACCTTTCTACAGTACCCTATGAGTATTTCCTAAAATACTAGGAGTATCTGGTACGCTTGGAGTATGGTTGGTGAATCTTGGTTTAGGAGTGTATGCTATTTTTCCAAATGGTAACTGTCGATTTCCGCCATCTCCATGTAGCCATTGCGATTTTCATCCGATCCAGATTTCACCGTAGTCGCCTCCTACGCCACCCACGAGAAGATAGGGCAGATCTTTACGCCGATACTCCATGGCCTATGGTTTATTACAAGCTAATTTCAAAGACCACGTTAGACACATCATCTACTGTTATCAAATCCCGGACTTCCAGGTACGATTGGGCCGGCCACGTTTTCCATATCCCAGATGATATAAGAACTAACGCCACTATAAAGTAGGTATCAATGAGCTGGCATAAAGGGATCACGTGAACGACCAAGAAACTATCTGACACATAACAAGCATTCGAAAGAAGGACGGGAAACTTATCGCACTGCAGAGAGATCAGAGAAGGTAGGTTGTTATAAACAGTAACAAAAATTGTTATAGAAATATACTTTCTATTTAACATTAACGTACCTTTTACATATAGTGAAGTGGGCTTGGAGAATTCCGTTCCAATGGCATTTTCCGCGACGCATTCGAATTTGCCCTGATCCTCTTCCTCGCTCTTCACTATTTGTAATGTACCTGAAAAAAAAAATGTGGGAACATCAGTTAGTAGTTAATTAAAAACCAGGTCACCAGGGTGGGTAGACTTTTGTTAATAGGTATAAAGGAAACGTGACCAGATGTAACATAATGCGATGTAATGTTTCTAATGTTAATGCATAATGCAATGTTGTGCCTACTTCGGATGCACTTAATAGTGTTCGGTATTCATTCTTCACAGTCTAAATTTACATGTTTGTGTTTTTTAAGGATTTTAAATTATTACAGATTTTTCATATCAATACAATTAATCGAATATTGAAAAAGAAAAGTAAGCCATACTAATACAGAAAATTATTATGATTATTGTAATCCCTCTTGCGACGTAAGGAAGAACATAATATGATATCTTATTTTCTTTTTCGTTTCCAGTTTCAAAGAAAACGAATCAGCACAAACACGGATAAGTTGCTCTTTAGTAACTTTATCATTTATTACATGAAATACAGTCGGCCAACTTAACTTTAGAATCGTTAGTTAATTCATTAAAATGTTTATAGCAGAAGACATAACAATCAATTTTCACCAAGTATCAAATTTCATTGAAATTTAAATTTAATTTGAAGTTTGTTAAATAAGCAGTATGGTAATTAGTTGTTCAGTGAAAGTTAAATAATTAGGAAGCTGCTCTTAGGAGTACATTTCAATTATAAAATTACCACAAATTTATTTTGTTATTATTAATTAAAATCGAGATTACGACTACCTCCACGTTATAACTACCCTTACTACATAATAAGATAACTAGCTGAACCCAATCACATATCACACTATTTTTATAAGTAATGAAGTTAACTTTTTAATTATTTTTTTGTTCCTGTACAAGGTAGGTAGGCTCAGTAATGAGACGAACATAACTCAAAATATGAGCTCGGCGTCTTTCACTTGCCACGACCCAGAATAGGAAAACGGGGTTTCCGCAACCCACTATTCGACAGTCCGTGACTGGCGGCGCTCGTTACTAGATTTGCTCCCTTTTTACGACGTACACGGGAATAAAGGGGGATTCTTACGAAACTACCGCAAGGGAAAGAAAAACTGTATTTTACATGAAAATAAATTTGGTGTACAGAGATGTCAATTGTTTTTACCATAAAAAATATTTATTGTATAATAGTGGTAAGGAATGTGGATATTCATTATATACTAATTGACGTCCAAGGTTTATTTAATTGAATATATTTTTTATTTTAATAATAACATCTTAGTCACGATAGCCGATTGGTTAGAGCCTACCTGCCACAATATCAGGTGATCCGAGTCCGATCCCCGAGGTGATCGGCTAGTACCAATGACTTCTGCGTAACTTACGTACGATTTCAATCGATTGTCTGAACACTACGATGGAGACAGGCACATAACGTTTCAAATAAACTCCGAGTAAAAGTGAGTCGACACTTTTAATAACCCAATATTAATAAATTTGAATGCATGTATGAACGTGTGTATGTATTTATTATTGAATGGGTATTTAAATATTGTATCTACATATAGATTTACATTTTTTTTTTTTTTTTTCTCTTTAGTACTCTCTATTCTATCACCTACACCTACTTAATTTCATCTCTGCATCGTCCAAAGGTTGACTGGTAGAGCAAGCTTCTGGCATTAAGTCCGCCTATATACATTCTCATGTATATGATGTTTAATAAATAAGTAAATAAATAAATATTGGGTATACGGTCGTGAGAGCTTATTTATCTTAGTATTTATTTGTAATATTTTCAAAATTTCCGCTTAAGTTCCGTTTTGTTCATCAAATTACATATTTGATGTTTTATAATTGTTAAAAGATCATAAAAAGTGAAAACGAAATGTTTGTACTCGAACACCAACCGATTAATTAAAAATCACGATGGAACAATGTTCATACTCTGTGATTTTATGAAATCTCGATCGTTATTTCGAAGTATCACAAACCTATTCAATACCTACCAGTTTAAATAAAAACAATTTCGACTGTGTAAACATGCCCCAGCACTCCCCGTCCTATGTTATTTGCGGCTCGCGAATATATAAAGATTTATGACTTAATAACACGACCCTTGAGTGGGGTTATTATGACACTGCCCAGTCCCGGGATCACGGCAGGGACCTTTTATAATACCTTTCCTGGGTATATTAAGGCTGTTAAAATTTCCCATGGAAATCTGTTAAGTATCTACGCTTCATTGATTTATTTACTCCGCGAACCTTAGCAATTTGTTTCGAGTGGGGTTCCTAATGAAATATTTTTCGTGTGGACGTCTCATGGGACCCCAATTTGAGTTACTACGTGCTTCACTGCAATACAATTTATATGAGGTTTGCTTTAATTAACCAGTAAGAATTATAACTAGGTTACTACGAAATTTAATTTCAATTTAAATACGTAAATTGTTTTGAATACATTTCAGGAGTTTTGCTTTACAAATGAGGATAATTGATTTAATCTTAGGAGTGAAAACTTTGATCATACAATAGACATTAAATGAAAATACTCAAATCAATCGAATTGTCCAAATTTGTACAACGAATTGTCAATAATTATAAAATTACATATCTTATCTTAAATAATCTATCTCCTTTGTATCGAACCGAATTGGCATTGCCTTAATATCAAGTTTTAGTAAAAACCATTGATTGTTCTTCTACATCGTTGTTCTAAAACAGGCTGTTGACGATGATGTCTTCATCTTCTTTGTGGACCTATTTGAGTTCACTGCTGAATATATCATACTCCAAATAAGACCCAGCAAAAACCGGTATGCATTTCTTGAAGAGTTCTCCCACACTTACCACGCTAGGCAAGTGGGTGGGTGAACGCAGTGCCGTGTGGTCTTGCAGGAGACACCACTTGCAATTACTTGTAGATTGGTACTTGAAGAAGATCATATATGAGTAGTTTCTCTTGCAGTGGTTGATTATGAAATCCAAAATATTGTTAAATACTTGCGAACTGTCCAAAGTTTATAGTTATTGATAAGTCTACGAGTCAATAACTATAAACATATAATGTCCGAGACGAATTTACAATGTTCTAATATCAAGTTATGTTACATTATATCAAGAATCATTTTTTGTCTATCGATATTCAGTTAAGGTCTAATAGTACTTTTTGCAAACTGAAAATTAATTAAACGCTTCGCAATTCTTAAGATTTCCACAACCTATGTTCCATTAGCAGATTCGTTTACAACACTCTTATATACGGCATGTGGAATGTAGAATATGGAGTTGCGTTGCGAAATCCTATTACCGGCACGACACACTGTAAGACAACATACTTGTTAAGTCGAAGTAAAGCTATTGATAATTCCGAAAGGATGAACGGAAACACGAAAGGACTCTATTTACGATAATCGCTAGGATCCCGATAGAATCCCTCGGGTGTACTTGTGTCTCACTCCAATGATGTGGGTTCGAAAGGGAGGTGCGATTTAGACATGTGACTTTTAATCCATTTTACGACTGACTTCACCTTTTCGCTGCAGTGTCTTCGTTGTGGAGAATGGTGATATGTTGGGGACTTTACTGTTAAGTGCAAAACATGGTTTAAAACAACTGCTGAAAGGCAACGAAGCCGTATGTATAATGTAGCGGGGCTAAAGACTCATTCCAATTAAAGTAGTTTACTCATATTTTCAACCGATTTCTAAAAAGGGGGAGATCATCGATTTGACTGTATTTTTTGTTTGAACTCGTATAGCGATATCGCAGAAGGTGAACCGATTTAAATGATTCTTTTTTTTTTATTAAATATCTCTTTAAAATGGTCTATTTAAAAGGGTCCTCGAGGGTCGTCTCATTTAAATTTGAAGAAAGTATTGGTTATTGGTGAGAAAACAGGGGTTGAAGATTGAAGTCGGTTGTACTCCAAAATTTTGTTTTAATTCACTTGTTAGGGTGAAAGTTATAAAAGGTTTTTTAATTTCTTACAATTTTTTTTTGATAAATTGACCAATTTTGAAGAACCATACGTTTTTATGTAATTTGATAAAGCGCTGATGTACGCGGTCGTCATGATATTCACAACGAAGCTTACTATCATCGATAATTGCAACCTCACACGATCGCACACGAAGAGTTCCCTCATTTCACACCAATACGAAAGCATACCCCGAAATGCGCGCCATGTCATTTGCGCAAGCAAAAGTCGCACATCAAACAGTGTCATCGTTTTGAGAGTACTTTTAAAGGTTTTTTTTTTAAAAAGGGCTAATGTATCCACACCATGGTGCGCAAGAAATTATACTTTTTGCTCTATGCAGGTTTTTATATAAGTTAAGTAGGTACGACATTGGATATTTCTACGACCCCCATCCCTCGTGGTATTGATTGAAATGGGCATATAAAAGCAAGACCGCTAATATTCGCTCTCCATGATCAAAGGGTTAAAGTTCTATTCTTCTGGATGCGAGGGTTGTGGTTCCTTTCTTCTTTTTTTAATTAACACTTCACTCACTACAAATGCATCGCAGATGTAGTCAAAAGTATAAAAATAACTATAGAATAAATCATCTTTTACTACTATACATAATTCTTTGTATGTATGTATGTGCTACTACCACTTACAACTTATATTGGCTAAAACGAGAAAGTCCCTTTTTGTGTAAATGTATAGTTTTGCAGCAAAATTCCTAAAATTATAGTGCAATAAACAAACAATTTTAAAGAAGCTTGTGTTAGATACTTTATTAAAAAGGCCTACTATAAAATAGATCAATATACGGAGGATAAAGGTGTGAGGAAATGTACTGATATATTGTTTAAATTGTCAATAAAAGATTTAAAAATGATTTTATTGTCGTTTATAAATGACAATATAGCGTTAAAAAGAACAAAACAAATTCCAGAGTTTCTGTATGAAAGTCTTGTTTTGCGAACCGGTGTAGATTTTGACGTCCATAACAGCTTCAAAGAAGCCTAAATTAAATAAAAATGTTTTGACTTTGAGTTTAGTCTTAGCCGAAATACATTTCTTGGAAGGTTTGCCATACTCCTTATATATACGAAATAAACCTTACGTATACATAAGAAACCGAATCATTACATCTAACTTCTACCATCCTAATAATTAGATCCATCGTAACAAGACTTCCACATGATAACCCTGCATGTGGCCCTTCTCTTAAAGCGACAATAGCTAAGCCGCACCGTAAATCAAAGCCAACAATAATCATTCTTTATGGGACTATTCATTAAGACAGCCTTAGATGCGGTCATAAGTGTCTCTCGTAAGATCACAGTATACACTTAATCAGCCACGGTGGTGTAAAGTAAACCTCACGTCCTGTCCCGACCTAAGAGCTAGATTAAACGGGCCACCGTGATAAAGCCCCCTGCGCCACTGTAAGATGACCTTTAGAATAGTACGGACGTGCCCCACGACGGCTGTTTTTAATTAGGCTACGGAGGGGCGGAGAGGTCTTTCACGATCGGTGGAGATATAATTCCGCTACGACCCGGCGATCCCGACCGACGTTTATGAATAGCGCTTATTTTTCTTTTAATTACGCCCACCCGCTGTCTGTTGACGCGTTTTGTCCGCACTAGGTGTTACTCCTTGTAATTCCGTCGAGATCACGTAGGCGCTATCCGAGGGAGGGTAAGCCTCGGTATTTTGAAAATACGGGGTTCTCTGTGTCTGGATCCTTATCTTGTTGATCAGACATTAAAAAAACCCCATATTTTTTTTATACGCGAAGACTTAAATTTTATTATTATTATCATCTGTGTTCCTATCGCTTCCCAGAACAAGCCTATGGTCAGTAGTGGGCTTACTTCTCGACTTAGACTTAGAAACGGCAGCAAACGCTGACATGCATTCCATACAAGGTGTACACCGCTTGGTAAACGGGTTGGTGTTAGTGTCCACTAAATGATGTTGTGTTGCGGCAATCGCTACGCTTGGCCGGGGGGATGGTGATCGTTTTCGTTACACGCAGACGCAGCTGCACCCAGTTTTTTCGATATTTTTAAAGTTGACAACATCGACATCATTACAGTCCGTCACAAGTCGACTGCTACTAGGCCTCCCCCAAAGATTTGCCACGAAGCGTGGTCCTTCCATTTGCGGGGCTTAGTCAAGCCTGGCGAGCGGGTAGCAAACCCAAAAACAATAATATTCAGTTGTAAACGTTTTGTGCCATGATCAAAAATGAAATAATTGACTCTAATCTAATTGAAGCACTCACGCCTTTCACCCATGTAGGGGTAGGCAGAGACTTTTGAATTTCGTTTGTCACAATTCAACTACGTGGCGGATGGCACGTCTCGTGTGAAAATCGATTGCAGTTTCTAGATATTTAGTAAATAAGGTAATAGTCGTTAACAATTTTTCGGTTTACTGTAAAATATTACGAGAACCAAGGTTGTGTTAAGTACTTTTTGAACATTTAATGAGTATTGTGATGTGTACACAATGTAAATACAAGCAAGAAACACAAGCTTGTAATGCCATATTATAATATTATAACAATATTATTTGAAATTAAACTATTATTAAGCGTTTAATTCTTGTTTTTAGGTTCGTGTTCGTTAGGGGATTGAGGTTGACGTCCTGGTGTCAATATTAAAAAAAGAAAAACAAATAGAGTATAGAGGATACCTACAGAATTTCTTTCGCCCATTTCTGCTCCGTCAGAGAAACCTAATAAAGAAACGGTGATAGATTTAAAACTGCGACGACAATATAGTATCTGTGTTAAATATTTGCCAAAACACTTGTTTTCTTTCATTCCGTTCGGGATGGCACACTTGGCCGGTTATAATTACTTGTTCTTTTAAGTCTGTTTGAACAATAATTACACCAAGTTGACGGTTATTTATATTACCGGCATTACTATACGGTAAACTCAAAAAAATAACGTTTCTTATTACACTTACTCACTTAACATTTTGTCTTTTTATAACTTGTTACGACAATCGCCATAATAACACATATTCTGTGTCAACTATCACAGTTCAAAAGATATAGCCTTTAAAAGATAGAACAAAGAGACGGACGGACTGGCGGACGGACTGGCGGACGGACCGGCGGACGGACGGATAGGTGTGGGCTTAGTAACAGGGTCGTTACGGAATCCTTAAAATTACATTTGACGATTGAAATTTAAGTTTCTTATGGCGAAGAATTGAAAAATGAAAAAAATACTTCCTATAAAGAACTCTTCCTTCACACAGATGATTTTTCTTTTACGTTAGGTATTATGCTTTTGATGATACATGATACCAAAAATCACAAGAGAGGTATAATTAGAAATTACACGCATATACTTCAAGGCAAATAAAGAGTGTGTGTTTTAGCAACTACCGAGATTACGAAATGAGGGATGTGGGTTCGAATCTTAGTCGAATCCAAAAGATTTTTTTTGTAGGACATGTAGAATTCCTTATGATGTTTTCCTTTCCCGCCTAGCAAGCTAAAGAAATAAGTTTGGTCCTCGGACCTAGGACCACAAAAAATGTTTATTACATATATACATAGAAATAATAAATGGATAATATTTCGAGAAGATTAAAAGACCCCAACCGCACAGGAAGTTAGAAACCTACCTAGCAGTGGGATATTTACAGAATGGTACTTTACTTTAGATCCGTGTGGTCGGGGCGCTCGCTTTAATTTCTTAGTACCCGAGTGACCTGAATTCAATCCGAGGTGCCTGCCACCTCTAAAATGGTTCATAGCAATTTTAAGTACTGAATTTACCAAACCCGTACTGAAGCAAAGTGAGAGTTCTGTAAAATATTTGAGAGAAAGCCAAGCTGTCGGCATTTACAGGCTGCTTCCATTTTATGTTCTTTTTACTTTAATACATTTCAACCGCATTAGACTATAGCTATCTCCAAACGTAAAATGGAACCCTCACATGATCATTTCTTCTAAAGGGCTCAACTTCAGCGTCCGAATGTCCACCGCCGGACATAGACCTCTCCCTACCAGCGCCGTTGCTGTCAGTGCTCCAAGGAGGTAGAAATCATTTTTTTTAAGAATTCTAGCAATGCTATTTACATTACTGATATAGCTATTAATCACTCCAATTAAGTCCAAGAGCTCGTATCTGGAGCGTTTCACGACAATACTCCAATGGCGGGTTGGAACCAGCGACTGCAACCTAAACTATTAGAATATTGGGGTTTCAGATCAAGGAAGCCGTGTGATAGCGCCGACAGGAAATCTGCCTCGAATTTCTATCCCGTGGGTGAAGTCGTATAAGTCTGAAAATCTCATAGCAATATTCTGGAACAAACCCAGCGATAAAGCTCGCCACTTTTTATCGCCTGAAGAGGCGAAACATGGTTTATGGAATCCCCGTTTAGTTACGCTGCATACCAAATGGAAAGCCATAATCTCTCTCCATAATTCACGTTACATACGCAAAGAAAGATAATCTGTATCTCTTAAAATACATTCTTAATATTAACATGTTGAGATTGCGACACAACGCAAGAACCGCGGGCGTCCGACCCCGCGGGATTCTTACCGTAATCAAATAAAAGTAGCGCACACTACGTGGAGGGGTTTGGGAATTACGCGACAGTGTCGTGGGTTAGATAGATTGTGACGAAGGTTGTGCGCGTTTTGAATTTATTAATACGTAAAAACCTTCACGTATGTAATGTAAGACGTTGTGGTCTCGATTATTAGTTTTATTTTGATGTTCTAGCCCAAGACACAGAACGATTTCAATAGCCAACCAAAACTGCCCTCCTTTTCAAAATGTACCTAAATTGAAGGGTAAAATAAATTATAATTGCTTTATATTTTCATTACTCTATACACCGCGCCAACGATCTAGTAAAAAAGAAAACAGTATGTTTAACCTCGATTATTTAATTAATAATACGTTCCACAAACTTAAAATATGTAATATAATAAATTATGTTTAAAAAAAAGGTATTACCCTCCTATCGGTACATTTTGCCGGTACGCTTGGCGACGATAGGGCTCTGTGTCTGCACAGAGTACCTTAGACGCTATTGACCGTCAATGGTCTAGATCCTTAGTTCCGAAAGTGATCCAGGTGGACCCCCAGGGGTCCACGGGAGACTCGACGGGGTCTACGTTGGCGTGACAAGAAAATGGGGGTTCACAATTGGTAAGCGGGGGTCCACGAAAATTTATTTGCTTTCGATAGTGAAGAACTAAAACGTTGGCTTGACTTCACCTATCAATGTAGGCAGGTAATATTTTAAGAAGCTCTGCGACTGTTACTTGTAATTTCGAAAAGAAAAGTAAAGTAAAGTGAATCGATGTTATCGATTGCCAGTGTTAGAAAAAGTTGTTAATTCGTAATTGGAACTCAGCCGCAACGCAAATTTCCATAGATAGATCTAATCTTCACATTTCTTGTCGAGTTTTGGGAATAACGTAGAAATGTAGCTTGCAGGGGGTCCACCGGAAACAGCTACATTTTGAAAGTGGTCTATGAGAAAAAAAGTCTGGGAACCTCTGTTCTAGATTATTCAGATTTGGCCATATTTGAGATGACTATT
The DNA here is from genome assembly GCA_029286595.1 of Bhutanitis thaidina. Classification (NCBI taxonomy): domain Eukaryota; kingdom Metazoa; phylum Arthropoda; class Insecta; order Lepidoptera; family Papilionidae; genus Bhutanitis; species Bhutanitis thaidina. Next base: position 4,403,015 of record JAGSMS010000010.1, on the reverse strand, counting down.
CTTATCTACTCTTTGCCTACTACAGCCGTGGCAAGCTTAGTGGTAAGGGTGCTCGCTTTAATTTCATAGTGACCAGGAATTGATCCAAGGTGCCGGCCAGTAAAAGGAATTTTTAATCCTGAATTTCTACTCCGCGGAGAAGGAAAAGGACGAAAACATGAGGAAACCTGCATGTTTGTGGAATAATACATTTAGATGCTGCTGCTTTACTCATTATCCTACTAATTAATATTATGAATACACTTAAAGGACTGAATGAATTTAAGTGAAATTTGGCAGAGAGGCCGATTACGTCGTGGAATAAGGACGTAGGATAGTTTTTTTTTATATTGATCACGTATTCATTTGGGACTAAAATATCAACATCACTAAATCATCACTATAAACGCGACCGCAAAACAATCTCAGCATTGCATAGATGCAAAGAAAAATGGTTACCACTGGAAGTGACACGGGGCGTGGTCCATGTAAACTTTGCGACCTCAATCAAGCAACCACGCCCGCCCCGTTGTTATTGTTGTACGAATTAGTAGTCGCTTTTTGCCAGAACAACGGACGACCATACCGTTCCATTCAAACGGAGAATCGCGCATTTATATGCAAATGAAACGTAATCTGGCTTTGGGGGTCGCAGTTTCGCGTTTCTGCGATGTCCCTGTGAGATGTGGATGAAGTCGAAATATACGGGATGGGATTAGGGAAGCCGGATGGTCGTCTTGTTATTCATGTGTCTGGTTTTTTTTTATTTTAGGACATGGAAATAAATCTTAAGTATTTTTTAAAATTTATACTACTTATGAAAATACAGAGAAGAATGTGTGTTTGCATAAATGTGGGGGGTAATCTATGGATTTACTTAATTAATTCTAAACTGTTTGAAAACTACATCACTCCTAGACTGAGATTAGCTGTATTCATTAAAAAAAAGGGATTTTCATCGGCGGCGTTTGCTATAAACCTATGAAAAAGTTTTTTCTTTTCTACAACTTAACTATTTTGTGTTACTAAGAAAGCAGACATATGCATAGTATTTCGAAATAAATAAATTAATAGACGTTATAATCCAAGTTATCAAGCTCTCTGGAATTTTATTCGTAACAGTTGTTTTTGTTTCGTAGATACGAAATAAAATAAAATTAACATGTACACATTATCGGAAAAAACGGCACGACATAACGCTTCAATCAACAGTTATTCGTGCATAGAACAGCAAAAACAAACTATACGCGGCGCTCAGTTAAAAATAAACAAAATGTATGCCAAACAAATACACTAGCGCTGCAGAAAGAGCTTAAATTGTCGGTAATTTATAATTGTACACTGTACCGTGCTCCGCTACAAACAATTTCGATTGTTTTATTGGCACGTTAATTTACTGCACGACATAATGTAATGGCGCCGGACTAAATGGTATTTGAGCCTGCGAAATTAACAACGTATGGACTGTGCGCTGTTGCGGAGTGTATATAGAATAAAATGGTTGCACAGATTAGATAATCGAGTGTATTGAGAGGCAAGCCATTGGGCTTTAGTGAGCGTAACATGGTACATTTTGAATTTAGGCGTATAGCATTCCTGCTCATTGGTAAATTTAATTTAAATTTTACGATAGACAGGGCTATTGTAAAAGATAAGCCCGCTGGTTTGGTGCAGTGGCTAAGCGGTTCGCTGATGGATGCGAATTCGAAACCTGCACTGCGGATCAATTATTTGTATGACTTAGTGACTAATGCTTTTCAAAAAAAAAAAGCTTACTAAACAAATAAAATATTTTGACCTGCTCTTATTTTTATGGTATCGTACCTAACACAAAATAATATTAAATTACTTAGCACACTATTCTGTCTGTAGAATCATTGTAAATAACTTTGAAGTAAATGAATTTTGAAACAACAGTAAAATAAATAAAAAAAATATTCAATACTTTGCTCTGTCAGTGGTACGAAATAAACTAAATGCAGCCCCGGAACTGCAACTCAGAGTTATGTGGTGGGCATGTGGTAGGAACCACAAGGACTTAAGTACATAATAAAGATCGTTTGTTCCACTATTATTTAAAAAGTTACTCAAATAATGAGAAGAGGCTTTTATAAATACAAAAGTATTTCGAGTGTTTTTAAAAATACAAAAATATTTTTATTCTTTTTTAAATACAAAAGCATTTTTATTTAATTTAATCCCAATAATTTTTGTGTATAACTAAATATAACACATTGAAATTAAATTAATATTTATGGATTATATTTCATAATTTTTTTTTAATACTCGATCGTAGGGCTTAAAGTGTCTGACGACCTGATTTCAGCTTATTAATTAAATAAAAAAACCCTTGTCAGAAGTAAAAAAAATGGGAGAGGATCGATATTAACACTATTCCTAAAGAACATAAAGTACAAATACTAACAAAGCGAGCAAGTTAGTCGATGGGTAGCGTCACTCGGCACAACCTTAGAACAAGTGGAGCGAACTGAAGCGCTCTCAGAATACCTTAGTAATCATTATATCACACTCCGTCAAGCATTCCACCAACCGTCCACAGAGCTACGAAATATTGGACGCGGCCAAGGTGAAATAATCCACTCGAATAAATTAAAATTAATGAGATTAAAAGAGCCCGCGGCAAGTTGTCCGTGGACTCGCTCTAACTGAATTTTAAATTACTTTCCCACCTCTTGTAAAGTGCATAATGGCATTAAAATTTAAATCATGAATGTTACGACTTTACGAATTTGTAAGCATTTTAAATGCATTTTGCATACAGGCTGTCCTAAAACATAACGCCAACCCGAAAACAGCCGACATGCTGCTATTGTAATTTTTTTTTATCTAATCCTGAATAACCCTGCTATATACAACAATTTAAAAAAAACCTTACATGCACACTTTTAGAAAAATAAATATTTTTCTCATGACTCAAAAGGGTTCAAACTTTTACTACTCATGCTAAAAAAAATTACTATGTAAGTTGGCAAGTTTTTCTAAAAGATGGCTTATTTAATCAAGATTTCAAAATAGTACAACGCTGACTAATTTTGTTTTTAAAAATAGTATAATTTTTTTTGCAACATGGCCTGGTGACAACTAATTGCTGTAATGTGATAGATATTAAAATCAATACTGTTCAATGCTTGAATTCAACAGGTCTACCATGAAATTATATTAACTATGGCAGACAATTCGCTGTGTGCTGTTGGTGAAATTTAATAATCGGCCGTGATAAACCATTGTGGAACTTAGCGACTGGGATTGTCCCGAACAGTTCCTCAGAACATTTATCGTGGAAAAGAATGCATAGAGACGCAACATCTGTTTGTAAGGCCAATAGATCGTGCCGACCAGAGAGAACATGTCCTCCGACGATTCGAGCCGCTATTCGTTGGATGCGGACAATTGTAAGGAGCTGGTACTGATTAGTCCAGGCCGCGAGACTATGAGGGGCCGAACTTGCGTCGTAAAAAGTTGCAATCGGTGAGTCAGAATAAAATACTAACTGAGCACACCAAGCTTATAAGCTTACGTGGTTAACTCTCTTGAGATCTTCTATCGAGTAGTAAAAACATAAAAAAAGTTTTTATTTCATATTGAGTAGTTCTCCTTAGCTACATAAATCTGAGCATCTTGTTAGTTCCTATCAATTTCTTTATCCGCAAAATCACATTTTCATGGTTCAAAAGATATTAAAAACATAAGACCTCGACTTCGAGGGATCGACAAACTTCCTCTACCTCTCAAGTTTATATTCGTTTCACTGTTTTCCTTCCATACATCTCTTTCTTATTACCCTTTTTTCAGACATTTCTTATTACTGTTTATTTTTATTAAACAATTATTAAACAGCCAGCTATCTACTTAGTGACCACACCAATGATCCAAATCGTATATTCCACGAGGATGTACGAACCTCTAGGGTATCGCGGCTCGTATATAGTTTAAATCACATACATTATCGTACGTATTAAACGTCATTACGATGTAGAAAGTCGTAGTCGTTGTCAATTAAATACCACAATGTAGGTACCGACTTGCAATTTTACATTCCGTGGATTAGAACTTCCAAGCACTTGACACTTACTTATTATGTTAGGAAGGAATACTTTAAGTTAAATATTCAAAGTCGAGACCGCGCGCTCGATCGTTCTTTCGTTTCCCGCGAAATTGATATAATTAACATTTCTCCCCCCGCTGGCTTATCATATTGTGAGCGGAACTCGCCGAGCTTTCATTAAGAAGTGCAAATTAAATTCGCCTCCGTAGCGATTTTTAAGCGCGCCGTCTCTCCTAATTAAAAACCAATTAATTGGTAAAGTTGCAAGATTTAAAGGAGTGACGTAGCACTTTCTGTTCATTCAGCGGGAGCAGATTTAAGATGCTTTAGTACGTATAACTTTCAGTACCAATGACATATTTCTAAACGAATATTCTTGAATTAAATTGAAATATATAAATCTTACGGTAACATATTATATACCGTAAATAACCGTAACATATTAACATATAATTCAATTGATTATATATATTGTAGATATAGATTCAATTGATGAAAACTTGGAATAAAAATTATTAGTATTATTAGAAAATATTCCGTAATTTGAATCTTTATAAGAATAATAATATACAAATGTAAGCTCTCACGACTGTATAGCCAATACTGGTGTGGTTAGAGGTCCAGGAAGACCCAACTAGATAGGTCCAGGAAGACTGTCGCCCTCTTAAAGACATAAAGACATAAAGACATTTATTCCTTCACTTACATCTAAACACAGCACATGATATGGCGATACATAACAATTATAAAATAACAAATCAAGAAAAAAAAAATAAAACAAACTATGAATATGAAAGAGAAAATTAAAACAGGAAATTAAAAACAAATAAATTGTGCTATAAAAAAAAAGTGAATATATCACAAGGAATTTGTGTGTGTTGTGATGAAGCGGCTCTTAGTATTTGGGCAACGATATTAATCGTAAATAAGAATCTAAAAACTCAATGGTACGGACCATGGACATAAGGGACCGAACTCTAGTCTCCTAATTCAGTGCTAGAGCCTCTTACCGACCGGCGATCCCAGCCAAAAAATCAAAGCAACTACTTTGTTACTTTTAACCTTTAACCAAGACATTTGTACAATACCATTATCATATTACAGATCGTGAGCCTTCGTTAAAAGCTACTTTGGATTTCAAAGGTTAAGCAAGGGAAAATAGTTTTCGGTAACCATTTCTCAATATTAGCAAGTTCGAAATGCCCGAGAAATTGTAGTTCCGGGCAGGAACCCGGACAAAGCCTCAACCCTCGTGAGACGATCCATTCCTCATATTATTATACGGATAATGTTCACGGGGTTTCCGGGAAGTGGTGTCTGAATCTAATAACAATTTATACGGACATCGAATAACATACATAACATATACACGTTTATACGGAAGTGTGCGTTCGGTTAGTTAGGTGCAAGTAAGCGATTGTAGCGATTTAAGATAATTGTAGCGGTGCAATGTTCATAATCACAGCTAACTAACTTGCGATTTTCTTTTATTATTCAATCACTTAGATCACAGCCCTGCTCTTATGCCTTTATTGGCGATCTTGACCCCCTCTGTGATAAGTTTTCCCAATTGTTCGATCAATGTTGTCGCTCTATTGAGCCGTGATCTACCATTATATATTTTTTATTACTACTATTATCTATATTACCGTGTCCCGAAGGCCCGTAGTTTCGACTGATCTTCATTATCGAATTGTATATGCATATGCTGGTAAAGTTAGTTAGTTAACTTATTTGAATTTTGATTTTGTAAATGCAGCTATGAAGATTCTATGAGCACAGCCTTTTTGGTACTGAATTACTTTGGAATGAGCCGAAGTCATATTTAGTAGAGTAGATATACAGACAGATAACCTAACAGCCTTTCAAAAACAGATGCCAAATGCATGTTCAGTTTTAATGTAAAGTTGGGTGTGTAACGAACAATTAACTAAAATCAAGCATGGTGTATAAAATAAATAAAACTAACTGTTCTTCATTCATACAAACAATGTTTAATAGAGAACAATGATATTCTGAACAGTTCGTGGGTTCAATAAACTTAACGGAGTTTAGTAATAGAATCGAATCAAAAGTTTCTGTAGTCTAAATTTTTATTAAATGATTGCTTTTTCCAATCCGCTTTAGCGCTTCGCCTATTATAGTCGTCAAGCAAAATCAAAAGTGGGAGCTTTCGGATGTAATAAAGTTCGGTCGCCGATGCCTTCAAATCACGGACGACACTTTATTAACTTTGTCTGTTTCGGTCGCTCGACGTGAGTGTCGCGCCGGCTTTATTGAGTGCGTGTTCCCAATTGGTCAGGATAATCATGATTATTTTTCACTTTATCCAATACGCTATTGTGTAGTTGTAGCCATTATTTCACTACGTGTTATGTGCACCTCCTCCAATTAAGATTGCAAATAATGACATAGAAGCAGAAGGTTTCGTCGCCTTTTATTGCGATTTAATTTCTGACCTAAACTAATTGTTCCAACATTTCATACCATGGATATCAAATAATCTGATCCACTTGAGATTGCCACCAAATAATATAAACATAAAAGACACTGAATCATATCCATTGTTTTTATTGATTTAATTCGTACCACGACCATACTTTCTGGCTTGAAGTGGATCGCTTTTGTGTAAAATAAAGCGATACAATTAAAGTTTTATTTAATACATTTCAGTAAGAGTTTAAAAACATGGGGTGAATTAGTGTTCGATAATAATAATTTTATTGTTAAAGATTTCGACAATATTATAATGATTTCTTTTGAATATGATGATGAAGAACATACTTCACGCCATAATGGCACGTGAGAAATAAGGAAACGGTCGAATTATTGTATTGAATCAGTAAAAATGAAATTAATTAAAAGATATCGGCTTTCTAAACTTTTATATACATACATATACAACCTTAGATTTGTGGGATGAATGAAATTAACATTTACGAAACAATATTACCAGTGTGGATCCTCGCTATTTACCCACTCTTCATAAGAGCTTATACTAATATGGGTGGTAAAGAGCCTGTCGCCATCTTAGCGACCAAAATACAAATCGTACATTAGCCCCGAAAAATCTCATTGATAAGATCCGTTCCTATACTGTCGTGTCTTTACAATATGAAATAAGTTATTTATTATATGTTAATACTTTGCACGATTTTTTCCCATGTTTTTCTGCACCGTCACCATGGCAATTTAAGACTAGGGTTATTTTATTAAAGCGAGAAAAAAAAAATATAAATGAATTATCAAGTTGGCCGTAGGTACAAGAACTCTACAACGCGATGACGGTGTATTATGTTTGGTGAATGATGTTTCATATCCGTGGGTGATTTGATTAAGCTATATTAATTCAGTAAAAGAAGACTTCGATAATCGATAATAAATCAATTTACTGTCGATATAAATAAATCAAGATTCCAAGAAATTCTATATAATTTCAAACTTCGTTATAAATTTGGAAATTGTACAGATTCCATGTTTTATTTTTGACTAAAGGCTTTGTAAATCCAAGCTACAATAAATATTAAAAAAAAAATGAGAACGAAAGAAACGAAGTATAGAGCGTATATTCAGCGTGCTTCTCTCTCACAGCGGTGCAAAATCGGAAGTTCGCATATAAAATTCTACGTATGCGATTCACTTCAAATGCAATTCAATTTAAATGAGGCCATAGTATGAAAAAAAGCGATTCATTTTAGAGACCGACATTGAGTTTCAACAGAATTGAATCAAGGAGTTCATAGTAGGCCTACGCCTCCTGGCTTGTGATCGAATAATAAAATAACTTTTATAATAAATCTTGGCTTATTTAAACGATTGCAATTGTAATGTTATAACACGAGAAGGGTTAAACGGTTTTTATACCTCTTTCCAACTTATGTTTGACTGAATTGTAAAAAAGAAGACAAAAACATTTTTATTCATACACAGTAAACTAAATTTAAACTTACCGTGCATCTTATCGTTGAGGAGGGCGTATCTCGGATTAGAGGCGACATCTAGCGGCAGTGAGTTCCAAAGCCAGCGTACCCTGACAGTAGGGTTGCCACTTGCTTGACACGGCAGAGTGGCCGTGTGTCCAACTTCCACGACCATAGTGGACGATGGCGGTGCAATAGTCGGGAATCCCGGCGGAACTTTGTCTGCTGTAAAGAAGAGAAGAAATAACGGTTAATATAACGGGAACTAGCTGAAGTTGCAATTGACTGCTTTCAAATGATTGCCTTTGTGATAGAAATCCTTAGCGACCCATACCAGACGAAGGGGACTATACGTCTGGTTTGACCTACACTGGTATTCCTAACAGTGTGATAGTGGCGCAGAATTGTTGACAACAGTAGTTCACGTAAGAGACGAATAATGGAGTCGAAAAAGCGACTAATCATGGAAGTACTAATAACCATTTTCAACATTGGTAGACCGAAAATATGCAAACCGGACTGGCAGCAGCGTCTAAGTTGTGTCTAGTACTGCGACCGTTGTCGATCCGTTTGCCAAGCGTTGTCAATACAAGGCAAACCTTCCAAGAAATACATGCCGGTTTTTGTAGGCGCTGATTTGAAGAGTCGAATGTTAACTAAACTTAAATACCTGACTGTCCCTTATTCAAAATAAATATTTGAATTAAATTTTTCGCTATGAAATACTATTCTATTCTTGATTACTCCGAGAAGCTTATGAAAAAAACTACAGTCGAACGTTTCGTTGCCATTCTACCAGATCATTAGCGCGCGATGTGTAGTGTGAAGTATATCAAATTTTTTAAAAGTAGGATAAAAATTATTTTCAATTATATTAGTTCAGCGTTGCACCCTGCTGGCGTTTTTTATATAAACCTGTATTTTCAGATTTAATATTATGTCGTAACCTCTTTAATTTCAACTTACAGAATAATCGAAATAACAAAGAAACCTTAAATTTCAAGCTCAAATAGAATAAGGAAGGGTACATCATCGTCGCACAGTAAATTGAACAAAGAAACGTTTTAGAGCAGGGTGCACAAAGACCGATTTTTTTTCATGCAGATTTCTTACAGCTATCCTTTTAAAAGGGTCGACAAAGGTTAGGCAAACAATATAAATAAGGTCGGTTGTTACTTCATAAATTTTAAGCGCTTTATGCGATTTCCACACGAAGTGCTTTAAACGCTGAATCACTTTGAAACGATTTTAAAGGAGACTTAAAAGAAATAAGAAACATTTACTGTGTGTGTTTTAAGTCAGTTCATCTTTTTATATTTCTATTAGTATATTTCAATGTAATAACGAATAGACTGAAATATCAGTTACTTACCCACATAAAAAATGTATTTGTAAACGGATAAACGTTTGCGCCTGTTTATGCGAACTTTTACGTCAATGTGTACGTAATACTGGACTGGAATGTACGTATAATTTACCATAAATTTTTTTTTAAGCTTCACAAATTGTGATGGAATGCAATAAAGAAATTGAATTGAATTGAATTGAATTTCGTGTCTCATATCTCAGGACGTTTTCTTCGGTATTGATTTCCAACTGACATGAAAAGTTCACCACATCATCCTAAATCAATTTGCCTCCCAAAAAATAAAGTTCGAGGAGTCCTCTTTTCTCGCAGCTCTTCTCTTTCGAAGCTATCGAAGCTTTCGAAGCTATCAAGGCCAATAACGCATATTTCCGTTGTCTACTGCGGGGCACAGATCTCTTTTGAGAGGATAGGAAGATGATCCCAATACCAGATACTCAGACCTTAGACGCCGCTCCCGGTCGCCGTGATTCTCGGATTGCTTTTGCGAGAAAATTATATACCACTAGCTTTCGGAAGGCCTGGAGAAGAGATCGTGACTAAGCTAAATATTTAGAACTAACCTCTTAGTCAACTTTCATAGGACCCTAGGGATGACACGGGTGGCAGTTTTCTTACTACTACCGCCTTATCACTTGCCATATTTTAATTGTTTAAGAATTCAATTGTATGAGACGTAACATAACGCAGCGCAAGTATTAACTTATCCAAAGTAATAACTTCACGGAAAATTCATAATCGCGTTGTAAACTCAGTTAATTCGGAAACTCGGTCTATTCGACGAACCGTTGAAGCGCCTTATTCGCGGAATTAGTCTAGGTACGTCCCGCGAGCGAGAGAATTACATCCGAAACTTTACGGAGCGATCCCGCCACCCGAATCTTGGATTACCGGTCTAAAACGAATCTTGAAATACCCAAGAAATAATGTCAGCCTTGTTGGTTAATCAAATCTCGTTCAGTTCGAGACAGGGGGAGGGTTCATTTAGCGAATTAACATTTCACTATCTCCATTTTACCGCCATTTCCGGATTTTGTGAAATATTTCCGCCTCAGTTTACAAAGCTACACACACAGGGGTAAATTTCGATTGTTACTGCAGTTCAGCTACATGTGCGCAAAAAATTCTGCTGCTATTTAGTATGTTAAAGTATGTACTGTAATCTTGCATGGTATAATTATATTAACCAAAAATATGTATTAACCAAATATTTTGCTCTTGGAAGGCCAGGTTGTAGTGACTCGGCCTGAAAGATGAGGGGCGGATTGGCTTTAATGCTACAGGTTGCGGGCTCGATTTCTGCATGTGCAATTTATTTTTGTAAATCCCAAGACGTAAGAGGAATCCTGTAGAGGTGTAAACATTTAAAAAAATTGTGATAAAATAAATATTTATACGTGTACATAAGTTTTTTAAAGAGAAAAAAGTAAATCGATTTTCGAAATTAGAATAGGAAGAGAGCTGGTGTCAAAATAGGCAGGTCTAGTAATCCATAATACTGTGTATTTTTTTTTATCGTTATGGCAGAAGAAGTATAATAGTAAAATTAATTAAAAACCTTGGTCATGTAACAGACAACACTATCAGTGGGCGCGGGCAAGTTACTGAGGTAAAAAAGTTACGTACACTTTGCGATGTTTGTACCGCCACAAGAATTTCTTGCCCGTAAGGAGGAAAAGCAATGATAATTCAAACGTTGGTTTTACCTACGCTGGATTACGTAGATGTTTGTTATACTGATGTCTTTTAAACAAACCGGATAGTCTTCTCAAAAGTTGTGTTCGCTTTTGATTTTAATTACGCAAATATGATCACATTTCCTCATTTCGTTCTCAGCTTAAATGGTTGCCTCTGCAATTTCTTACCTACGGAGTTTCTTTCGCCTGTTTAATCTTTGATTGACAAGTGGAATTTAGAAACATAAATTCCACTATGACGATGAAATCTAGTTTGTGACTAGAATTAAAAAAGGAAGGCTTCGGTAGTTAGTTTCGGTAGTTGTGTGTACAAGGAAAGATTTACTGTCAAGCGTATATTGCGTAGATGTATGGTCGTGAAGGAGATGAGATAGGTGTTTCAGGAGCATCCCTTATCGAAAACCATAATCTCTATCTACCCATACCGATATGACATAAGTTATAGGTTTGATTAGACACAGGAAATCCTAAATTGGAAGTGGACCGTATTGATAATAAATCTCAATGAGTAATAATAAATATTAACAACAATAACATATGATACTAAATAACATTATATCCCAAATTGCTCAGAACCCCTTAAAGTGTTGTATGGATTTCAAGAAATTAACACTTTAATTGTGTTGAAATACGCCGTAGAGGAGCAATCCCGAAACACGGGTTTCTTTGGAACGCCTCACTAACGATCACCGCACATTGAAGCAGTCCGTAATTGCTTTTGCTTTGTTTTGTATTTGTTATATGATTAGCGTCATACAAGACTTGTAAAGTTTTGGCAATAAACGCTACTGGAATTTAAAAACAAGAAATTGGGCAAGCTCAAAAATTGATACGTTATAACTATATGCGCGGAAAAGTCGGTAGTCCGTTCCCATGCAACAAAATTACACGCTCCGATTTTTATGTACTCGTATGTAATATTTAAATAGACTGTTCATGAGTAAGGTTTACCTTTGTATTTCGTTTCATAAAAATGGGATGTTACATCAACGGAGAGCTAAATTTTTCGTGTAATATAAACTTGTAACAGATTGTTGATCGATATTACACGGAAGATCACTTTTCTAGTTTTTTTATTTTTTATTTTTCTTACCTGTCTATTTATGTACACTCCTGAAAGCAGGTCCTCTTAGGTTAAAATATAACGCTGCTAAATTTCAGCTGTCATGGTTTTTGTATATGTGCGATGATGATTGGATTCGATGCAATAGAATTTATCTGTAATATATGTGGTTTAGCTTTAACAGAACTTCTTTTCTGTCTAGAACTCGTCTGGGAAGGTATCTTTCTCTTGCCTATGTCTACCTCTAATCAGCAATGCTGTTGTGTACTGGCTTGAAGGTTATAGAGAGTGTATAATTACAGGATGCGAGGCATTTCAACTTAGTCCTCAAGGGTGACGACGCAAATGTAACCTTCTTTGATTGTAGTTGTTTGCAGATATCTATGGTCTGCAGTAGGCACTTACTATCACGTGAACTGTGATCTCATTTGTCACCAGTGTTATAAATAAATGCTATTTATTTATTTTTATGTTTTATGACGACCTCCGCAGCAGAACTAGGGTAACCGACATATAGTCGCCCGGATCAGCAATAGGCCGGCCACATAGCTCGCAGAACCGACAACCGTTCTGCAGTGTTCAGCAGTGGACTTGTAGTAGGAAGGCTGAAATGTTGATGTGTTTTGAAATAAATTTAAATTATTTGTTTACATCAATTTAATTTTATATCCCAGAGCAAATCATAGCTGTGTATGTAGTATGTGTACCTTTCTGTGGCATCGTAGCTCCCAAACGAATAGGCCGATTACAATGCGGTTTTTTATTTGATTTAATCGGACGGTTCTTAACTTTGTTTGATGGGTATGATATGAAGATCATTGGCCTGTGTAAGTCTCGCAGTGGATTTACACAGGCTGATATAGAAGGAGACTTCGTATTAGATAATAGAACGTAACTAACATTTTATTTACTAAAGTAACAGTTCTATTTTTAATTCACTTAGCGAATAGTTATAAATATAGTTTTCATGTTGTATATGCCACAAAGACAAGTTTTGCGTTGATATTCCATGCTTATAGCTCCCTCCCAACACTCCCCATTTCGTCGTCCTCAATAATAAGCCAACATTAAGCTGTTGTTAGTCTGTGTAGACATACAATTATGATTTATAATGACATGTTGGAGACACCGAGGTGCACTACTTACTGTTACACATTATACTGCAATTAAGCATAAGTTTTGTAAACACTTACGTTACACATTTGTTTTCTATTAACATCGATATCCTAGATGATTTTAAATCACTAAGAGAGCGATATGTGACGAGGCTGGCGACTTATGGCAAAATGAGTAAAAAATGCAGCCAGTAAATGCTTACTGCCGGATGGAGCCGGGAGTCCGCCATGCTGTTCAGTATGGATTGGCGGACTTAACACGTTGTCGAAATAATATTTTTAAATATTTCTCAGAAAAAATGGTTTTCTCACGATGTTTTCCAAAACCGCTGAGCACATGGTAAATTCAGCACTTAAAATTTCTACAAACAATTCTAGTCGTACTGGCACCGGAAAACGAACCCAGGTCACTCGCGTAGTATGAAATCTGAGCGAACGCCCTGATCATTTGGCCAATCCTAAACCTAAATTATATTTGCTAAAAATTTGAAAGGAGGCTTTTAGCTACCGAGCTATCTAAAATACATGACGACGTTTCATGTCACAAGGCGAACAACATGTATTCCGAACGAGAATTTAATTAAGTACAATAAAGTAATTTGAAACGACTGGCCTTTTTCGTAAATGTACTTAGGATTTTGTGAAATTTTGAAATCCTTTTTGATTTTTGCTATTAACCAAATAACCTTTACAAAGAAGAATAACGTAAAATGAACCTGTGAAAAACATTTTTACGTTATGCCGCTGATATACGGATTTTAATAATTAACCAATTAATAAAGACAAACCTATTTTATTTACGGTACAATGAGCAGACGAGTCTGTTGACTCATGAGTCAGATGTTTGAATCCCAGGCCACAATATTTGTGCAACACTTAAATTAGTTGTTTTGGTCATATTGTGTACCCTGTCTCTGTCACGGGATATATTCCTTGCTTTGAACTTGAGCCCTACATTCAGAAACTCCAGGTTTGCGAGCGCTGCGAGCAGCTGACCATTCGTGATGACAATAGGATTTAGTCGCCTTCGTCTTATCGATCCCGTGGTCAATATAAAAAGAACTTTTTTTATGATATTTTTTAATTAGCTTTAACCTGTTTTAATTTCGGAATGTTTTATTGTGACGTCATGAGAAATTCAACTTTACATTACTTATTAGGTATAACAGAGGCAAAAAATCAGATTAGTATTTCATCGACATTTCACCTGCTATGCGCATGGTTCAAAAGAAGTGATGGGGTGATGAGTCTTTTCGGATGTCGTAGATTTTCTTCCATATGGTTGCGACATATCTGCCACTCCACCTCATATCATAGAAATGGCAGAAGAATCGCGTGATATTTCATAGATGTCGGAACAACCATTTTAAATATACCAAAATATCATGACCAGTTATGTTCTGCGAAAAGTATAGGGAACCTGTTGTTTGACTACGCTGAGTCGTATCAGTTGGCAAATCCATAATCTCTGCCTATTCTACCGGTGACAGGCGTGAGGCATACAAAGAAGTTCTTTCTACAGGACTTTAAGCTTGTTTGTCAAAATCACTTTGTATAAATAAAACTTTAATAGACTCACCTTTGCCTTTGATTACATATCAAATGTCAGGGATAAAGGCTTTCGATCTAACTCACGAGGCATAAAGGATGCCTTTGACATTAAGATGAACGGATTCAATAATCCTTCCGGGGATGCGTTCGTTTTATCGGACATGTGGGACTCTGGTTCGGCGGGTAAGTTCAAATGAGGGAAGTGGACCGCTCGTTAATATACTCGGATTAGAGGAGATTAAAAACAGAAATGACATTAATGAACAAAAAGATTAATTTAATGATAATGTGGCTTGATAGCGTTTTCACAATGAAATATCTGAACAATGGGGGAAGGGTTTGTGAGCACAATACGAAAAATGTAACTTACCAAGAATACGAGTGTATGTATGGAGCGAAAGGTTTTGGAAAACATCTTTTCCTAAAAGTAGCAGACACTGGTTCAATAAAAGAAAACATATGAATGTTATGCAGTATTTTTTTTAACTTTTCTTAATATTTTCGATGTTTTCGGCCAACATGATTATTCTGACATTTTTTTTATAGAAAAGACGGCAAACGAGCAAGCGGTTCACCTGATGGTATCTTTAAGGATATTTGGTAGATGGGAGGGAAGAGGAGGGGAACACGGAGATGGAGTGGGCCTCCGGTTACCTCACTCACCGATCGAAACGCAGAAGCACAAGATGCCTCTATTTCACGTCGGTATTCTGCGAGGCCGTTGTACCAAGCTGGTCGAGCCGGCCCATTCGAGCAGCAGCAAAAGCCGCCGCTTGACTTTACCACGCTTAGACACATTAGACCCTCGTTCGACTTTTACGTCTGCCCAAGTATGGGGTGAAAGACACCCTCTTACTAAGCCATCGCTCGGTTTGATTGTAATTCAAAAAACATGCCAAATCTGAATCTTCTCCAGCGAAGTCAATTCTCTAACTGCAAAATAAAGTTATCCCGATACAGAAACATTTTGATAGAGATGTCCATCCGAACGAAATCGCATTCGTAAAGTAGTTCCGACGCGTCCCTGACGTCGCGTAATAGAATTTCCCCTGATTCGCTGAAAGACAATCACTTTATCGTTACCCGCGACTTCATCCGCGCTAACTTTAAATGATTTTACATTTTTGCGCAAATATCTTAAATAGAATATTTCCATGTAAAAAGTAGCCTGAATTACTTTCAGCAAAGTCATGCTGTGAAAGTGCCTTTAAAATCGGTCAAGGCATTTGCAAGATAAGCTCTAAAAAGCTGCAAGATGCGAGGAAGATCGGTAAAACAATTACATAGACTAGCATAACGTAGATATCTTCAAGGCAGCAGTGACTAAGAATAGATGTATAATAAAGAGTAAGAATATTCTGGGCTAACGTGAACCTTTGGCATTTTTGGATGTTTCAGATACGACTGTTCTAGCATATGCTTTATTTCTTATGGCGAGTAATCACGTCAATGGGTTTGTCAGCCTGGTCAACAAAGCATTCCATCTTTTTCCTCGGGTGGTGACTGTGACTGTAAAAACTACTGTTAGAAACTGTACTCTATGGTTACTCTGTGTTCGTTTAGTACCCTTATTTGAATAACAAAAAAAAAACAATAGATGGATGGATACGATGATGTGTGTTACACGGACACAGAATCTCACGGATCACAGAATTCTCTCTGGAGCGTCTATTTAACAACTGCATACGTTACATTTTACGGCTTACGTAAGTATGACCACGTCTCCACCTATTGTTCCTTACTTAAATGGCTTATTATCTGGCAAAGGCGAAGCAGATCCAGACTTTTATTGACATTGTATTCTACTTAACCGACCCCAATTCACTTCTTATCTTAAGGATAACTATCACTGCTCCATTCAAATCAAATCAACAAAAGCTTTGTATCCCGCAGCACAGTACGGAATACTTTCACAGCGAAGATGCGATAGAAACGTTTCATTTGATTCTGGAGTTCACCGAATTATTTGTACGTATCACATTCGACTTATTAGGGAAGAAGCTCGAATGAATATTACATAAATATTGGCGTTACTTAATGCTGAGATATTTTCCGCAGTATTTTGATTCAATAGAGAAAGAATTTTTTGCCAAAAGCTAAAAAACTCTTATTAAACGCCGCACGAGGGCGCGCGCAGCGGGCTGTAAAACAAGCGCGAGATATATTGCGGTTTGCTTTTACACATTAAACATTTTCATCTCATTTCGTTGCTTATTTTCAGAGCCTAAAAAGAGGCAATAAACTTTACGTATTTTCCTTCAACCGCCGCTGTTTTTTTTTTTTAATTTTTATGTTATTAGATACAACACGTTTTATGAATGTGCCTTCATAGAAAAGTATTCTTGATGTCTCGACCTCTCTTATAGTCGAAGCTCATGTATTGTAAAACCAGCCCAAAAGTAATTGTTAGTCACCTTCAACGAGTGTTGCGCTAATTACGTAGGCACCTACGCAGTACCTAAGGACATATCCACATAAAACTAAAAGTTCAATATAATTGGAACAAATGAGGCGCTTATAATAAAGCAAACCGGCAGTAACTAACAATCCGAGCAGATAAAACAAACAACGAACGATGAAAGACTAATCTCGCTAGCGGCGAGGGACTGGAGAACGGAAAAAGAAGAAAAAATACATATATTACAACGTCGTTAACTAAGTATAAATTTTTTGCAAACATTGTAGGTAATTGCTAGCTTTGAATGGACAATTTTAAAATTAGAACTCTAACTTTTGAAGAGCGCTCAATTTAACGTCTTCTTCAACAGCCGTTTTCGGTTCACTGCTG
The DNA here is from genome assembly GCA_029286595.1 of Bhutanitis thaidina. Classification (NCBI taxonomy): domain Eukaryota; kingdom Metazoa; phylum Arthropoda; class Insecta; order Lepidoptera; family Papilionidae; genus Bhutanitis; species Bhutanitis thaidina. Next base: position 4,385,470 of record JAGSMS010000010.1, on the reverse strand, counting down.
GACATGGACCGTTTCCAACGGGAATTATAGAATGAATAAAAATTGTTTATTCTTCAACACAAGAAAGATAATTTCGATTACCAAAAGTCGAATCTTTTTTTTTTTTCCAACCACCACCGTTTCGTAATGAGGTTCCTCAGACAGAGAAAAAACTCCGTAGGTGTTCGCTTATAGATTTTCTTTCACTATAGTCACGGAAGCGGGTTCGCGGTCGCGGTAATCTCCTCCCGGCTGATCTCGACGACAGCGTCAACCTTCGAATACAGTCGGCAGTTGTCTACTGCGCAGCGGTTGCTACAGTGCCCCAAATGTATCCGCAAACACAATGGCACTCACTCGTCTTTACCTTCTCGTATCCGATGTAACGTATATGCTTAAAATAATTTGTGTTTTCGCACAACAATTTTTGGCTTCGGCAGGAATTCGAACCCAGAACCAAACTCTCAGCAGTCAGGTACGTTAACCACTATGCCACGAGATTGCAGTAACAGAAATCTTACACCACAGACGCCGCTGCCCGTAGCGGGTCTGGATAATTCAGATCTGCCATGTTTGGAATGGCCATGCCGCCGACTGTTGCAGGTTTTGGCAGTCAGATCAGAAGATCGAAAAGGAACATTCCTTATTCGATCTTCGAGAATTCTTCGAAAAATCACGGAAGAAACAATAAGATAAAGAGAAAGAGAAGGAAAGATGACTTCGATTTCATTTCATTTAGGACAGAAAAGATAACAAAGTAAGTTTTTTTAACATGGTAGAGCCAAGCGACGTCTTTAGCTGCTGCTCGAATGGGCCGGCTCGATCTCGCAGAATACCTCGTACATAATACATATTGCTCGTTTGCCGCCTTTCCCATAAAAAAATTATAATAATGGGTTGTCTAGATCGGGGCACGCGAATATTTCTCTATTAATGGTTATTTCAATATATACTTTTAGCATCAACTACAGGCTTTTGCATTATCCATGACGAGAGAACAATGAGCGACAAAATTAACTTGTGCCCGTGCCGCGAAGGCTCATTGTTTTTGTAATATTGCATTTACTTAACTTTAAATAGCAATTTTATATTGTACTGTAGGTAATTACATTTTTTAAATTACACGAGCACAACACGCTTCTAGGTGTAACTTTTTTTATATTATTCGTCTGTTTTACCATTGAGAGGTTGATGAGGCGTAAAATTTTTTTGAAATAAAACTATTATTTACAGCTAAATTATTATATTCTCTTTAGTACTCTCTATTTTATCACCTTCAACTACTTCAATTCATCTCTGCATCGTCCAAAGGTTGACTGTGGTAGAGAATGCCAAAAGGCATTAAGTCCGCCCATTGTATTCCTTTCTTTTTTTTAAGGGACACAATAAAGAATAAATAAATAAATAAAAATAAATATAATACATTCTCATGTATATACAGTTTAATAAATAAATAAATATTATTTACGGATTTAATCATGCATAATTAACTTGTTTTAGTATCTTGGCGGGGGCGAGATGTTTGACGTCCCAATGTTATAGTTAACCCGGCTACCGACAGCTTTCTAATTATGCAGAATGAGCTCACGGTATCTTGTGGTCGTGCACTGGTATGCTTGGTCTTGGATTTAACTTTATTAAATATCCGGATCCCAAGCAGATGGAAGCGTTTTATGGTATTCGCGTAAATAAAAATAATCATTGTGCATAATCATTGTTTAAACCTTACGCAAGTCCACCGCTGAACATGGTTTAGAACGTACGAGTATATCGACCAAATCGGCGACATAATGGACCAAATAAAGTTATTAATAAATATTAAAAAAAAAAAAGTTAACTTTACCGACGAGTACTGCGAAGATTTGTATGAATGTTAAAGAGGCGAGGACGGTGGGGAGACAGTTGTGAGTCGGTAGATAGTATATTTATTTATGACATTTATTCTATCTGTAACAGCATCCTAGTATCCATAGATGAATATAGGAATAAGTAGACGTGTTAGTATAAAGTAAAATATTATAAGAAAAAGTGGAAAAGGACAGAGATAAAGTTACTGCGTTCCGTGAAACACGTATTGTATGGAGAAATGATGTGTGTATGTTCACTTAATTTTACGTGCTTTAACGGCAACTTACACACGTTATTTTCTTTCTGTGGAACATCTGTGGAACAGATCTTAATAGTGAAACTCGGAAGCCGTCTGGTAGCGACGCAATAATCTGCCAACCACTTTATTACGAGGGTTTTGGGAAAAGCTTTGAAATCGCAATGGCTGCCGACAGATGGCGGGGTAAGTGTCTTTAAAATTACTAGACCAAAATAAAGGATACCAATGACATCCGTGGCGACTATGCGTGGCCTATGTCCTGCAGTGCAGGTTTAGGTTAAACTTGAAATCAAATTAATGTTTTCTTAAATTATTTATAGTGTATCAGGTAATACAAAAAATGTCTGATTCTATATATGAAAGTATAGAATAATTCATTTCAAAACCGCGGCATAAAAAAGTAAGGTATTATCAAAAATATTATATTGTCGAGGAACACAATAAACGTCGCATTACAATCCGTCACCTCGCGGCGTCAGATTACCGCTGGATCAGAAGTGGCAGACGACTCCTCGTCTCCGCCCCGGTGTACCGTTTCCCGGCCCATCCGACCCGTTGTAATACGCCTCACAATGAGGTGAAACCCAATGCCGGTTTAACGAGCCTACCTTTATAAAGACAACTGATAAAGTCAGCTCCGGCAATAAGAAGCCATCTCGATAACGAAAACGGAAAATCCTAATTGAATTTTATGGCGGGTTATTGGATGGAATCGATTTGATTCAAAGTGAAACTGGAGTTCGAGAGAAGTGGTAAAGTATGTGATTTATTCGTGTGTTTTTTTTATAGCGTACGTGTAAAGGACGTGTGCAAGATTTATGTTTTTAAAGTCTTTTTTAGAAATAAATATTTACGCATTATTAAAAGATAGGGGAGTGGCACATGTGCACCTGTTTTGTCCAATCGCGCTTGCCCTGCCTGGTGAGTTCGAGCAATTGTTTCATGCTTCGTATGACAGCTTTTGTTGGCGATAAGCAGCAAGTATCGATTCCATTATTAAAAAACACCCGTCGGCGTCTTTTCCCCTTCTCTTTTGTGATTTGCAGAAGTCATGTAATTGACATTAAATATTTCTGCACCTTCTGTCTGATTTCGAATTTCGATCATCGTTTTGTTTTCGATTAATTCAGAATTTTCCCGAAATGACATTTTATTTTTATTGAAGAAATAGGCTTATATTTCAACCAGTTTACAGTCATTCTTATTTACATAAGAAAGAGTTTCTTTAACATCGACTGGTAATTTATGAAACATTATTTCTTTTGACTTGTCTTTCGAACAGGTAAGAGTTGACAAGACGTTATCGGGCATTCGTTACAATATTGTACAAAGCGTACCTAAGAAATAGACATATATACATACACTCGAAAAACAATGCCCTCCTCCTGGGACAGACGAGTAAAAATAAGAAAGTAGAGAAGCTAAGCGTTTTGTTGATTTGAGAGCTGAGTTTGATTTGCGCTCATTTACGAAAAATTCCTTCACCACACTGAAGCGTTGTTGCGAGTAAATCTGATGAGATTTGATGAAAAGAAACAGGTGAATATAGTGTACAGCCAAACAGCGAGTCGGAAACAGAGAGCGGTCGCAAGAATACAAGTATATTTCGAAATTGAATGAATTCGTGTTTGCGTTCACCGTGGTAGAAATCTAAAACTTCGACTTTATTAGCGCTCTTCATCCGAGGACTTCCACAAATCACGTTTTTAATTTCACTCGGAAGTCGGAGCCGGAACGATTGTTAAATTTTACGAGTTCTTTTTGTTGTGTGTATTTCTGAAACGAATCCACTTTGTTATTGGCTAGTAAGTCAAAGTTAAAGGACTGTGCAAAAAAAAAATATTTATAATAGATTACATTACCGACATAATACAAAATGGAGACATTATTAATTCTAATTCAGAGGACACACGCAAAATCGGATATGTAAAATTTGTTATTGTAAAATCAAGCAGATACCGAACTCGTTGACTGATACCGACATTGACCTTCCCAGTTTGGGACTGTACGCCGTCGTGTACAGGTACGATCGGCACAATTGGCGATTATAGATAGGGATGTACTAACATCGTAGTGATGTATTTTATACTAGCATATTTGTGTTGGTTATTACACCATGTCGTAGTACGATTATACTAGACGAATTGATTTTTGAATGCAATTAGAAACAACTATGTAACGTGTTTGTAAGTAACGTGTAAGTTAAACAAAATAACAAATGGGTAGAACGAGACACCTATTACAACAAACGGATTAGGTTAGATCTTGACGCGTGTAAGTAATCGCGGCGTTCAAATCCTTCCATTTGCAATGTTCTCGGTTAGCTGTGGCTCGCATGAACGAGTCAGATGACATTCTCATCTTCATTTTCAGAAGAGGAAAATATCGAGAAATAAATTTCGTTTGTATTTTACTTTTATCTGCTGAGGATAATATATTTTTACACAATACAAAGTGATAAACTAATACGTCATTGTTTTCTAATACCTAATCTGAATTGAGGCACTAATGAATCCAGTGTCAGAGTTTGAGATTACACGTACTGATGCAAATGTTACATTAATGCGAACATGCTTTGTAAGAGTTTAACTTTCAATGGGATCGGCAACGGAAACTGATTTCACAACAATTAGAAAAGGAAAAGATAAAGTTAAGCCTACAATTTCATGGTGAAACCACTGAAGAATCTAGAATGATTATATCACACTTGTTTTGTCGTAGAGAAACGTCGAGTCGGGCACGTAACTCGGTCGATAGTAACGACATCAATACACCGCTCACTGCCCGCCACTCACAGATCACACAAATTGGATAATGCACAGTTCTTCCTTTATATTTTACGAACGAACATGATACAAAGCTTTTAGATTTGTTCATTATAAATTGAAAGACGTGGGTAGGGATAAGAAGAAGAAGAAACTTGTAAAGTTGTCACTTTATATTCGATCTCTAAAAGCCGTATAAAATGCGTAGATAAGAATTAATGTAATGCATATAAAACACAAAAAAAAAAAAATATTTTCGTAAAGTCTCGTGATTTAATGCGGAGCTAGCGAGTACGACGCGGCACCCATTACTGTTTGAAGACAGATCTCACTAAAGTTTCTTGACACGCGTAGGCTGTCGCTGTGTTGAAATCCCTCCATTTGCTATATCACTAGCTAGCTCTAGAGATAAAGCAAATGCTAGCTTTGATGCGTTGGAACGAACAAGACGATTCGACTAGCGAACGTTATGCGGCAACTATAATCAAAAATTTTGCCTTCTTAAGTATTTGATTTAAAAAAAATGTATTAAGTGGTGATAGAATTAAGAAAATTATAAGGTCAAAAACCTGAAGGTGTATCATACAAGGAACTTAAAAAACGAATTTAAAATTAAAAAAATCTTAGAGAAACCACACCTGCAACTCACTTTTTCACCTCTTCGGGAGACAGAACGAGATGGGTTGCGAGGATTATCGCCGAGTTTGCTACCGCAGATCGCCGTGATATTATCAAGGCTTTTCCCTTAGTCACTCACACACGAGAAATTTGATTGGCAGATATTCTTAGACCGCTACCTAACGACATACGCTATGTAACTGATGCGGGCTGGTAGACATTATGTACTGCGATGTCCAGTTTAAATATCAAAAATATAACCAGGCACCCAGAAGAGCAAGTTTCCTACTGTCGTCAAATCAGGACAAGATGTCTATGTGACGGAACGTGCTTAGCAATTCAAGTGACAGTGTAGTCAAAAATGGCGGAGGGAGTTTTATGCGAGACATTTCTCATTCTACGTCGAGATGTGGAATTATGTTACTTTTGGGTGTTGTTATGTTTACCCGTTTGTTAAGGAATCTTTTAAAAGATTTTAAAAGATTTTTTTCCAAAAAAAAACCTTTGAATATGTAAATATGTAAACATGTATTAGGATACGAGGGAATCTTCTTCTGCACGTTATGTATGTTTACCATAGGCCTCTCCCAATGGGAGCTTATTCGCTGCTGCACTTCATCGGTCAGTGCATTTTCGCTCTGAAAAACATTAAAATGGCGCATACTATGTGGTAGACTCCTACTCGACCTAGGAGTGGTATGGGGATTCTGGGGGGTAGGTACCACTCTCTTACCCATTTCGACCGCCAATCAGCAGTGCAACCACTGTAATTTTCCGGTTTAAAAAGCATAGTGAGCCGGTATAATTTCAGGCTGTGTGGTATTCTATTATGGATCGCAATTCTCCAATCGAACAATTTATTTGCTGTTGTCCACGGGCTGCAGTAATCGCTTACCATCAGGTGAACTGTTAGCTCTTTTGTCGTCTAAATATAGAAAAATTTTAAATGCGGAAAGCGGGTTACGGAAGTGATAATTTTAATTTAAAAGAAATAATTGTGTGTTGCTATGGATACGATTGCTATGACGGTGGGGTAAGAAAATCCGCCACCTCACTCTTGAAAAATATGATGATATGACAGGAAAAACATGACTTATATGCCGAAAGTAAACATTCTATAACGTGCAATAACAATATAATTTCTATAGTAGTAATACGTTATGGGTTATACAGACAAGATTTGGGCCGCATCGTTAAGGGTCCAAATGGAAGTTATATTTTTCGGCGATTATGAAAAATAACTTCAATTGGATGAGGCCTATGTCCATCAGAGTACTGCTTGGATTCTGAAGACAGAACAACAACAACAACACGAAAATAAATTACTTATCGATAATCTATCATTCTTTGATCATCAACACAAATAACTCACAACTAATATAATTACTCTAGAATTCTATCAATTTGTCCTTTGACGAAATCAAACAAGAAAATTATGTTCATCAACTCATTTGTTTCACATCACGGGCGATCGGAGTTGTACAACCAAAGCTTATTTAAACACATACGAAATGCACGAATAGCTCCTATTAACGTAGACTGGCGCGTTGAAGGGGCTTAATCGTAGAACAAGACGCCGCAGACTTTATGGTAACTGTGACGGATCTGTGGCGCGCGGAGACGGCTTTCTACTGTGAGCCACGGCTTTTTATTGTTATTAAGTAATTATCATCTGCAGTCTATTACGTTTCAATAATTTTACTGCCGCCGCTACACTTACAGTACTAAACAATTTACGAGACTTAAAAAAAACACTACATAAATTTTATTAAAGAAATAGTCACGATCGGACTTTTTTAACGGACAGAGGTTTTTTTTAAGATTTACTTTGTTCCATTAGAATGATATTTTAATTAACGCCTAAAGTTTTTTCGTTTAGGGCAAAGTTTGTATCAAATTTTCTAGCCCGGTAATCAAATATTTTTAATTTAAAATTTTTCTTTATCATTTCCATTAGTGCAGTCTGTCACGAGTCCACAGCTGAGGAAAAACTAGGAGAAGCTAATCCCTAGGAAGAATGTAAGGATAAATGTTTCTTATAGCCACGCTTGGAAATCGTATTCGCGATCACAGTGCCGGGGACAACGCACATTAGACACCACACAGAACTCAATTATTATTACATTCGTGTAAGTATGCACAAAGGATCTTAAAATCAATAGGTACATTTCAACATGAGCCCGGATAAGGGTACGGCAATGTTATATCCAATAATAATATGATAAAGCAAAGTAATACTAAAACTTAAGTTTTAGGTTAAGCAGGTTTTAGTTTTACTAATAAATAGTTCTAAGATACTTCTACTACTGACATGCTAGATGGTCGAAATCAAATAATTTTATTATATTTTATTAAAATTAAAATATTACTTAAAAGAAATTAAGTTCATAAATAAATAATATTTATTTTGTTGCTGACACCAATTTGTATAATAAGGGGGTGGTTTTTCTTAAGTCTTATTACGCCCACAGGGTTAGATTCCCTTATGCCACGGCTACACAACACTTTGACATTCACACTTCATAACATTGGACTATTCGTACTAAAATATGAGACGGCCTGATAGCCCCTAGTTGGCAGTGTCCCTGCCTCCAAAGCAGAGAGTCGCAGATTCGAATCTCATGAATACGAACATAAATGTTTGCATCCGAGTTTTTTTTTTGTGTCATAGATGTTTATTTAATATATGTATATAGGTACAAATTATAATTCGTCTGTGTAGGTGTGCAGGTATATTTACATTTATCTTATCACCAACACAGGGAATCCTAGTTAGTAAATGAACGATGATGACTTAAAAAAAAGGATGTTACTGAGAATTTTGAATAGGTCACTTACGAGTAGCAATACTTACGAATTGCATAAAAATGGCAGCATGAATGGTGTTCAAACAAAGACCCATCCACAATACAATCATGCGATTTCTATTCGGTCCCATTTTATTGAAACTATTTTTCTTTTCATAGAACGTTACATTATATAAGAGAAAGAGAGCCTTAGAGACAATTTAAAAAAAAAAACAAATTATTATCTGATCGTTTTGTTTCTTTTATCTTATCTAATTATTTTCTATTGAATATTAAGTGTTAGCGGGCGTGCTAAACGCGGTGGCTTAATCAAATAAACAAGTAATAACCCGGTGACAAAAAAACGTAACCCGTATCGTCGCCGACAAATTCAACCAACAATTCGTCGGTGCTTTGTAATTTACTATTTCAGAGTCAAAAAAATGTCATAGCTTCGTTAACATATCTCTTGTCATCATCAATCAAAACGAGCCGAGGTATCTGGCATATATACATTTATCCAAATTAAAGCTTTGTATGAAACAATCTCAGACCGAAATTCTAAATAAAATATTTCGTTTAAAGAAACATTATGCTCCTAAGTACATCACATCATTTACATGACATTGTAAAACAAAGAAGTGTGAAGTACGCTTTCTTTTTAAATAAGTTTATTGTTTAATTTTGTCAGGGAATTGTAAAATAATAATTGTACTCCTTCAAACAAAATATTATATTCTTTTCTCAATGGGATTATTTGCCGTAATAGTCACGCTTGGCAGGTGGGATGGCGATCGAAGTACCATACGCCTCGTACCGAAAACGTTACAACCCGCCATCAGCCTTTGTATTTTCGGTCTGCCATTTCTTGTGACGGTTAATCCACCACCTGTCTGTCACACGACTTGAGATTTCCAAGGTTTTTCTTTAGTCGTATTCCATGACACTCGCGTGAAGAAAAGGTATGGTTGATTTTTGTACGCCGTCACCACACTACAAAAAATCATTAAAGACAACAATGACAATGACAGGCAGCAGTGTCTATGACAGTGTGACGTATGATGACTTCTTGGTCGATTTTGCCCACGGCCATGTCCACTATCGACAGTTGGCAACTGCGCAGGATATGTAATAGTGCCGGAAGTGTATACTCATAGGCACTATTACCACTATTATAGTCACGCGTCTTCACCGTCGCGTGCCCGAAGTAACCACACAAAAGAGCGAATGAACCAAACTCGAAGGACTGATCATTTGTGGGTTGGGCAAATATCGGTTTCGACTGGGATTCTCATTGGTCGATATTCAGGTATGCTAACTACTGTATAGGCGTAAGTATTTCGTCCCGAGGGTGTCGTAAGAGGCATCTAAGGAAAAAAACCTTGAAAATTTGAAGGTTATATACCGCGTTATAACCATCAGCAAAAATAAACAGACCGACGACGGGCAGCAGCGTCTGAGGTGAGAGGTATTTGGTATTACGATCACCGATCGGCTTGCCATGCGTGGCGATAATGGCAAATCCTACTTATGGGAGAGCGCTACGTCCTGTAGTACACGGTTTACTAGCTGCTAAGGCAAGGTAAGGTAAGCCACGAGGGCGTCGCAATCGCTATAAAATGTATAGCTTCAACATAAGCATCGGCTTAATTACAGTACACAGTATAGTACTAAAGGCATCACGGATTTTGTTAGGTATCATTATAAATCACACGTGTAATTTGTTGGATGTGTAATAACAGGCTGAAAACAGCTTAATGCCGGCTTGTAGTTAGTAGGAACCTACACTAAAATAGAGAGGGAGGTTATGAGACATGAACACGAAACTTGAATATGTAAGATTAACACTGATATGATACTAGAGATACATTGATTGCTGGTACAATATATTTCATTAATCATTGATTGTTTTCTATATCTATACTTATTAAAATGCTATGTATGTCTGTATACGAGTGGGTTTAACTTATGAGTTATTTCACGGATATTAATGAAGATTTTGCACACCTCATAACGCGGAGGGTTAATTTTTTTTTTAATTTAATTTCTGGTCACGCGATTTATGCAACTTAAATCGCTTCTTCGAATTTTATGCTGAATTTATAAATAATAATAATTAACGATTATTAAGAATGATTTATAATTAACACACTGGCAGATGATTGAGGCGTGCAGTTCAGGATTTTCCAAACGATGGTGAAATGTCCCTTTTGTTTTAAGAAGTGCTATAGGTGTGTTATCCTATTCATTTACAATTTGTACGTTTGGCGTACAATCGCGTTTAAAGGACATCAGCCCGCTGTTATATAACATTTTTAACTAAAATATTAGGTTAGTTCTGTGGTGGTATAAGAAAATCTTTCAAATTCTTCCTGTAACTGTCCTAAGAGTCGACTATTCAGGTGATCCGCTTGCACTTTTGGCCTCTCTTATACCTATATAAAAAAAGTGAGGAAAAAGCCTTGAATATTTCATGGCGTTCTACAGATGACGGATTAATGATCTTCAAAAATGATAGACCTAAAATCTGATATTAAACTCGAAAAGTTAATATAATCTAAAAGTTATTGATCTAAAATTGGGGCAGCACATAGGTTTTAAGGCGACATTATTTTGAAGTAAACTAGGCGGTGAATGGTGAGTTGGATGGGAGAATATACCATCTTCGTTCCCACAACAGTATTAATAGAACGAGGATACCGGCGCGTCGCTCAGCGTGGTGAGTATCGCAAACCTTCCAAGAAATGTGCGCTGGCCTTTGGTGGGGCCTTTCTTGGAGAGGCCTACGTTCAGCGGTGGACTTAAATAGTCAATCTATTGAAAAAAAAAAATTTGGTCGGTGACTAGACAAACAGTATATATACAGTACACATTGCTAATGTATGCAGGCTTATACAAATTATTCGTCTAATAAATATTGGTAGTAATATATACACGCGTTACTAAATTGTAACACATACCAAATAGTGAAGATCATTAAATGATAAACTTTACATTTCAGCTCTTTTACGAAGTGGCTATCCCTACTTTAGAAGGATTTACGAAACACGATGAAGAGGTCTGGGCCATTACATAGTGCGGTGCCGGGTTTAAATCTCAACAATAACGATGAAACGTGAAGAGCAATTCCTGGCCTCTCGTTAACTTAGAATATGATGTCGTAGTGGCGAATACACGTGCTTAGTGAGTCAAGTGGTCGCGCAGACAAAAATGGCGCAGAATATTTTGTGTGACACATTTCTCTTGATGCGGAGTTTTGTTACACGTGACCATTGTTAAACCTCGCACACTCGCAAGAAATATATATTTTCAGTAGAATAAATATTTTAATACTGTGCTATTAGAGAGAACGTTACCACCGCGTGGCTTAGTGGTTAGCGTACCTGGCTCCTGAAATATTTTAAAGTTTTTGTACGTGGTAGAGACAAGCAGCGGCTTTTGCGGCGTCGTCGTGTGCGATTGCAAGTGGGATGCACTTGCAATCGCTACAAGACCTCATTCTCCGACGTAAGGGCGACGAAGTTTGTTTTTTTTTTAATCATGTTCACTATCTCCAACAACATTTGGCGAAGTACTCTGCAAGTTAGAATATTTTTGAAACGATCCAGCTCAAGACGCATTTTTGTAGCACCGGCAGAAACATTGGCGATTAGTATGAATGGTAAAAATAGTAAATTACAATTTGATGAAAAGTTAATTGAAGATGAATATCAATGAATTTCGTATTCAAAATTTAAAAATTCTTAAAATTCACAATAACTTAAATGTATTGCGTATCTATGATATTACTGTATAGTAGTGGCGAAAGAATGTGATTTCTCCCCCTCATGCCTCTGGATGTCGTGACTTCGTGTCGACTAACTTCACGACGAAAATATGCTGATGTTGTAGTAATGGTATTGCCACATCAGTCTATTTTGGTTTAGTTGTAAGAATAAAAAAAGTTTTTTTGGTCTGTTTCTCCTCCGTCTGATGAAACTCATTATAAACCGATGGCAGATTACAAAAAGAGATGAGAATTAATTTTTGACAAGTGAAATTAAATTTTCTTACGTCTTACAATAAGGAATTTCAATTTTAATAACTTTGGATTAGATTTTCATCTATGATTGTCATTGTTACTGTCAAGTGGGGAGAGTTAGATGTAACGACTATGCTCAGTTGGTTTATTGGCAATCACGGGTGTCAAATATATTAGACCTTAGCTTTCACTCGCTGCTGCCAGCCGCTTGCTGGTAATTTTAGGTCCGGCAATGAAGATTATGCTGTTTACGTTGGTCTTTCAATCATCTGTCCTACATCCGTAAATATTTTTCTGCTAGGCATCACTTATTTTACTACAAATTCATGTATACACTTTTTACGACTGCCATCCATGGGCTGGATAGAGATTACAGATCCCTTCTAACCTTCTAAACAGTAAACATTATGTTTAATATAACATTGTAAACATCAGCTGAATGAAAAAGATGTATTAAAATCTTAATTATAAAGAATGCTAATATACGGAGTTTTAAACAAAGCGAATTCATGCCGACCCAACCATTCCTGGTGTAATATGGAGGCAATCTCCGGGATTTTGGTTGACGCGCGCAAAATGCATAATTAACTTACATTAAAACAGAGCTCCGCGCTCATGAGAACTGTTTAGTCATGAAACAAGACGCCCGTGCTGAACACGTTGCAGTGTTGCGTTGCCTTTGTGACGTCACCGTACGTTGTAGTAATGACATACTGTGCGATTTTTGATGTAATTTTTTTAACACATTGTATGATTCAATAATTGCAATTATCCGAAATAGACAATCATTCGTTTTTAAACTTTGACTTCAATTTATGCTTTGTAAAGCTATGAAACATTTTCCCTGATTCAAAGGTAAACTTTAACAGGTTTCTCATTTTTTGAGAGGCTTTAGTAGCAGGCACAAGTCTGCCGAGCGTCACATGACCATATTTTTATTATTTTCAACACTAAGAATTGCACTTAATTAGTTATTTAGTACCGGAACTGGGAATTTTATTTTTATTAGATTAGTTTATTGCAGAATTTTCCATAGCATAAATAAATTTCATAAGCGCTGCTAATACGGAAGATATTTTCGTTCTACAAAAATGGACCATTAGAGCTATTTATAATCTTAGTTCTAGAGCAACTCTTGGAGATAAATTTAAAGAAGTTAATATATTAACTTTTGCTCGGCAATATACATATATATGAACATGTTATCTAATGTACATAAAAACTTGAAAGGGAAAGGGTATATAAGACAATACAAGTCAGTCGTCATAAGGGAGTCAGTAACTCATTAGTGGAGCAATGTATTATTTTGTAGGTATGTAGACACCTACAAAAAAAAATCCCTCGAAGATATGCCGTCAACAGGTTGAAAAAATTCTTAAACTAAGATTGTATAAAAAGTGTTATTATATTATTTCTTTTCAAATAAACGTATCAAGCGTTTGTAGAATTGTTTCAAGAATTCAATAGTTCTTGATGTTTTTTGGATTTTTTAATAAAATTTAATTGTAAATCATCAAAAAAAGATTCGATCTTCATCTAGCTCAACAGCCTGAACCAATTCATTAATTGTACATAATTTAAGGTTATATTACATAGGTATTCCATTAGGTATTGTGTATTAAATTTAAAGTAGTGCATGTCGATACAATTATATTTATAATAAGTATTCATCTCTGTTTATTCCTATAATGGAATAGAATTATTTTGAGCGATAATTAAAGTGTTAATATAAATCTCCTATTTCAAAGTTATTTTGAATCAAATTGAAAGTAAAATATAACAATTATATTTACAATGACTACAATGTAATATTTGAAGGGAAAATATTATTTACGGATATAATAACGTTTAATTTTAATTCTGAATCATGACGTGGTTGACATCGCGTAAAATCCGTAAACAATAGTTTGATTTCAAATATGTAGTATTCGCGTAAATACAAGAAATCATTATGCAATCTAATAAGTAAAATTATCATAAAGCCGTATTCCTCGTGGTGTAGTACCAAGAAAGCATGCAGCCTGCATTCCTACGCTGTTCTTGTCACCGACCACCGCTACGCTACGCTTTGTTACGCTAAGCTATGCTTTGCTACGCTACGCTACGACTACTCGCGGATACGATTTATGAATTACGCAGTGCGCGGACCATATGTCGATCGCTCTACGGCAAATACTACAATTTTTTTTTAATGGGAAAGGCGTGAAACGAGCAAGCGGTACCTGATGGTAAGTGATTACTGTCGCCCACGTACATCTACAACACCAGATGTACGTGGAGCGAGTGCGTTGTCAGCCTTTAAGGGTATTTAGGAGAAAGAAGGGATGACGAGGAGGGGATGGTGAGGGGCCGTGGACGTCTGCATACCTCACTCAAGCAGCAAAAGCCGCTGCTTGGCTCTACCACGTTAAAAATACATAGTAAATATGAGTATACAGACTCATATGGTGCAACCATGTACCCAATTCGGCTGCCTCTGATACCGCCCCGGTTCTGATATGATAGCAGGAGTGTTACAAAACACAAATAATATGTTGCGTAAGAGTGGCTAAAGAGAAAACTCAGGTATGAGCAGGGACTGTCTAAGGCTTCAGCCGCGTGATTTACAACTTTGTCAGGTAACTCGTGATTGAAATGAAAGGTAAAGATGAAGGTTCGGTGACATAATCTACATCTCTACCAAATATAAGTAAAATTTGTTTCGTTGTCATTGAGCAATAATAATAATTATATTAGATTTTATCTTAATATGGCGTCTGTGAAATCAAAAAGAGAGCGAAAATAAAAAAAATACGCAACCGAGTTCTCGTTACTTACTGCTTGTATTATATTAGCAAGATATAATGGTTAAGAACAGAATTCAAAAAATGCATCAGTCTTGTAACTTATCTGTTTCAGAATGTGACGGAAAATCCCGATTTCGCCTGAATGTTTCTTGTCGGCATTAATCAAAAGTCACTGCTGTATGTTTTCGTTGTTTGTTTGTTTATTTAAATTAAAGCTTTGGTGTGAAACGTCCCCTCTGGTAATCATTTGTTATACGAGGACTGATGCTATTTTTGAATTATATTCTAATTAACATAAACATAACGGAAAATATTTTAAATAAAACTTAATGAAATTGTTCTGGTAATTATAAAAAGGTTATTATTTTAAATGGGTCTTAATTTTTCCCGTATAAATTACTGAAAATTAAGGAATTAATAAAATTTAGTTCATCATGGCTAATATCATTTGGGTATTTGTCCACGTAAAAAAGAATCAAAAAATATTAGTATTTAACCTTTTCATAAAATCATTAGAAATTACATTGTTATGATTCGCCAAGGGTTATTTTATGATGATCATCAACCTCCGAATACTATTGGTAGTTATCAACTGCGCAGTAGATATTACAGTACCTAGTAGCACGGAGGCACTCACTCGTCTTTACATTCCAATATCCGATGTAACTATTACGCGACGGCATTGGAGGGAGGGACCACACCCGAAAACTAATAATTTGAGTTTTTGCAGAATTATTAACTTCGGCTAGGAATCGAACCCAAGACCGTAAATAAGATATATAATAGGATGTGTATATGTATATGTATATTTATACATATATATTTATTTATTTATTTACATGTATTCATATTTGTTTATATGTATTTATTCCGTCTGTATGTATCTAATTGTAAGTGTATTTTATATATTTATTCACTTTTTTTTAACAAATTTAATGTTTGGCACCCTTACTATATCACTCCACGCCCCGGGTTGACTGGCAGAGAATGCCAAGAGGCATTAAGTCCGCCCTTTGTAATACTTTTGTTTAAAGGTATTTAAATAAAGTTTAAATAAATAAAAAAAAAGACCCGTGGCTCAGGCAGCAGTCACATGCGCTAACCCCTAAGCTACACGGTTATCATAACTGCATTATATATTCTGTAACATTTCTATTACGTCTCTTATATTATAATATTTGTCGGGTTAAAGAAAAATATAATCACACGTACGTAACTCATACATACACGCTGTAGACAAACGACAGACAGCGGTCTCTTTGCATACGTTAATGCTTATTCCGCAGCGCAGTCTGTGATGTCTTAGTTTCATTGCAAATGGTTTAACTCGATGTTAAATAAACGGATGCAGTACGCTTTGACAAATAAGGCAGTTGGATGCATTAAAATGTTTAAGTGTTAGATAATTTTATGTAATAGTAGCAACTTCATGCGACTTCGCTCGCGTGGTCTTTAATTCTATCCTAAGGACACTCTTAATCAAGATATTTTTTTTTTTAAATAAAAGTAATCCTTACTCGTAGGAATTTCTCCTATGTTGCGGAGGCAGTTTGCATACGTAAATTGCATATGCATAAACACCCAGATCCGAAAAATTTATTTGCAGTCCACATTGGTTCTGTGCAGGAATCGAACCCGTGACCTGCACTGCCTGGCACTGGTAGGCAGAGATTACAGATTTTCATTTGATGAGAGTGATCGTAGGCCAACAGGCGACCATAGTAAAACCTCTTAGAGGTCCAAAGTTGAAAACGCTTGCGAAAGGCTGTTTTCGGACATTATCTAACCTCTCTGTCAAATTTGATTTAAGTCGGGGCGTCATACGCTATGTCTCAAAAAATCCGAATGCCTTCATTCCACGTTAAAAATATACCGTGTGGTATTGATGCGTGATTTAGAAACATAGCAAGCAGCGACAAGCATTATCATTTCAGCCTACTACAAGTCAGTGGACTTGTAGTAGGCTGAGCTGTACATAGGCCTCCCCCAAAGATTTCCATACAGTTCGGTCCTGAGCCACTTGGATCCATCGACTTCCCGCAACATTGCGCAGGTCGTCACTCCATCTTGTCGTCTCACACAGTATTTGCCTGTACGTGGCTGCCACTCGAGAACCTGTTTTCCCCAACGGTTGTCGGTTCTGCGAGCTATGTGGCCGCCCCATTAAGTAAGCTTACCGACAAGCATACTTTCACAGTAAATTATTAGTAGAGGGATCATCTCAGTTCATCGAATAGCGTTTGATGCGTTGTGAATACTGTGCCAACTCGAACGGGGTTTTCGCTGTTGGATAACAACGTTCTTCAGGAAAGTCGGGAGGTATAAACTCATCAAAGTAATATTAAGAGCAGTATATCCTGACCTTCGATCTTTGTATGCCGAAACTCTTATGAAGCCGGAGCGGGACGCTTCTTACGAGGAAGCTATATATTACAGTTCTATTTTAACGTTAATATAATCATAGTTAATAAATAATATTGCCCCTAAATCACTAGGAGCTTAACGGGCGCTAGCTTTTAACTACGTAGCATGCGAGGTATTAGAGTAGACTTGGTACTATTAAAACATTTAATTGTAGCATTAAGCCATGATTTAACGAGCGCGTTGCATAGTGGTTAGCGTACAGGTCTGATCTGGTATTGATCCTGGTTTCGAATTCCAACCGGACCAGATAAATATATAATATGGCTTTTTCTGGTCTACGATTGATTGCTTTCCCTGTGTGCCTTTTGTCGCTGTGCCTATTTTCGTATCACATAACCATTACATTGGAAGGTGAGGGCGAGTTTCTGTGTTGCGCGTACATCTGTGGGAGTATAAATAATATTTCCTAGGCAGTTCTTGGGAGTGAAAATGAATTGAGTGGGGATCATCAAGCGATTATACACATAGCTCGATGGTATAACAACATCATGAGTAAACATTCGTGTCTGGAAAATAAAGGGAACATGTGAAGTCCACTAACTCGCACTTGAGCAGGGTGACGAACTCTTCCATTTAACTAAACTTTCTCAAAAATTACAGGCGCTAGATGTTTGATTGATGCAAACTCGCATCCTCTGATTATGACACAACCTGATTGAACAAGACACGACATGACTGAAAATGATTTGAAAACCTAAAGTTAGCATAGTATATATTTTTATGGCATAGCTGATATTGGCCCTGCCGTGACGCGTTTGCGTAAAAATGTAAGGAAGGGTGAAATGTGTGACAGAAACTAAACAATCGAAATATACTAGTATATGTGATTTAACGACAACCAACAATTTGTGCGTTAAAACAAATGAGTCTTGCGTTAAGGTTCTGAAGTCGTGGACTCGCGTCTTGGCGAATGGCCAGTTGCCAATCGCCAAGACGCGAGTCCACGACATTGACCGTTTCAAGCAGTACTTGTGTTGTATTAATTAATATAAATAAACTGAATCTCTTAGTCTGATTGTTGCGCAAAATTAATTGCAAAGTTGATTACCGACACCGGCGTGAAGTAGAGGCATCTTGTGCTTCTGCGTTTCGTTCGGTGAGTGAGGCCCACTCTCCCTCCCATCTCCGAAATAACCTTAAAGGCCGGCAACGCACCTGCAGAACCTCTGGTGTTCCAGATGTACGTGGGCGACGGTAATCACTTACAATTGGGTGAACCGCTTACTCGTTTGCCGCCTTCCCCATAAAAAAAAGAAACTGAATCTCTTAGTCTGATTGTTGAGCAAAATTAATGGTAAAGTTGATCATTCCGGCAATATTGTGGACTAGTGATTTACTTTCTATAACCCCTACACTGGGGTACGTCGGATGTTTTGTAAATGATAATTATTGTTGCTAGAAAAAGTATGATAACGAGATAGCGTTGTAAAAAGGCATTATCCAAGCATGGAGAAAAAAGATACGGTCGTCTAAGAATTACCTTTTTCTAAAGAAAATTCAAAGTAGCAAGGTAACAAGCTTTTGTGTCGCAAGAAGACACTTCTTTTCATTACCCACGAGGGACATTGAAAGTGCAGCGGGCTAGTTCTGACAACGTGGCGTTCAACGGATTAAAGTAACTAATTTACTAGTCTAGTTTACGCTTCTTCGATCTTACAAAGTATCTTATGATCTTACCCTTTATTGAGATAGTTAATAACTTTGAGTCGGAGTTGATTGGCAAGATTTTTTTTTTGGCTTTTTTCGCGGGTAGGTGTAGAACAACCAACAGCTCGTTTTAAGACCTCGTGAAAATTTGTTTTAATAATTTAACTTGCACAGTATTTTGAACTAATTGTATATAATTAAAGTGGAACAAGTATTTTTAACAGTTGTTCTTCATAACTATGGTCATATAAACAAAATTTAAAGACTTACGAACACCTTCCACCATAACCACAATTACTACTACTATGGCAACAGCTGTGGATTTGCAAAGCATACAAAGGGACCTGGAAGGAAGCTGGACCCTAAAGATGGCCGAGTTCGAGAAAAGATTGAAGGCTGCTTCCTGCCCAACCAATCCAACAATTGTGCAGCTTCAAGAAGAGTTTTGTGCTTTCAAGGAAGTTGTGGGTTCAATGCTCAACCTTCTTCAGCAACAAGTTCGTGATTGTCTAAGTGGTATAGATGCTATTAACATGCGTCATAGAAGAAAGGCTTTACTTTTCAGTGGTATCTCTGAGGCACCCAATGAAGACATTCAAAACGAAGTTTTGCAGTTGATTCACTCCAAAATGGGGTTGTCTCAGATAAGTTGTGCTTCTTTGAAACAATGTTATAGACTCGGTGTGCAACAGACTGATAGAATTAGGCCTGTCATTGTATATTTCACAATCACCAAACCAAAATTGAAGTGTGGAATTCAAAGTCAAAATTAAAGGGCTCTGTTTTCTCTGTTGCTGAATTTCTGACAAAAGAACGACAGTCAATATACAAAACGCCTGAAAACATTTTGGAATGAGAAACGTATGGACTATTGACGGTGCCATATACATCAAGCATCCCAATGGTCGTGATAAAATTATTACACAGTTGGAGCTAGACGCTTTGATAGTTAAGTTTCCCCCGGTCTCCGGTACTCCTAGGAGTTCCAATGCAGTACCCAGGGTGTGGATAATGCAACTAGTAGTGTCAAATTTATACAAGTTCATAACAACTCATCCAGTGTTGTCCGACAGCATGAAACTTCTGTCACCCGACGGAAACCAGCTTCTGCAGTAATTCTGTGTGATGATACCAAGAAGTCTCGACGAATCGCGAGTAAAAAGTAACAACAATTCGTGATTTTCTTCTCATGACATATAGATTTAAGTAACAATTACTATTAATATTTTTTTTTTCCTTTTAATTATGTTTTACACTTTTTTTATTCTTTACGAATTAATCAACTTTTTCGGATTTTTTAGTGCCTTGTATTTTTGTTGACTAGCTTATTCTTGTTGGTTTTGTTGCACATAAGTTTTTACTTCTCATTTGAATACTAATTTTGTACTTTTAAAATTATTTGTTAATGACTTCAGGGACTTACTTTAGCATGACATTGGTAGTTGATCACCAATTTTCTCTACTATGATCTAGTTACAAAATTATTAGTATTCAGTAATTCAGCTACCTTTTAGGCATGTTTTGTTTACAATCAGAGGAAATGTGCCGTATAGACGCACTATGATAGATTAATACTGTATCACAGACTACAAATACTCCACGGTACATATATTATTATTGTCTTACACACGTGTAATTTTTCAGGAAATAGTGAGTATTGCGTACTAGCATTCGTGTTAGATTTTTATATATTTATCATTGAGTCGTGGAACTAGATACTACTGCATTTATATTGTTACCAACTTTCTGCATATTATATCTGCTATAATTCATAGTGCTTTATTTTACAATAGCATGTTATTTTGGATATGAAAGGCAGAATATAGTTGGATAGGAACCTTTTAATTGTTTACATAATTTTATATAATTACACTATTTTGCTACCAACTCCTTTCGAATGTTGTAATTATTTCAGTATATTTTCACAATGTTTTTTATTAGACATAAGTTTTTTTTTTAGTTTTGTTACTTAGATTACTTGTTTTTTTTTTTAAGCTTGTAAACAATCAACTGGTGGGATGGTGTTTTGTGAGTTTTTCTTATGTTATTTTTTTTATTGTGTTTTTTGTATTGTTATTTCAATTATTTCTTTTACTTATTTTTTTTTTTTGGATTCATTTATTATAATTTTATCTGCTCTATATATTAAATAACAATTAATATATTGTTATAAGTATTATCGTTATTCATTGTACATATGTATATAATATATAATGTCCGATACAGAATCATTCTTGTCCATTGATGACTCGGATCTTTCATTTATTTCTTGTGCTGGTTCGATCAATGGTACCACACCCAACTTAAATATACAACTGAAGGAAGTTTTTTCAGCTAACGATAAATTATTAAATATATGTCACATAAACGCACAAAGTATTCCTAGTCACTTTTCGGAACTCGAAGCTTCATTCTCTTCTGATACTGTACATGCAATTTTAGTGTCTGAAAGCTGGCTTAAGCCAGCTTTACATTCGACATTATATCATTTACCGGGTTTTGTTATGATTAGAAACGACCGTATCGGTAAAGGGGGAGGTGGTGTTGCCATATATTTGCATAAGTCAATTTCACACAAGATTGTTATGGCATCCCCCTCGCCCTACTCTGCCTCTATAGAGTTCTTGTTTGCAGAACTTGATGTCAGGGGCGTAAGGATGATTCTTGGAGTAGTGTATTGTCCTCCTGTTATTGATATTACTCCATTAGAAGGAGTTCTTGAGGATATTGGTTCAGAATACGAGAATTGCATAATTATGGGTGATTTTAATTCAGACATGTTAAAAAAGTCTTCTCGTTCCCACAAACTTCGTTCGATCATTGAGTCCGTTAACTTCACCATTCTCCCTTTAGAGGCTACTCATCGAAATATTGACGCTGATGACTCCTTGATTGACCTTATTATTACGGCTTCTTCTGATCATGTAGTAAAATATGGTCAGCTTTCCGCTCCGGGTTTCTCACGTCATGATCTCATTTATGCTTCTTATAAGCTTATACCTCCCAAGACTCCCCCCAACTTTTCTTCACTTACGTAATTTTTCAAGAATCAACACTGAGAAACTCATGGAGGATGCTTCTAATTTAAATTTTGGTCCTTTGGCGTCTGCATCTACAGTTGATGAAAAAGTAACTTTATTTAATAGCACTATTCTTAGACTGTACGATGCTCATGCTCCAACTCATAAAGTTAGGATGAAGCGTCCTCCTGCTCCTTGGATGACTGAGGGTATTCGAGTGGCAATGACAAGGCGGAATAGGGCCTACCTAAAATTCAAAAGAGAGCGTACGGAAGGAAATTGGTCTGCCTTTAAATTGGCTAGAAATAGGTGCAACCAGATGGTACGTAATGCTAAACGCCGCTTTATCCATAGTAGTATATCTAATTTGTCGCCAGATGGTGTATGGAAATTTTTTAAGATCTATTGGGGTGGGTAAGCCACCCATCTTGGATTGCGGCCCTTCTCTTTCTCTTGATGCTGTGAATTTGCATTTTGTTTCTGCTTCTGCTCTAGACCCTGTAATTCGATCTCAAACCATAGCTTATTTAGCTTCAATCCAACCTCCTCACACCTCAGACTTTCATTTCTCGCCTGTGGATCAGGAAGAGGTCAGAAAGGCTGCTATTGAATCAAATCCAGGGCGGTGGGCATTGACGAGATCAATAGGATTATGATCCTAAATATTCTTGACCACCTTCTTCCAGCAATTACTCATATTGTTAATTTTTCTCTGGATTCTGGTCAGTATCCAACGCTCTGGAAAATGGCTTTTGTGAAGCCTCTACCCAAAGTATCTACCCTAAACTTTCTAATGATTTTCGCCCTATATCCATATTACCCTTTCTGTCTAAAATTTTGGAAGCATGTGTTTATAAGCAAATCTCCATGTTTATTTTTAAAAATAACCTACTGAGTGTTTATCAGTCTGGGTTTCGTCCTGGTCACAGTACTACCACTGCTTTACTTAAGGTAACGGATGATATCCAGCAAGGGATGGAGAGCAAGAAAGTAACAGTGATGGTACTAGTAGACTTTTCCAACGCTTTTAACACAGTCGACCACGATATCCTCCTGTCCATCCTTTCCTATCTTAGATTTGAACCCTCAGCCTTGGATTGGTTTTCTTCTTATCTTCGCGGGCGTCAGCAGTCAGTCCACGTAGGGCAAGAAGCCTCACAGTGGTTAAATTTGGAATCTGGCGTTCCGCAAGGCGGAATTCTTTCTCCAATACTCTTCTCGGTTTTCATTAACTCTATCACCTCCACCTTCGACTGTGCTTACCATCTGTATGCAGATGACCTACAAATTTACGTACAATCTAATATAGATGATCTGCATAACGCGGTGACTATACTGAATAACAACCTAAAAGCAGTCTACGATTGGTCAATGCGTTTTGGAGTTTGCGTCAACCCAACGAAATGTCAAGCAATACTAATTGGCAGCTCAAGAATGCTGGCTAAGGTCGATCTTGGAACCTTGCCTTCTATTGAATACAATGGTATTTTAGTACCATTTTCTGATTCGGTTAGAAATCTGGGACTGCATATGGATAAAACTTTAACCTGGGGCAAACAGATAACCGAAATCAGCCGCAAAGTCTCTGCCACCTTAAGAACACTCTATCGTCTAAAACACTTTCTTCCCCACAAGACAAAGCTCATGCTTGTGCAAACTCTAGTTATACCCATAATTGATTATGCCGACGTATGTTATCCAGTACTTGTGTTGTATTAATTAATATAAATAAACTGAATCTCTTAGTCTGATTGTTGAGCAAAATTAATGGTAAAGTTGATCATTCCGGCAATATTGTGGACTAGTGATTTACTTATAACCCTACACTGGGGTACGTCGGATGTT
The DNA here is from genome assembly GCA_029286595.1 of Bhutanitis thaidina. Lineage (NCBI taxonomy): Eukaryota > Metazoa > Arthropoda > Insecta > Lepidoptera > Papilionidae > Bhutanitis > Bhutanitis thaidina. The sequence goes on along the minus strand of JAGSMS010000010.1, from coordinate 4,361,472 downwards.
TTGTAAATGATAATTATTGTTGCTAGAAAAGTATGATAACGAGATAGCGTTGTAAAAAGGCATTATCCAAGCATGGAGAAAAAGATATGGTCGTCTAAGAATTACCTTTTTCTAAAGAAAATTCAAAGTACCCGGAAGGGTGGTCTGCCTTTAAATTGGCTAGAAATAGGTGCAACCAGATGGTACGTAATGCTAAACGCCGCTTTATCCATAGTAGTATATCTAATTTGTCGCCAGATGGTGTATGGAAATTTTTAAGATCTATTGGGGTGGGTAAGCCACCCATCTTGGATTGCGGCCCTTCTCTTTCTCTTGATGCTGTGAATTTGCATTTTGTTTCTGCTTCTGCTCTAGACCCTGTAATTCGATCTCAAACCATAGCTTATTTAGCTTCAATCCAACCTCCTCACACCTCAGACTTTCATTTCTCGCCTGTGGATCAGGAAGAGGTCAGAAAGGCTGCTATTGATTGCTAAATCCAGGGCGGTGGGCATTGACGAGATCAATAGGATTATGATCCTAAATATTCTTGACCACCTTCTTCCAGCAATTACTCATATTGTTAATTTTTCTCTGGATTCTGGTCAGTATCCAACGCTCTGGAAAATGGCTTTTGTGAAGCCTCTACCCAAAGTATCTACCCTAAACTTTCTAATGATTTTCGCCCTATATCCATATTACCCTTTCTGTCTAAAATTTTGGAAGCATGTGTTTATAAGCAAATCTCCATGTTTATTTTTAAAAATAACCTACTGAGTGTTTATCAGTCTGGGTTTCGTCCTGGTCACAGTACTACCACTGCTTTACTTAAGGTAACGGATGATATCCAGCAAGGGATGGAGAGCAAGAAAGTAACAGTGATGGTACTAGTAGACTTTTCCAACGCTTTTAACACAGTCGACCACGATATCCTCCTGTCCATCCTTTCCTATCTTAGATTTGAACCCTCAGCCTTGGATTGGTTTTCTTCTTATCTTCGCGGGCGTCAGCAGTCAGTCCACGTAGGGCAAGAAGCCTCACAGTGGTTAAATTTGGAATCTGGCGTTCCGCAAGGCGGAATTCTTTCTCCAATACTCTTCTCGGTTTTCATTAACTCTATCACCTCCACCTTCGACTGTGCTTACCATCTGTATGCAGATGACCTACAAATTTACGTACAATCTAATATAGATGATCTGCATAACGCGGTGACTATACTGAATAACAACCTAAAAGCAGTCTACGATTGGTCAATGCGTTTTGGAGTTTGCGTCAACCCAACGAAATGTCAAGCAATACTAATTGGCAGCTCAAGAATGCTGGCTAAGGTCGATCTTGGAACCTTGCCTTCTATTGAATACAATGGTATTTTAGTACCATTTTCTGATTCGGTTAGAAATCTGGGACTGCATATGGATAAAACTTTAACCTGGGGCAAACAGATAACCGAAATCAGCCGCAAAGTCTCTGCCACCTTAAGAACACTCTATCGTCTAAAACACTTTCTTCCCCACAAGACAAAGCTCATGCTTGTGCAAACTCTAGTTATACCCATAATTGATTATGCCGACGTATGTTATCCAGATCTGAACCAAGATCTTCTCAACAAGCTAGAGCGCCTTCTTAATAACTGTATTCGTTTTATCTTTGGTCTTCGTAAGTATGACCACATCTCTGAATTCCGTATTCGCCTTAAATGGCTTACTATCCAACAAAGGCGTCACTCTAGGATTCTAGTTACTCTCTATTCCATCCTTAATGATGTAAATTCCCCGGCGTATCTTCAAGAAAAATTTTGTTATCTTTTCTTGACGCACGACAGAAAGCTGCGATCTTCATCTAATCTTAAGATTAGTATTCCACAACACTTCACCGGTTTTGTCGGCAACTCTTTTAAGGTTCAGGCTATACTGCTCTGGAACTCCCTGCCCGACGAAGTTAAGAAATCGACAAGCAGGAACTCTTTAAAAAATTAGTTAAAGAACATTATTTAAATTTAAATGGACTTATTTAGTTATTATTGTGTTTCTTATTTATGTTTATTTATCTATCTACATATGTAATAGTATATTATTATGTATATTATTGTTATTAATCTAACACGGATGTGTTAGATTAATAAAATAAACCTATCATTTTAATCCCGAATACTTGCTAAACGTAGATTGTGAAGTTTGGACATCGTTATGTGGAGAGGTTGCCACGGCGACCTGCGCTATTAGGCCCAATATACGGACACGGTAAGGTATCATCTCACCGTGTATCTTAATGATTTCTAGTATTTACACGAACACTACACGTTTCAAATGAAACTATTATTTACGGATTTCATTGATTGTACATAAAAACTAAAAATAAACGCGATAAAATGTAAACTGTAAACAATAGTTTTATATTAATCATGTACAAAAAAAATTATGCGTAAAGGTCACCCCTTTCACATCAACATTATTCATCTTTAGTTTCTTAAGTTTTCAAATGATTATGAGCAAATTTAATTAAACTCAGGGAACATTAACAAAAGGTGGCTTCTCGAAATGAAATTACGTATTCATGAATATTATTTTGAGGAACATTTAGTTTAGAATTATAATGAATGGCAATGTAAGTCGACCTCATTTAGAGTTCATGCCAATTTTCAATAGCTTCGGTATGACTTACATAATGGAAATAAATACATTAAAATGGACAGCTTTTATAACGTACCTTTATTAAATAAAATACATGATTCTGCTACCCATACCTAAATTACCCAGACCGTGAGCCGTGGTGACCCAGTGGACAAGGCGCTCCTTTCAATTTTATAAAACGCGAATAACCGCCGTTTGATTTCAGGTACCAACCAACACCGCTAAAATTGTTAATAGCAATGGTTATGGAAAACATGACGAAATCGGCACTTCTAACCGGCACCGAAATTATATTTTTATTATTACGTCAAGAAATAATAAAAATATCATTTCGACCACTTGAGAACTCCGTCAATCCACATTGGAGCAGCGTGGCGCAACCGTGCTGACTCCAATCTCTGTTAAAAATATTTGAAAGAAGGTTTTTGCCCAGCAGTAGGCATTTATGGGTTGCTACTATACTACCCAGCCCGATGCTCGGAAGCAGGGTCTTAAGTTCGAGGTGTCCGGTTTTGCGATCGACAACCCACTCCGCAAGTGTAACGATTACGGCAAATCCTTCCCACCAGAGAGATCTAAGCCCAGCAATGGATTACTAAAGTTGATTGTTAAAGAAGAAGTCTCTTCGTGTAATGCCTTGTATCTTTTAACCTGGGGTAAAATCTTATTGTATTAAATTATTATTGTTTTGAGAATTAACACCGAACTGTGGACCCCTCAAACTATTATTTACATCTTACGTGTAAATAAAGGTGGTGTAAAGTTATTATACACCATTTTTTATACCAATATCTGCCTCGCCAGCTGGTTAACACATGAAGCCTTAGCGACCGACCGATGGCGGAAAATTCATCTGAATATACTAAACTCAAATCCCTCAGACCAGTAGATGGGGAGAAGCGAGAGAGAAGCGATGCTAGTGCGATGTTACCAGCATTGCGCTCACCCAATCTTTAAACGTGGTAGAGCAAAAGTTAATTTAATTTTCTATTTGTTGTTGAAAGTACAAGATTCCATTGCAGACAATTTGTGCAAGATGACCCATTGTTTAGCATGTTTTGATATAAAGTTTTTTTTATATTAAACTGTGTGTTGACTCGAAGAAGTAAAAGGTTTACGCCATACCTACGCAGTGACGGATGGAAGTTACGAGTCTTATACGAATATTCGAAAATTCGTATAAAATACAAGATATCAATTCTCATGTCTGTATGTATTCAGATAAAGCAATCTAGCATAAGGATGTAAGGGGGTTAAAGCAATATACCACTCACCTCACTAACAAACGAGGCTCTGCCGACCGTGTGATGGCGACAAAAGAGATTCCCATATGCTACATCCAAATTCCACAGACTAGTCATGGGCGGGCATCCTTTGTGCGAGGGTACGGGCGTTGGGCTCACCAATACACCTGCCCCGCGTGGTGGGTATGGGCAAATCTTATCGGACATTGTAGAGTCAAGCAGCGGCTTTTGCTGCTACTCGAATGGGCCGGCTCAAGGTTCGTACCACGGCCTCGCAGAATACCGGCGTGAAGTAGAGGCATCTTGTGCTTCTTTCTGCGTTTCGTTCGGTGAGTGAGGTAACCGGAGGCCCACTCTACCTCCCCGTCGCCCTCCTTATCTCCCTCCCACCTCCCAAATACGCATCTGCAGAACCTCTGTTGCAGATGTACGTGGGCGATGGTAATCATTTACCATCAGGTGAACCGCTTGATCGTTTGCCGTGTTTCCCATAAAAAAAAAACCAATCCACCCCGCTCAGCGTAATGAGTATGGACAAATCTTCCACGCATGCCTTACCAGTTTCTGATGACGCTTTAATGAAAAGGACTTTAGTAGTGGACATTTACAGGCCGATAAGATAAAGAAGTTAAGAATGAAAGCATAAAATTCATTTATTACATTTGCGGATTGGTTTAGATTTAATCAATAGTGATACTACACTTTCCCGACATTGCCTACACTGAGATTTAGTTTATAAAGACGAAACCACTTTATCTACTCACACACTGTGTGACACATTGCCAGTATTTTGTTTCAGTCAAAGGATTTGGGAAGGTTTCCGTTCCGGGTGAAATGTCACCGCTGTCCGCAAAATGAGGTTGGTACGGCCGGACGGACAAACGTATCCTTTGGGTTAAATCAAAGTGACCGGGGATCTTTTCGTGCATTTCATAGTTTAAGATGAAAGGAGAATATACACATGAACGCAGATAATAAAAGATAAGAGTAATTTTATAACAGAATAAAAAATAATGGAGAACTTGTTGCAGGTTTACTTATAGTTAAACATGACGAAAAATTTAATCGAAATTAACCAATGTAGATAATTTTTTTTAGTAATTTGATATCCACTATAAAGGAAACGAATCGTAAGGTAAAGCAGCGTTATCAATAGATAACGTCAAAGCATTGCTTTGGAGCAATCTCCGTGCCACCATGACCTAAATAATTTTTTGAAGAAAAAACATAGACGTTTCAAAAGCAACAAGATAAGTTTAGATATACACATTAAAGAGACAGTTGTAATGAAATTCCGTAAAAAGTGTTGCTACTTTATTTCTTGGACTTTGTCCTTTAAGAATTCCAGAATCTAAGCTCTGCCTACAACTATGTCAATGCAAATAAATGTGGAATTTTGCCAAGTAATAATTTTTTTGTCTATGGATACCTACAAAATCTCCAACATTTGTGATTTGATGATATTCAATATGTATATTTCTTAACTTATGTATAAACAAGTCACTAAAGAGCACAGAAATATTGAATATACAATTTGTTATTTCATACTGAAATATCTGCCAGCACACTCATAAAGGAAAATTAATTCAGAAAAGCAAATGTAGTGCGCATCTTTTTAATAAATAAAATCCCCCCTATGTGAAGGACACGTGCTAAAGAGTTTTTTGAAATTTATGTATGTTTTGTATCCTTGGTTTGGACACTAAGACGGTGACAGGCTCACCACCTGACACTTTGTCCCAAATAAACTCTGGTGAAAAGTGAAGGTGAAAGGACTAAAATGTCTAGATCTCTTATCACCCCAGTAAATGTCCTACCAAATCGTTCCTCTCAATATTTGTGATGATTTTGGAACCGGGAAGCGTCCGCCATACTGCTTCAATGCAGTTTTCAGAGCACATGTAATCGCAAATTGAATACTTGAAATTTCTGTTAACAAATTCTGTAGTATCGGGGATCGAACCCAGGTCATCCGCGTACTCTTAAATTAAAGCTAACGCTCTGTCCACTAGGCTGTCTATATCAAGGCTCTAATAAATAAATAATTATGTATATTCAACTAGATAATGTAAACGATCACATGAAAACTAACTCAACTTTCGAATACTATCGACAGTTGCCAACTGCGCGGGAGATTTTATAGTGCCGTAAGTGTACGCGCAAACATAGAGGCACTCAATCGTCTTTACCTTGCCATATTCGATGTAACGCTTGTGCGATAGGATCGTAAGAGAAGCGTCAGACGTAGTGTCAGAGGCGCACAGTACGCAACTGGGATACTACGCGTACTGCATGTACATACTCTCATTCACTATTCACACACTCATTCTTAACCTGGTAGAGCCAAGCGGCGGCTTTAGCTGCTGCTCGAATGGGCCGGCTCGACCGTATTAATACCACGACCTCGCAGGATACCGGCGTGAAGTAGAGGCATCTTGTGCTTTCTGCGTTTCATTCGGAGAGTGAGGTTTAAGAAGGCCCACTCCCCCTCCCCATTCCACTCCTTATCCTCCCTCCCTTCTCCCAAATACCCTTAAAGACCGGCAACGCACCTGTAGCTCCTCTGGTGTTGCAGATGTATGTGGGCGATGGTAATCACTCACCATCAGGTGAACCTATTGCTCGTTTGCCGCCTTTCCCATTAAAAAAAAAAATACTCGTCACTACAAGTACTACACTCTACGCACATACGCTACGGTTGCTTAGCGAAGACAGGCAGAAATGCTAGTACATAATCAAATCAAATTAACTTTTCGTTGAAGTCTCATTAGTAATATTGGTATAAAAACTTAAATTAATTTCATAAAAAATAATTCAGAGAGCATAGAAAAGTTTTTCTGTCCATTTTAAGTTCCATTCAAGTTGGAACTAAAAGTGAATTGGATCTGTAATGAACTCGTTTCTGAAACTTCTGTAGGCACTTTTAGAAAGACAAGCCAGGAAGAAAAATTGCATACGCTTTGCACACTGTGGAACACTTAAGCCAAACAAACACTTAATAATATATTAAAAAATAATGATGGCAAAAATGATCTTGTCATTAGAGTACTTGCTACATTTCTATACACTCCACTTTATAACTGACCTACTGGTGGGAAAAATATATTTTTTTCATTTATTTGTAGCATAAATGTTCTTCTCTACATTGCTCTTTTACTAACATCACCTTGCGAGGGGAGGTTCAAAAGATCACGGAATGGAAGGGTTGTAAATAAAATAACAAAACTGTTTCCTTTTCAATAGAATTTGTTTAGGGTTAGAAGGGTTAGATCCTTCAAAAAATTATTTTTGTCTTTGCCGTCACAATGGGATGAAATTGCCTCCTTGGATTCATTGTCATCTGAATTTTTTTTTCTTAACTCTTTGTCGCCAGCTTCTAAATCTGAACTATGGGGTGGTGGTTTACTCTTGTGAAGTGATAGCTTCAATCGGGCGTCCAGGGCAGGGATCATCTTTAATCGATTCTCGACCTTGTTGAAATACCACTTGTAAATCATGATTTAACCAGGACAGTGAATTTCATAAACGGGTTCCATCTCACACATTTTGGTTTAAACATAAACGAATGACATTAAAGGTCTGAAATGAAGTATATATACTTTTAATAAGATCAGAATTAAGATGGTACCAAGTAAGCATCCCATCCCCGTCCCGCCATTCCGCGGACTTTTGAACCTCGCGTCATATATCTTTCCTTCTAGAATAGGTTGTTTACGTGATAAACTCCAGAGCCAGAGCCAGAGTTTTCTGTATCTTGGACACTGGAACTTCTTCTTTAACTTTTTTTGGACCTAACTGTAACGTGTTGTAACGTCCACTGCTTTTACCACAATCATAGGGCGACTTTCACTCTCTCTCTCTCTCTTATGGAATTGTGTTGGGCATAGCGCATGCTTGGATCTTTTTACTTTGTGATTGAAAAATTATAATCCAATAGAAGGTGTTTCTTACGCCTGTTTCTTATCTGTCAAAGGAGCTTCACTAAATAGCAGTAGATTCTAAATAAATTTAAGTTTAACAATGTACATTAATATTACTTACGACTAAAAAGAAAGAATATCTAATGATTCATTTGATTTAACATTTAATCCATAACTTGTATCTAGTTTTTTTCTGTCCAGAATAATATTATTCTCCAATGATTAAATTACAACTACACATTTAATATCCATCAAATCCGCTTAAAAATAAATCATATATTGGTATTACCATTGTTGGTAACATTGGAGTAAGCTATGTGAAGTTGGTGGAACAGATTGCCGTACGTTGTTCAGGTGACTTATTGCTTATCGCGCTGCACCACTACCGTCTGAAGTATGGTTCTATCTCAAATAAGAATCGAGTACTCTTGGCTATACCAAAGGTTGAAAACCCGACTCGAGGACGCTTTAAGCCGGATCGAATAAGCTTCTTTTTTCAAATTAATGAAGACTAACTTGCAGTTGTGTCGACTGTACTTATTTTAAGCAGAAGCTACATGTACAAGTAGAACGATTCATATTTTAAATTTCAGTTATTGATATAAAAATAATAATAATCAGTACTATGAATATTAACAGAAATCATATTAAGAATTTTGGGTAAATTCAGAATTATCGTAAAAGATATTAACGAGGAAGCACTATCAAATGTATGTATGCTCATTAATAAAAATATTAAATACACATGGATTTTTTTTAATACATGGTCGAGCCAAGCGGCGGTTTTTGCTGCTGCTCGAATAGGCTGGCTCGACCAAGGTAGAACCATAACCTTGCCTAATACCGGCGTGAAATAGACGCATTTTGTGCTTCTGTGTTTCGTTCGGTGAGTGAGGTAACCGGAGGCCCTCTTTCCCAATTCCCGCCTCGTTCGCCCTTCCCCCCTCGCTCGCTTACCCCTACACGTTCCTTTCCTACCCAAATATCATAGAAGGCAGGCAACGCACCCAGAGCTCCTCTGCTGTTGCAGGTGTAATTTTGCGTCGGTAATCACTTTCCATCAGATTAACGTATTTTAAAGGTTTTTCCTATAGTGGACTCTGACGACACCCACCAAAAGAAAGAGTGTTGGCAGATCTTACTCCGCCGCCACACGGGATAATATTAAAAGACCTAAATAGGCCGTATCCATGACAGACAGAGGTGTTTAATGAGAAAGGTGCGAAAATCCGTGGGAATATGCATGCGAATCAGGAGACTCGAGATCGAATTCCTATATTTAGGAGCTGTACCAAAGACTTTTTTGAATATTACGTATGTTTTACATCGCGGCGACAGGCTTACCACCTTTCACATTGTCCTAAACAAAGTCTGGTGTAAAGTGGACACGCCAAAATGGCTGTCTGTATTATGTCAAATTATTCGTTTATCGGCTGGAATTGTATGTAACGTAGCCGCGCTTCATAAGGCAAGACGGTGGGCCACCTCTGGGCCACACACCAGAATAGAACGCGTCCACGTCAGGATGTGAAAGAAGCTTGCCGCGCCGCGGACCTCTCGCCTCTTCAGCGGGATGCTATGCTCATTTTGCATCCCACACATGTGAAAAATATAGAAGTGAACCCAAGAACTGTGCCACACTGTGCGCACACACGATCAAAACGTATGATCCCGGTGATATGGCCGGTGAACAGCAGAAACGACCGAAACTACGAGTAACAGGTGAATGATGAAAAGCCGCTTGCTCGTTTGCCCTTTTTCAATAAAATAAAAAAAAAAATAAAGCCAACTCTACAGAACATACAAATGACGGCAACATACTCGTAAAACGAAGTTGTTTTCATTTGATTACAAGATAATAGCATATCCGAAGTAGAAGGTTGAATAAGGATACGCAAAAACCCCGCGGCACCGTGTCAACAAACAAGCTTACCGTCACCTTCCATTTTCCAAGAAGACGGGGGAAGGTGTGCACAGGTACATAGGGGGTGTGTGACACTTATGTGCGTGAAAAACTCCCACCGTATTCCAACAGACATCTGATATTGCATCAGAAATGTAATATCTCTTTGTTTTTGTAACATATTCCCTCGCAAATTTACGCTCGTAAATTAATTTGTACGTTTAAAGACGCGCATCGTCAATGTTTTTAAATTTTGTTTTTGTTTAAAAAAAGAATGTTGACAGAGAATACATGCTTTATTGTTTTAAGAGAATACTTCTTTTCATTGCCCAGAACGCAGAGCTGTGTACGGGTACAGACACTACAGCACACTTTTCTATCAATACTAATATTATAGGAAAAATATTTTTTTTGTCTTCCTTTCATTTCGCGTGTGTGCCTGAGGAGGGAAAGCCCTTGAAAAATATAGACCGAAAATGCACACATCATTGAGGGTGTCTAAAATGCGAGGCTTCTGGTACAGCGATCGTAAACCCCCAAGCCAAGCGAGATGATTATGGGAAATCCAATTGTGAAAAACCAATGTTGGGCAGTGGTGGACAGGCTAATAAGGAAGAAGAATTATAAATCATTACTATAATTCAATTTTAGTAATAATAATAATAATTTTTATTATGACCGTGAACAGAACAGAACGCTTTAGCTTTAGATTCTAAATCTGGGTTTTTGATGATGAAATCCCTGGGAAACCCTGGCTTACAGCCTGCACACCGCAGGACATTAATACACAATGACCATTTTGACAACAAGCATATTTAATACATTCTTGGTCTCAACGTTACTCGTAGCTATTCTAAAGTATTTGAACACGATTGTACACGTCTACGTTGTGTAAGTTTACAAGAGACATTTTTATAGGAGACAAAATTGCTCTCGTCTGTATATTCGCGAAGTAATGCAAAAGTTAATTTAATTTTCTATTTGTTGTTGAAAGTACAAGATTCCATTGCAGACAATTTGTGCAAGATGACCCATTGTTTAGCATGTTTTGATATAAAGTTTTTTTTATATTAAACTGTGTGTTGACTCGAAGAAGTAAAAGGTTTACGCCATACCTACGCAGTGACGGATGGAAGTTACGAGTCTTATACGAATATTCGAAAATTCGTATAAAATACAAGATATCAATTCTCATGTCTGTATGTATTCAGATAAAGCAATCTAGCATAAGGATGTAAGGGGGTTAAAGCAATATACCACTCACCTCACTAACAAACGAGGCTCTGCCGACCGTGTGATGGCGACAAAAGAGATTCCCATATGCTACATCCAAATTCCACAGACTAGTCATGGGCGGGCATCCTTTGTGCGAGGGTACGGGCGTTGGGCTCACCAATACACCTGCCCCGCGTGGTGGGTATGGGCAAATCTTATCGGACATTGTAGAGTCAAGCAGCGGTTTTTGCTGTTGCTCGAATGGGCCGGCTTGATCGGGGTAGTACCACGGCCTCGCAGAAAACCGGCGTGAAGTAGAAGCATCTTGCGTTTCTGCGTTTCGTTCAGTGAGCGAAGTAACCGGAGCCCCACTCACCCTCCCCATCCCCCTTCCGCATCATCCTTCCCATCCCCCAAATATCCTAAAAGGCCGGCACCTGCAGCTCCTCTGATGTTGCAGATGTACAGCAGGGGCGAAGGGCCCTTACCATCAGGTGAGCCGCGTACTCGTATGCCCCCTTTAACGTAAAAAAAATCTTAGATTTGCCAGCTTTTGTTTTCGCGTTCTTAGCAAGCAGTGAACTTATATAGGTTGATGAAGAAAAATATGTCACAAACAATACGGATTTTAATGTAAAATCGACAAAACACATCTTTACTTCGATGACATTAAAGAGGTGTGCACCCCACGCACACAATCCGTAAATAAATAAATAAAATTAGGGAACATTAAAAGTACCAAATAGCATCGGAGTACGTGACGTGGTTTTTCGTGAGCGTTCGAGTTATTTAATTTTTTTCTTTCGCCCGTCTTTCGACTGTACCTACGTACGTACGCCCGTCGAGTTCGCCCCGGGAGTTGGGAAATGTAATAAAAGAAAAATAAAGCCGATGCGATTTGCTTTTGAATGAAACCGTCAAGTGCGTGCCTAACAAGCATAAAACTTGTTATTCATTCAGAAAATAATGTAAAATTTCGTTCCGGTAGTAATAAAGGTGGTTAAGTAAGCGGGCAAACTGTTGGATGTTGTGTATAATTACTTTTTATGTGTTATTAGCGGTTAATATTACTTGCCACATTCATTGACAATTTGAAACATTACATTAAAACTTCGATTTTGAAAATATACTTTAAATGGTGATGATGAAAATGAAGATTATAGAAATAGAATGAAGATTATATTTATCAAGAGACATTTTCGTACATGGAAGTGACAAGGCGGTGGCTTTTGCTGCTGCTCGAACGGGCCGGCTCGTCCGGGATAGTATCACCACCTCGCAAACTATTACCATGAAGTAGAGGCGTCTTGTGCTTCTGCGTATCGTTCGATGAGTGGAGTAATCTCACGCTCTCCTCTCCCTTCTCATCACCTACCCCAAATATCCTTAAAGACTGGCAATACTGCTGCTCCTCTGGTACTAATAATTAATTGCATTGATGCTAATGACGATAATATTTATAATTATTTCACGTAATTATAAGTTTTACCGTTCTTCAAACACAAATATATTAAACAACACAAAACATATGTAAACAAAGTCAGACCGAACAAGTATAGATTAGAAACGTGTAGTGTCGTTATAGGTGCGAGAGGTCTTGAACTGGGACCAATAATCCAAGATACAGGATTTCAATGGGGTCCATGGGTCTCGTCTCAAGATTATTAGATTGAGGTATTGGTTATACAATAAACATTTGTAGAGCAATTACAAGAGCTCATCATATAGGCACAAAAGTGGGGTGTGGGGAGCGCCTTTCCCCCTGGGTCATCATTAGAACGAAATCCAGAAATTTTGTTACATCAAAAAACTATTTGAATTGTACCGGGGGTAACTACAGCTAACTAAGTTTGATTTTGTCGAAGAGCATCTCAGCACTACGTATTATTGCGCATCCTCAAGGCGCTACTTTAAGGGTAGGCGAGAGCACTCCGCTACGCCACAAGTCGAGCCACGTCGAGCCATGTCGAGTGCATCTTGCACCGGAACAAATATACTTGATTTTGAAATTAATGAATGCAAAGATAATTCGTGCCTGAATTTATTCACTATTCAAGTACGTTGTGGCTGCAACAACTTCAACCGTAGTTTTCACTTAAGTACTAATCTGATGAAATTCATGATATAGTGGGTTTGAATTTCTATAATTGAAGATAAAAGCGGAAATGATCAATGTAGGTATTTATTTTTAATCTATAGATAAATTGATATTTCGATAGGTTATAATATTATAAGAATTAAATATAAGAAATATTATTATAATAAAAAAATATCGTGTTTTCATATGTAATGAATATTTGTTTTCGTTAAAGCATATAATTTTATGAGAACTAACCCCCAAAAATTCTTTCGGGAATTTCGAAAATTTCGTCGGGAAACCTTGATTGAGATAGTGTCATATGTCTTATTCCATTGGGTAGAATTTCTTTTCAATGTTTTGAGGAGGCGACCCTATGCAATTATAAAATAAAAAAACAAATTTTTTATTTATTTTTATTAGTAGGAGGGAGAGGGGTGTATAATTTTTGCTTTATTATACTAATGGGATTATTATGGAGTATTCAAGTAATTCAAATATTATTGAAAGAGACAGACTTAGGTAGTGATAGTTTTGTACTTTCATATGATTTTCCAAATTCAATAGAACAAATAATAGTTTTCTCGAAAGACAATGGCCAACTTTACCACACGATACCTTCGACGAAATAGTGCACTCCACAGCTTAAGTTCTACGTTTACAGGCAGCTTAGAGCAATGTACTCGCTATCTTATGGGATCAAGGGTGAAGGTTACGAATACAATATTCACATAATAACAAATAAACGAGCTCGAGTCGACGTTAAAGCCCGAAGTCGCTGATATGAACTGAAATCACACGTCGCCCGGTCTCAACGCAAACTGCAAACAAACAATTTCAAAGCGTGGAACATTGCTGCGATTCGCAATACTGTAAAAATGTGGGCCAAGTCACATACAAATAACCGCATGGTGAAATTAGTACTTCATATCTATTTGTACCAGATCGAAATAGCGTTGGTTTTTAGAAAATCAAAGGTGTTACTGAGATTATTGCAGAAATTAAAAAATTACATCGCCCTAAGTTCGGTGGATCTAAATGGATATACATTTCAAGTCACCTGGATTTCCTTCATCTTTTAAGAGTATCAAACCAAGATGCAATCAGCGTTGGCCTGTGTAACAAAAATTGCGAACGCCTATCATTTTCAACATATTGAATCTCAGATCCAGACCTAAAATACATTGACATCAATATTATTATACATTGGATGTTACCGCTCAGCGCTTACATTTTGCGCCAATAAAACTCGCAAATAAGATGGTATCTTTTAAAAAGAAAACACAGACCGTCTGTCTACGTACTACCCTGCCGAGCAGCAAACTTATCGTCACGGTGAGCTCACTAGTTAACCTTGAATCTAATTGATAGCGAAACAACCCTTATACTAATTTCCGTCTCGTATTTTTTAAACGGCCGTTAATGGAAATTGGATAGGATTGGTTCGGCACTGCCTCCCCTTTACCTTCTTAAAATATCAGTTTCAAATTGAGATAAATCCGTTGCTTTTACAACGTTTTTTCATTCCATTTACAATGATTTTTTTTTCAATTAATAACGCGACTGCCTATCCCTTTAAAATAATTCTTTTAACCAGTTCATTCAACGGAGATAATATTTTCTGGTAATATTTCTTTTTTGTATTTGTACTTCCATCACGTTAGTCAACTGACTTAAACTGAATTAAACTTAATTGTATTTTGAATATATTGATTATTCATCGTAGACAAATAAAGTCGTATATGTTATACGTAGTATAACATATACGTAGTATAGTCATCTAAAAATACAATAATACACTTTAAGGTACGAATAATAACTAATAAAGTATCGATTGTTCCACGACTTTTAATACAACGTGTATTAATGATACATACTCTCAAATAATGCGCACTACGTGGCTGTTCTAACCTATGTTATATTTTGTGCGAATTACGTGGTTATGGTAGATCGGACGGACATACAATAGGATCAGTCGGAAGAAGTTTCAGGTGGTTTGCTGGTGTTGGTGATCTATGTGGTGGAGGTTCTATGAGTGGTAGTAATGGAGAATGTACTTGTGGAAGGAACGGCGATCCACTTGTTCTCTTTGGAATGGATAATATATGTCCCATTGCGAAATTGTGTACATAATTTTCGTTACCGCGTTTTTTTAACCTACGAGTTTTTTAGGCGAATACTTTAGTAAAAACATTAATCTTAAAAAAAAACAATAATCAATTTTCACGGTACTTTTGCTTTTATACGGTAGCATACGAGTATTATTCATAATGATATTTAACAATATTCTCAGTAATTGAATTCGATGTTATTTGTGTGCTATGTGATAATAATTATGAAAATACCAGCTTTAAACTTTGCAAATACGCCATCTTGTCCAGTGTGTGAACTGTGAACTTTATTCCAATTAATATTGGAACAAAGTTCACAGTTCGAGACCTTATAAAATATATTGCCATGCTTGACGTCCACACATTACTGGCTTGATTATATTATATGTATAAATATATTGATATTTTATGTAAATATGTATTTTTATTACAGTTCTGAGTACACAAGAAATTATATGATTTCTATTAACGAGATCTATAATTATTCTCCTTATATATATCATTGAAATCTAGCGATGTAGTTTCACTATAACATCGTGAGTGATGAGCTTTTAAGCATGGTTAAGAGTTTTTGAGTTTTGACTTTTGAGTTAGTGGCGATTTCTCAAAGTTGATGATTTTGACGCCGTTTATTATGAACTATTTCATTCATTATATCTGTTTAAGTACGCTTATAGTTATATGTAAAATATTAAACACACCAATTTAAAAACCAAACAAATTATAATTTTTTTTGGAATATTTTGAATTCACCCTCGCATACTGCATGACTCGCGTCTCGCGCGCATACAATGCCTGGAGTTGGCTACACGGTCAGCGCCAACTAATTTCATACTAAACACCCGCCTTCGGCCCTCCTCCACCGCCCCAGTCTCCCCCCGACGTTCGCTCCCATACGGCTGGCAATCACGGCTAGATGCCGCTTTGAAAGGCGCCAAATTAATGATCGCTGCTCGTGATATTACTTTCGTTAAATCTTTCTTGTTTTTTTTGTTAAACAGCTAATTTAATTATAAATAGTTTTAGTATTATTAAATCGTAATAATAAAACGAGATGAGTGCTGAATGGAAATCTAAAAAGGAAGATCTTTTAGAAAAACCTTTATCATCGCGATCATTTCACCGAAAATTTTGAAGCTTGCCCAAAACGATTAAGGCGATTATTCGGGCTTAACCCTAACTGGTTTTTAATTAAAAAGTATTAATTTCATACACAAGGATACTAATGCAATGCACTATAATCTCGTACAATTTCATCTCATCTCATATTAAATATTTTACTTATTTTATTAAAATGTGTTCTTTGTTTTTTTTATTTAACTTTTTTTTTGTGAAACGCACGCTGAAGTTTTTCTTGTTTTTGTTTTGGTTCTATTTATGTTTAGTTTCTCTTTTTCGAGATGGGTATTCTGCTCAACGGTTACAATAATTTAAGAACTGTGTATCTTTTTTTTTTACTAATAATCCTTTTTTTATGCTTCTTGTCCGGTTGTTCGTGAAGTCAATGAAGGACCCGACTGAAAAACAGTGCTGTGGTATCACCGAGACGGGAACCTTTTTGACATCGCACAACAAACTCAATCTTTTTCGTTTTTTTTTATTTTGTGCGATTGCCCAATAAATGTGTTTCTTTCTTTCTTTTTTTCTTTCACTATGACTTATATAGGTGTTGAAGAAGATGCAGAAGTACCATGCATATATCAATATAAGAAAGGTACGACATGGATTAAGAGCACTGAAATAAAAATGTGACTTTTATAATTGCATCATCTAAAATTCAATTTACGACAGCAAAAGCGTCCGCGGACGATGACATTGCTATCCGTGGTAAAGGACCACGGATCGCGATAGCGGGGGAGTCGTTAATCATAATGTCGCCGTCTAAAAATAAACAGAGATAACACATTGCTTGTGGCGGTTTTAAGTTGAAAGGAGTGATATGTTTTAAATTATTAAAGTAAGTTATTCAGGAGCAAACGAAAAACCAATTACCCTTATGTTATATTGTCACGAATGCTCGATGACAGCTAGTAAACTCTTACCTCTTCGAATGGCAAGTCAAGACAAAAAATGTTTTATAAAATTTCAAACGATGTTAACGAAACTCTTGGGTAGATAAGTAAGGGTGGCTATACACTGGTTGTAAGCCATACGCCTATTTTTCAACAAAAATAAAAAATCGTATCATAAATAGATTCAGGTATATTCAGGGCTATTCGAAAATAAAAAGACCATCGAAATTCGGCACTATCTAAGGAGCACTAGAGCGCACTAACGGACACTTCAGTGGTGAGTTCCGAAGTAAGCGGTGTTCAAATAATGTCACAAGACGTTTACCGACCTTGTAATCTAATTCCGCAACTCGTAACTCATAAACACATATTCACGTTTATGAGACATAGGCAGAGATTACGGGTTTGCACATGTCATGATTCAGTGTAGGAAATTAATTCTGTTCGAAGTAATTCCACAAAATCGAAGAATACCATGTTAAAACATAACACGGCATGATTTTTTAGGAGATTGATGTCACTCGAAATTCTATATTCTTATATCTTATACTATATTCTATGGAATGTAATTAAAACAGAATTCGTCTAGATCATGATTAACATTTTAGAAATAAATAAATAAAAAAATTGGATATGAGTGGAAGTAAAGTATATATGATGTATAAAAGCATTTATTAACGTATTTCAATCTGCAACGAAAAAAAACATCAT
The DNA here is from genome assembly GCA_029286595.1 of Bhutanitis thaidina. NCBI lineage: Eukaryota > Metazoa > Arthropoda > Insecta > Lepidoptera > Papilionidae > Bhutanitis > Bhutanitis thaidina. Next base: position 4,343,670 of record JAGSMS010000010.1, on the reverse strand, counting down.
GGGAAGTGAAAAGATTTCTCGGAACTCAGATTCCAAAACATTTTGCGGTTTATGTATTATGTTTATACTTGAAGTTTTTAGGGTACTAGATTATTTAGCGCTATCCGATTCCACAAAGTTGAAGTATTTTTAAGGAATCTGTACGAGGAAATCGATAATCATTAGAATAACTTGTGTTAAGGAAAGCTAAGGTAGGTCAGAGGTCAGGTCTCTGGCATTCATTTCGTTTTTGCACTCTATAATTTTTAAGCTCTAAACACGAATTAACTGAAGCACTGATAAATTACTCTCCGATGAAGAAGACTAAAACACTACTAAATAACTATAATAACAGTGTAATGGACCGTTATTGCTTCAAACCCATCTAAAATACTGAGAGAAGTCTTTTGCCCAGTGGTGGGATATTTCCAGCTTTATTTTCTACTTTTCTTTTAGTACACTTTAACAAAGTTGTGCTTGGTTCCAGCTTTAAACATAGAGTACACACGAACCTAGGTTCATTGTGTATTACCGGTACAACAAAAATTCTTAATCTTCGACCTCTAACTAGAGTAGGCAACACTTTTCCAAACCTTTCATATTTAACTTTCTTTCTTTCATATTTACAATATTTGAAATATATTGTTTCTATGAACACCATTCACGTGTTCGGCGATATGTGTTTCCTAGCGTATCGATAGTGGTTTGACAGTCGCAAGACGTCTCCCGCGTCTTCTGCAATCAGTTTTGTACTACAGATGACAATCGTAATTACTAGACAAATAATGTGTTGAAAGAATCGTGGATTAATTTTCTCTGGCTAATTTCTTACCCAAGCGTCTGGACCGCGCGTGTCGTAAGTCGTACGGGCAAAAATGTATCAGTATTTTTTTCTTATGACTTTGACGCGCGCTCGCGGTGAACCGCACTGAATAAGAATATTCACCACTACCAAGGCATTGGTTTTGAGTTTTAGTTTTGAAGTGCCAAAATCCTAATGGGTTCACGACGGATATAAATCGAAAACTAAGAAAAAATGCATTGTATATACTATATCTAAAGGGATTATTTTAGTCTATAATACAGTAATATGTGCGCGCAACACAGAAAATACTAAGAAGTCTCTAATGAGAGAAGCGCGTACTTATTACAGAACTGTAATTCTGTCCGATGTTATTTCAATAGCTAAAGGTGTTACTGCGATAAAACGACACCTCTGAATCATCTGTGGAACAAAATATATACTCATTATAGATGGCGGTTACATGACTAGTCGAGGAAGCGCAAGAATATAAAAAAATCTTCAACGCAGATACCAAACCACAGTTAAAATAAAAGCAGTGTAACTGTATAATATAAAGTGCACTTTAGTGTGGACTGCGAATGCTGAGATCGCAGGTTCGAGCCTGCCATTCGACTATTGTCGTAAACTATTCAAGATACAAGCTCTAATATTTACTCGGAGTGGGTAACAGGAATATCAGTAATGGTAATAGCATTGGTAGTAATCTTTTTTTAAAAGTTTGATAATCATCGGCACCTTTGAGACGCGCTTGCCACACTCTCTGATCGTAAGTGTCAGCCTTTGTAGCCTAAATATAGTGATACATTTGATACATACATTTAGTATATTATAACAGAGCTATATATAGGTTGGTAAGGTGACAGGAATTTAACATTTTATGTGTTTGGTAATATGTATAAAAATAAGAAGTTAATACAAACACTAATCTTACCGTTAATTTATTGCACATAGTCTAAGCGTCACAGGTGGCCTACGACGCCTAGAATTCATTTCAAAGCATTTTTTAATTCTAAATAGTCACCTGCAGACAAGTCCTAAATAGGATATGAACGGATAATACAATTTACAGGCGAATTTTATCCTTGACCTGAAGAGTAAGACGGCAACAGACGGAAGATGGATTAAAATACTTGAATAAATCTTTCAGATTCAGACTTTTCAGGTTCAGATCTATAACCACCCCATTATTGTGTTAAATGGTCATCAGAGCTTATATTTAATGTACCTACTACATACGCTAGATTGAACCCAGCGATTTAAGCTTGTTTATCACATAGCAAAATATATTTTATATCAACATAAAGCGAATGCAACATGGCTACGTGTGTTCATTTAAAGCCGTCTGAAAAGGTGCGTTTTGTAGTCCATTATTTTGCTTTTCTCGAAATGTAAAAAAGACAAATGTCTACAATATAGCGCGTAAAAGGTATTGTGTTATTTAACAATGATCACAATTTATAATTTACTTAAATCTATGTGACCACGGCTACTTAAAGCAATCGGAACGTCGGGAATATAAAAACAAAATTAAACGCGATAAAATCCGTAAATGATAGTTTAATTTAAAAGCCTTTATACATATATGTAAAAAGGATAGCTCGTTTTTAGGGATGAATTAGTGTATTGCGCTGCAGGTTTTAAGAAAGAGGTTTGTAAGAAAAATGCATGTAAGGCAATGAATTACTTGTATAATAACTTAAATGATTGTCTGTTGTTTTAATCAAATAAATACTTTATACTCGTAAATGTTTAAATTGAATGAAATTCTCAATCAGCGTATTCGCTTAAAACTTCTAAACTTCCAAGTGGATTTCAATGCGGTTTTCACCATCATTTAGGTAATTTAATGAAGAATGTTCATTATACATTCACATTTAGTTTATATAGATTTAAGGGCTTATCCACTATTCCACAAAAATATTTGAAACAAATATTAGGCGACTTTATTCTATGGTAAAATCATACAGTGTATGCGCGCTTTCATGAAATTTAATTTTCGCGCGCGCTTTGCTATTAAATAACCAGCTGTTTTTAGCTCGCTTGTTACGAGTAATTAAAAGTTATAAAAACAATGAGACAGCTTTTTGCTTCAAGTACAATGTGTGGTTAATTTTTAATACAATACATTTATGAAAGCAAGTGATGTGTGCTTTCTCAAGGTTCAAGGTATTTTCATAACAATCTCGGTTCTACAGTTTAGCCCTTAAAATGTAACAGTCAGACAGACAGGGTAAAAAGTAAAGTAACAGCCTGTAAGTGCCCATTGCACTTCACCCGCTGGGCAAATGCCTCCTTCTGAAATACGAGTATCAGAAAGGGTTTAGGAGCCGGGAAGGGCCCGGCTTTACGCCTACCGCTGCATAGCGTAAAACTCTTCTAACTGTAACTTCTAGACATAACTGCGGTGTGTCAATATCAATACTCAACCCATGAAGGTTTAGTTAAAGAGTGAAATAATTTTGTTAGTTATAATCATTTTAAAGTGGGATGTGCGGTCTTACCTTTCCTGCGACAATAACTTAACTAAACACAGGTCACTGGCGCTCTATTAAACTAAACTAAGCGCGTTGAGCACTAGGCTACCACGGCTCTTTTGACCGACAGGGTCACTTTCACATTTATACTATTAGTATGGATTTACCTGAGAGGCTAAAAGTAGCCAGCGGAGGCCCGTTTGATTACACGGAATCGTGCCAAATGGAAATTCTATGAGGTAATCGCTACTTCCCCTTGGGTGGCGGGCGTGAGCGAGCTACGACATTAAATTTAACCTCATACTCCACAGGAAATTTCCAGGTCACCCAAATATACGTAATACATAAATAAGAAGATTAGTTGTGACTACACAGGACACTTTTTAGTTTTTTATAATTAATAATAGTTCACAGGACGACGACATTCAGACCTTATATCGACAGTCCGGGCCGATGCCTGCTGCTCGCGTTTCAAGTCAGCGTCGAACCGACAAAGAAATCCTGCGATATCACCGCCCTTGCCGAGGTCAGTAACAGTACTTTCCATAAGGTGTTTGTATTTTATTTGGATTATTAGGCTTCTTAAAATGAGAAAAAGGTTTTTTTCGTTAATCTTTCGTATTTTTTTTTTCATTGTTTCCAAATAATCATGAGGACTAATGCGAATGTACATATGTCCATTAAAGGTAAGTGGCGTCGCATCCAACCTGTATAATAATAACGTTGATCAAGGACAGAAACTAAATTGCAGTTACATAGAAACGAAAGACCTCTGAAGCACGCATGTTAATTCAATCATTGATTCAGTCAAACATACGAATGTTTGCACTTATGTGTAAACAACAGCTTAATATCACGTTATGTCCACGAAACCCCTTTGTGCATTAATTAGTATTGGCACAAAGCAGTCCGTGTAAACAGCTGGCACTAAGTTACATCATATGTCAACGGCGTACACCAACGTCGATGCTACAGCATATGAATAGAGGCGAAATAGGCGTGAATATATTTGAAAAGTGATTCAATATCATGCGTATTTCTGATGCGGAAAGGCATGAATAATTTGTCGAATAATAAAAAGAGAACTGTGAAAGATGTGTGTTGTTGAGGATTGGGAAATATTTTTTCATTGACTATTTTTTTGCATAACGTTATCCAGATGTTCTAGACTCATATAAAATATCATTTCTACATATATGTATATCATACGTGTAAAATTAAATAGGTCACGCATATATGGTTAGGATGTTTAGTATAATATTTACTTATTTTTATAACGTAACAACCTCCGCTGAAAACATTTTCTCTACAAGTGTTAAATTTCGTATCAAAATTCTACATTTTACTGTATTACTAATTATTTCGGAGAAACAAAAACCTAAGTTCCGTGAAATGGATATAATAGTGTTCGATGATAGATGAGACTAAAATTGAACACGAAACGTGTTTGAGTATACAATTTCGACTCAATTTAAGGTGAATACGTTCGGATGTTAAAGTGGTAGGTCGGCATTAAGGTGTTTTTATTATTTCATGTATTACTGCTATTTTAAGTATTTCAAACTTTGAAATAAAAATGATTCTTAAAATAAAACAAATCAAAAAATAATACAGATTTTGTAACTTACTTACAAATATTTTCTTCTCTTTAAAAATATTACATTGAGAGAGCAAGGAAAACAAAAGAAAATGTTATATTTCTGACGACAGACTAATGGCGTTTGATTGATTTTAAGCGGGGGAAAAAGAAGGTGCTCGCACCTAGTCAGGTATCAGTAGGGTCAGGATCAGCGCATTGAAGATGTCGGACCGACTAAAACCCCCACGGTAGATACGCTGTTGGCCTAGTGGGCTTTACAGCTTTAGCGGTAGTGACTTGCTTAGGATGACTAACGGCGGATAATCTATGCAAATGGGCATATGTCTGTAGATATTGGGTAAATTAACCCAAAACCTACAGACTTATGATTGGTAGAAGCATCACTAGTGACTGGGTCTGTATGTATGGTTAGTACGTGCAAATGTTTTTTTGATGAAAAAAGAAATTTAACATAAGTGAGTAAAACCTGTCAATAAGGAAATTTGTCCGTAGCAGTAATATTATGTTTAAATCCATGAAATAAAAAACATTAAGATTTCATAAACGGACCATTATAATTCGAGAAGTTGTTGGGCGAAAATTTTAGGTCTATTAAATTGATAATTCTTTAGAATCTATAAATTATCAATAAACAAAGCACAAAGTAATAAAAAAAATACATTTCCTTATACACTATGTAGTAGGAAATATTGAAAAGCACTTGTAATGGAAACATTTACTGTAAGCCGATAAGCTTCTAACTTCTCTACATACGCAAGCAATGGTGCAATACGCATATCTGAATAGTGTCTGAGAGTATACATTTTGTTTTGTATTGTTACAACGTGCTTCTCGAGCAACGCTTCTTGTGTGAATAACGCTTCTGTCGAGTGGTACGAAAGTAGAGGTAGAAACAACATCGGGTTTGGATTGATCTAAGAAGAATAACTAGATGTAAAGTTTTTCAGCAGAGAACAGGAAAGGGCACAGCGCTCACTAATCTGTTTGGGGCCTAACGTAAGATACGCCAACTACTATCGTTGGCATTTTGTTGGAAAGGCCTATATAAGGCTGCCTTTAGAGCCAAAGTCATTGGCATTCCACACAGCCGCAGTACCTAAATCCACTGAGTATTGAACCCTGGCCATCATGTCATCATCATGGTGTAGGTTTTGAAAGAATATATATTAAGAATAACAAAAAAGCTTTTTAAAAAAGTCTTTCATTAGATCACCTTTATTTCGTAATGGATTTTAAAATAGAAGTATGTTATAAAATGAAAAATATTGATATGTTATAGTTGAAATATTTCTTATAAAATGTATGGTTACAATTGCAGGTACTTATTATAAAAATTCCAAATTCAAATGTTGCAACAAAACTAACATTATGCCCCAAACTTCCGATGCACCCTAAATATCGACAACATGTATTTGTTACTGTCTACATCGTGCGACGCCGCCGTACGGGCAACATTTGCTTAAAACCGAACTTGGTCCCATATTTTACACAAAAAGATCCCCCATGGAGCATCGTGACACAAAATATGTTAAGAGTTGCAAGTTTTCAACAAGTTTGCACGGCTGGTACAGATCGATAACTTTGTTTGGTAGTTCAAAGTATTCGGTTTGTTCGGCTCCGGCTTCACAAAGAACTGCTGCTACATAGAGTTTATATTTTTACATAGGAATCGTGTACAATCTTGGGTATCGACGTGGAAACACTTTATACGTTCACGTTAGAAGGTAAAAAAGTAAGAGATCGCGTGAATTTCTACAAAATGAACACTGGTTTAAAAATATTTCTGCTTTATACGATATCGCGTTGTTTATGCAGTTAGAATGTTTCTTCTTGGAATTGAAATTCTTATTATAGAAAAATTATGCTTTCATTTTATTTAGCCAATAAAATATTTTATCATCAGCGCTTTTGCTGCTGGACAAAGGCTTTTCTTAGAAAACCTAGCACTAGTATTTCAGCTTTCCATCACTAGTAAGTCTGATTGGAGTTAGGCTTTTCTGAGGGATAATCCAATAGTAGTTTTTTGTTTTGTTCGTTCAAACGTTCGTTCAAACGTTTTGCACCGTTCGCCGCAAGTTCGCCGCAAGAACGGTGCAAAACGTTTGAGGTGAAACACCAATAAAGCAGGCACTCCAAAAAAAAATGGTTTGATAACTCAGATAAGATTATCTGCAAGTAAATAAATAAAACAATTATTTATAATACTCTCATTATAATCAACAATAAAAAGGAATGATAAATAATCTTTCATCTATAAGTATATTTTTTTCAAATTATTCTATATTTTTTACAAGTGCTCAATTGATTATTTTACAATACGTGCATCGGGATAGTAACACTATCTCATAGTTCCCCAATGCGACACATAACGCCAAATTTAGTACCATTACCCACAAAAGCTTCCGGAAAAAATATGGTGCCGTTTGAGCTCGCATTACAAGGGCTCAGTGAGATACGGTAGTGCAAGGGATGAGCGACGAGCGGAAGGCATACTTCGCTCGTTGCGGGTTAACCCAAGGCACCCCAAACATGCCAGCGGTCGGTAGGTAGAGAATTTATATCATCGAACTGTACCCTGTAGTTGAAAATATCCTGCCCCCTTACTTACTGTGGGTGTTATAAGAGTCGACTAGAAGAATTTTAAAATGTTATAATATCTGACCGATAGCGTATAATTGATCTCTAAAAATTCTAAACCTAACATACACAGAGAAATGCCGAGCGAAGGGGTTATGGCAAATATTCTCCTTTGAAATGATTTATGTCTAACAGTAAACCATAGAAAGGCCGATGAAATAGTACAAAAAATCAAAACAAAAATACACCAGAAACAAAAATAAAATAGAAGCATACCTTCCAAAGATTAAGCCACATGAGTGGACTATGATAAGTATGTTGTAAAATATGCATATATAGTCATACATGCGTTCATAAATGTTACTCATACATAAAATAAATTTATTATAAATCGGATAAAAATAGAACACGAGTTATTAAAGTGGAAAATCAACAGTATAATAGTTATTTAAGTTAATAAAAGTACGTAAATTCTGATTTCAAAACAGTTACTTATAACAATCGGGCAATTGCGCACATCCGTTGCTAACAGCCCGTCCCTTGTCCCGCACTCCAACGCTTTGTTTCAAGTGGTCGCATTTATTCTCCCCGTGTCCGAGTCCTCTTTAATTATGGATAATTTATATTCAGATTAAAGCGGGCGGCAGGTGGGCGGGCGTCGCGAGGATTTCTACAGCTCTCTATTATATCGCGCACGTGACTTTAATACGCAGTTATTGGGATTTATGGGCGACTCGATAGTGGAATAGTTTATGGAGACAATATGTTATTATGTCCATTAGCAATCTATTTGAATGCCTGAGGGTGCGGCGTGTCGATGCGTCTTAATCTGGGTCGATTTGAATACGTCTAAAAGCATGTTAATTAATATATCGAAGAATGATTGGTCTCATAATGAATGTTAAAAAATAATTACTTTAGTTGGACTCAAACACTTGTACTTATTCTACAGATGTAATAACGTTTATGCTAACACCTGTCCGGCTTCACCTTTCAAGGCACTATCAAAGATTTAAAATATAGTATGTAACATCATTAAGTATAGTTTTTATTATTTCTCAGTCATGCATATGTCCTCAGGATTTATTTTTTCTCTTTACCCCGTGGTAAATCAAGCAATTTTAAATTCTAAAATTGGTGGCAGCACCGGGATTTGAACCTAAAACACCAGGTAACCTTTGAGCCACAATGACTCTTTATTTTTTATTTTAAAATGTAGTAAAAAATTTTTTTAGCCTGATTCAATTTGGAATAACGTAGCTTCATAACGATGAATGCGTTTTAGAATCAATTTAGTAATTCCTGTGGACCTTCTACAAAACTCACAACTTTTCTCAATTATAATTTCATTGTAGGCTTTGTGTATAGAAATATGTAGATAATCTATAATATTATAAAATATTTAGTTAACTGCCAAATTATAAATAAAATATCTGACGTAAAACCAAGTGCTACTAACCTACGCATTCCTTTTATATAAAAATAAACATAGTGACAAATAAGCAAAAGCAAAGAGACAGTAGAACACAATTCAAACACAAAAATAAAAATACTTATATAATTGATATACTAACACGAAGGTAACTCCCTAAGTGCTCCATTTATACAAGATCATTTGTAATACATTATTAAAAAAATACAAAAAGGGGATACCTACGGAGCTTCTTTCGCCTGTTTCATCTCCTTCAGAGTAACCTCATTACGAAACGTAGGTAGACCAAAAAAAAAAGACTTTTGACAAGTGAAATTTATAGTACTATGCCGACGAATAAAGATTTTGATTTTGAAATTGCTCGTAGCCGTTTGATATATAAATGGGATCGGTATCACCAAAGAGTCTGGATTGCGTCGATAGTCAAATCGTGATTCATACTAATAGGTATTATAATAGGTATTAACGTCGGTTTGGGCCCGTTTAATCCTAACAGACTGATGTAGTTCGCAACGATCGTGCGCTGTGTAGTTATTGCCGTTAATATCGGAAATCATATGGGAGATACCATTTCCATGTGGCGATCGTCCTTTCTGGATTACGAAGCATTACATAACATCTGTAAAAGTTGTGTTATTACAAGTAAAATAAAAAAGCGCGATACTTGCTCATAAAGAATTGAACTAGTTTCACGTTTTTCATTAAATTAATTACAGACTGTCACAAGTCCACACCTGAATATAGGCATCTTAGGAAAATTGCCACAAAGCACGCCTCTGCACCGCATGACGTCACTCACTCTTGTGGGAAGTCTTCCTGCACACTGTGATTATCTGCACGAGGTTTTACAGTCGAGAACCTTTCTTTCCCTAGGGTAGGGTTGTCAGTTCTGTGAGCTGTAGCCGGCCCATTGCCAATTCCGCTTGCTGAATCTTAGGGATATGTCGGTTACCTTAATTTTGCTGAGAATCTATATTAGATTAGAAAGAGAATTATATAACGCAGATATGTTCAAGTATTAACAGCAATCAAATCAACGTCAAACACGACTAGCTTTTCCAATATACCTATCTCAGCGGAACCGTTAATATTCCGTCTTATTTCTAGCTCACCGCTACCTCATGTTATCCGTTGCGCTCCATTAGCATGGACCCGGCGATTGCCATTATAACTTGGCCGATAATAGGATTAGCGCGACTTGACGCGATCGCACCCAATCAAAACTTGAACTTCGCCCCGAGGTTGAGCGAGTACCGTCTCGAATTCATAGGCTTGGATTACGGAAAGATAATATATAGACGGATGAAGATCTGACATAGATGTTTTGAACAGACCACTATCTCAACTTTGATTTAATATATTTTTATATGGATTTGACTGTATTGCAATACTTGTTTTCCTATAGTAGTTTTTAATAAAATACATTCAAAATTATACATAATTTATGAACATATGATATGTCCTTGCGTTTTCAAGTCATAATCGTTTTAAATAGCACAAAATACTCAATCTCGACACATTCAATTCTCATCCTAAAAAAGTCAAGAGGGATAGTTTCCTCAAAACCGCTATGCGATTGTTGTACGTGGTAGACCCAAATGGCAGCTTTTGCTGCTGTTCATATGCGAGGCCACGGGGCCTCGCAGAAGACCAGCGTGAAGAAGAGGCATCATGGGCCCTAGCACATCATCCCTCCCATCAACCAAATATCGTTTAAACCAAAGCACCTGCCGCTCCTCTGATATTGCAGATGTACGTGAGCGACGATAACCACTTACCATCAGGTGAGCCGTTTGTTCGTTTGATAAAAAAAACCATTCGACCCGAAGGTGTCGTTATTATTTGTTAATAAATTTACTGATTACAATTTTTATTTTGCGATTCCGCCATTTCATCAATCAAAACACAATTAAAATCATCAAATGACTACAGAATATATAAGACCAATTAAAACGCCCGAGGCCTACTACCGTATCCTAATGTTGTTACTACTGATAATTAAGCTTGGGTTATTTTAGTGAAATTACAATGTAACTAAAATTGGCCCGTGATATTGTATAAAGAATTACAAAAGTCTGTGTAATTATAATAATACAAGTGAATTTGAAATATCACGACTTTGACAATAACCCTGCGACATGTATAATGTTTCCAGCACATTATATTATAATTAGGTATAACGTTTTATTTTAATGTCTGAAAGTAATATCAAATAACTTGTTAAGGATTATGTTTGTGTGTGTTTGTGTGTAAATTCCACGCAGAAGTTTTAAAGGTTTTCATAAATAAAATATACTGCCGGTAATGCTCTTAAATAAAATTTTGGTAAATACTTCTGTCCGTTATTTGCCAAATAAAAATAAAAAAATATAATTAATAAGTATTCCGAGGAAGTTAAATTAAAATTATTCAAAGTAAAATATTAACCATATTTTACTTTGAATTAATACCGACATTAAAATCAACGATTACTTTTTTTTCTAATAAACATCCTTTAAGCCCTACATAACATCAAGCAAACATACTCGAAATATTCAACGTCGAGATCGCATTAAGAAGAAAAATAGAAAATGATATTAATACCTTTTATGGAGGTAAGGTTATTTTGATGTTTCAGATTTCCATATCGTATTAATTCCTCCTTTGTAAAATATTGTAGCGTGAAGCAGAAACAACTCCCAATAACTCACTTGATTTGGAAGAAGCTTCAAATACAGAGCACGTGTAAACTAACGAAGACAGGAAAAAAACATTCGCATGCACGCATAATGAGATGAGGCTTAACGAGACATTGATACTGTTTTCGCTGAATTTTCGAATAAATATTTCTATCAAAAAGAAAAAGCTTCACGAATACACTTTAATGCATATATTATGAAGATATATCTATAATAATGAATTCCTCGTAGGCAAAAGCCTAACAATTTTTTTTTTAAAAAACACAATTCTTTAGGAAAGAAAAAAAGTCAAAATATCTTCTATGGAACGTATGGGGTGGAGAGAGAACATTTTGGTCCTTTCAACCTACTTTTCACTAAAGTTTATTTGGGACAACGTGACAAGTGGCCTTTCGCCGTCTTACGAGTCCAGGCCAACGATACAAATCGTACATTTAGAAAAAATCATTGGTTCCGAACCACACGGCCACTTTCAGGAAGAAAAATATCAATAAATTATATTTGAAGTTTACGGCTTTTTTCAAGTTTACCGTGAGAATGTGATAATTTCCCTTGGCAAAAGGTGCCTTTATTGATTTCCATTAATAGTGCCATCTGTCGTTGCTAACTGCAGCTGTAGCTAAAATTTAATATTTAATATTTTTTTAAATTTTCTCAGGGATAACACATATCTAGATAAACTTAGAAAGTAAAACTGGTGTCTCCACGAGCCCCTCGATGGGAGCAATGAATTATTGCGGAATACGAAAGGTCCCCGAAAGAGTCTGATTCAATTACGTGTGTATTTACTATACTGGTCCAGCGGGAAATTGCCTGTAAATTCTCATCTGCAACTCCGAACGAAAGGCGATCCCCACTCCAATGACTACGTTACGGTCGTCTGTGGCTGGTGAAAACAAGGAATATTGAATAATATGCGCGCATAGTCTACACCATTTCGTGGGTTCGCAAGGATATTTTTACAAGCGTCAGATGCAAAAAGAATTTTGCATCCAGAGAAGAAGCGAGAGAACCGCCGCGCGTCGATTTCACCCACAACCACGCACGGATGCGTTCTTGTGCGGTGTGTCTGCCCGAGGGGTGACACGTGACATTACACACAATTCCCGGTGCGATGTTCCATTATATGACATAATTACACAGACACCTATTGGCGTGTTCAGAAAAACTATCCAAATACAAAATTTCATCCAAATCGTTAGAGCAGTTTCCGAGTAATCGAATAAATTTGAATAAAGATTATTTATATACAAGAATTGCACACACGCAATAGTATATAAAGAAAGATAGATAGGTATAAATAAAGTAGGTAACCATGTTAGTTACTACAGTGCGAAAAGAGCACCTGAAGCAAACTACCGAATACAATCTCGTGTCAAAATTCATTTTATAAGTTAAAAACATTAATGTGCTAATAACCGCATTCAAAACTAGTAGTAATATTTAGTGTAATTAGTAGAGAGGATTGAGTTCTAATTTCAGCATGAGTTAATATTTACGCTCGATAAAAACTTGGTTACTATGGTTTATAATATTTTGACCGTATAGAAAAGTAGCACTGAGAACCACAGTAAGAAAGGACAATCGGTACTGAATTAGGAAGCATAAATTATTACGCTGGTACTGTTATAGCCAACCGGCATGCCGAGCGTGGCTCGGACTATGTACAGGCTGTTAAGGTATGGTAAATTACATATATATAGGTAACGGACAGTAGCTTTAAAGATGCGAAGTGTCTATTTACACACTGATTATGATGAGGCTGATTAATTGAGTGACTAAGTAGTATAATTATGACCAATATATCTTTGACAATAACAGCTAAAGATCTAATTTGGCTTCGAGCTAATACAACAATTAGCTATGATTGCTCGCCCGTCTCGCTGACGCACTGATTGTCTGCCGCTGAGCACTGCGCGCGGTTATTTTCAACGGATTGATAAATACATCAGGCGGCACGAAACAACACCGACGTCTCGGGAAACTTCATAACTCAGTGCTCATTCTAATTAAAACCGCTAACGAATGCTTCAAAAGTTACGACGTGCTTAACAGTTAATCATTAACCTGTCTTAGCTCCAACTAAAAGTGTTATAACAGTTATTCAATGGAGTTATAACATAACTTAAATTAACAGACAAAAAATATTTTACATCACAATACAAATATGACGATTCTTAGAACTAAATCCTTGGTTATAAATAATATACGAGAGAGTATTAAAGCCAGGAGCGGTCCGCCACGCAGTTCCAGTGTAGGTTGGCCAACTATACAGGTACTTAAAAAAATTATGATTATATGTAAGTTTCCTTACGATGTTCACCGGGGGGACATGGTGAATTCATCACTTAAAACTGATATTAATATTTTTTGTGGTGCCGGCATCGAGCTCAGGCCACTAGAGTGATATGAAGTTATAGCGTGCGCCCTGTCTACTTGACTACCACGTCTTTGTCAGTTTCGGTGGTAGATTCTCTGCAGGAGTCGTCTGGGTTGGTACCACACTCTTACCTATTTCTACCGCCAAATAGGAGTGCAATTACCGCTGTGTTCTGGTTAGAAAGTATTAAGAGGCAGTTTAATTACGGTCTTTGAGGCAGTCCCGAGGAGAGTGGTTATCTGCTTTCGAATCAGGTGCGAGTGTGTTTTTCGAAATTTATCTACAGATTGGACACTAAGGCGACGGCAGGCTCATAACCTGCCACATTGTCCCATATAAGCTCTAATAATGTTCTCCGAATCGATTTCGACCACAGCGAAACCCTCTGAAAGCAGGATATATTTGTATTATAACGCCGTTGTAGATGTAGAGAAAAACGGGACAACTACAATACAACCAAAACCCTAACACAACGAATACAGAATCACGACTCGGCGGCCTCAAGTGCTGACTACTCAGCCATGCATTTTTAAGTATACAATAAAATAATGTTAGCGACGTTTTATAGAATCATCATTATCAATCTATAAACAGTTCGCTGGTAAAAACAGGAAAACATATTCCCCACGTATTGTACGTGGATTGCCACTGTACAATGTATCGTACAAGTATCTGAAAATATTGACATTGTATCAGAAGCTCAGCATCTCAAAAATAATACACCATCACCGATTGCAGTATTTTAGATCTGATATACATACTTAAGATAGTTTGTCCATCGCGATGTTTTTCTTTCTTTTGTTAAGTTTTATACGCTTTGTTGCAATATTGTCGATATTGTAACAAAGCAGCACTATACGAAAATATACAGATTACTATACGTTTTAAATAATTTTTACCTATAAAATGCAACTACTCTATAAATTACAACAACTCTATGTTTTTTCATAAACTAACTTAAGGTAGATCTGGTTTCAGTACTCTATAGCTTGCAACTACTAACAATACTTTATTGCGTCTAATGAAAATAACTGTGTAAACTAACAAACTAATAACTTTAAATTTATTAGCTCGAGATACAAGTTTGTGCTTCTTTCATATAATTTAATTATAATATTGTTTTCGAATTAAAACTTCAGCCTCCGATAAAATTAATGATGTATTAGAAGTTTTACATAAATATTCCTGAAACTTTACTTTTATTATCTCACTTACAAGCAAAATCACATCAACACCAGCTTATAAGCATAAAAACAACATAAAGTATAACAAGATTTAATATCCTGAGGTTATTAAAACATTACATTTTATAATCTTAAGAAAAAAACACATTCGTTTCATGAGAAGTCTCGATCATTCATTACAACAATTTTATAGCGTAACGAGACCCCGCTGGGCGCTGGCCTGGGGCCGCTATTATTTGTTTCCTTTTCGTAACTTCCTCGGGACAACAATGGCTCGCAATACATCACGTACAACTCGTTTACGGAGCTTCTTTTGTGACTTTCTACAATTACGTTTAACTCGTTGGCTTGCAGTTTCGTTGTTAAGACGAACGAAAAATATATCATGCGACAAAACTCATTCAGGCATGATTTTCAAAAGTAATAATTCATCCGGACTTACATATACATGATATATATATGTAAGTCCGTATCAACTTTATTATGTAACTTATAATTTTTATTTGATATGTCATTTGCTTTTTTCTACCTCTCATCATGCCCCCCCATGCCTTAGTTGCCACGCCTGGCGAGCGGGTTGGCAACCGCAGTTTTTTTTTGTTCTAGTGCAGGAAGATGCAGCTGCCCATCTCCTAATATGCTGAAGCTGAAGTGGCAGTGGGCCGGCCACATAGCTCGCAGAACTGACAACCGTTGGGGAAAAAAGGTTCTCGAGTGGAAGCCACGTACAGGCAAACACAGTGTAGGACGACCCCTCACAAGATGGAGTGACGACCTGCGCAGTGTTGTGGAAAGTCCATGGATGCAGGTGGCTCAGGACCGATCTTCGTGGCAATCTTTGGGGGAGGCCTATGTTCAGCAGTGGACTCCGATAGGCTGAAATGATGATGATGATGATGATGTCATTTGCATTAGCATAAACCGTGGATCAAAATGTGACTATAGCAAATATATACAAAGGAGTTAATAGTGCATGGTGATCATGGTTCAAATATAAACAATTATCAGCAGTTTACTCGTCAATTACCGTCGGCGTCGTTTCGCAGCGTAAATCGGATGACTAAAACCGTCACGTAATAATTTCCACTCATTTACAACCGAAATTGTCGTTGTATTTTGTCTCAGGACGTTAGGCACAATTTAGAGGCGCTCGTTATCGACCGAACGTCCTCCGAGCGTGGTTTTAATGCTTATTTATTGAAAGGCTTGCGTCTTGGCGACTGGTCGAGTTATTTTCGGGATCATTGTGTCAGCGCACGG
This sequence comes from Bhutanitis thaidina, assembly GCA_029286595.1. NCBI lineage: Eukaryota > Metazoa > Arthropoda > Insecta > Lepidoptera > Papilionidae > Bhutanitis > Bhutanitis thaidina. The sequence goes on along the minus strand of JAGSMS010000010.1, from coordinate 4,327,301 downwards.
CTTGTTTTATGTGGTGGAGGGTCGTTACTAGCGGCTTCGATTGCTCTGTACGTTGGATATTTGTGAAAGGACCGGTCGGGTTCGCTCATGCCATTGATTTTATGGCAAGGAGACAAGTCGACTTCATGCCAGTGTTCCGGATAACCAATCGCAGTAGGATGGAAATAGTAGTATATCATTAGAAAAAAACAAGGCCGCTTGATGTTGTGTTTTCAGATTTTCAATGGGTTTTAATAATAATATTTATTTACACTCCTGGGCAATGACCTCTTTTCGATATTTGAGGTTTTAGAAACGCTACGCGGCTCTCGTACGGGTTCGCAGACTTCACATATTATATTTTTCGATATATATATTTTTTTTTATTTCTCAGAAACCTGACACACGAATTCTAACATAGGTTACTCGCGTACGAAAGTGAGCGCCCTGAATTTCCCGATTAAGCACTTTAATACTTGCGTTTCCAAAAACCGTTACATATAATTCACTTACTTTCCCTATGTAATGAAAGTATGTACTTCATTTTATTAGCTTAGTTTTATTTAAATTCTTAATGTCTCCCTGAAGAAGCCTCTGGCAGTCACTAATGGTAATGTAAATCTAGAATTATTTGATTATTTCAGAAGTTAGATATTTTTTTAGATCATTATTTTTAAATAAAGAAGTATAAATTGAGAATTCGTTGCGAAGAAAAAAACAAAACCAGATAACGAGATAAAAAGTAAATATTTCTAAAATCGCGGAATGTTAAGTAATAAATGTGAAATCTAAATCTTTGTACCTTGGAACAAAAAAAGTAGATTAACGTAGTAATACATTATCATCATTACATCCAATCACAAGTAGTATATAATATTCACCAGATGACTGTATTTACAAAAAAATAAATCTTTTAAGGACGATTGTTTCCTAACATAGTTACAAGAAGCGAACAAACTTACAAGTTATTGGTATAGTAAACAAAGTTAAGAGGAAATGTGATATGGAAATAACAGACAGCACCACGTACCGAGGGGAACTTTATGTTGCAACTCTCTTGCAGGAAAGCAAGGTAAGCGTAGGATAACTTGTTGTTTAACTATAAAGTACACGGAAGAATAAATTATAATATAATATTATTCGATCTATTGAGTTTCAATATCAGAACCATTGAATATTATTGTGATTATGGACTTCTTACAAACGTTGGCTCCAATGATATCATAAACAGCTATAATTATCTTACCGTTTTTTATTCAATCTTATCTTTACAACTATACTGTATGTCGAGTGGTATCGGCGTAACAATCTGTCACCCCTTGCTTTCCGTGAGGTAAAAAGGGTAAAACCTTAAAAATCGAAATTTCTTCCAACAGATGGCGGATTGACCATTTCGAAAGTTACCAGAACAAAATTTAGCAAACCGATGAAGGGCAGCAGCGTCTAAGGTGTCTGGTACTGCAATGGCCAATCCGCTAGCCGAACGTGGCAATTATGGTAAATCCTCCGTATGGGAGAGGCCTATGTCCTGCAGTGGAATATATTTATAAGACCATACCCACCGCTTTTGGTATCTCCTCCTATCGGGTTGCTGAGTGCACTAGCTCGTTAGATACGAATAGTAGTTCGATGGTATTTTGATTCGATGTTGCAGATAGATTCACCGCATTTTAGTACTAAACATTGCCCTCCAAAAAAGCGCCAGCAAAAACCGGTACATATTTCTTAGACGGTGGTATCGGTAATCAAACCTAACATGATGGTACCTACGCACTAGTGATGCCGCTCTCTATCAATAGTCTATAGTATCACAGTTCGGCAAATAAAACCAAAACTTATGTAATCTCAAATTTAATGAAAATAATCCTACAATTAATTGATTTTTATGTTTAATTTATAAATAACATTCGTTTTCAATTTTACAAGTCATTACGATTGGTAAGTTTAAAACTCATTCATGCGTTTCGTTTATTGAAACAAAACAAAACATTTTCTACAGCACATCATAAATCACGAAAAAATTTCCATTGAATCTATTTCAACAAGTAAGGAGATTCCACCGGTCCCGATTGCCGAGCGATACTTTTTTTCCATTTCGTTACCTATTGCGAACATAACTACAATGTGTCGATATATTCTAAGTTACTAGTAAGGGGTAAGAGACAAATAAAACGCCAATCATTAACACCTAAGGAAACTGAAAAGACGTCTGAATATATTATTCTTCTGCAAGTACATGGAATAAACGCTTCTGCTGTTAGAGCTGACAGAAAGCTAAAATAAGTATATGTTCCACAATTAATATATTACTTGATGTAATACTGTTTCAGATAGGTTAAGCGAACAGTGCTAAATATTGTACAAGTGTACACTTAATCGAATAATCATCATTGCAAGAAGCCATTTAGCACCTGTTCGTTGTGACTAAGGATAATAAGAATGACGAATATTTACTCACAATGAAACGTTGTCTTTTAGTACCTTAACAGCTGTAAATAGTCGACTGCAGGACATAGGCCTCTCCCATAAGGAGGATTTGCCATAATCGACACGGACGGCAAGCGGATTGGTGATCGCAATACCAGACAATTTATATCTTAGACGTTTCGGCGACGTCGTCGGTTTGCTTATTTTTGGTCTTGTATTTTTCGAGATGGTTATCCCATGATCTGTCGGTAGCTATTGTAATTTTCATGGTTTCGATAGATAGTCGATGTAAATTTATTAAGTAGTTAATTGAATAATTAAAAAAAATATGTCTATAATAATTAAAGTACAATGCCAGATGCATAAAAATAAACGTTTGAAAATTTCGTCATAACCGAAAATTACTCAACCAAAGCACTTTGAATCGTCATCGATTCAAAGATTACACACGCGCGCGGACTAAACACTTTCACATTAGGTGTTCAGTGTCTGTGACAAATTCCCGTTGAATGTCTCTGGATATTCTTTGAACGAGAAATAAACCGGAGCGGGGATCACATCTCTTTGTCTCAATCTTTTGTTCCGTTCACCCACGAAATCCCCGAAGTTTCTAAGTAAATATATTAAAAATATGTCACAGTAATAGTAATATTATGTCGTGTTCCGGATTAAAGGGAGAGCTACTTTAATTACATACTGTGAAACATTTCGTCTAAGACCTCACCCTTGTCACCCTTAGGTGACAACGGACCTGTAACAGTAAGGGTGCTTGGTCGAAATAAAGTGGACTGACTATACTGAATCTGACTGAACATAGCCTGGTTCATTCGCCACTATAAATTACAAATGATTTGGGATCAATACATCGGCGGTGGAGTTCAAAAGCACGAGTGAATAGGCGCTAGTCATCACCGGCGCAGGCTGCCGGATGATAAGGAAGCTCCCTCCGCGCGCGACGGCGTTGACTACTCAACGGTAATCTTCTCTGACTGAAGTTGTTTATGGTGTCCTTTGACTCCAATAGCTACTAACTTTTTATGTGGACTGTAACCTCGTTTGGCACTTTAAGGTTATAAAATTTAATAAAAGTTTCCGTTTTCTCCCGATTTCCTTCGCTTTCAATTCCATAAAACAAATGTATTATCAGTCTTTAAATGTATGCATTCTATAAACGTACAATTAAGTATTATAGTGTATTTACAAAGTGTGTTTGTCACCTGAGGATAGTTAGCGGAACTAGATATATTATCACGATTGAGAGTCCAACCACTAACTTGGGTTAAACTTAAACTTCAAATTGTTTGAATAAACGGTTCATCGTTTTCAGATATATCTTGGTCTTGTGTGAAAATTATAGACACCTAAGAGTAATGTTCTTAAACAGTAACAAAAACCCGAATTTTTATATTATTTTTTAGTATTTTTGGGTATCTTTCTACCGATCGATGTTTTTCCTTGGTCGAGTATCGAGTTACATTTGGTACAGTTATCATTGTGTCAGCTCGTTTTAATGTTACGCAGTATCGTTCGTAACATTAAAACGCTAAAAAGCTAAAAGCCTTTCGAATGTCTTGTACTATTGATATGTTAGTTGGTCGTTTCTTTTTTATCTTTAGTTTTATTCTCACCCGAGGGCAACACAGTACGAGCATGTATTGCAATAGAACCATTCTTTGCATAACCATAAGCTTCGTATCAGGTCCTAGTAGAGGAAGTGTACGAAGGCTAGTGTTTTAAAACACATTTCTAGACCAATCAACTTCTGGTTGTTATTTGAAAATGGAATATATAACACATTGGTACATTTCTCTTCAGTGAGCCTCTTGATTTGTATAATTTAGAACACGATTAACCAGTTGCGTTAGTTTTTACGTGTATTGTTTCAAAATTATGTGGAATATTATGAAAGGATATCTCAAATTTGTATGTTCTTGAAATAGCACGTGGTTCTACTTGACGTGTATAAAGAACCGTTTAAAATCGATTAATTTGATATTATTTTGTTGACATTTAACCTCGATATATGCAGCGAGCACAATAGCGACACTGGAAGTCCATAAAGCGAAACTTCACAACTCCTCTTTTATATGGAAGTCACGTAATTCTATCGGATCTTTGTAATATTTTCGTTCCGCTTCGCCGTACCACCGGCTAACGCGGCGTACTGCCTTGAAATATGAACAATCGTATATTTTTTTTATGTTTTTACAAACAAAGCTGAAAGAAAGTTATTGTACGTTCTGATCTGTGGGAATGATACTTTGCGGACTTGGTAAATTCTAGTGTTACTCTTTGTAAGTATCGATTGGTTACAGAAACGGGAAGATTTTAAGATTTGTTTCTAAAATGCATGTGAAATTTCCACTGGCAAAAGAAATATCTTACCTTCGAACACGGTGAGGGTTGCGATCGCATTGACAGCATCTCCCACACCGTTTTCAGCCACGCACTCATAAGTGGCGTCGTCGCGTTGCGCCCTCACAGGTTCGATTCTCAACACGGCTCCCTCCGCGCGCGACGGCGTTGACTACTCAACGGTAATCTTCTCTGACTGAAGTTGTTTATGGTGTCCATTGACTCCAATAGCTACTAACTTTTTATGTGGACTGTAACCTCGTTTGGCACTTTAAGGTTATAAAATTTAATAAAAGTTTCCGTTTTCTCCCGATTTCCTTCGCTTTCAATTCCATAAAACAAATGTATTATCAGTCTTTAAATGTATGCATTCTATAAACGTACAATTAAGTATTATAGTGTATTTACAAAGTGTGTTTGTCACCTGAGGATAGTTAGCGGAACTAGATATATTATCACGATTGAGAGTCCAACCACTAACTTGGGTTAAACTTAAACTTCAAATTGTTTGAATAAACGGTTCATCGTTTTCAGATATATCTTGGTCTTGTGTGAAAATTATAGACACCTAAGAGTAATGTTCTTAAACAGTAACAAAAACCCGAATTTTTATATTATTTTTTAGTATTTTTGGGTATCTTTCTACCGATCGATGTTTTCCTTGGTCGAGTATCGAGTTACATTTGGTACAGTTATCATTGTGTCAGCTCGTTTTAATGTTACGCAGTATCGTTCGTAACATTAAAACGCTAAAAAGCTAAAAGCCTTTCGAATGTCTTGTACTATTGATATGTTAGTTGGTCGTTTCTTTTTTATCTTTAGTTTTATTCTCACCCGAGGGCAACACAGTACGAGCATGTATTGCAATAGAACCATTCTTTGCATAACCATAAGCTTCGTATCAGGTCCTAGTAGAGGAAGTGTACGAAGGCTAGTGTTTTAAAACACATTTCTAGACCAATCAACTTCTGGTTGTTATTTGAAAATGGAATATATAACACATTGGTACATTTCTCTTCAGTGAGCCTCTTGATTTGTATAATTTAGAACACGATTAACCAGTTGCGTTAGTTTTTACGTGTATTGTTTCAAAATTATGTGGAATATTATGAAAGGATATCTCAAATTTGTATGTTCTTGAAATAGCACGTGGTTCTACTTGACGTGTATAAAGAACCGTTTAAAATCGATTTATTTGATATAATTTTGTTGACATTTAACCTCGATATATGCAGCGAGCACAATAGCGACACTGGAAGTCCATAAAGCGAAACTTCACAACTCCTCTTTTATATGGAAGTCACGTAATTCTATCGGATCTTTGTAATATTTTCGTTCCGCTTCGCCGTACCACCGGCTAACGCGGCGTACTGCCTTGAAATATGAACAATCGTATATTTTTTATGTTTTTACAAACAAAGCTGAAAGAAAGTTATTGTACGTTCTGATCTGTGGGAATGATACTTTGCGGACTTGGTAAATTCTAGTGTTACTCTTTGTAAGTATCGATTTGTTACAGAAACGGGAAGATTTTTAAGATTTGTTTCTGAAATACATGTGAAATTTCCACTGGCAAAAGAAATATCTTACCTTCGAACACGGTGAGGGTTGCGATCGCATTGACAGCATCTCCCACACCGTTTTCAGCCACGCACTCATAAGTGGCGTCGTCGCGTTGCGCCCTGACAGGTTCGATTCTCAACACGGCTCCGTTCGCGGCGGGCCCCGCCGCCGCGTCCATGCCCGAAACTTGGTACCTTGACTGCATGCCTGGTGACAAACAAGAGTTCAATGAAAAATGTTACAAGTTTTTTAGTACTAAGTACAGCAAGGTCAATAAAAAGTTTAGTATAATTTTCTCACTAGTATGTACAAACATGACATGTTTGGACATCTGCTCTTAAAGATAATCAACATCGTTTCTTCCTCAACGGGCGGATAGCCTTTTCTAGAAAGCAAAGGTTTGTTTATACTTAGCACGCTAGGCAGGTGAGCTTGACGAATGCCCTGCTAATTCCCTTTCCCCCTTATATCGTTTATTACTGCTAGAACATTCAATGTTATATTTTCATCTGTTACATCAAAGCGATTTGTAAATATTGTACATGTTCAACACATAAACTAATAAAAAGTGTTTATTTTGAAATCAAGACGTTCGTACTAAATTTTTAACCATGGAGCTAGAGATAATCTCAATAACGTTTTGAATGAAACCTATCATTCGAAAAGTTACAATATTATTAAGGGTGCTTGGTCGAAATAAAGTGGACTGACTATACTGAATCTGACTGAACATAGCCTGGTTCATTCGCCACTATAAATTACAAATGATTTGGGATCAATACATCGGCGGTGGAGTTCAAAAGCACGAGTGAATAGGCGCTAGTCATCACCGGCGCAGGCTGCCGGATGATAATGAAGCCCTCCGCGCGCGACGGCGTTGACTACTCAACGGTAAGCTTCGTATCAGGTCCTAGTAGAGGAAGTGTACGAAGACTAGTGTTTTAAAACACATTTCTAGACCAATCTACTTCTGGTTGTTATTGGAAATGGAATATATAACACATTGGTACATTTCTCTTCAGTGAGCCTCTTGATTTGTATAATTTAGAACACGATTAACCAGTTGCGTTAGTTTTTACGTGTATTGTTTCAAAATTATGTGGAATATTATGAAAGGATATCTCAAATTTGTATGTTCTTGAAATAGCACGTGGTTCTACTTGACGTGTATAAAGAACCGTTTAAAATCGATTAATTTGATATTATTTTGTTGACATTTAACCTCGATATATGCAGCGAGCACAATAGCGACACTGGAAGTCCATAAAGCGAAACTTCACAACTCCTCTTTTATATGGAAGTCACGTAATTCTATCGGATCTTTGTAATATTTTCGTTCCGCTTCGCCGTACCACCGGCTAACGCGGCGTACTGCCTTGAAATATGAACAATCGTATATATTTTTTTATGTTTTTTTACAAACAAAGCTGAAAGAAAGTAATTGTACGTTCTGATCTGTGGGAATGATACTTTGCGGACTTGGTAAATTCTAGTGTTACTCTTTGTAAGTATCGATTTGTTACAGAAACGGGAAGATTTTTAAGATTTGTTTCTGAAATACATGTGAAATTTCCACTGGCAAAAGAAATATCTTACCTTCGAACACGGTGAGGGTTGCGATCGCATTGACAGCATCTCCCACACCGTTTTCAGCCACGCACTCATAAGTGGCGTCGTCGCGTTGCGCCCTGACAGGTTCGATTCTCAACACGGCTCCGTTCGCGGCGGGCCCCGCCGCCGCGTCCATGCCCGAAACTTGGTACCTTGACTGCATGCCTGGTGACAAACAAGAGTTCAATGAAAAATATTGATATGTTAGTTGGTCGTTTCTTTTTGATCTTTAGTTTGATTCTCACCCGAGGCAACACAGTACGAGCATGTATTGCAATAGAACCATCCTTTGCATAACCATAAGCTTCGTATCAGGTCCTAGTAGAGGAAGTGTACGAAGGCTAGTGTTTTAAAACACATTTCTAGACCAATCAACTTCTGGTTGTTATTTGAAAATGGAATATATAACACATTGGTACATTTCTCTTCAGTGAGCCTCTTGATTTGTATAATTTAGAACACGATTAACCAGTTGCGTTAGTTTTTACGTGTATTGTTTCAAAATTATGTGGAATATTATGAAAGGATATCTCAAATTTGTATGTTCTTGAAATAGCACGTGGTTCTACTTGACGTGTATAAAGAACCGTTTAAAATCGATTAATTTGATATTATTTTGTTGACATTTAACCTCGATATATGCAGCGAGCACAATAGCGACACTGGAAGTCCATAAAGCGAAACTTCACAACTCCTCTTTTATATGGAAGTCACGTAATTCTATCGGATCTTTGTAATATTTTCGTTCCGCTTCGCCGTACCACCGGCTAACGCGGCGTACTGCCTTGAAATATGAACAATCGTATATATTTTTTTATGTTTTTTTACAAACAAAGCTGAAAGAAAGTAATTGTACGTTCTGATCTGTGGGAATGATACTTTGCGGACTTGGTAAATTCTAGTGTTACTCTTTGTAAGTATCGATTTGTTACAGAAACGGGAAGATTTTTAAGATTTGTTTCTGAAATACATGTGAAATTTCCACTGGCAAAAGAAATATCTTACCTTCGAACACGGTGAGGGTTGCGATCGCATTGACAGCATCTCCCACACCGTTTTCAGCCACGCACTCATAAGTGGCGTCGTCGCGTTGCGCCCTGACAGGTTCGATTCTCAACACGGCTCCGTTCGCGGCGGGCCCCGCCGCCGCGTCCATGCCCGAAACTTGGTACCTTGACTGCATGCCTGGTGACAAACAAGAGTTCAATGAAAAATGTTACAAGTTTTTTAGTACTAAGTACAGCAAGGTCAATAAAAAGTTTAGTATAATTTTCTCACTAGTATGTACAAACATGACATGTTTGGACATCTGCTCTTAAAGATAATCAACATCGTTTCTTCCTCAACGGGCGGATAGCCTTTTCTAGAAAGCAAAGGTTTGTTTATACTTAGCACGCTAGGCAGGTGAGCTTGACGAATGCCCTGCTAATTCCCTTTCCCCCTTATATCGTTTATTACTGCTAGAACATTCAATGTTATATTTTCATCTGTTACATCAAAGCGATTTGTAAATATTGTACATGTTCAACACATAAACTAATAAAAAGTGTTTATTTTGAAATCAAGACGTTCGTACTAAATTTTTAACCATGGAGCTAGAGATAATCTCAATAACGTTTTGAATGAAACCTATCATTCGAAAGGTTACAATATTAAAATTTAGTGTGAGTTAAAATTAAAAAAGCTATTAACTATGTTTATTGAAAATCTTATAACGTCAAGCGAAAACGTCCTAGATTATTTGTGAGGCGTCCTGCACTTTGGATTTTCCAACCCAAGATTGCGACGCAAAAACAACGAGTTGATATCTCTTGCTGATAGCGAAGCTCTTAATTCGAGGAGCCCAAGTTTCAAACTACAGTGTGGCGAATGCAGGTGTAACTTTGTGCAAAAAGTTGCTGGAATACGAGTCGCTTCAGGGAGACAGAGCTAAATCGCCACTCGTGGTAAGTGCCAAGGAAATGTATTTCACAACAAGTGAGAATAATTGTAGTCTTTCTGCGACCGCTCGGATTTAAAAGTATAATGGTTTCATTCTCTCTCTTAGTTGCTCGTCTCTGAGGCGAACTATGTATAAAGTTTTTTTTTTGCGTATCGTAAATGTAACTTGTGAAGTGGGAATAGTTACGCAAACTTTAGAAGAAAGTAGACCAGAAAATTGACGAGAAAAGCTTGTGATTTAATGTGTTCTACTGCTCATTTCTTCGATATAACTTTGAAAAGAATGTAATAACTCGGAAAAGAAAAAGCAAAATAGTAATAGATAAAGAAAAATCATACACTTCAATATTTTACACAAACATATTAAATTTATTATTAAAATGATTAAGAGTAATTAAAATCCCACCTACCGGTTTGCTGATCCTAGATTCGAATACATCTATGCACTAAAAGCATGCTTGATTTTGTTAATATGTATCTCAGAGATCTGATCAGCCCAAGCGACCTTATCGCACAAGCTTTCGATCCGATTTTAGAAACAGTTTGGGACGATAATAACTCGTTCCTATGGGTTATTATCATCCATCACCCAGCCACATATCCCTCATATTCCTTGATGTAATATCAATTACCCCATTTTATAAAGTCTTTGTTGAAAAGATTTTTTAAAGCTAATGATAGCTTTAACTGCAATTTAAAATAGATATATACATTGCCCCATGAGCTCCATGAACGAGTTACTGACTCTTTGGAGTCTAGTGACTGGCATCACAATCGTTTCTGTTCCTTATATCAACATTATTTATATCACTATTCTTATTGAAAGTATTAACACAACAACTACATTTTCATACATTAACGTATTCATTGAGAGGCCAAGGTTAAAATATTTATTTCTTTAAATATATCTCTATAATTTAGATTATAAATAGGTTACAAAATTAATTGGTTTGAATTAAATTTAAATCATAAAATTACAGCATTCTGCGGCAATTTTGAGAGAAAACTTTTTATACTAGCGATTGTTGTTTTTGTTGTAAACATTTACTTTTTCCTTTTGTTTAGTAGCAAATTGATTGCTGCAAATAATTTGGAAATAATATCCAGTATTTGGATGGGCCATTCCATCGCGCATTCGTTTCTTTTAACTTTTAATAATAATAACACTAATTGTAAATGAACGCAAGGTCTAGTCCAAATTCACAATCAGGTCACCTAACTAAATGGTAAGTAAAAGGCAAGGCAGTAATGTAGTTTATGGCCCTGTGCCATGTGAAATCTGATGGACCTTACATATTTCTAACGGTTCTTTATTGAAAGTTTTTAAATTAACGCCGTTTTGTATTAGCTACGTAATAATTTGTACAAACACTTTATGAATTTTAATGAAGAACTGTTGACGTTCTTTATTAATAAGCTCGAAAGCACTACATTGAAAAATATGCAAATAGGTTATTAAAAGAGCTTCGCAAAATCTCTCAAGAGTTTGCTTAATATAAAAACAGTAAAACAGAATTAATTTTCTATAATATATTTGTAATAAATAAGTTAACGAACTAGTGAATGATTACAGGACGCAAAATAATTTTTACTTCCCAATGTAAAAATTACATTATAATTTTAATATGAAAAGAAGTAACAATTATTTATCCATGATTGGCGAGCAATGTTTGTTACGTTAATCTAATCTACATCTACGAGTATATTGATGATGATGTCCAAATGACACATTTCTGCCACGCTTAAAAACAAACAACACTGTCGGCAGTCTATTGCGCAAACATTTACACAGTTAATCATCATTACTTTCCTCTATCCGATGTATGGTTTAGTTCTTCCTCGGAAAATATTCTAAATGATGGTGAAAAACATATTGAAATCAACTTAGAAGTTGACTAACACGGAGTAGAACTTAATTTTATAGTTTTCAAAGTAATCTTATAATCTAATAGTAAAGTAATTAAAACTATCTTATAAAACAGATTATTCATCGGACATTAGGTGGATAAACAATGTGAACAGAAATGCACGCCACAGTGACCGGCAGTCAGAGATGCAGACGCAAAAAAACTAAAGATGTTTTAACTTCGGCAGTTCAAGAGCTTAGAATAAAGAACCCGAACAATGATTTACATGCATCCATGATGGATCGCAGTACTATATAGAAGTGTTGCTAAATCAGCTCTCTTAGAGCAAAATTTAACTCTGCATCACGTGATTATTGCCCCTCTACATTTTTCCCCGATTTTTTTCTTAGCATTTACAAACTAAATTGTATCGCTGTTAATAATGATTCACAGACTGCAGATAAAGCTGTCAGTTTATAGCATTTCCGTACATTAAGATCTGTCATTGTAACCTACTCGTATTATATACCCGCTTCAAAAAAGAATGTTATCGTCTTACAGTATCGCTATGATGCGATGTTAACCTTTTTGTAAAAATTGTTTTCATTGACGTGTCTGTTTTAGCTTTATCGTGATCTAACGCTGAAGTTGAAAAAGTTTTTAATCAAATCAATATAATAAAAAACAAGGCTTTCAATGAGCTCGAAACATACAACACAAATTTTGTACTAACTGCAAGAACAGAACTACAGCGCTTATGCGCCTTATAGAAGTGCTACCACGACTACAATATTCCTCGGGAATTTCTTAAAAAAATTGGTACTGTGGCAACATATGACAAACCCTAAAGTATTGACGAAGCGGGTCCAAGTATTTTAACTACAGAAAAGCCACAAGAGCAAGACGGCGCACACATGTTCGCACATGGTGCGGCTCCTCATCATCTGCCTGTACATTTTACGTCTACTGTTGCGCCATATTTTTTTAATTCTGGAGGCCTTTTTCTTTTTTATTAATTAACTTAAAATGTGGCTCTTTTTTGGCTATTTTGGGTGAAATGAAAAGAGCCCCGGCTGTTTGACTTTTACTAGCGTGTACTTTTTCCATTTCACTATTTACCAAGTATCATGATAGTACATCACCTATCACGACAAGATGCGACTTATGATTGAGATTCTCGAACGGGACCGGACGCTTTGACCGTCGACCCATTCATTATTGCTCAGTTTGCCGGAATGCCGCGCTGCTTGTTATTAGCAACGTAGGTTATAGGAAAAGTTCTTTTAGTAACTTTCATATAAAGGAAGCCACAATAGTCAATGTTTTTTTTCAAAACTTAGGTAGGATTTGTGTCGTTGGCCTGAAAAGTTATCATGGTGTCCCATATTTGCATTGGTAGAAAGTGGAATTAAACTATACGCAGGGTACAGGGTTATATAATTCAAATACAATAATTTAACATTGTCCTTTCGCCGCGTGGCCTACAAAAAGTCTACGACTCTATCTCAGCTCACGACGATGATTAGCTGCGTCCACAACTGCGAAGTGACTGTTACTGCGATCGCGAATCCGTATGCCAAGAGCAGTGATTATGGAAAATGCTCACTGTGGGAGAGGCCTATGCTAGACATACTACAGTGGACTATTTGCATACTGTAAAAAAGAAGAAGAAGCTCGTCGCAACAGATAGTAACACATTATCAGCACAGATTAAAAACCTGAACAGGACACTGCAATATTTTAATGTTTTGTTTGGCAATAATTATTGGCAAACCGGCATTCCGTTACTACTCTGAGGGAACCCCTGCTACCTATGTTTACCACCAATCAGCAGTACAGCCACAGTTGCCTTCTGGTTTGAAAGGTAAATAGAGGCAGTATAATTAAAGGCTGTGAGATGTTCCATCTTAGTCCTCAGAGGTGACAACGCATTGTAACCTCCAACAATTGAAGTCTGTTGCAGGTATCCATGGGCTGCTGTAGCCATGTGACATCAAGCGGAATCAACATACCGTTTGATGTTAAATAGCCAACGCTCGTTTATCAACCAAATTCAATTGGAAAAGTAGTCAACGCACTTTATCACATCGCGTACAGTGGCCAGGACACTTCTTTGGGTTAAAGAGCTGTAATGAAAATAGCTTTCTATTCATTTGTATGAACTCTTTCTTTTCGTTATCTTGTTATCAAATGGGACAAAATTTGAGACCTTCTAGTATTTATACAAGCATTTACGGCTGTCACCCATAGGAGTAAGCAGAAATTACAAATTTCCATTGACTTTGATCATCGATCATCGATTGACTTGACTCCGTAGCCAAACGGGTTTCCGCAACGATACAACTTACAAATTAGTCCAAAATTAGAGTTTTACAATTTATAAAAAGCTGTGCTTGCAAAAAGCTTGCAGTTTATTTTATGAACAAGGAAAAAAAGAACGAGAGCTCTCAATACTTTGAAAGTAACTTCGAAATTGTGAAAGTCATGGACAAAGTTGCGAGAAAAAGAATTCAATAAATCTTGTGAGTCGCGAGTTGTGAAACACTGTCATATAGTTATTCACGGAAATATGTAGGAGACGCAACGTATTTTAAAAATAAGTCTTTATAATACCTCCTTTATTCTGTATGTTATTGTATTTAATAGGATACATTTATCTCAAGGAATCAGATTAAAAATATCAAACAAAAAAAAATCAATTCATTGATTTTTAAAAGATGTCAACTCATTAACATAGAAAATAATTTTCGTGTATATATTCATAAACTTAATTCGATTAACACGCAACATAAATAACAAATAGTGACCTATATTTAATTCCCGCGAGCATGATAATAACAAGAGTTATTAATTTTCGGGTGTTAATTCGCTAATGACTTGACACTTTTAAAGTTCCCTTTGTTCCGTTTTAATAATTGTAAAATTAGTTTTAATTATTTACGCGACAACGAAACAAAACTTTTATAATTTCTTTTTGGTATAATAAGTCGTTTTTCACATCAATGTACCTTATTTATATATCCTATCCTATGGCGATAAATCTTACACGTCTAATGTTTGCGAGAAACAAAATCTGCAGTTATCCGAATGGTCGACACGTTTGATGGATCGGCAGATCGGGTCGACAAATGGACAAATCGCGAGTAAAGTTAGATAAAATACATAGAATATGAAATGAGATCGATACGTATGATCAGGACCATTATTCTTTTATGGTCGCCGCTCTCCGTTCGGATGATCGACGCTATTACATTTTTCATGGCGGCCCGATGAAACTATTTAGAGGGGAATGGGGACGTATTAGGGTCGATTTCGCGTGCGTGGTTGATGGGCGATACGTTTTTTTTCAGCTCATTGCCCTCCGGTCTTATAGAAGTCATTACCGGCTATAGATATTTGTGGGCCAAAAATGTCTTTTTTAAATTCAATATCGAACTAAAATTTAAAGAGCAACCACTCATGCATTATGTTTAGAGCAGCGTTTGACTTTTGAGTGACATCATTTGCCATTTGTGAAATTTTGCGGCTTCAGCATTTATATTAGCATAAAAAACTAACCCAAAAAGTAACTTTTTAACTAATATATACGTTACTCAACACAATCGAATTAATAAAAATAATACTTTAGTAAAAAATATTGCTAATTAAAAATTAAAAAAAAAGACTCGAAGACCGATTTAATAGCAAAAGTGTCAAAAGTAGTACAGTAACTGCCAGAGTTGCAAACGCCTGCTGGGGTTTAAGCTGCTTTGAGACGGTCAGAAAGCATATGCAGCCGCGCTACTCCAATACAGAAGTTTTACACTTGCGACGTTTCGCTTCAGTGCAAACCTCAAAGTAAATAATCATTAAAAATTTTAAACAATTTTTAAGGTTATCCGGCATCGAAGTTTAATCTCGTATTACCCTGAGCAGCAAGCAAGGACTGTTTTCCAAAAAAAATACATTCATAGCATTGAAAAAGACAATACAAAACCTGATGATTCATCGTTTTCTTGAATTTATAATGAATTTGTAGATTTACTGCTATAGTTAAATGATAATAATGTTGAATACTTACTAGAAACTCGTTTGCCGTTTTTCCGCCACTGAATATTAGGGATGGGGTCGCCTCGGGCGGCGCAGAAGAACGCGGCGATTCCGTTCGCCCGTACTTGCAGGTTCCGCGGCCGGATTGTGATCTCGGGTGGATCTGCGTGCACACAAAAAACAACGTAGATTAGTAAATGAAAAAGGTTCATTTTCGATTGCGCTGTTCAACACGAAGAAATACAATTTTATAAGACAGTGAAATGTGTCCAGTAAATGTCGCGAGCTGCTTGACGTGGGATCCCCGAAACGTTACAATCTAGTTGTGGTTATTTTGCAAAATTTCGATCAGATATATTAAACCACGAAACAAAGAAAATACAGAAATTAGACAACAAAAAAACACTTTTGCTAAAATACATTGTCCATTATTAAAGGAATATCAATTTATCTTATTTAATGTTTCTTTCATGATTTATTATCTAAATCAAATCTTAGGTACGCGTTTCAGATTTTGGTCAATTCATACGATCTCCATCCAATTTTCCACTATTAATATATTACGGACTTCTGGAAGAGAGCCCTCCTAACAATATTATCTCCACGTAAGTCGCCGCACGATAAATTATGTACAGATGAATTCACAGACTAACTTGATTTAACTTTTTCCGTTAAATATTTTGGACACGTCTCTTATATATTATGTCATAACTTCTGAGGAACATGACGTATTTGTTAATAGTTTTGTGATCGTCATTTAAAATTCAAGCCACGAATTGATCCCTTAAACCGTAGATCTGAAACTACCACATTGTTTAGTAAGACCATGCATGATACTAGGCGATAGACTCCTATCCCAAGGAGTCGTCTGTGTAGGTACCACTCTTATAACAGTCTCTGTCTCAGTTCTGTGAGGCATTCCATCTTAGTTCAATGGTTGACAGCGCATCTGTGGGTTACAGATGTTCTTTGATGAAGTTGTTTGCAGGTGGACTGGTAGCATATTTGTCGCCCCAATTCATTAAAAAAATAGTACGAATGTTCATATTGCGCTTTCGGAGAAAGGATTTAAAAAAATGTTGAAATTGTTTACATCGAAGGCGTAACATCGCCTTTTTCTAACCCGATGTTACGCGGATGCGATAAGTTCAGATAGTGTCTTAAAGTTTTTTCGGAGAAACACAGATTCAGACGGTAATCATGATCATCGTAACTATCCTCCTTCTGTAAATCCTCCTCTGCATGACATACCTATTCGGGTTTTTGCAAGGGCTGCGCTTGGTAGACCACCTTGGCTCTCAGAGGATGGCTGCTTGTCACAGGATAATTTACGTTGTGTAAGTTAAAATGCTTCATAAAACAGCATTAATCAAAAAAGCCTATGCTATAATTACTGGGACCGTACTGTCATTTATTATTTTCTATGGTAGTTCTTCGAAAATTCTTACCAAATATCGAAGCAATTAAACTGGAGACATATTCAAAACATTAAGTTATAAAAAGCCCTGAATCGTGTTAACAAACCATCCAGAATAAAAATATCTCTAGGGACCCAGAACAGAACATTGGACGAGAGCCGTGGGGAGCGTTTGATTTCTGAACTAGAAAATGAAATCCCATTTACTTCTCCATACGTATCCGTGACTTTCCCTTGGGTAAAGCGACGATCGATATGACGTTAATAAACGAACGCAATTTCGGAGACTGTCACATCGGAGTTAAAATATTCATGGAATGGACACCGCGGAGCTGGGCGCTTGGATTAGATATCTAAAAAAGGTGGAATCCGCTTTGACCGCGGTATAAACCGGATAACGAACAACTCATATCGGGCGAAGCGTCACACGTGGATCCATTCAAAGTATCGCTTAACACGCCGAAACGTAAATTAAGCAATATTTTCGAACCCGGTACTAAATGACTGTACATTTGATTTGTAATTTCATATCTGATCGCAATTCTTTCGTTATCGGTACGGGGAATATTCAAATATTTGCTTTTAAATCAACATCGGGAGCGGTAAAAATATTCGTGTGACGGATTATGTTTATTTCTCGACGGACTAGGATGTGAATGGTCACGTTTTATATGTGCGCGGGATTGAAACGGGCGCGAGGACGTGCCGACGTACGCATACAAATAAAAAAAGCGGTCATTTTTTACGCCGTTCGCGCCAACTAAGCGGGATTAAATTACGCGGGGCGTAGACGCCACCATGTACGAAAATTAAATTGCTTTCGTCGCGAGGCGATTTAACGCTTACTTATTTGAATAGGCGGAAAGATTTATTAAGATATATCTTGTTTCTGACGTAAGTAACAAAAGGAAGTCGTTGTAAAACATATTTAAGTACTTACAATTATATTTTCATAGTTGGGCACTGGTCAATACTATAAGAGTCATTGTAGTTCAATGACAGAATGCACGCCTTCAATTCCCTAGTACGCGAACATTCAGATATAAGCAAGGTATGTGCGTTGTCGCTTCTATAGAAATTTACGTGTATAGAAGTGAACTTACATCAGTTGTTAAAATCAAACAAATAAGGTAATAAAAATTATAAATAGGTTTATCTGCATATATTATGTAGACGATGACCATGTAGATAGAATGTATCCGTATTTATTTTCACCAATCGAACAAAAGGGAAACAAACACTGCGGCAACAATTCAATTCACTAAATTACCAAGCCAGACAATTTTAATACTGTACATGAACTAAATCCACATGCCGACGGTTCGGTTCCAGATGTAATGGTCGGACTAAAAATTGTCGGTGGTGTTTTATGGTTAAATCGACGTCCAATAAAACTGTCTACCGAACGAAATCACAGCGCAGCAAAGGGAAATATTGCTATCAATTATTGTCGAGTATTCATTATTCAGTGCAGAATGTTCGACTATTTTATAACAGCCCTTCCATAATTGTAATCCGAAATTGCTGAGGACGCATCTCGTATTATCGCAAAAAAGCAGTTTGTCCCACGATGTTAACGCAAAATTTAAATAAAAACCAAGCGACACAAGCAGATTTTTCGCAGCTTCCATATGTTTAGTGTAAAAGCTTTGGTCTCCAATTCTTGTGGAGATTTTAAAGTCTGGTAGACTTCCTCGCGCTGGTACATTTTCTGCTGAGCGGACATTATTTATTATTTACAAATCTTGTTTCTCATTTACAGTACAAATTTATATTTAAAATCTACTGCAATATAAAAAGTCTGACTGCTCTGGCTGCTTTGCTTTTAGTTACGTTTAATTAATATGCTGTGTGGTTTCGGCGTTTGAACCTGCACCCGTTAGATGACCCATTTTTTTCTAAATTGTTAACTATTTGTTAAAAATTACCATACTGTCAAATATGTCTGATGTAAAAACTTAGGTGATATTACAGTGATACTCACTGTAATATCACGAATTTAATTTTGGGAGTATATAAATAATAATTTCCTTTAATTATGAACTCCGCATATTTGGGAAAATAATAAGAATATAATAGCATAAGTTTCTGTCGTGTCCGTCAAACTTGCATAATCCGGATCTATTCCTGAAACAGAATAATTATTAAATTAAATATACAACACTTACGTGTGAGATAACGTATAAATAAAACTGAAGACTCGTTCACGGCTGGTATACCAACGGTGTTCTCTTCTGTGTATATTTCCTCCAGAGGCGGCTCGGTTTCTTCTGTTTCGATTTCTGTTTCGTCTGTCCGATAAGAATCATTTTGAGATTGCAAATGGTTGTCGTATTTTTTGTGTATACCAAGATGTTGTGTTTTTTTTTTCTAGCGATCTCATCGTACATGTCCCTAACATGTCCTAGGCCTCATTGATTTAAATTGTTTTTCTGATGCAACAATATTTCCGAGGTAAATATCGTTGTTTTGGGAATGAAATTTATTACTTAATTGAGTAAGTATTGAAACCTGATTTCTTTGAACAACAAACTTAATACAGAACCAAGGTATTTTTCGTAGCAGGTAATAAATATTGAAACGCTAATGAATTTAAGTCACATTGAGTTTACATTCTCAAATGTGTTAACAGATTAACATCAATGTAAAAACTTGCACTTTTGTTTCGTATGCACAGGCTGAATGCGACCTTATTGACACTTAGCGAAGAACGTATTAGTACTAGTGGTCATCATTATTTGTATATTCTGAAAAATGTTTTTAAGAAACTAAGGATTTTTTTGTTAACAAATCAAATAGCCTAACTTGTAATCCAAATAAAACGCAAACGCTATTCGTCTTTACTAATAGTTTAATGATCACAGCAAGAGCGGCGATCATACATGATTTCATTGTCAGCGGACGGATAGCGGCGCGGACTGTCGATGATATCTTTGACCTGGGTGTCGTTGGCTTAGTTAACTAGTAGCGCAAATATATCTTGAGGCAAAGTAACCCACCTATGTCTTAGAAATCAGCTTTAGAATATGAGGTTAAATTTAACGTCGTAACGTCGCAACCAGCCTGTATAAACTAATTTACGTGTTATCGTCGTAGTAATTATTAAAAGATTTTAAGATATCTATTACGAGTATTTTCAACTCGATGATACTGGAGAATCCAATACATATATAGTAAATTTCTTGGCATCGCTTAATAAAACAACGCCACGCGAGATATTTGATAAATTTGTTTCTGTTTAACATCGCAAAGCGCGCAAATATTTCATTGTTATACAAACTATGTCAATATATTTAAAGGTGCATTCATCAGTACATACATTGACACATACAATGAGAAATGATAATTACAGAAATAAAAACTGATTTTCTTTCTTCGATGTATTTGGACAGCATTTAATTTGTCGTCCCACTTTGTGTCTGCAACAATAGCATTCGAGCGATTCCCAAGAATAATGTGATATAAATCATCCCTTTTGTTAATATTAAGAAAAAACGTCGATATATTCTCGATATCGATGCAATAAATAAGCATCGGAGTAACATCGATTATTGAAAGATTTATATCTCAGCTCTGTCAAGTGTGTATACTTACACCATTATTCACATGGAGAGTTTCATTGTGTGAGCAGACGCGATAAAAATGGATAATGGGAATATGGATGAATAACTTGACGGTGTATACGGAGTCGATAATAAAGCAATTGGCTTCTTTTGTGTTAGCAAACGTGGGAATATAGGGTTATTGCAAGTGAACTATTGTTCAAATTTAATCGAGTTTGGGACCCTTCTACTCAATTTAATTGTAAACCTGGAATTTGTAATGAATTTTACTCAGTTAAAATAGGGGCAATGCAGACATAAACTTACGTCTTGTTATAATATTTTAGACTAACGATATGAAAACTAATGAATCTGATAAAACAGTATCATACATTCATGGAACAGTAAATGAAGGTGAAAAGTAGGTTCAAAATGTAACATTCACTGCAGGGAACATTAAATTTCATGCTGAATCATGTTTATTGCCGATGCCTCATAATGGAGGCAATAAACAAACAAAAGTAAAAAGATTACTGGCGAGTCTCGAAGCCGCTCACAATGTTCACTCTCAACACTTCCATGAAAGCTACTAATGAATGTAGGGTAGACAAAAAGGTGAAAAATAAACAAGCGTGCAACAATAGCCACCAAACAATGCGGGTTCACCTCAAAGGAGATCTGGCAGAACAAAAAAATGCGAAACGCGGGAAATCGTCGCTCGAAACTTCGAAGTGAAAAAGACAATAAAATTGCGTTTGTACGAATCTGAAGTATCGTACGTCATAGCGTCCGCACGAAAACCTTTTCGAGCGAGCTTGATTGTCTATAATAGTTGACTCAGAAATAAAAAAATTCCAGATCATTAGTCAAAATACGACTTTCAAATGGCGTTTCACAGATAAACGACAGTGCGTGACTGACTTTACTGAATGACAATACTTCAATAAAATGAGAATTGATATTTTTTCTATATGCTATAAAGAGAGAAATAAATCTGATGTACACATTAAAAATATTCCAAAAAATCGGTCACGATAGGTTAAGACAAGTAATATATAAATAAAACCTTAAAAAACAGATACGGTATCCGAAATCCAATCTTGCCCTCTGATTTTGGATCTGAATTACAAGCTATTGTCCTGCTTCTTTGACGTTTGTTTTACATAACAAAAGCAGCACAAAGTAGATCATGGTATTACAAACATAACGTAAAGCCATAAACTTACAGGAATGTTTTTCGTTTTCAAGCATAGAGATGTAAGATTTTTTTCACTATTAATAGTTAAAAAAAATAGCTATAATAAATAGTATAGCATAAATAAATAGCTTAACATCGTTTATACCTAGGCTTACATATTGCATGCACCTTAAAAGAAAAACAAATAAATTCTACCGGAGCAGTAGACCTTTAGGTTTTTCGGTAGAACAACATTTAAAAAAAATAACGTCGTGCTGTATTTCCCATATTATTTTCAGCACGTACTTCACTACTCCAACACTTTATTCAAGCATCACTATATCATCGCGCGATAAGGCAGCAATTTCACAAAGTCTAGATACGCGGAGGAGTAGGCGTTGGCGATATTTCACGTCAGAACACCGTTCCATACGTAAATAAATCGCTATTCTATCGCCCTTGGGAATTTATCGAGCGTTCGGTGGTTAATAGCCCGCATTAATATGAATCGCGTACGCTCTCTGCACTGTAATGTGTGCTTTCTTTTTTCGGGAATAAAAATAATCATGGGTTTTTATTGCACTGAATAGGAAATTTAACGGCACACGGCTTAGCGTGTGCAGTTTTCAATATAATTAAGAGTCGTTATAAAATTTATCCATATATACGAGTACACGTCTCTAATCCATATAAGCTAAAAAGACTTATAAACCAATTCTATTCAGGATCCAACAAAGGGTTTAGTAACGAATTAACAGATGATTCGAAATAAGGATTTTCCATCAATTCTTGCAAATCGCGGAATTAAATTACACAAAAATATATGTACATTTACTAGAATAGTCGCGAAAACGAAGTGGGAAATAATAATGTACATACGACACTACCTAAAAGTCAGGTATACTACGAGAATTCATTTTTCAACACATGCAAACAGCGATTGGGTCATAAATCTGAATCGACGTATGAAACTAATAGAGCCTTCCTTAGGGACCATTAAACACGGGCTATGGTCTTCAGCCGAGCCAATTTCCTGTGATGATCGACACGGTAACGTGCCTATCATACAAAAACGTGTTACAATAATAAATGATTAAATAAGCTGATCTGATTTTTTTGTGTTGTCGTTTTGAAAATATAATATAAATTGGAGATGCGATACTTCCGGATGAACTAGTAGTATTATTAGGCTATGACAACCGACTAACGGAAGAAAATACATCCGAAAATGTCGAATTGAAATACCTTAGAGTAGTGGTGGTAAGCAGCTGTACTGGTGCTGACGCTGTGTGGCAACTACTCAGCACACAAACTGCCATGGCAGCTTTTTCTGGCGTTATCCAGTAGTGGACTTTACGAGATAGATGGTAATTATCAATTAAAAAATCATCACCTTAATTTTCAAGACACAATGCCTCGTTGTAAGTCTTAACAAGGAAAATGTCTTCCGGCTCTTGACTTTTTACTATATAATGGGTTCGAATTGTTTCTCTCCTAGAGAGGAGAGGGGCCTAAAACAAAGAGTCCCTTGTGATTTATAAGTAATAATCACGAATCAATCGAGATAGACTATATCAGTATTTGCAGTCAGTGGATCATTACCTCTTAAGAAATTACTTCTTACTTTTAAAAATAAAACATACTTGTTAGCATTTATCAGCAGCGCTACCAATCTTGTAGATCATTGTAATATATAAAACAACAGAATATCGTAATAAATATTGGAATGTCTTCAGCAACCGTGTCTTAAATCCGCACTGTTAAAACACTTCATAAGTAATAGTTTTAACGATTAAAGTAAATAATGATTAACATTAAACTAGTTTCGGACGATAAAAATAACAAATAACCGTCGGTTCTAAACTAAACTGCACAGAAACTTCTTTATTTACCTGAACAAAAGACGGGACTTCATAGCGAAATGGTTGCCCTGGTATGGACGATGTTTATAGCGAATAAAACATCTAGAGAGTAGATGTTTGCATGGCTTGTCTGACGCCACGTCAAATAGAGGAAGTGTTTTTGTGTGGTAGGTAATGTCCAAGTCTGGACTGATTCTGAAGCTTAACTTTATGAGAAGGATATAATACAAGAATAGGTCGCATATTTAAAAACAATGCCAAAATTAAAAAAAAAAACTTAAACATTAGGTCAAAATGAGAGGATACTGAAATAGAACAACTACATATATGCGTTTAAGTTGTTGGTTACACATCATACAATTTGTGGAATGTATGACACAGTAATGAAGAAAATAATTTATTTTGATGTGAGAACTGGAGCTGGAGGAAGTCGGGGAAATTATTTCATCATTCACTTTAATTGCATAGCTCAGGGAGTCAAAGCGAGAGACTTAACCTTTGAGCTATGTAATTCTTAAGTTTCGTTTTAATAATATGAAATATGTCCTAGTCGATATAGGAAAAATGTTTTCTTACTTTGCCATGAAAATATCGTATAATTTATGAAAGCCTTGAAGAAATAATTGAAAATGCTTCATATTTTATTGATTGCAGGTGTTATAAAACTACTATAACGCAAAGTGCACTTTGAGATGAGAGCATTCAAATATTTTATAGCAGAACATAAACCTGAGAGCTGGCCAACAATGTATGCACGTAACAAAATAATGACGATATACTTTCGTTACAAAGGCGATTACTTTGACGAACCTTAATCTATAGAGAATACTGAAGATGCTTTAGTTCTCCTACTACGAGATACCTCAAGCGTCTTAGAAGAATAATTGATAATATCAATATGAAGTCAAGGCAAGATAAAAACAAAAACAATTCTTCAGTGCTTAAAAGAAAAATCTGGTTACCACAATCTGGACAACTTTCGAATAATATCGACAGTTGTCAACTAAGCAGGAGAAATTGTAGTGCCGTGTAGTGTAGTAGAAAACACATAGACACTCACTCGTCTTTGCCTTCCTATTCGAACCTAAGCTTACTTAAGATAAGGTAAGATCAGAGAAGGGTCGGAATTACGAGTACATTTTATTGAGACAATACATTTGTGTATTGCACAAATATTAACTTTCATCCGAACCCTGAACACATGACCCAGAAGTCAGATACGCTGGTCATTAAACCGGTACATGCGATGTCAAACTTAAAAATTGATTAAAATAAATAATATGATCCGAACATACGAGAATACATCTACGAACGAACAAACATAATAGAGATACGAGGACGATAAAAATACACAATCACAACTCAATCTCAGGTTGATTTTCATCCGACCCCAAATGCCTCCCTCTTGAAACAAAGACATCAATGGAAGAAACAAAATCAGTTCTGTATCTTTAATTTTCGATCATACATCACATACATCGTAACAATAATTATATAATATACGAATAATACAAATTGATCAATAAATAACGTATCTTTGAAAGTATTGTTACAATAACACTGTCTTACAAGTAGCTTAAACATACAATAATTTCTAATACATAAATAATCATAAAAGCGAACCAACGACATATATTTTGAGGGTAACGTAACCATTTGCACATTACACAGGTCAACATAAACTTTTTTTTAGGTATAACTTTGATTCTATACATAGAATAAAATAACTGAAATCTTCATTTATTACTTATAAAGTTTGGCTTCATCTTTTTTACGTTGATAAAGAAAATTTTAAGTTTTATTTGTATATTATTGATAGTATGAGCAGCAGGTGGCAGCGCTCCTTAAAGTGCATATTTTACACGCTCATTTGGATCAATTCAATGATAATAGGCTACCATAACGACATTATCAGGAGCAGCATAATGAGAGCATGATGGGAGATTACGTGAGGGTTTAACACGGGAAAGTTCATAGAAACAGAAGTAGTATGTAAAATATTCGTTCTATTTTCAACATTTTTTTATGTTTGTCGTTTGTTATTAATTATCATTTCTTAATAAAAGTGGTTTACTAGCGAAACTGAAGTTTGTTTTGTTATTAACAATAAATGTTTGAGAAAACAGGTAATTTTTCATAAATTCCGAAATGCGATCTGATTTGTACTAAAGCAAAATGTATCTAATATAACAATTTCTTCTTTTATTATTTACGTGGAAAAGATGAAAATTTGTCGTCTAGAATCCAGACTCAACAATGATCGATGACGTCAGCAACGTGAGTAACCGTGAGACTAAAGTCTGAAAAGTCAGTTTCTGCAATCGCCAACCTCCTTGTCAATTACGGCAAATCCTCGTGCGAGGCCTAGCTCTTCCAGTGGACCTATCATCAACCATCACGTTCTATCGCTCGGAAAAGCGTAGTTAAAAAAAGTATGATGTATCTCGATTGTATACCTAAATAATGCGGTGGACGGAGGTCTAAATATTTTTAGTCCGCACAACCCAATTTTCACCAAAGTTAATTCGGGACAAAGGGACAGGTGGTGAGCCTATAGTCTTCTTCATTTCCAAGATAAAGATACAAAACGTACGTAAGTTTCGAAAAACTCGACGGTACGAGCCCCTCCATATAAGGAAACGAACTCGGTTCGTAATACGCTTACAAAATGCAATAAGAATTATATTGTACAATAAATCCAAAAAAAAACAACAATACGTATATTGTTTAAACTAAATGCGCATGACAAAACGGTAGCGCGACAGTTGATGTTTCGACCTAGTAATGCATAGTTCTAAGAAGAATAACTTATCCCGACATGAACCACGTTATTTCGGAATGGTAGAAAAATGACTAGATATATGAAGAAAATACGGCGACAATAAAAATGTAGAGTCACGAATGTGCGCAGAGGAACAGCGTATACAAGGTGTCCCGACTGTTTATCATTGAGACACATGGTCCCGTCCTTCATGAAACTAAGAAACTTCCAGAAAGTCAAGGTCATTAAAATAATTAGACACATTGAGGAAATCCATAACAAAAACCATTCGTCAGTGTAAAATTAACATGAAACTGTTTTATCTATTTAGATTAGTTAAGCTTATTGCATTGCTGTTTATTGATATTGTGACGATATAAAATTTTCTTGGTCTAGAAGGAAAAAGTCCATGACTACTCAATGATTATTTACTTCAACTCTTAGAACCTATTACAAAACACCATGTAGCCACAACTACAGATAATTCCCTATTCCTAATTAAAGTTAACCGATATTTATAATGCTACGGGAAGGAAAGAAATTAAATTTAAATAAATAACACAGTCAAATACGAGAATGGGAAATGTCAATCAAAATTATAAGAAGTGTTTTCAGGAATCATCGCGAACATGCAGACCATATGTATCGCGTTCTTCGCTTGTATATCGCTTACTCTACCCATCCGTGCGGGCTCTATGAATGTATATGCGGATGGAGTGCCGCCATGACAAGATTTTCTGCTTATCATAAACAATATTATTTCAAAGTTATATATTCACAACGTACACTCTTCATATGTCTGATTATTCTAGAAATGCTATTTTCCCTTAGTTTTGTGTGATTCTTAGAAATCAATCGAATAGATAGGGAAATTACATACTCTTATTTACTTAATTCGTAACAAAAATGATCTCATCTTAATGTTCATTAAACGGAATCAAAAATAACGGTTTTTCCCGTAATATGGTAATAAATCTGCTACTGATTAGATGAAATGCATGTCAGCTTTTATTGATGTTTTCTCAGAGGGGCTAATTTCCAGCAGTGGCCTTGTAAATAAAATAACAAGAATAATAAATATTGTATAAATTTTAATTTCAGTGAGAACGTATATGAAAAATAAGATCGAAATGATTTGGTTTTGGGAAACCTTATCCTAAAATAACGAGTAAGAAGACGAGGTAACTTGTAATCCGACCGGTCAAAACAACGAGATTTTTCAATATGAACCTTGAAGTTAAGCTTTTACGACACGGTTTCGCTGTACGCGGAGAATCTTATCATTTTGACTGATGTATATTTTTGGTAGATTCACTGCCGATAGGGATGAGGGAACGCGGGTTGATTTTCACCAATTACCGGGGGCAACTCCCCACAGAATTTTCCGACGCGATGGGGATATTATCATGCATATTGCATGAGACAATAAGGTGTCAAAGTTGGGGCTGTGGAAAAACGCGAGGTGCCTGTTTGCCTATCCATCATCGTGAAAAAAATGTTAGAAAAATCTGCGTATGTCGTAAGTCTTTTTATTTGAAATACTGCTCCTTGGCAAATAATTTGTCTCATTCGGTGATTGGCACTGTCTGAAAGTGTCATCGTTTCACTTCCCTGAAGATACATTAGAGGAAGGAATCAAAAAGCATGTTTTACTACAACCTTCATAAAATGGGTAGTTGAATATGTGAAGAGATATCTTAAATTTAGTATTACTTTCTGAACACACGTTCAGAATTTGATTAGATACACGAGCTGTGACACCGATGCCGTACATGTTCAAAGATTAAAAAAGGCAATTTTATCAACATTTCTGCTTAATTACGCATCTCCATTACAATGTACGATTAAGTCGATGATTCCAATCGACTTTTCAAAACTCCATCATGAAACAATGAGGCAAGTTAGCTCGCAACTTCCGTGCAGTTAATTCCCTTTGTACACTACGCGATACAAGGCTGTACCCTCTTTAATATTTTATAGGGGTTATATACTTAGCTGATGAGTATATTACAGAGCTCGCTTACCACCTGATGCCTTCAAGGTGTTTACTCGACTCCGCGACGTCGGGGAAATCTAATTACACACCGCCCGGGGAAAGATGTAGGAAGCCGGGATAATAAATCATCCTTCATCATTTCACTTCTATCTAAATTAAAGGTCTCATTTTTAATATAGCGAATTTTAGAATACTTATATTTCATATCAGAAGAAATATTTTGGAATTTTTACAAACTTCATCAATCATAGCAAAAATATAACGCTTGAAAAGATTATATTAGTGACGTATAATTACATTTTTACAAGTTATATAATTTAACGTAATCTTGGTTCGCATTTAAGTCGAGAGGATAAGGGTATGAAATTTTGATACATAAAAAAATTGAAAAGCTTCCGAAGCTTCGTCAATTTAAACTATTAAAGCTTGATAATTTACCTATACACAATCTTTGACAGAAGATGCAAGATACACTTTAAATGCTAATAAGGAATCGACTTTGAAACGCAAATGAACGGGCTTTATTAAGGATCATAGATCTTACATTGGCGTCGCTAAAACCGCAATCCCGAACCGTTATAAATAATTCTAAAACTATACAAACGACTCCACCGTGTACTCTACTGTTCGGAAGTGCTTTTTATTTTAATTTCTTGCGTCACTTTTATCGCTGGATTCGATGTTTATATTAGCACAACAATCCCGCGCAACGCTGCCGGCGCTTTGTTGTGGTAATTTCATTAGACGTGGCCGCCAACCGCTGAATATTAATTGGTGCCGACTTCACTTCGTGCACTTTTGCTCTCGATGTTACCTTAGTCTGAACATTAATAATGGCGACATAAAATATAAAATGGAAAACTGGGTTTGTAGTGAATATTTTTATAAAGTAGCGCGTAAAAAGCAACAGATGACAAATGTATCATTACTGGGTAAAAGGTTTCTCTCAATTTTTGAGGGAGTTTTGGAAGGTTTGGTTGGTTATTTACGACACGTAGTAAATGTATAAATAAAAATTTTAGTGGTACCGATACCGGGGATCGAACCAAGGTTGCTCGCGTGTTATGAAACTGAAATCGAGCGCTTAGCCTCTGAGCTACCACGGCTGTTATTTTTACAAAAGTAGAGTGACAAACGAACATCTATTTTTACTTTTATAAGGCCACAGACACATACATATATAATCTTTGATAATTCGAGACGTAGATGCTTACTGTGTTGTCACCCTTGAAGACTAAGATAGAGAGTCTCACTGCTAGTAATCTCCAGTTTTCGTCTCGCATCGTAACTACAAAACGTAAGATAATTATAAGTAACATTGGATGATATTCAAAACGTTAAGAGATCGGTGCTTATTGCGGGACTTTACCCAATCTACGAACCCTTCGGTTCGAGATGTACACAGGAACGGGCGGACTTGAATACTCAATCGGGTACCGAGCGAAGGATTTAGGGATAGCTGGCAATAATAACGGCGGGCCGTCTTCAATCAGTGATAAAAAAGTGTCTGAGATGAAAAAAAAATCGAATTCGTATCACGCACACTTTTAATTCGAGTAAGTAAATTAAAATGCGGCCGGTCGGTGGGGCCGTTTGAATACAAATGCTTTATAGGGGCCGAGCATTTTCAATTTCGGCCCGGGCCGCCTCTCTCACTCATTAGGTAGCTGGTAGCTCTAAAGTTATTTACCGTTTCTCCTTTTTGTATTTATCGTCGATACGGACGGGTGTCGATTCTGATTCAATTATCCTCTTCGAGAGGAACTAAGCGACTTTGAAAATTCGATCTGTTTTGTATTAGCTTAGTGGTGATCAGACAAGTGCTAAGAAAAGGAAATATCGTTGAACGATTTTAAAAATATTTCTATGAATGTTAAAAAAATGCAATAATTTTGTAAATATAATATAAAATAGATAAATACTCACACCTCGGCCGCTCAGAGGGGTGGGCAGATATTATTATCATAGACTTCTGTTTGGCACGATCTTGACACACCTCTCTCGTCTATTTCATATCTTTCGCATACGCGCTCGTCGGTTTTTTTATTTTCTTAACCTTCCAATTAAGGATTACAGCTTGTATCTGGAGTGGTTCACAACGTAGTCGAATGGCGGGCTCGAACTTACGACGTCATGTTTTGTAGTCCGCACCCTAATCTATTCGGCTATTGGCGTTTAATCAATTATACTCGTAGGTACTCTTATTGGGCTGTTCTTCGGTTTATCGCCAATTTGGCGATATACCTGTACACCCCATGACGGCTTTGTTTACTCATTCCTCATTCCACGTTTCCTATACCATAAAAGCATTCCTTTCTTAATTCTTGTCACAAAATCCTCTGAAAATTCTTGAAATATTAAATTGTAATTAGTTCGAAATTATTCATGAAGATTCATGAACTTTGACATTCAAAATATTTCATTACAACTTTTATACCCTTCACAAATATTTGCATGGCGGTTCGAAACTATACGTGAGTAGAAAGCAGAATTCTAGATGACTTTCTAAAATCTTTCTAGACTTTTCCATTTTCTAACATACGAGTACATTGCCTGCACAGTGCATACAAGAGTGTGCCTGAGTGTATTGCCTTAACGAGTATATTAAATAACATTCTTATAAAAATCGCGTAACTGTTGTTACCTTAGAGAATATTCCATATTGATTAGATTTAAATGTGACATAATATATAACGATAAAATATTAAAAATCATTGAAAAGAAAGTGTGAAGGATTGGTGAGTTATATTATAACTCTTACCAATCAGAAATCACTTTGTTTTCCTTTAAGGGAATTAGATTTTACGAACAAAGCGAACAAATGTGTGTTGCCCGAATGTATGTTAACCGCTGATGCGGCTGCGGCTCTGTGGCACTCGAAGTTCGGTGGATTGTTAACAGAGAACAATAATATGACAGTTTGTATTCTCTCTCCTGTTCACAGACGGAGCCTACCACGTAGTATCTACATCCTTTCTTCCCGAGAAGTCGCAAAGGAGGCTAAAGAAAAAGCCTTAATATTCTCGTGGATATCTCTAACAATCCATCACGTTTTATTCTCTGAGAGGGTTGTTGCTCCACTGCAGGATGGCGGACTTCACATGTCCTCAAAACAATATTTTTTTTTATTTTGAGGACATGCTCACGATGTTTTCCTGCATCGCCGAACACGTGGTAAATTGAGCACTGAAAATGGCTTCGTTGAGTTGCACCAAATGGAGGTCTGTAGTCTGTGCCTCATTCCCATTATGGGTGACAGGCGTGAGTATTTTAAATTGTATATTTCGTAACGTCCCGCGCTTCTAAATGAACAGTACCAAATTTCCTGCCAACGCGCTCATGTGCGAACGCCGCTAAATAAACTGAAGTTGAAACAGAAAATAATTCATCCGTACAATAAACATATTGTACGGGTTGTTTTAGCGTTATTTAGTTGAATCCGATAGCGAGCGCCGGGCGAGAAATAATTATCACTGCGTTCTGAAAGTAAATAACGAGCGATAGCAGTAACGACGTATAATAAGCGTTTCCGCGAATAGAATTATAGTTTTAGCAGTCACTTATCGCGACTACGACTTACATTCTTACTTGGCGTACAAACAGTTACTGCATATGGGAATAGTGTTTGTTAGAGAATGTTTATTGATGAATAATATTTTATTTTGGCAAACTCTATTTTAGATAGACTACTTTAAATGCGTGGTCTTTAGAACTCAAGTCAGTTTCCTTTGAGAGACAGTTCAAAGAACTTTGTGACACTAAGATAAAACATAGGTTAAGTTAATCTCTTGGTTCCCCACAATGCATGTAGCCAATACGGTGAAGATATGATGCCGATGGGTGAGGCCTATGTTCAGCAGTGGACTTATGATGGGCTGCTAAAATGATGATGCCAATCAATTTTATTTATTTTTTATATCCGTTGCACAGACAGGGAAAATATGTCTAATTCAATTATTCGTATTGATTGAGAATGGCAGTAATATAAGATAGCGAAATTGAAAAGATACTGAGGATATATAAACATTTACAGACAAAGGTATATTACCTTTGTCTCTAAATGTCTATGGCCCTTATACTTGTGCCCTGCTGACACTAGAGGCATTTGCAATTCCGCGTAGTTGTAGGAATTAAAAAAATGCAAGTCTTATCAGATCTCAGGGGTAGTAATAATGCAATAATATAGCAAAAGTAGTACAATTTCATTTAACAAAAAAGCAATATAGATAAATTGAATTAAACGTCCTCCTCTAAGCCTAGAGATACTAAGGGAGAGCCCGAGAGAGCGTAATGAAACAATATCATGCGCAATCGGAGCAAAATATCACCAGAGCGGACAAGCAATAACCTACAGAATAAATTAGGCAAGTAAATTATCTTAAGGTTTTAATTCGGCTGCGACCCGACTCGGGCGCACCCGTTTGTCAGAGCCCACGGGCACTGATATTAAACCGGGCGTTCATTCCGAAAAATTACTGTGTTCTGGACAATTTCACCTGTTGAGCAATTCTTAATGTACCTCTACCTTGAAAGCGGGAATTTCCTAAATCGGACCATTTTATTTAGAAAGTTATTTCTTGTCATTTGAACTTGTCTTAAAATTCTCTTTGGCAAGTTTAAATTTAGATTAAGCATAAGAGTTAAGCATAAGGGTTATGTATGAGAAAATTGTATATTTTATTAAACGTTGATTAACTTTCGTTTTTTATGGTTATAGAAGTGGTGGCAGACGGTTGAGCGGCTCACCTGATGGTCGTCACCGCTCAACTTGACTGCTCCATCATTGCCCAGTGCGCCACGGTTCACATGACAATAATAACCTTTAATATTTTTTTTATTTTACTTAACGTACCCGTATCTTGATATTTCTTTGTTTTGATCGATCAAAATATTTTTTTTAAATTGATAACAGGTTATTATGTAGCTACTTATGTTTGTGGAGTAATAGTGCAATAACTGTTTCGTACTTTCTTTCTTTATTTGATGGTACGGACGCTCATGAGCAACACAACACCAAAGGAGTTGCTTTTTTGTTTAGTTAAGTTTTGTCGAGCGAGCTTTATCATTAAATGTGATACTCATTATATAATAGTACGACTTAGTAGCTTGGCCATGCAGCCAATAGCTTAAATAATATAACATATACCACATTATTTTTATATTTCGCATTACGGTCCCGGGAATATTTGTAAGAAACGGAGCTATTTTCCGAGCTTAAGTTACGAGTGTCTTCCGGAAATTCCCGTGAAGTCTTAGATACAAGCGCCACTTGAAACTAAGTAAACATTTTACACCTCAACTTTTTAGTGGATTGAGATGGTGCTAAAGATGTTAACTTTCTACGTACAAGTTCTAATACGAAATTTTAAACGTTTTAGTGGCAAAATGGTTGATATATTTTCGAAGATTATTTAATTTTTATCAATTTAAGATGAAATCAGTCCAAGCTTACGTGGCATGATGAAGACTAATTGTCATCTGCTGCCGCAGTCGTATTTATGCAATATTATACATACTTTACCTGAAACATTTTTTAAATTTATAATCTTTTTTTTTTTTTGGCCCAAATACGCCACTCAATAACAAACAAATATTGCAACACATTTAATCAAACAGTTATTTATACAAACAATGTAAAATACAATTATCATATCAGTTACCATCCACCAGATATCATGTATTAGATAATTTTTCTTTAATTTTTTTTCAATTCGATGATGTTGTCAATATTCAAATTCCTATGGCTAGAATACATGTTGTAGTATAAGTATTAATCATCATCGAAGAGCACTGAAATTGAAATAAATCATCACGCGGACGGAAGCTAGTTATGTCATAATATAAAGTCGAACCAAGAAAAGGAAAACTTGCAGAAATCACGTGGATTACGTCGAGAACACCCGCTCCTCCGAACTAACTTAGCGAAACAAACGATGCGCTAGGTGACGCTTCTGGCAAAGGATTTTGAGATCCTCGTCACTTAGGAAACTTCGGGCATGAATTTTTTGTGTTTTGACAGAATATGTACTCCGCACCGTACTTACACCTTATGCCACTCGTATATATCTTAACTTTCTTTACAAAATAAATCGGATTTGAATGAAGGTGGAAGTATTTTAAGTTTATTAGTCTAGTAAAAAAATCATTAGAAAATCAAAACAGCCGTGATGCAAACTGAATACTCGAATGATGCGTGCCGAAAAGCAAATAATGATTTTGACAAAAACTTACACAGAAATAATACAAGATGTAAGTTCTTTAAGAAACCAGGAGTACCGAAAGTGTGAAATTCCGACCTAAATATTTTACAGCCACTTTACATGCCGCGTGCGCGTTCTTTCGAACCCACACCGGTCTGTTTTCTTTTACGGGTACACTTTTGTTCCCGTTCGGATAGCATCTGGGGCCACACTTATTGCGATGCGAATAGTGATGTACTCGGATCAAATCGATTGAGAAAAATATCGAAGAATATGTCTGCCATCGTTTCTCTTTCATTGTAATAAAATATACCATAAATATATGTAAAATTTCCTTGAGCAGCCAAATATACTACGAGTAAGTCGATTATGCTAGTAATATGACTCTATTTTACGTTTATCATCTCAAACCGAAGAAATGTCATGTATCATAAGTTTTTCCCAAATAAGTAGAATTCGCCATAATGGCCACGTTTGGTAAAAATATTGGCAGCAGACATTAACAGACACCTTACACTAGCACACCTGACCGGCAAACCCGGCAACGGTTTTGTTGCTGCTATCCATCAGCGGTCCAAGTATTTTTAATCTGTTATTATTCAAGATGGTATGCCTACCATTTGTCGTCTGCCACGCGAATGATACCACATATATTCTACCACACCCACGATCGGTACGGACCACTGGACGTGGTCTTTGAAATAAAAATTTCTATTGCACACTAAATTAATCCAACAACACTAGACGCAGCATATGAAAAAAAAATTAAAACGAAATGAAACCAGTAAAAACGTACCACGCGGACCCTTTAATGAAGTAGGTATATGTTCTGAATTTACGCTCCGATGGTTTTCTTTAGAGCCTTTTCCTACCGTATTTCTTACATACTAAGCTCGTCAGTTTCAATTCCAGATATTTTTGCTGTGGGAAAATGGACCATTCCTAGTCGCTTTACTCCACTGAGAATATATCACATCCATCTGAAACTAAATAAGCTTTGGGCATGTTAAAGGTATAAAAAAGTGACTCTACTTTGAAGAAAATATCAAAACAAATGAATTTGCAACTTGCAATGAAAACATTTGGAATGAGAAAAATTAAGAGCGTTTTGGATGGCACTACTCAGTTTAGCCAAACGGGCTTTCGTAACTTATTTTTCACCTCTCCGGGAGCAAAAAAACGGCAAGTGGGTGCTATCAGAAAAAAAAAAGTCTGTAACTCTAGGTCGATTTTATCTTCTTCGTTAGATTTTAACAATGTTGATTAGATAAGATGTAATAGTGTAAGTGGTTGCACAAACGATGAAACATTTGACATAAAATTCTAGTATGCTTAAAAAACCCAAAAAGATACGATTAAGGAAGTTTTGGTTGTTGCGTCAGATAAACGAAGAGTATTCACAATACATGCAGGACCTAAGTAGAAAAACTCTAAGAAGTATTAACTTCTGTTGTTAACCAAACTTACCCACAACCTAATATATAGGTCAATAAAGCTCCAAAAAACATATCACTACTTTCAACAGGGGCGTGAATTCTGTATTGTCTGTTTGAAAGCATACATCTATCAGAATAATGTTCACGTATAATTAAAATTATAATTGAATTTTACATAGCCAGACTAAAACATCACGTGTTGTGTTTTAATTACGTGTAACTTACAACTAAAATGTTATTCTATGAGACGTAGTAATTTAACCAACACATTTACGTTTAACAAAAATTGGAATTTTCGTTACCAAAAGTGAACTTAAAAATTTTAACGTAAAATTTTTACCAAAGCACGTGGATTCGATTCTCGGAATCAATGTAATATTTATGTCATCGCAATGTACAGAAAATAGGAAGAGCTGGCGAAATAGTCGAATGGAAAATTTGATAAAAATTGCATTTGTTCGTTGAATACGCCTCATAAACAGGAATACGCGGGCTGTCTTTATTTATCATCCCAAATACTAAAGGCGACGCTTTTGCAACAAATTTTTCTAGCAGTACCGATCATACTTTTCGATGATATAGGTATACACACGAGGGCAGGCCGTAAACCGTATTTACGATGTCGCCTAAAATGGAATGTTTATTGATATTGAGAAAATTGCTTTAAGCTTGGAGATGAAAAATGTTAATTAGAGCTTATAGCTATCTCAAAATATCTCAAATGTCTCATTTCAATGGTAGAAGAGTCCTGTGACCATCGTATGATGACAGAATTGAGCATGTCATATTCCAGACCTAAATTCTATAGACCGGATACATTCCGATTGCAAACCGGCTGCCAAGCGTTGCAAATCCTTCCGTTGGAATTGGTAATGGACATAATTATGGCTGCAGATCAAGAAGAAGAAATATAGTAAACTAAGCACACCCTTGCCAAATGATTTTTAATAATAAGACATAAAGTCAAAGAATCATAAACAGAATGGATGAGATCTTTATTAAATCACGAAACAATTTAGAATGTCAGAAAGCAGTAATTCTGGCCTTTGAGACTGAAAAACGGAAGGCCCGCAGCGGCCATTTTAAGTGCCCGCATAACTGCCGTGTTCCGGATAAAAGCAATTTAAATTAGGACATAAAACACGTCAAGGGATTGTCAACGATGAATGAAGTGAGCAAAGTGACGCGATCTCGCCAAGACATTTGCAAGGCCTTTTGGAATTTAAAATGGGAATTAAAAAGAGATTTTAAATTTCAAAAGAGTGACCGAATGACGACTGTTCCACTTTGTTCGAAACAATGCGCAATAGAATTTAAGTGGAATCGTATTTCTGTAGAAGGGTGGATTGGGGGAGCTTAGTCAATGACAACTGTTTCAGGGTAGGCTTTGTTTCAAGAAAAGTCGAATGGATCACTAAAGTGCAATGTTTTGTTATTTAATTTGAGTCGTTACTTTAATCCAGATATCGTACATGTATATTAATTTTAACTAATGAAAGTAAAAAGAGGCAGACTTTATGCCAAGAGGCATTCTCTAGTCTACCATTAGGTTAAGCAGAGATTCAACGGAGTAGGAAGAGATTAAGAGGATTTCTATTTGGTATGAAGCAGCGTATCAGAACGGGTTTTCGCAACCCATTTTCATCAGGTTTAAAGGGTTAGCTCTTGGAATATGACATGAGTTTGTTTACTAATCTAGTGGAACTTGTTTGAAAACGCACTTTCCTAAAATATATGCATAATATATTTCAAAATTGATTGCAGCTTGGTCTGTGAAGTTAGGAGTAAATAGTTTACCAATTGTTGGGCAGTACAAAAAACAACCTTGAGGAAACCTGCATGTCAGTGAAATTGTAATATTTCGGGACTATAAGTTCGTCTTCAATTAAAGGACACGTCCCTAAATTTAAATCACTCTCAACGTCATATCAAGTCTCCAACTATTGGTTAGGACAAATAAATAAAAACAACACCCAAACAAGTACTCAAGCAAACATTGACAAAACTATAAAAAAAAAACAAAAACGATTTTAATGAAAAGTAGACGATTAACAAAGGACGCGATCAATTTAACGAGTTCGAAAGGAATACTTTCTTTCTTCGAAGTTTAACAGTAACAAGTAAACAATGACAGCCAATCGTAGGGCCGTGTTGGAGCGAGAAAATGCTTTTTCAATTAGCGATACAGACAGAACCTTAGATCAACGTTCATTTGGAATGTTGTACTAAATTTAAAAATGTTTTGAAGTAATAAAACAAGTTTGAAATTTAAATTATTTCTATTTTATCATTACCTACCTTTCGAAGTTTACTGATAAACAGACCCTATTAATTATCAGCGCCCTGGACAGATCCTGTTGAGCCCTGACCTAGTACTTTAGTGCAACCTCGCGTATTTTTGGGGTTATGTAGGGTTGCCAGATATGGCCTGGCTTAATAATTACTAATACTTTATGAAAATTACTTTCGAGGAAAAATCTGATATTTTCTTCCCATGATTAAATTCCCTTTATATCAATAATATTGTTGAAAATTAAAATTTAAACAAATAATAAAAATCGGGAACAAAGGTTGTGAAGGTGAGGTGAGTCTGTAATATTTTTATATATGAATTATAAGCTCAAATATAAATGTTAGTACCTTTAATTGTAAGTAAGGAAAATGTTTCAGGTACAAAATTCATGACATTCGTTTTTCTATATACAAAAATAGTGCTTTGATTGTTGAATAATTTTGACCTATCGTAATGGTTAATGGTCAGACCTAGGTAAGGGCTCCGTACGGAACTCTAAAAAGAAAAAAAGTAACTGAAACCGGTGATAAAATAAAATGTTCGAGATTGCGATCGTCGATGTTAATGAAAGTATGTATCAACACGCTTCCAGTTAATGAATGGTAATGAAAGACAGGTCCTCGACGAGCGGCGAATAAACGCCCGATCGGAAATTTGTAATTCATTACTCGCTTTGATCTTTTCTCAGGCCGTCATTCAACGAATTACGTCGAAGGTGCCGAAATGATCAATCTGACAGCACTTTCGACCTGCTTTTTTTTAACGAAGGTCATTTATTATCTAATGTTAATAAGCAAGTTCCTACATTGTCACCATTACACATCACAGTCTGGTGGTTTTATCAATACTATATATGTCATTCATATGGGTAAGTCGTAGTTAACGGATTTCCATTTGATTCGACTCATACTATGAATAGACCTGCTTCGCTCTTCAAATATAGGTACTTAAAACAAATATTTTAAGACGTACGATAAGTGTGCCTATACAGCACGCCTAGGCTAACTTGCGATACGGTTACAAAAAGCAGTGTTTATAATTTTGAAAGCACGAGAATATTAATTCACATTTGCCAATTGCAGGTTCACTGGTTAAACAACATCAACGTGCAAAGTCAACAAAAAGAGGGAGCTGCGGGTATAAAATATTGGCGTTCACTTTGCCCGAAACTCAGAAACGAGTAAACACTGCATCTATAAATTAAAAGTTATGTACAAGTTGAATGAGTGGTTTTTATATACAGATAAAATGTGGAGAAACTTTCACAAAACAGATAAACTAATCGATAACTGCTAAATGTACAAATATAATAATATTTGCATTTTTAAATGAAGTGACTACAGTTTACTTAGACTCCTTCACAGCCCAGGAGTGGAGCCCACAGTACCTACCACACCTAATCAGCAGTGCCACCACTGTTGTGTTCCGGTTTGAAAGGTATTGATAACAATTATATTCTTTGAGGCATTCCATACGCATGTAGTTCTCAGGGGTCACAATGCAACAGTATGTTACCTTCTTCGATCGAAGTTGTTCGCACGTGTCCATAGCTGCAGTAGCCGCTTACCATGCTGCTACTGGAGCTGAACTGCAAGCATGTTTTTTTAACCTGATCCAATAAAAAAAAGTAAAATGGTACAATTTCGATAGATTGACTGATATGGACGGGGAACAAACTTATTTTGGAAAGATGTGATACGGAGATCATTTAATTGCAATTGTCTTTAGTAAAATAGATTAATATTATGTAGTATTTGTCATTCGGAAATATAGTAATGTTAAAAAATCGTTCGATTTTCTTTCCATTCTCTCGAAAGAAGCAGACGGCAAAACGAGATGACTTTTAATTAATCGCGAAGTAATATCTAAAGTAATTATTCTGAACGGTCTCTCGCATCTAAGTCGTTTGGTTGCCTCCATGAGTCGAGTGTCTACGCCACCGCCCCCATCGTATTTGAACACACAATAAAATGTTAATGAAGTGGCGCTCGCGGCTTCGAGGGACTGCGAGGAAATTGTTTTTTATGAGCCACTTATGGTCTTGATAACACTGTTAATTTAAGTTACGTCGATGGATAAGGTGTCTCGTGTTTTTGTTACATTAACACAGGAGAATGCTATGAACTAGAGAATACGATTTTTTTTAAAAAAATGATCAGTATTTTTGTGAATCGATTCAAATCGAAGCCTACAAGATCTTTTTTCCATTTTTTTAATAAGGACAAAGTATCGATCTCTTATAATCTTTCTTCAGTAAATTAAAAACTACAAGCCTTTGTTATATTTAGGACTAAGTGAAAAGTTATTTTTAATTTAGCAATCAATTTTACTTAATTTTATTAATGAACGAAATAAATATAATTTCCAGTAGGCACTCGTTCAATATTTTGAGAAACAGTTCAGTCTGTGCAGTCTAATCTTGTCTGCTCATCTGAGAAAATTTGATCACGGAATGACGCGATTGGAGAAAATAGTGGAATCGATTCAGTGCATTTTGAATCTCAGTGATGTAAAAGATCGTTTCACACATTAGATGTTTTGGATTATAGAAAATTTATCTTAAAAATATCGCTGTTCAATGTCATTTTCATCTATCCCTATTTTTAACATAATTATTCTTATTGTCATTGAATTTAATTTTCTAAATATTTATTTAAACACTAGTTTGTAGGTGAAAAAGGTGGGACTAAAAACAACAAAGGTCACCCATGTATTTGAAATGGATTATTCTCATTTATATATGCTTATTCCTACCCAAAAAGAAAAAATCGAACGACTATTTCTGGATGCCTGATCGATTCATTGCTGAAAATCGATCGATCTCAGTACTCAGGTGTTCTTAAAAACTAGCTGTTACGTGCCACTTCTACTGAAAAGAAGCAATAACAGGTAGAACTAATGAAACATAATATAATGAAAAAAAAATAGTTTTAGCTACTTCTAGAGCTAAATTATATACCTTGTTTAAAATAACCCAGTAAGAATATTTTTTAGGTTCTTCTTTTCTTCTTGCTTGTCGAAAGAAAACTGATGTAGCCTGGAACTATCCTATGGGGAAAATTTGACGTGATCGCCTCGCTGGACGATAGATGTAGACAGTATAAGACACCTGACCCTCAAGATGTTGCCGTCATCGGTTAGCGTATATTCGGATCGGTATTTTTGAAATGGTATTGTTGTCTCCTATGTCGACCTTCACGACAGCAATGAGAAGAAAAGTGGTGGCAGATTTTCTTTATATAATTTGATCAAATAAAGATGAACAAAGTCGATAATCTAGCTGTACAAATAACAACGTGTGATACAGGAGTCTATGTTACACTTACCCATACGTGTCCAGACAAATAAATACAAATAGGATTTTTTTTTATATTTCTATTTCTATACTTTGCTATTTGACCATGGCCGATGATTATGTAGTCATTCGTGCCTATATGAGTTAAACTTCCAGTCAAGTCTCAGTCTAGTAATGGAAATTCCGTCCAGTCAACGTCGCTAAGCACTCCAATTTGGTTATACTGGCTCGCCCGGTCTAATTAATACCTTAAACGCAATTAGTTTGCTATTAGAAAACATTGTAACCTGTAATTTTGGTAGTATCTTATAGTAACAGTATTTTGAAGATTATATTTTTAAAAACTATAATAGTTGGCTTTTCTTAGAAAGTCATCAAACGTGACGTCAAACCTATCAAACGGGACAATTGTCACCTTTGTAAAAAAAAATCAGCACAGTTATAATCTCATATGATTCAGAATACGTTCTTATTCTAGTGATCTATTCCTATGCTTATGTCTGTCTATGTAGAAACCACTGCAGTTGTCCGTATCTAACACTGAAACTGTCGAAACTGCTATAAAAACTTGCGGTGTAGGCAGGCCTTAAAATTCCTAGAAAGCTTTGAAACTGTTACTAGTAAACGTGACAATTTAGATTAACTACTTGTTGCTTTCATAAGTAGTATTATAAAAATATGGAAAGATTTTCATTATTCAACCCAGTATCCTTTTAATTTGAAACCCAAAAAAAACATAGAAGCGACGACAACCACAAGAACAGGCACGTCGTTGAAGACAAAGGGTTCCGCGCAACTATCCAATTTAATTAAACTCCAAAGCGGAACGGCACTGCGCGCCGCAGATTCTTCGGAACACTCCACTTTCCTCGAAATTGGATTATTATTTAAAAAGTGCTTGTAACACGCATTCCCTTCAAAGCTTTCTTTATAGTTCCAAAAACTTTTATAACACTCTAGACTTCGCAAATAAAATCATTGACTTTAATAAAAATTTACCAAAAACAATAAAAGCATCATAAACTTGCTTCATTCCATAAGCCACATAACCTTCGGAGCACTACGAGAAGTCTACGATTAATATATATGATACAATTCATATATTATATAAAACAACTTAACGGACCCCAAACCTTTTATTTTTAAACTTTCATACTCCTTTTAATAACACCGAAAATTACAAATGTAAGGTGAGACTTTATTAATTAAACGCAACGTCAATCCGGAGCCGACCTAGAGTCTCCTTTCACGCTTCCATTTGGGGAATTAGTTTACCTTTAATTTAGCTAAGCGCAGCCTCGACAATACCAAGCAACAAACGTATAAAACCCGGACGTTCGCTTGAAATTTAATCTAAAATCTATACAGGGATTAATGGAGCCTGAGTTTATATTGTGAGAATTTTTAATCCCTCGTCAAGAGTGACGTAAATACCATGCAAGAGGTTTAAAGTAAATTATAATACATAGTGATTTCGAAAATTTAGAACTAAATGAATTTGAAAATTAAATAGAAATTTTAATAATTAAATTTTTAACAAGGTGCATATATAGGCTACATCCTGGGATGTTGATTCAAGATAAAGATGTTTATAAGGTTTTCTTACGAGTGCAGTAATCAAGTGCTCAATTCTGGTTTTGTGGTAAGTCTATGAAACGCAGTAATAGCTATAATGACGACAATTTATGAGAGCAAAATCACGTGTCATAAAAAGAGAGCTTTTTATGACACGTGATTTTTGATTTCGTTTATTGACAAGCGATCCACTTGGAAAATTCCCTGCTTTGATGGTTCCAGTCCACTCCGTTTCCGAACACTATTTGCCAATATTTTATGTTGCGCCTAGCTCGACGTTTTTGCCTGCTATCTATATCTACAAAGAATTTGTTTACTGAAAAATTCAATTTAGTTTTACTAAACGACCTTTTACTCATTAATGATTCATACTCTTTAGATTGATTAGAGTTACTGTTTACGAACTATCTAATATATTTTCTTTTAATAAACAATGACTGCCTGGTGAACTCTAAATGCGGTAGGACATTTAACATGCCTATATTTTAAGAAAAAAACGTTTCAAATTACGAAACGATTTTGAAAAATTTACTATGATGAGATTCCACCAACAAACATCCAATACAAAATATGACCGGTCGTATTTCAACTCAATAAAAGCTATCTCGGAAACGGAGTAATAGTCCGTATTATCTATCTGAAATATTGCCATAGAGTCCGCATTGTGCGGTCGTGTGGGGCGGCGAAGTTCAGTAATACATTTGTCAGTACGATAGGAGATAAGAGTCAACTGTGTATTTTCTTCTTTTCTTACCCTGATAGAGCCTACGGTACAACAGACACAATGCATTGTCATTGTCATTTCACAAGCCATAAGAAACGCATGTAAATTTGATATACGACGACCTCTTTACGTTGAAAGCCACGTTTTAAATTATTTAAATGGAAATAATTGAATAGTTTGAAGGATGTAGATGCTACAAACCGGATGATTTCCGTTAGTACCAACAATCAAGTTTTGTTATGTACCTACTAATTTGAATCCATATGTCTTCATAGTAAATAAAATACTTTTAGTGAAGTCTCTAATTACGAGAAATACAATCACATAAGAACATGGCATCACCCAAATTTACTATGACAAGTAAGTTCGTATCTTAGGAAAATTAGTACTGTAGTTATAGCACTGAAGATCAGAAAATTATACATATACTGGATGATGCAAAAATAAATTACGTCAAAGGGTAATCAAGCGCTGATATGTAACGTATACAGACTGAATGCGACGCTACGACATTAACCACACATTATAGACTATTTCCAAGTCTTACGCCAAATATCAATTATTTAAGTAGAGTGTGGACACAGGACATTTCTTTAATTTTTGTTATTGTGCCTTA
The DNA here is from genome assembly GCA_029286595.1 of Bhutanitis thaidina. Taxonomy (NCBI): domain Eukaryota; kingdom Metazoa; phylum Arthropoda; class Insecta; order Lepidoptera; family Papilionidae; genus Bhutanitis; species Bhutanitis thaidina. The sequence goes on along the minus strand of JAGSMS010000010.1, from coordinate 4,282,655 downwards.
TCGATCGTCCGCTGCCCACGTTTGAAGTCGCCGACGCGTCGACAATGAAATGCTGCAAGGTCGTCGTTCTTTCCAAGGCTATCAAACTATTTGTCATGAAGAAAAGCACTTGTCTTTTGTTAGGATTATTAGGCTATTTAAATTGTTTGAACAATGATTATTTGTATTTTTGTGGTTAAAAATGTTTTCACTATTTCCAAATAATTATGTCCACTAGTAAAAAGTAAAGTAAAGGAAGCCTGTAAGTGCCCACTGTTGGGAAAACTCCTACTTCTCTAATGTCTGACAGGTAGGTGCCGGGAATGGCCCGCCACGCTGCTCCATTGCGGGTTGGTGGGCTTCACATATCCTCGAAATAATATTTTTTTTATTATTTCTCATATATGCAGGTTTCCTCACGATGTTTTACTCCACCGCCGAGCACGTGGTAAATACAGCACTTAAATTTGCTATTAAAAATTTTAGATAATACTAATTTTTTTTTATTGAATGTCGCAAGGATGCATCCAACCTGTAACTAAAAGTCAAGAAAAGATAACTCACACATTATTACACTACATTTATGTACCAAATAAGATTCTCCTTATTTCCCTTTATGTAATTATATGCATTAAATTATACGGAGTTATTATATTGGAAGCAGCATTAAAGGAAAATAATACAAAAAATCTATTGAAGAGGAAGATGGAACGATCTCCATAATTGAGCGCGATACAGGATGTTTGTTTGGAAGCAAGCGAATTTATGTTGGCAATTTATGCGTCGCCTCGTGCGCTTGCTTTTTTATCGCAGCTAATTTGGGCACCGACTGTGCGAATTAAAGCCTTTTATCGTGGCGTTTACATTGAAAAATTCCGACCCAATATACACTTGAACTCGACCCGTTTACGTGTTTATACATAACTTGTTGCTAAATTGTTATTAAAGCCATTCTTATAAAAAAAATACTTTATCGATTACATTTAATGATGTACTAATTGACATTTGTTTGATATATTGACATTTGTTTGATATAGCCGAACATAGTACAGTAGAAGGTCTTCTATACTACCCAGTGAGGAGAGTATGGAAAAACTCTCAAAAATAAAAAAATTGCTGGCGCTTTCTTGGTGAGGCCTATATTCAGCAGTGGATTTAAATAGGCTTATAAAAATAAATTACAATTATAATGCAGACACCCTGACATACATACACACACTCACATATACACTCACATGCACACACACAATGGATTTCATTTAATTTATTACGGGATTCCAAGCCGTTGGCTGGTAGCTACCAGCCATTTTCTATATCGAAATTAGGATATTTTTTAATTTCAATTATCTCGTGAATCATTCTTAGCACTGTTGTGTCTTTGTACTTTTGTGAGAATATATGGTATGCAAAATCTAATGTAATGGTTGGGGCGATCTAAAATATGATCACAGATTGCAGACTTCCTTGAGCTTAGTTGTTTTGTATATATGTTAAACTGCCTGTAAATGAAAAGAATAATAATTAAACGTTACGTTAACAAAACAACTCAAAAACATTTCTTTACCACCTTCTACTATTAACCGGTAAATAAAAAAAACTTTGAATAGCATAAAAAGCAACATTAAAACTCGAAAAAATATAAAAGTAGAACTCAAACCGCCCAAAGAGTACACACACCCGACTACGCAAAGACAAACCAGGAAGAGGAATTCAGTTTCAATTACGCGGGCTCCGACTTAGTGAATTTAAATAGAGAAATGGAAGTGTACGTACATGTATCCATTTACTTAATCCGCGTTTTCTTTCGCTTTAATAATCCGATCGGTTGTACGTTAATGCGGACTTCGGTAATAAAAATCTTACGAATGGTGAGCCTCGGTTGATAAGAGGGTGGGCTCTTAGCTTAATGTTTATAACGTGATCGTCCTGAGTTTGATCCTTGGTGCAGATTTAAGCATGGAAACCAGCGGAGGCATGTTCTTAGCTAAGGACTAGTTATTACTAGTAACTAGTATTAGTCTTAGTCTTGTCAAGTCTATTAGTAATTAAGGTAGACCTTTAAATATTTCGTCGAACATACATGAAATAATTAAGTAAAGATCACTCTTGTGTAATTAAGCATGCTCCTGACAAATATTAAGTCACTAAAAGTGTTTATAAAATATATCAAATAAATTTTAAAAGGTTTTAATTATTGCGTCTAGACTAAAACACTATTAAAATAAAAATTCCGTTACATTTAAATGATTATAATCAGCTTATTGTCGTTTAGTCAAAATTTAAAAGTTTCAATTAAAATTTAAGTTAAGATTATCACGCCAAATAAATTAATTTATACTTAAAATATTTAAGTAGCTGCTAAAAAATAAATAAAAGAATGTTAGCAAATAAAATATAGTCTAAAAGCGTTAAAAACGCAGGCAATGGAAAAAACAAACAACAAACAAGAATAAAAACACAAAATTCTGACTGACAGCATTACCCTTGATTACCACCGTGAGTCAGAAATGATTTATATTATAATATAAATACTATAATAATATCAATGCCAATGAGAAACTAATGCCTAGTACGGGAGCAAAAGAAACAAATTTAATTGAAATAAGTTCAGAGTGGGCGTGATCTCGCCGAGTTAACTAATTTTCCGTTTGGCGGGGCAATGTTGGGACTGCGGCAGGGAACGGGTGGGACGGGACATTTGTACAACAGTTGTAATTCAAACTGTGGGTATGCACGAGGAGATAATATCCTTTATCCGACGAAGCTCAAGACCGCAAGCAATCCTTATTACATGAGGCGTAATAGAAATTTATGCAATTCTTTGTGGAAATGGAATTCTAATTACTGTAAATTTCTTGGAATTATTCCGCAAATAAAGGGTTGAATACGTAAGTATTATAGATGTGCTCTTTAAGAACATAACTGTTATAGTAAAAACATTATTTACACTTAAAAAAATTGTGTTTTGTATATAAAATTTAAAAAAAGAATGTTTTGTCTGCAGTCATCTAGAGTGCCAATTTATAGAGTTCTCAGCATATCTCGTACAGTGAACAGATCTTGTTCCAATTGAAGTGTATTCGCTTTCTTCGATAGCTACGAGAGCTATCATCTATGTATGAACGTATTATTTTACCTTTAAACATATTATTAAACGTAAGATTGTTTTGTTATTCAACATTATATTATTAAGTTAAAATATTTTTAATATCGTTTAAAATTACTGTAGTTTTTGTGTCTGAGTCGGTTTGGCACATTTGTAGTTACTTTGCCATGTTTTTACGTGGTAGTGCCAAGCGGCGGATATTGATGCTGCTCGAAAGTGCCGGGTCGACCGGAGTAGTACCACGGCCTACCAGAACAAAGGGTAGAAGAAGACGCGTTTTGTGATTCTGCGTTTTGTTCGGTGAGTGTTGTAACCGGACGCCCACTCTCCCTCCTCCCCTTCTCGTTAACCTTTTCCCTAAATATCCTGACATGTCGGCAACGCGCCTGCAGCTCCTCCTACGTTGTTACAGATGTAATAGTGGACATAGTAAACCACTTACCGTCAGATGAGCCGGTTGCCTCGTTTTTCATAAAAAAAAATATCGAAGGGCGTGAGGTTTATTTGTATTTCCATTAGGCGACTAACGACAGCCATAGGATGGAAAAGCGGTATAGTGTCGTAATAAATCACTAAATTCTCCTATATCAAATGTGTAAGCAGACTACAAGGAAAACTTATTCACTCTTTTGTCTTTATTCCAATTATATTGGTGCCGGCTAAACATTAATTTAGACAATCCCTCCACGCACGCACATCGTTAACTAACTTCTTACCTAAAACGGTAACTTTACATCAAAACAATTAATACATCGAAAAGACACTGAAGAACAACAAACAGAATCAAAGTGGAGCTACCGAAAAAACGTTCATATCTGTGAAATATGACGAGGCTCGTACTTGTACGTTGACGTGTTAGGAGCAATCCTCGCTCATTTTAATCCCTCGCCACAAACGAAACTTTAACCTATCTACGTTAGAAATAAAATAGTAGTTACACATATTTAACATCTATTTTCAGTTTTTAGAGACTGAAGGATCGGCGTAGCTGCTTGATAAGTTTCGAATTCTGAAGTTCGAATCACGAACATCGTCGAAAATTTGAAAGTTTATTAGAAATTCAACAAATAAGTTTAAAATTTATACAGCATATTTTATTGGAAGAGCTCTTGCTAATCCCAGCACTGTTCGTGATGAATGACGCTTCGTAAATTCCGAAAAACGCTAAAGTATTATTTCGTGTTGTGTCAGGATTAAAATGGCACAATCGCTTTACTTTCCGACGTATCCTGAAAGAAGGCGACAGTGGGATTTAAGGACGGCCCGCCGAGTGGAACTAAAGGATTAATTTAAAAAGAATATCAGAAAAATATAATTTCGATTTATACTCTTATATCGAAAATGTCAAAATATGTATAAACCTCCTAAGAATATGAGTAGTATACGCTTTTCAGAAACCTGTAAAAACAACTTTATCAATCGTCAAAGTACATTTTGTAACAATCTTAATTGTATTGTTTTTTTTTATCCATATTGTTATAACATTTTATTCAACAAAACGAGCTTTAATGATCAATACAATAAGAATAAAGGTACAACAGTACTTCGAAGTATATTTACTATCAAGAAATGAAACAAACGAGTATAGAATAACGATCTGTCCGTTCGAACCAATTATTATTGAAATATGTCGGCTGTAAATGTCTACACCTGAAGATGTAATATGATAACAAGCTCGTCTAGTAAACGAGGTCCTCAAATCGGATACACGCAAATGAGCAACGCGGCTCGGACAGTTCAAAACCTCTATTATAGCACCAGCTCTACTGTTACCGTAATTAGGGTGATTCAAAACGCCCACTCAGGCTACCTCATTACGATGGAAAAGGTACCTCAGAGACGTAGCCTGGATGGCCCTCTATATGGTCTTGTCATTTAGTCTGTGATACAAAAGAAAAGATAAAAAAAAGGTAACTCAAACCAAGTACTATGTTTTTCTGAACAGTATTTATTTTAATGAAAAACACTGTACTTTTTATCTCCAATTTGTGTTCATAATTTTTCCAAAAAACGTGGGCTCTTTCAATATCTTTAAAAGTATTAATTACTTTATTGTCATTGTTCTTCCAA